>CM053561.1:72553103-72773444 GCA_028646485.1 Cryptoprocta ferox | reverse complement strand
GCCTCCAGGCCATCAGAAGTCCTGTCATCTGTGTTTTCAAAATATATTCCAGATCCAACCACTTTGTATCCTCTCTCCAGCTCCCATGCTGGTCCAAGGCTCCATTGTTTCTTGGCTGGGCGAATACAATGGCTTCTTTACTGGCCTCTGTTTCCATCTCCCTTGGGCAGTCAAAATGATCTTTTCTTTTTTTTTAATTAAAAAAATAATGTTTATTTATTTATTTTGAGAGAGAGAGAGAGAGTGTGTGAGTGGGGGGAAGAGGGGCAGAGGGAGAGAGGGAGGGAGAGAACCCCAAGCAGGCCGCATGCTGTCAGCACAGAGCCTGTTGCCAGGCTCGAACTCACGAACCGTGAATTAAGAGTTGGACGCTTAACCGACTGAGCCACCCAGGCGCCCTCAAAATGATCTTTTCGACTGTAAATTTGATTGGGAAATGTCTGTTTGTTTACTGTCACGCCTCAGGTAGCCCCCATCACACTCGGGATGAAACCCCAGCTCTGTACCAGGCTGCCAGAGTCCTGCGGGCCTGGCCCAGCCAGCTGCCCTTCCCCGTCCGCATCCCCCACCCCGCCTCCTCTAGCTGCACTGCAGCATGCCCCTCTCAGGCCTACCTCAGGGCCTTTGCATTTGCCATGGCGTTCGTCCCGCTCTTTGTGCTGCTCACATTTTCTCCTCCAGATCTCTGTTCAAACGTCCTGCCTTCTGAGACCTTTTCCTGACCCACCATCCAGACAGTCCCTAGTCTGTCCATACCCCTTACCCTGGTCTGTTCTTACAGTGGCGCTTCACGATGTGAAGTTACATTACTCTTCACCTGTGCGCACGTTCACTCTCTGTCTCACCCCATAGAGTGCAGTCCTAGGGGAGATTCATCTATTCTTATTCATCGTAGGAGACCCAAATCCCAGAGGTGGGCCTCCTCCGGGAGGTCAGGCACCCCTTGGCCATCCAGTGACCTTCTCAGAATAATGGTTTTATTTTACTTATTTGTTTTTATATATTTAAAAAATTTTTTAGGTTTATTTAGTTATGAGACATAGAGACAGCATGAGTGGGGCTCGACGCGGGCCTTGAACTCACAAACCGCGAGATCGTGACCCGAGCCGAAGGCCGATGCTTAACCGACTGAGCCACGCAGGTGCCCAAAATGATCATTTCAATACAATGTGGCAAACCCACTGGCCTGAATGGAGGCACTGAGCCCACCCTGCGGCTGCGAATCCCTTGAGCTGAACACTGGAGACTAGATGACACCCGTCCAGAAAAAGGAGGGGTTGGAAGTGTGTTCTGGACCCACGGAACGGCATGAGCGGAGCTCAGAGCTTTAAGGGGTGGGGGAGAGCAAAATGTATTGTGGGAAGTGAGGGGGGCAGATTCCGTCTACAAATATTTATTGAACACCTACTAAGTGCCAGCGAATTCTGTGCTGAACGGGACAAATTCTCTGTTTCTAGTGAGCTTGCGTTTCAGTAAAGAGAGACAAGAAACTAGTAAGTATATACTGTGGTGTCCAACAGGGATAAAAATAGAGCAGGGGGTCAGGCTGAGGTGTGAGGAGCACTGCAAGCCACACGTAGGGTAAGAAGGTGGCCCAGCCAGTCACTGCATCGGGGGTGATGACAATATACATGTGGGAACTTGGTTCCGCCTGGGTCACGGAGCCACCGAGACTCTACAACACTGAGATGGCTTCCATCCCCACATTTTCACGCCGAGTAGGAAACGGGGGAAGGGAGGTCATTGTCCTGAGACTTCCTCTCTCTGGCCGGCAGAGCTCTTGGGGACCCCATTGTTCCCACACAAAGGGGCAGTGATAAGTTGGTTGTTTGCAGCTTCTGGTGCCAGTGAGAGAGGCCGTCCCCCTGCCCTGTGACCCACCGCGCGGGGTACCAGACCATGCGAGGCCTTGAGCTGAGCTCCCCGTGGGTGGCGGAGGAGGGGCTGGTCTTTTACCTGGAGCACAAAGGCGGCATTGATGGGCTCCGGGCAGGCTGGGGAGGCCGAGAGCCAAGCCCGGCTGCAGCGGGGCTGGCACGGGCTGCTCCTGGGTCCGTGAGTGGCATGTCCACTTCTCTGCACTCAGTCCCACCCTCCTTGCCTACCCCTTCCTCCCCGACTGCCTCTCCTCCCCGTCTCCCCTCTCCCTTTCTCTCCCTCCGTCTTCTCCCCCTTCCCTTCCACTCCCGTTATCCGTCATTCATAGACGGCCTGTACAGCAGGTGTCTACTGCTCCCCACTGCCCTCCCCCTCCCCCCGAGAGTCCTGCGCCCCCAGGCCAGCCCCTCTCTGGCCTGTGCTCCCACCCCCGCACCCCTTGTCTGCAGGTTAGTCCCTGCCTGGTCCGCTTCCCCGACCCCTCCCCTCTCGTCATCCAGACTTACCTGTCCTGAGCCCCTGCGCCCTCCGAACCCCTGCTGGGTGGGTGGCTTCTGGGCCCAAGCTCTTGTTTAGTGAACCGTCTGGTTGATCTGAGCTCATCTGGGCTGATGTCTCCACTGGAGTGACTGATTCAATGTCTTGTCTGTCTCATGTCACAATTGGCATTACTGGGGCTCTTCCTGGCTCTGGTCCTGTGGCCGTGGGTCTCGAAGATGTTCCCTAGCTTTCTGTCTCCCCCATTTCCTCACAGCCTGAGCACCCTTGCTCTCCTAGGGACCCAGCAGGCGTTTTGGCTCCGTGAGCCGGGTTGGCCAGGGATGGACATTGTACTCTGGCCCAGACCTCCTGCTCCGTGCTCCCTTCTCTTCTGGGCGCCCGGTGTACCCCTGTGTCTTACCGACCACCGCCTTTCTGCTTTCTGGGTTGACCAGCGGTCTGGTAAACTGGTCACACCAATGCTATGGCTTCCAGTTTCACGGGGCTTCTATAACTGAAATGGCACAGCCCAAGGGACAATGCTGGTCTCAAAAGAGTGGCATTTCTGCGAGATGGGCAGGTGGATTGGGTGGCCGCCTTGTTCAGATGAGTCTGTGTACGGCCTCGCGATCACCCTGCATCGCCCACAGCAGGGCCGTCTTCTTCCATCAGCACAGAGGGGTGACTCCTGAACGTTCGCCTGATGAAGGCGTGCATGGGACAGGGAGCGGTGCGTGATGGGGCCATCAGCCCATGCCAACTGCTTGTCCCTGGGGTCAGAAGGCACCTTCCACATGGACAGAGATACTCTTCCATTTTTTGTTCTGTTTCCACAACAAATACCTACTGTTTGGCCTAGAATCGGCATCCCCAAAATACTTCTCGAATAATTGAAGGCATCAGAGCCCCATAGCCGAGCATGGCCATTCTCCCCCGGAGGCTGGGGGCTGGACCGAATGGATTCTTGGGGTTCCCTGCAATCTACTTCGTGTGGGTTTTCGCCTACAATCAGCAGGCTGCTGCTAGCTCCTTGCCTGACAGCAAACCTACTTTCATGATTGCACGGGGGGGTGTTTGGACAGCTTTCACGTGCCTGTTCCGTTTGCTTGTTACAATCACCTATGAAACAGGAGAAATTAACTGTGTGCAGCTGTTCTGTAGAGGGGAAACTGAGGCTTGAGGACATTAAATGTCTTGCCCAGGGCCACACAAACAGTAAGTGAGCCCAGAAGCCCAGCCCACGGCCTCCTGCCTCCCTTCCTGTGTTGGGGGCATCTGTGAGCATTGAGGCTGTGACTGACTGGGGGGGGGGGGTCCTGAGAGCCTCTTATGAACCAAAGCCGGGAAGATCTTTCCACCCAAACGAGAAAAATATTCTCTTAGATTTAATGTTTATTTATTTTTGAGAGACAGACAGACAGAGACAGAATGTGAGCGGGGGAGGGGCAGAGAGAGAGGGAGACACAGAATCCGAAGCAGGTTCCAAGCTCCGAGCTGTCAGCACAGAGTCTGACTCAGGGCTCGATCTCACGAACCATGAGATCATGACCTGAGCCCAAGTCGGACGCTGAACTGACTGAGCCACCCAGGCGCCCCCTCTTAGATTTAAATGCATGACCTCCGGGGCCTTACAGTTTCTCACTTCTTAATTGAAGTAAAATTCACCCAAGAATAATTATTTTAAAATGTATATTTTGGTGGCATTCACTACGTTCACAGTGATGCGCTATATCACACCTACATAGAGTTCCAGAATATTTTCATCAGCCCAGAAGAAAAGCCCTTCCTGTGAGCAGTCGATGCCCCCTCCCTCCCCTCCCCCCACCCCTGGCTCTGCACCCACTAATCTTCTGTCTGTCTCTCTGGATTTGCCTGTTCTGGGCATGCTCAGTGAACCCAAATGAAACCGGACAGAGAGGCCAGTGGGGATGAGAGTCAGCAGACCATGCTCTGCGAACCCTGCCTCAAGTTCACTGGCAACCCGCAGGAGAACTCTGCTGGCTGGGCTGTGCGGCCCGCTCTGTGCAGATTAGATGTAGGTCCCCGGCCCCTCCTGCCTTTCACACCCCAGACTCCAGACCGTTCATTCCCGGTGCTGCGATGCTCCAGGCTTAGCATCCAGCTTTGGGTTCCCAGCTTGTTTCTCCCTCCACCTGCCACGTGGAGCTTTCTGAAGTTCAGTAGAACCTTCCCCAGGTTCTGATCACCGAACTCCCAGCACAAACCATCCGTGGGGCCAGAGGTTCATGAATGAGGGCTCGTGGGGCAATTACAAGACTTAACTGCATACATTTTCGGGCTTTTGAATTTCCTGTAAGTGTTAGCTGTGAACAGTATGATAATAACACTTGCGATTATAAGGGAGTGCATTGGAAAAAGCAGTACAAAAATGTGGCTGGCTTGGCTTGTCTGCTGGATAGGTTCCCGTGTCCCCGTGAGTTTGAGGCGGGACCCGGGGACCTGTCTTATGTGGAGCTCAGCATGACCACCTGCGGCTCTGGGTCGGGAGCCACAGCATTGCCAGCCTGCATTGTCCGCCCCGCACACGGAGAAGAGTTGGGCTCGGCACACTCGTGTGTAGTCCGTGTGTGACAGGATTCAAACCAGAGACAGCACTTCCTCCTCTCCCCCCTCCCCATGTCCTGTTTCCACGTGGCTTCGAGGATAGAGCCAGCTTCGCAAAGGATACCACACCAGGAGCTGATTGCTACCTTGGATGGTTTGGCTGAAATGCAACAATCTTCGTAAATGAGTGTTTCTTGAGCTTTAATGTGCTTACAAACCGCCTGCGACCTTGTCACATGTAGAGGTGGTTCAGCAATCTGGATGGAGCCTGAGAGTCTGGATTTCTAACAAGCTCCCAGGTGACACTGGGTGGCCGGTCCCCTGGAGCACCCCAGGGGTAGCACAGGACTGTGTGCCTTATCTGCCTGTCTGGGCTGTGTGTGCAATACTCGGCCGTCATCCCAGGAGCTTTTAGAAAATCCCTAACAGGGCTTCTCTGCTGCCAGTGTGCTATGAAAGTGGTGTTTCTTAATGACATTAGGAGAGAGCGTCTGGGTGGCTGTGACCAGCTGGGCTGACGGGAGGAACCGTAGACTGGCCGAGTTAATGGCTGGTGACCTGGCATAGACCCTGTGGGCTCTTCGATCTGCTGGTCTGAGCCCGTGGCTACCTCTCTTGCCCACGGGCACTGCCCAGGCTACAGGGGCACTCAGCCCATGGGGATGGGGATGGGTGGGGAGCTCTAGGGGTACATGGGAAGGTTGGGAATCTGGGCATGGGAAGGGTGAGTTTCTGCTCTCGGTCTATGTCCACTGTTAGTGTGATTTTAGATGTCACGTTACTGTCACATGGGCTGCACCATGCCACAAAAGACAGGGAGGGAGACGACCTCCCCCTCCTAGGGTCACCTGGGCTGGATCCTGAACCACCTGGTCCCCCAGCTGGCTCTCTAGTGTCTACTGGAGGGGTGCTCACATTGCTGAGGCTATAGAGTACACCAAAGCATCTGGAATATTCTAAAAACAGAAGAGAATGCACGCTCTAATCCTGAGAGAATGCAGGGAACGGGCACCCCACTTTCCGCTGGCCCAGCAGTGCCCACGCTCTGCTCCCTGTCATTCCACCCCTTGGGACCATCGGCCACCGCCGGGCCTTGGGACTTAGTATTTTGCTCAAAATTTTTATGAGGCAACAGTTTCCTCTAGGAAATGGTATGGAGAGCCAGAAAGCATATATTTTGTTCTTTCCCTTTCTTTCAAGGGGAATAGGAATGTTCTTGGAAAAGGAAACAAGTGTGCACCTCCATCTGGGTGCCATGAATGTCAGACACGCCTTGCAGGGAGAGATGTGACCAAGGCTCAGCTGGAAATTTTAAAGGGGAGAGTGAGGCAAGTGGCCAGGGCTGGAAAGAACGGTTTGAAGTGTCTTTAAATGCTCCTGTTCTTCTAATTCAGGCAGAGAGATCAAGGCAAGTTGGCTGCCCAGAGAGTTGGAAATATTAAGATTTGGGGAGCAGCAGAGCGGATGTGCTGGGGCACAATGCGGGTCCCACACATGCCTTCTAGTTGGTAGGAGACAGAAAAGGAGGCACCAGAGTAAAGGTCGATGGGGAGCAAAATGAAGGTTTTTTTTTTTTTTTTTTTCAGAGCAAGAGAGGGGTGTGGGGAAGGGCTGAGGAGTGCGAGGAATCACATCTTAGCAAGAACTAGCTGTCACCAGGAATCTTCCTCGGAGTGAGTGCTCTCTGGGCATGTTAACTCAGTTATCCTCAAAGGATCCTGCAAGGTTGGTATTTTTATGCCCCTTTTACAGATGCAGAAACTGAGGCTCCTCTAGAGGAGGTAGTCATTTAAAGTCACAGTGTGGCCACCGGAAGAGAGGTGTCTGTAAGCAGTTCACCAAGCGCCCCAGGTGACTCTGGGATATCCTGTAGCTAGAGCCGCATGTCCAGGATTGTGTGGTGCTAGCTGCTCTTCAGAAAGGACCGGGTGGACTCTTGAAAACTGAGACAGAACATCGATGAAATCTCAGTAGAGAAAAATAGAACAACATGCCCTTCTAGAAGTATCCTGTGGGTTCTTCGGGCAAATAATTCCTGAGCTTGGAGACTCGGTGCGGGGAGAGTTTCACAGTTGCACGGAGTTGGCATGTTTAGACCATGCTTACTGTCTTCCGGTTGAGAGCGGGTGGTGAGTCAGGCTTCCCCTGTCTTCCAGTGGAATCAAAACAAGCTGACAGTTTCGTATTTGCTAACGTTTCCATAAGGTGAGGCCTTGGTCTTTACAAGGTTTTATTGATTCAGGGCTTTCCAAGATGCCTGTCTTGAATTTTTTCTGGGCAGAACGTGAGCCAGTACATCAGTATTGAATCAGTGGTGGATGTTTATTGGGTGTTTACCACGTGCCAGATGTTTTCTAATGCGCTCTGCCTGTATCGCCTCCGCAATCCTCACCACAAGCCTCTGATGCAGGTACCGTCCTTATTCTTACTTTACAGAGGATGACGGTCAGGCCTAGAGAGGTCACTTGGCCACACAGCCAGGGAGTGTTGGAACCAAGATACGAGGCCAGACATGTAGATTTGATTTTTTAAAACTGTTTATCTTGGAAAATTTCAAACAAATACAGAAGTATAGAGAATTACACAATGGACCTCCACGTTTCCATCACCTCCTTTCTCATTGATTATCGACATTCTGCCACCTTGTTTGTTTGTTTGTTTTCTTCCCCGCATTTGTTGTTTCCGGGGGCATTTTAATCCTGGATGCCTTATCATGTCACCTGTAGATACTTCAGTAAGTTTATGGAATGGATAAAGACTTTTCCTTTTTTATATAACTATAACATGATAATTGCTCCCCCACATTATTCCTTCATATCATCTAACACCTTGTCCATGTTCAGTTTCCCCTGATCACCCCCAAAATGTCCTTTTGCAGTTGGTGCATTTGAATCAAGGTACAACGACCCACCATTGCACTTGGGTGACGCTTTTAGTCTCTTTACAATAGTTTCCCACTTTTCCCCATGGGCGAAATATTCTAGACTCTGCTGTCTATACCTCAGTGGTGTCATTTAACATGTTCCTCTGTCCCCCATATTGCCTTCAAAGTGGGAGTTAGAATGAGGGGTGGGATTCCATTCAGGTTTCATTCTCTGGAAAGAATCCTTCACGGATCCCACGCTTCCTCTGTCTTATGTGAGCTGTCTGGTGATTCCGTTTTGTTTTAATTTTTTTTAATGTTTATTTTCCACAGAGAGAGACAGAGCGTGAGTGGGGGAAGGGCAGAGAGACACACACACACACATACAGAATCTGAAGCAGGCTGCAGGCTCTGAGCCGTCAGCACAGAGCCCGACATGGGGCTCGAACTCACAAACTGTGAGATCATGACCTGAGCCGAAGTCGGATGCTTAACTGACAGCCACCCAGGCACTCCTGATGATTCCATTTTAAATGATGTGAAGGCTGTTCTGTGGGTCCAGATGGTGTCAGCCTGTTCACTCATGACCCAGAGCCCCATTGGTCTTTCGTCTGTCTCCACAGCCATCATGAGCACCGTCAAAGTCCCTTCCGTCAGCGAATGGAGATCTTTCTCGTCCTGCCATCCTGCTCTGTACCCTTTGGCTGAACTCCTTCTCTGAAGCTTTCGCACATCAACCACTTGCTAACCTAGGCAGTTGGACTTGAAGGTTTGTGCCCTGACTCTGTTCTTCTCAAAGCTTCATGTGTGCACAGATCACCTGTGAGTCTTGTTAAATCGTGGATTCTGACTCAGGAGGTCTGGGAGCGGGGCTGGGATTCTGTACTTTTAATAAGCTCACAGGTGACATGGACGCTGGATATGGCTGGTCTGTGAACCCCTTAGAGCAGCAAAGCCAGTCAATCCCGTTTTTGCCTCTCAATTACATTTTCCTGACTTGTTCTTTTCTCTACAGAATTATTGGCGCACACATGGACAAGCTCTTCTAATGCTAAACTGTGGTTTCACATTTCCCCCCATACAGTCAAGGCTAGTGGTTTTTAAATGTATCCCTCCCAACAAAGTTGCGTCGCTCTTTAACCTAAGCTCCAGACTGTGTTATTCAGATGATAAGTGTTGTTATAGCTTAGAATTTGTTGAGAAATTGACCCATCACATACTATAATATGAAGTCACACGTGTGTGAGAGAGAGAGACATTTTGTTAAAAGCCAAGTGTTTCTCTTATTTAAATGCTTATTTATTTTTGAGAGAGAGAGAGGCAGCAGGGGAGGGGCAGAGAGAGAGGGAGGCAGAGAAACCATAGCAGGCTCCATTCTCTCAGCACAGAGCCAGACGAGGGCTCACACTCCCGAATTGTGAGATTATGACGTGAGCCGAAATCAAGAGTCAGATGCTTAACTGACCGAGCCACCCAGGCACCTCTAAAAGCCGAATGTTTTTCTAAGGGGAAAACAGCCTGATGATGTGCCAGGACAACTGTCATCCTCTGGTGCTAAGTCTGTGAAAAACCATAGCTTCTGTCTGCTTGGCATCCAGGACCCCTTCTTTTTTGTTTTTTTTTTTTAATGTTTGTTTGTTTGTTTATTTATGAGAGGGAAAGAGAGAGAGAGAATAGGGGAGAGACAGAGAGAGAGAGGGAGAGAGAGAGAGAATCCCAAGCAGGTTCCATACCATCAGTGCAGAGCCTGATGCACGAACCATCCCACGAACCATGACATCATGACCTGGGCCGAAATCAAGAGTCGGATGCTTAACCGACAGAGCCCCCCAGGCATCCCCAGCACCCCTTCTTTAAACAGGTGCTTGATGAACCACCTCCCCAAGGTGCTTTGGCTTATTCAGGGAGGGATGGACATTGAGGGTGGGGCAAGCAGACCCTCTCTCCATGAATCTAAGTCTTGAGTAGAGCAACATTAGGACAGAAGATGGTTGGAGTGGATTCGTTTCAACAGCGGTGCCAAGAAGAAAGTGTCCTCTGCGTCCTCCCTCCCAGGTTCCTGGAGCTTCCAAGTCTGGAGACTCAGTCCTTCTTTGAATATGGGGGGTATCCCATCGTTCCACATGAATTCTTTTCTGCTCCAGTTAAGTCTGAGTTTCAGTCTGTGGCTCACAGCTGGTGCTGCCTCCCTCGGAGCCTCGGAACGGCGGGACCCACCTGCTAGTGCTGCGGCCGCACAGAGTGGGCAAGCTGACAGGAAGGGCGTTAGTCCCCGGACTTGGTGATGTGGCAGCACGGGTCACTCTCTGATGGTGGGATACGCCCAGAGAACAGGAGTGAAGATGGAGGTTTGGGGCACCTGGAAAATCCTTGAAATGAGGCTTCTTTCTCTTGGTTTTTCCGATGAATTTGGTTCTAGGGAAATACACATCTTCCCACTGGCCAGAAGGGCATGTGGCTTTACGGCTTCATCTCACGTTTAGGAGGTGGAGGAAAAGCAGCGAGAAACTAGAAGCCTCAAGGACTCGATCTTCTTATAGGATTCCCACTCCTCCACCTCCCATGGCAATATTGTCACCACCTGTGGTTGAAGCCACATCTAAGGGACATTTCACTTATTAGGGTCTCAGTGAGGTCCCTGAGTCATCAGAAAAGTTTTGTTTAGTCTATTCTGCTTACAAAAATCAGGAGGGATTTCTGGCCAAAGAAAGTAGAAGGATATCCATCCTTTCCAACGAAAGAAACAGATTAGTAAATAATAGCAACAATAAAAACAAAACCCCAAAAAGCAAAGAAAGCAAAAAAAAAAAAAAACCCTACAAAACAAAAACAAAAAAGACAAAAACAAAAACAAAAACAAAAAAAAACAAGCCCAAAGTAGCCAAGCAAGGAATTATCTTTGTCTAGAAAAGTCATGACCTTAGAAAGAAACAAAATCCTGATGTAGTGCAGCTTCTGAATCCAAATCTCTCTCTCCAAGAAAAGAAAGACAGTTGGTGAAACTTCACATTTTTACTAATTCTCTTCAATTCAGAGAGAAACAGGATCTCTAGCGGAGAAGGCAAGAGGCGGTAGCCCTGTAAAAAGATCCCTTGAATTTGCAAGGCCCTAAATGTCCCCTTGAAACCTCAGCAAGGTTCGCCAGTGCGGAGAAAGCCAAAGGCTGCAGAAGTGTGACACAGACTTGGCTGGATGGGATGGCCCTTGACTTATGACATCTAGTGACATCCCCGAAGAGAGCAGAGCCCGGGCTTCTGAGAGAAGGCTGCTGGCCGTGCTCCCTACCCCGTGACCTGCTCCTTCCCCAGCTGGTTTCCCTAGACTCCTATGGAGAGTTAGCCAGATCCCCACCATGGTGTGGTCTATGGTACAATTAGCCTTCAATAATGTGAACAGGGGGTCAGGGAAAATCCCCCCACTATTTCAGAGTCAATTAGGTGCATACATTGCTCCAGTCGTTCAACTTGAGTAAGACAAGACATGGTGTGGCAATCCTGCAGATGTATGATAGCAGCAGCAACGTAGGAAAGAATAGGAACATAGCTGGGAAAAAACAAAAAAAGGTAAGGTACCTGTCCTGGATGAAAACATATTCCAGGAACAACCTATGAACATTTTGAATAATAGAAGCGCTTAGTAAGACTATGAATCCAGTAAAATAAGACCTCAAAAGTGAGGTGCTATAAAATAATAGAATGAGATTTTTAAAAATTTCAGAGCAGGGCACCTGGGTGGCTCAGTTGGTGAAGCATCCGACTTCAGCTCAGGTCATGATATTGCGGTTCATGAGTGAAATCCCAGCTTGGGCTCTGTGCTGACAGGTCAATCTGGAGCCTGCTGCAGATTCTGTGTCTCCCTCTCTCTCTGCCTCTCCCCTGATTGCACTCTGTCTCTCTCTTTCCATGTTTTATAAACATAAAAAAATTAAAAAAAGAAATTAAAGATTTCAGAGCAAAGGAAACACATGGAGAAGTTTTAAAAAACATAATTGATGACATCATCAATACATTGGAAGTCAGGAATAAGAAAGACACCACTGAAAAATCAAATTATTGACAAGGAAGACTTGCTGGAATTGTTCGTGGTAAATGCACAGGAAGAAGATAAGATTGAAGTTGGTTACAGCACTTGAGAGCCACGGAGGTCAAAGATGGTCCAACATGGTCATGAGCTCTCAGAATTAGGGACCCAGCAAATGAAAGAGGGGTAATACACTCAGAGAGCTAAATCCTCAGAAAGAAAGTACAAACCCTTAGATCAAAAGGGCATCAGGGAAAAAAAATGGTATGCAAGTACTGACGTTCAGCTGTATCCTGGTGAAGATATTGAACCTGGAGGACACACAAAGTCTTCTCAGACATTCAGACAGGAGAAGCCCAGGTTTCCCAGACTCGGTAAAAGAAGACAATGGAGCAATGTCTGGAGTGTTCTGAAGCAAAGAAAGTGAAATCCAAAAATATTAGACCGATGCAAGTTGTCACTCAAGCAGAGGAGCAGTGGGCAGACACTTGAGCAAGGAACATGCAGGACCTCCAGCACCTGCACGCTCTTCTGGAAGGAGTTCCACCAACCAAAGGCATGCATCCACATGAAGACCTAGGATTGTCATACACTCAACAAAAGCTAGGAGGTGGGAAGGAAATGAGTCCACATTCTCTCTCTCTCTCAAGAACAAAAAAATCAATCTTAAAACATAAAAATTTGGAAAAAAACTTCATGACTCCAATTGCTTCATGAATTTTAATCACTGTTTTTTTAAACATTGGAGGAATCTACAAGAACTAATATTTCCTTTGGAAATTCAACCAAGTGCAAACATTCATTTGAAGTTCAGAAATGTTTTTCAGCTTTTTTACCTTCCATAAAATTAAAATAAAATTAATTGAGGCACCTGGGTGGCTCAGTTGCTTGAGTGTCCAACTCTTGATTTTGGCCCAGGTCACAATCCCAGGGCCGTGGGACTGAACCCCGCGTCGGGCTCCGTGCTGGGCATGGAGCCTGCTTGGGATTCTCTCTCTCCCTCTGCCTGTCCCCCACTTGTGCACTCTCTCAAAATAAATAAAAGAAACATTAAAAAAAGATACCTAAGAAAAATAAATAAAATTAATTTAATTTTTTTTCATTTTAAAATGGTATTATGATATGATTCTATTCAGCTCATTCATTCAACAAGTATTTATTTAGAGCCTCTGTGTGCCAAACACTATTCTGGGCATTGAGTCAACTAAAGAGAATAAAAAAGAACATATATATATTATATTAATATTATAATATCATATATAGCATTATATATAATATAGAATATATAGCATTATTAATATATTAATATAATATATATCATACATCTGACATATATGATGCATAGCATTATTATATATAATATAGCATGTATAGCATTATTAATGTTAGTATTATAATATCATTTATCATGTCTATGATATAATAACATTATTACATATATAAACACTATGAAACTATTTCTACTGATCCTTCTGTCTATCTTTACAGAAATTTAGAATGACATTCACCAAATATTAATGCTGTGATTTCTGGCTGGTGGGGTTTGAGGTATGCCTTTGAACCTTTCATGTTGATTAAACTTTTTTATAAAGCACAACAATTCTCAATTAAAAACAGTATGTTTTTTTAAAAACTTAAATGCTGCAACTAATTGGAAATTGGGGTATTATTCCCTTTCATTTATTAATTTTGCAGTTCTTTCATTGTTAACGATGCTGAATGTTTTTCCATATCTTTGTTAATTTAGGAATATATCAACCTTTGTTGAAATGTCTTATATAATGTTCCATTTTTATGCATTGGCACATAAATGGGTTCTTTCGGCCTTTGCAACCTCCAACATGTTTCTTCTTTACTGTAGATATTATTCCTAGTCTTGTTTTTGCACGTTTTAATTATTAAAATAGTATCTTTTTCTTTACAAAAATAGATGATCATTGCGGAAAAATCACATAATATAAATAAATAGAGGGGAGAAAATCACACAATTCCACCTATTCAGAAACAACTTCCATTAACACCTTGGAGTGTATGTTTCCAGATGTTTTTCTGTATAAATACCAGTTGGGATTTTTTTTTTTTAAACAAGAACATCACAATACCATACTGTTTTGCAATATGCTTTTCTTCACCTAATTTACTGTGAACATCTTTCCATATCATTAAACTCTACTGTTTTATTATTTGGCTTGTTATTTTTAGTTAATTCATTTTTGGCTATTTAGATGTTTTCCTGTCTTTCACTATTATAATCCATAATGCAGTGAATGTGCTGTATAAATACATTTTTGTACATACCATGTTTCTTTCCATGTGTGGTTGCTAGGACAAAAACTAAATTTATTTAAGTCTTTATTTAATTTTAAAAATGTTTATTTATTTATTTTGAGAGAGAGTGTGTGTGTGTGAGCAGGGGAGGGGCAGAAGAATAGAGAGAATCTTAAGCAGATTCCATGCTCAGCAGAGAGCCTGACTTGGGGCTCATGTGAGATCATGATCTGAGCCAAAGCCAAGAATCAGACACTTACCCGACTGACTGAGCCACCCAGTGCCCCTAAACACATTTAAAAAAACAATGTTTGACATATATCAAAAACTGCCATCCAGGACAATTGACCAGATTTCAGTCCCACAAGAAGTATATGGGTGTTTTTGTCCCTACAACTTGCTAAAAAGGCATGCTGTTGGTTTCTTAAACCTTTTCATAGGTGAAAAAATTGTGTCTGAAAGTTGCTTTAATGTGAAATATTTTGATTACTGGGAAGGTTGATCTTTTAAATTCTTATCAGTCATTTCTATTTCTTAGGACCTGAATCTTCATCAATTTTGCCATATGAAAAAAATGGTCATGTATTTCTTCTTGTTTTGGAATAGTTCTTTATGTCACAAGGATAGTAACCCTTTATTGTATATTTTATAAATCTTTTTCCTGGTTTGACATTTCATTTTTATGAGATCTTTGTGCAGAAGTTTTATTTCTGTTGCCAGGTTTGTCAAAATCCTCCTTAAAAACATTAGGGGAGTGTGTAGGGTAATGTACAGACGTTTCTATTTAATCTCAGCATAGGGGACACGCTCAGGCATGTGACCTGGCAAATGGACTCTCCGGCATTGCTCCTTCTGCAGAGGGTCACTGAGCACTCTGGTTCTGCTGCAGTTTGCTTTCATCCCTCCCCAGGATGTCGGTGACCTGCCATGATGCATTTCTGTCTTCTGGGGCACCTGCTGCTTGCCAGGTCTTGTGGATGGAAAGATCAGGGAGACAAGCTCTGTCAGTGTGCTGGTGGAGGTGGCACCAGGCACCAACAGCAGTCCTGAACAGGCAGCCTTTTCCTGCCCACATTTCTGCAGATAGGAGGTGTAGGTTTGGGGCCCCAGGGGATATGGCTCGAGGTCTGGACTCCCTCCCTGGGACACCTAGAGGGGTGAGGTGGAGTCCCTCCAGTCATGGAGAGCGTGGGGAAGTCAGCTGAAAGCCCCACCACTGACAGGTTTGAGGGAGCCGGGTCATGAGGAACAACGAAGCCAGGGGTGGTCACAGCACAGCCGCTGCCAGAAAGGGGCTCTGAAGACTTTAACACTCGCAGGCTTTAACCTTTCTTGACATACGTCCCACCCCACCCCACGTTTCAGGCAATCTCCCCCTGCTCCCAGCCCCCCAAACACGTTCTGCACCTGCTCAGTAGCATGCTTTGCTTTGTGTTAGGGTAGCTAACACACAGGTGTTTTCTCCCTCCTGGATTGCACCCCTCCGGAGTCATGTGTTTGCATCCCCTCGAGAACCCAACACAGCACTTGGCTTGCCCTTGCCTTCCTGCAGAATGAATGCTTTAGGGGGTCGTATGCGCATTTTATCGTGGTCATATGCTCATTTCATTGTCAAAATAGAAAACTCCTTCTCCTCCTTCTCCTGATGATGGTGGTGATGGTGATGCATTTGTTTCCCCAAGGTTGGCTGCACTGATCACGTAGTTCATCTGATGTGGAAATTACAATCAAGCAGAATCACTGAAGAAATAGGGTTTTCCCAGCCGTCCACCTTTGTCTCAAAGATCAGTTTTGCTGTAAACGGGGTTTCTTTGTTACAAAGTATGAAAAACCCACCCAAAGTTACATTTATCTGCAGGCTTTCCTGAGGAGAGAACTCCAGGAGGGAGCTCCCAACAGCACTACCTTGTCAGCTTTCACAGGACTGGCCAAGACCGTGGACCAAACTAGAAGCAATAGTTCAGTGACAGTGGGAAGCAGGAAGGCTTGCGTTCTACTTGGCTGGAGGCCTGAGGGACACTGTACTCCAAGGATCTAGCTTACAGTGTCACAGGGGCGAGGTTACCCCCAAACTGCAGAAGCCACGCCAAGTCCCTGGGAAGAAACACCCTCCACTGAGAGATGTGACGTCCCAGCTCCTGGGGCGGGACCATCAGAAAGACAACAGTAGAAGATAGTGATGCTTCTCCTCCTGCCCCATGGCTTGTGTTTCCAGCTTTTGCAGGAGAATTAATGGAAATGCACCCGAGCTATTTATTCTCCTGCACATAAGCTCTGCTCGCCCTTCTCACCGGCACTGACCTACAAGTGTGGGGGTGTCGGAATACATTCACAACCCAACTCAAAGAACGCTGTGCAGGCCTGGGGAAGGCCGACTTCCACCCTCCGCGTGGGCCCCCCCGGGGTCCCCTACGTGGGGTCCCATCCCCAGCAGTGGCCCAAAGAAAAGCCCACATGAGGGGCGCCTGAGTGACTCAGTAGGTTAATCGTCCGACTTCGGCTCAGGTCATGATCTCGCGGTTCGTGGGTTCGAGCCCCGCATCGGGCTCTGTGCTGATAGCTCAGAGCCTGGAGCCTGCTTCAGATTCTGTGTCTCCCTCTCTCTCTGCCCCTCCCCTACTCATCCTCTGTTTCTGTCTCAATAATAAATAAACACTAAAAAAAATTTTTTTTTAAAAAGAAAAAACAGAAAAGCTCACGTGTGAACGTTCTGGCTGGTAGGGGAGAAGAAAGGCAGAGCAAGGGTGGATTTGCCAAGAGCCCAGGATCCCCTCCACCACCAGACAAGGACAGAGGAGTGTTTGCTTGTTATTCTTTCATCTGGGAAGTCACCGTGTATAAAGTAAAGCATGTTCTGGTGAGGGGAGGCTTTGAGTGATAAAGCTGACTATTCACCGTCTGGCCCCGCGTGTTTGACTTGAACGACAGTCAGAAGGATGAGTGCGTACTTGACATTTCTTCTCAAGTAGAGTGTCTAATGCATTGCCAATCCGGCTGCAGGATGGGAAGCTGGTAGAAACCTCCGTGTGTTCACCAGCCGCAATGCAGCTCTGAGTCACCCAGCCTGGAACCACTTTCGGCAAAAAAAACTCAAGGATCTGAACTTTACTTCTTTGTTCCCCAACCGCTCTGGGGTGTCGATTCCCCACTGCCCGTTTGAGTCAGGCCGCTATGTAGCTGTGTTACCATGGGCAGGTCGCTTGGCCTCTCTTTGCCTTAGTCTTAACATTTGCACAGAGCCGAGTGTCAGACTTGGCATCTGTGAAAACCTTCCTTAGATGAGAGTTTGCCAAACAATGGCCCATAGGTCAGATCTAGCTTTGTATAGCTGGTGAGGTAAGAAAGGTTTTTACATTTTTAAATCATTGGACAAGCCAAAAGAAGAAGAATATTTGGTGACATGCCAAAATTATATAAAATTCACGTCATGCTAAGTGAAATAAGCCAGACACGAAAGGATGAAATAGTGTAGGATTCTGCTTATATGAGGTACCCAGACTAGTCAAATTCATAGAGAGAGAAAGTAGAGCGGTGGGCGACAGTGGCTGGGGAGGGGAGTGGGGACTGTTTGATTTGTGCGGAGTTTCGGTTTGCGAAGACAAAAAAGTCCCAGAGATGGAATGGTGGTGGTTGCAAAACAGTGTGAATGTGCTTAATGCCAAAGAACTATACAGTCAAAATGGTTCACCTGGCCCATTTCTGTTATGTGTGTTTTATCACAATAAAACCGTTATGTGAAATTCAAATTTCAGTGTTCGTACATCGAGTTTTATTGGAACGCAAAGTGGCCAGCCACTTACGGATCATCTATGGCTCCTTTTGCTACGATGGCAGCCTTCGAGAGTTGTGACAGAGACCAGATGGTCCTCAAAGCCAAAATTATGTCTATCTGACCTAAGAAAAGGTGTGCTGAGCCCTTGAGTCATAACGCACACTGCTCGGGGCACCCGGGGGGCTCAGTCAGTTAAGCATCTGACCCTTGATCTCGATCTCGGCTCAGGTCATGATCTCACGGTTGGTGAGTTTGAGCCCACGTTGGGCTCTGCGCTGACAGCACGGAGCCTGCTTGGCATTCTCTCTCTCCCTCTCTCTCTGCCCCTCCCCTGCTCATGCGCTGGTGTGCACACTCTCTCTCAAAAAAATAAAAAAGAAACATGCGGCTTTTTGCAAGAAGGACACAACTGGACATCAGAGCCCTGGCTCAGAAACTGTACCCCCACGTGGAGGCAGGGGGGTGGGGCAGGAAGAGATGGCGAGTGGGGGGGGTTCTGCCACAAACCATCTGGGTGACTTTGGGCAAGTCCTTTCCCTCTCGGGGCCACAGTCTACTGAGAGGTGTGGGGGTGCGTGTGGACCCCAGATGCACAATGTGTGTATTTATATCCAATCAGAGCCATTCCCGAGCTGTGGGATGTTGGACTAGGTACTGTATCACTCTGTGCCTCAGTTTCCCCATCTGTAAATGGGGATAATAATAGCCCGCCTCACAGGATTAAAGAGTAGGTGCGTGTGGTTTGGGATGATGTAGAAGTTCTGGAGACAGGTGATGGTGATGGTCCCACAACAATATGAACGAACTTCCTGCCAATGAGCTGCGCACTTCAACTGTCTAATACATTTTCTGTGATGGACATTTTACCACAATAATAAAAAACGAGTGGATTGCATACAGTGTTTTGTATTGCACCTGGCATGCAGCAAGCACCCAATAAATGAGAACCATCTATGCAGTGAATGGTTGAAACCAGACAATGGGAACACTTGGCATCTGAGAGGCGCGGGCTCTTGGGTCCCAAGTTTATTAGGCTCACATTAATTCCCGAAATCAGAGTCTACACGCTTGTGTGTTCCCTCACAGGGCTTTTGCTCAGTGACAAGCAGGGAACACCGGGTAGGTGTTGGGATTTTCCTCCCCAGAAGAGAGACAATGACTGAAGGACCGTGCTTGCATGCTTGCATGCAAGGACAATGATGATACCCAGGAGGCCAAAACATGGCTTCCACCTCCCATGGTCCCCCTGCCCCCTGGCACTTACTCAATACAACTCAACAAACGACCAGCCCTCAATGGCCTTGCATGATGCGTTTAGAATGGGGCATTATTGGCGAGGTCCCTGCTTGCTTTTCTTCTAGCGATATGAGCAAATGGTTTCCTTTAGAGATGATTAGGAACATTACTGCTGCATAATTAATTGTCCTAAAACCAACTGTGCCAATGCAGTGACTTACTATTTTTAGTAAGTTCTACCAGCCTGTGAATTCTGTTTCCAAAATAATTGAGTTACAGCTAAGTTAATAAGGAGCGATCAGGTCATTGCTTTAAGACCTGGCACCATCTCATGGAACAGTGATTTCTAATGAGAGTCGGAACAGGCGGGGAGGGCAGTCCGGTTAAACAAGACTTCTCTTCGGGGTAAAACTTTATCTCTGGTTTTTAAAACCATCGTAAAGAAATGCTCGTGGTGAGCGCTGGGTGAAGCCCAGCCTTGCCGCGTCGTTACCCAGAGAGCCCTGGTGTGTGGAAACTGACCGACGAGAGAGGTAGGGATGAGACCAGTATTTCTCAGTTTGAGCAGGCTTGCTAAAAATCACAAACTGGGCTTGCAAAACGGCAGCTCGGATTTCAGTCTTAGAGGTTCGCCACAGTCTGTGACCATCCGTTTACACAGTCAGGTCGTAACTTAATTCTGTAGATCAGCGTTTCTCAAAAGGAGACGTTTTTCACTGGGCGGGGGCGGGGGGGGGGCTTCGCCCAGCCCTTTCTTGGCAGCCTCGCTTGGAACGGGTGTGTGCCTTTCTCCCTACTCAGATCCTTAAAGACAGAATTGAGAGCTGAGAAACTTTAGCCCTTTTAAAAGAAACTCAATCCATATGTAGACCCCTGGCAGGGCCCAGGGCATGCTGGAGATGAAAAAAATACGATCATCACACTTTGGGCCGTGGGAAGGGGAGTGGAGGGGGAACTAGATAATTTTTTTTTAAAAAGTAAAGGCATGGGTAAGAGATCTGAAGGGAATTCTGTAAACACATTTTTTAAAAATATTTATTCTTTTTTGGGAGAGAGAGAGACAGAGCAGGGGAGGAGCAGAGAGAGAATCCGAAGCAGGGTCAACGCTGACAGCAGAGAGCCCGATGTGGGGCTTGAAGCCACGAACACTGAGATCCTGACCTAAGTGGAAGTCAGACGCTTAACCAACTGAGCCACCCGGGAGCCCCTGTAAACACATTTCTATAAAAAAATTTTAAATGCTCATTTATTTTGAAGAGAAGGGGAAAGCATGAGTAGGGGAGGGGCAGAGAGAGAGAGATGGAGAGAGAGAATTCCGAGCAGGCTCTGCTCTGTCAGCACAGAGCCCCACGTGGGGCTTGAACCCATGAACCATGAGATCATGATCTGAGCCGATATCAAGGGTTGCGTGCTTAACCCACTGAGCCCCCCAGGCGCCCCTGTAAACACAGTTTTTACAAACAGCATACGAACTGGCCTCATTTGGGGGGGGGAACTTGGTTGTAAAGGATTCTCCTCCAGGTGATATTTCGATCCTTAGTAAAAGTGGTGTGCTGATGCCCGTGGTTGTCAGAAAGGGCAGCAGAATGGAGGGAAGGGGGTACACACTGGGAGGAGCAGATGGATTAAAAGCAGCCAGGTGGGGTGCAGAGCCGCGGACGCAGCAGCAACGGGCTGGTAAATATTTAACAATTGGTTCTCCAAGAGGGGGAAAAAAAAAGCCGTGATTTATAGCATTTGCCAGTTTCCATGGTATAGATCCTCCACCATGGCCATGTTCAAGCTCTCCATGTGGACTCTCCGGACATGGCCCCGGCAGGAGGTGCACTCAGTGGGCTCCTGGGAGAGAGGAGCCAGCTCTGTCCCACATAAAAGATAAATAATGATTCTCGAGATTTAAGAGACAGATGGACGTGTGCACCAGAGAAACCCACTGGCTGTGAACGAGGCTCAGTTTTTTAAGGGGAGGGCCACCACCTATCACTTTTTACTGGAGGTAGGACATGTCAGCAGGGAGGCGTGAGGCCCTTTCTGAGAACTTTCGTGTCTTTACAGGGGAAAGTCGGATCACTGTCAGTTTGTATTGGATTGTCAGCAGTGAGACTGATACTGAGAACAGTTACGTTCAGCAAACGTCTACTCGAGAGGCCATGACAGCACCTTTGTGCCAGGCCTAGCCTCTCCTGCGGACTCCAGAAAGGGATGTGTTCTTATGATGTATTAGTACATTATTGTATAATACATATTCTTGTGTATTAGGATGTTAGCATAGTAATCGTGCAATGACACAGAGGGGCATGGCATCGAGGTGAAGGAGCAGTGACTTCTGACCAGACGTCTGCATTGCGCACCCATGATCACCACAATTCGGTGAGCTCGGAAACAGGCACACCGAGAGAAGATGCAAGAAGTAATATGGAAGGGCCCCTGGGTGGCTCAGTCGGTTGAGCTTCCGACTCTTGATTTCAGCTCAGGTAGTGATCTCACCGTTTGTGAGTTCGAGCCCTGCATCAGGCTTCGAGCTGACCTGGGATTTTCCTTCCCTCCCTCTCCCTCTGTCCCTTCACCACTCGTGCTCTTTTTCTGTCTTTCAAAATAAATAAATAAACTTAAAAAAAAAAAAAGTAGAGGCGCCTGGGTGGCTCAGTCGGTTAAGTGTCCCACTTCGGCTCAGGTCATGATCTCACAGTTCATGAGTTTGAGCCCCTCATTGGGCTCTGTGCTGACAGCTCAGAGCCTGGAGCTACTTTGGATTCTGTGTCTCCCTCTCTCCCTGGCCCTCCCCTGCTTGTGCTGTTTCTCTCTCTTTCTCTCCCTCTCTCTCCCTCTCAAAAATAAATTTTAAAAAATTAAAAAAAAATTTTTTTAAAGGGAGGAAGTTGGAATCGCAGCCGACGTCAGCATACTACTCACCATGGGGACACGGGGACTGTTAGAAGCCACGAGTGACATCCCATACTTACGTGGAAGAGTCCCAGAGGCCACCTTGAACCTACTGCTGTGTGGCCACAGGCAAGCTTCTTAGCTTCTCTGAGGCTCACTGTCATCCTCTGCAGAATGGGACCTTGCAGTGTCGCAGTGATAGAGGCCGCCTCCTCACAGAGGTGCTCGGCAGCGCTCAGGTCGTTGAGGACAAGGATCCCAGCAGCTGTAGCGTGACCCTGAGCCCAAGTTCTGCTAATAAGCATTGTGACTTCCGGTCCCTCTTACCCTCCCCAGGAGTCACTAACTTTATGCGCTAAATAAACAGGCTGCATCTGATCATCTCTAAGGGTCTCTTGTATTAAACCATGGCAGCTGGGGTGCCCATATGCCCTCGCCTACCTGGGACCATCCTGGCTGACACCTGCTGTTCGGGTGCGATTATTAAAGTGCCTTATTTGCTACCCAAAGTGTCCCTGTTTGGGCAACAGTGTATGTGGTCGTCTTCAACAGCTAACATTTTTCAAGCATTTACTACTTGCCTGATAACGTGCTTTATAAATTTGATTCCACGGAATGATTTTACTTTCATTTAATCGCTTAAACATACAAACACGTAAGCTGAGAGAATGCAAGCTCACACAGACGGTGACAGACGGAATTGAGGCATAGACCCAGATCCTTCTCTCTGAAGCCGACGTCTCTAGTCTCTATCCCTTTAAGCCACCAGGCTTCACTGCCTCACTGTCGTTCAGTCACTCAACATTTATAGAGTGCCTGTTATTCTGTCCTAGTCCTTTCGCTCAGAAGAGGTTTCCAGAAACACGTTCAAAAGGCTGTGCATGTGAAGCTGGTTATGGCTAATAAGGAAAAGCATCATTAATGAGGCCCGTGCTCACAGCACGTGCTGGAGGCTCTCGCTACGTGTGGAGCGCACACCCAGCACAGCCGGGCTTCAGGGAATCTTGGAGCAAACCAGCTTTGCCTTTTCAACTTGATGCTTTGGGGAGGCCCAGAATAATGTGAAACATTAGCTTAAGTAAAGCAACAATTACATAGGTGTGTTTGGTGCAGGGCATAATTGTTCTTTATCGTGCACAGATGTGGGTCAGATTCCCAGAGATGCCCAACCCTGATGTCAAAGACGATCAGGGAGACCTAATGGGGGCTTAAAGGGACAGCAGCGCCTTCTCAGGTAAGACTCGTTCTGCGTGATGTTTAGACAAGGCTTCTCTGTGATCCCGATTGCTGTCTTTTTCTCTACCTACTGCAGATTCATTTGTCCCGCACTGGATCCTTACAACTGCGTGCTAAGGCTGACTCTTGACCTCTTCCTTCAAATCTCTAAGGATCCCCACCTGTTTGCGTTTCAAGGCTGGGTAAACGCCAGGCTTCTAGATCTGACTTCTCATTATATTAATGATGTCTGTTTTCTCTGATCGCACCAAGAAACTGCAAGGAAAGCAGGGCTACATTATTGGCCCCGTGTACAGAGGGGCCACCAGGGCCAGGAGGCTAAATGCTTGGTAGAATATGTAGCTGCGGTTTCAGTGCGAAGGAGCCCAACCTAGGGCTCTTCCCACAGCACCCAAGGCACCTCGGGACTGAGAACAGCTCTCAGAGACTCAGGAATGCAAAGAGGCAGGTCCGTGCAGAGTAGAACGGCGGGGTGCTGAGATGCGTGTTGGGGGGTCTGCTAAGGGCAAGTCACTTGCTCAGTTTGCAGTGTGTCCCTGGACCAGTGGCATCGGCATCATCTGAAAGCTGGCAAGACAGGCAGCATCTCAGGCCCCAGCCCAGAACTAGTGTATCAGGCTGCATATTATTTTTTTTAAATTTTTGTATGTTTTTTATTTATTTTTGAGAGACAGAGAGAGACAGCACAAGCAGGGGAGGGTCAGAGAGAGAGGGAGACGCAGAATCTGAAGCAGGCTCCAGGCTCTGAGCTGTCAGCACAGAGCCCGACGCAGGGCTCGAACCCACGAACCTCGAGATCATGACCTGAGCCGAAGCCGGACACTTAACCGCCTGAGCCACCCAGGCGCCCCCAGGCTGTGTATTATTTTATAGGATCCGTAGGTGCTTTGTGTGCACACTGGGGTTTGAGACCCTCTTTAGAAAAGGCTGCCCACCTGTAGAAGGGTGGGGCCCAAAACCACAAGGATGAGGCCCCTCAGGAACTCTTGCTGTCCATCATTTTATTTTCCTTTTCCCTCTTGTTGTGATCTGGAATTGTCTTCTTTACTTATTTACTTGCTTATCATCTATCTCCTCCAGAACATAAATGTTATGGGCCAGCGAACACATCGTCTTATTCAATGCGGAATTCCTGGTGCCTCACCCAGAGCTCTGCACAAGGCAGATGCGCAAAAAATACTGGTAGGTTGGCTGGTTGGTTGGATGAGAACGAATGAACTAACGAACAAATGAATATGGCGAGAGGGGTAAGGAAGGAGGGAGGTGGCTTGGCAGACAAGTGGCCATCCTTCTCTAGAATCCCCTAAAGGCAGCTCTTGTTGCTTGTGAACTATTTGTCACTATTTGTCACAAAGTGGCCATTAGTAGAAACGGGTGACATTTACAGATGGATTGTAAGAGATACAGGGTTGTCAGCGGGATCCTTCAGTCACCTCGCATTGGGGCTGTCACGTACATGTTAGCAGGGGAGCTCTTTTGCAAATGAAATCTGATGCAGAAGCCCTACTTAGATGACATGCATAACCAGGGGTGACAGGGTCCAGGTTGGGGACATTGGCATGCCTGGCCCAGGCCTCCAGGTGCCCTGCATGGGGGCCAGGTCTTCCTCTGGGGGGGTGGCCTGGGCACGTCCTCACTTCCATTCCTCTTGTTCTCACCCTCACCTTCTTCAGAATGCAGCACAGAGCCCCCCGTGTGTCCCCTTTCACAGTGGGGCTCAATGACTGGAGTCACGGCAGAGCTGACCGTGCTTCTAGGCACAGGGCAACCGGTGTGGCAGCCAGCGTCTCCCTGGAGCCAGAATCCTCCCTAGCTGGTGCAGAGTGGGCTTTTATCCTGCTAGACGGGGAATAGCAGAAAGGTCCCCAGACAACAGTGGAGCTGGGGACCAGCCCCTCCCCCCACGTGCCTCCATGCTGCTGGGTGGAAGAGCACGGCCACCCAGTTTTTTTACCCACTTCTGCAGATGAGAAAACAAGCCAGAGAAGGGCAGTGGTCTGCCTTTGATCCCCCAGTGGCCAAGCTGGGATGCGAACTGCCATCCCCTGGAGCAGGTCCATCTACTGCACCTCCCCGGCCTGGGCCTGTCTTTTGGCAGGAAAGAAAAAGAGAAAGAGAGAGAGAGAGAGAAAGGAAGGGAAAGAGAGAGAAAGAACAAAAGAAAGAGAGAAAAAGAAAGAGGGAGGGAAGGAAGAAGGGAGTGAGGAAGGAAGAAGGAAAGAGAGCAAAGGAAGGAAGCGTGAGGGAGGAGGAAGGAAGGAAGAAAGAAAGAAAGAAAAAAGAAAGAAAAAGAAAGGGAGAAAGAAAAGGCAAAGCAGAAGTGGGTGCTGAGCACTGAAGGTTTGTATCCCCTCCGCCCCCAAGTTCATACGTTGAAACTGAATCCCCAGTGTGATGAGAGCTGGAGGTGGGGCTTTGGGGAGAGGATTAGGTCATGAGAGTAGAGTCCTCATGAATGAGATTAGCGCCCTGATTAGAGAAGCCTGGGAGCTCCCTCCTCCACCACGAGGACACAGTAAGAAGATGGTCATTTAGGGGCGCCTGGGTGGCTCAGTCGGCTGAGCATCCGGCTTTGGCTCAGGTCATGATCTCACGGTTCGTGGGTTTGAGCCCCGCGTCGGGCTTTGTGCTGACAGCTCAGAGCCTGGAGCCTGTCTTTGGATTCTGTGTCTCCCTCTCTCTCTGACCCTCCCCTGCTCACGCTGTCTCTCTCTCTCTGTCTCTCAAAAATAAAACATTAAAAAAAAAATTAAAAAAAAAAAAAAAAAGAAGATGGTCATTTATGGACCAGAAGGTGGGCTCTCACCAGACCCCGAATCTGCCAGCACTTCGACCTTGGACTTTCCAGCCTCCAGAACTGTGAGAAATAACTATTTGTTGTCTAAACCCACGTCCAGGTATTCGATTACAGCAGCCTGAACAGACTAAGACAGGGAGAGTCACTAGAATGAGGGTCTGTAGGGGTGAATGACAAAGGGGAGGCTTGTTTTTCTCCAAGGTCGAGTGTCCATTGAATGTTGTGAAATCCAGACAAATCTTTGTATGATATTTGGTGGCTGGGTCATTTTATCACGTGTAGGACTGTGTCGATCAAAATGCAGCTGCAGACAGCGTTAATGCGCAAATCATTTGTAATGTATTCCTTTTTCAGGCAGGACTTTGGTTTTGGGCTGCGGAGCCAAATTTGTGGCGACTTTTTATTGACGTACAGGCCTAGCGGCGTGATTCGTGTCGGCAGCAAGAAGCTGCTGTGTGGCCCTCTCCCGACTCGTAATCCCTTCCTGAGCACCTGTGTCCCCACCTGACCACGAGCTCCGGGACAACGAGGGCGTCTCACTCACAGTTGCTTTTGGCTCTCGCATCCCAGCTGCTCAATAAACGTTGGTTGAATGACTGAAGAAACCAATCTGCAAATCGGTGGGAGATGCTGGAGTTTCTGGGTTATTCACTGCAGCGTTTTGTCCATGCAGTAAAAAAAAAATTTTTTTAAACAATTATTTTAACGTTTACTTATTTTTGAGAGACAGAGAGAGACAGAGCACGAGCAGGGTAGGGGCAGAGAGAGAGGGAGACACAGAATCTGAAGCAGGCTCCAGGCTCTGAGTTGTCAGCACGGAGTCCGCCGCGGGGCTCGAACCCACAAACTGTGAGATCATGACCTGAGCCGAAGTCAGACGCTCAACCGACTGAGCCTCCCAGCCACTCCATTGTCCGTGCATTTTATCAAATGCTCCAATTACCTCCCAGATACGCCTTGATGTGGAGACCAACCATCTTTTTTTGTTTGTTTCATTTTGTTTGCTTTTACATTGGCTTTGGGAACACCTCGAAAAGGAAGGAAGGAAATGTCAAGAAGGCCGACCAGCTCCACCATTAGTCACCGTGGAGCAAGGAGATGCATGAACGTGGCTCTCCCCGCACATCTGAAGCTTTGTCTTTACGTGCTCTAGAATCACCTTGTGGATGAGAAATCGCTTTCTGGAAATCTAGTATGGTTTTCCCATTACCGTTTGGGAGTCATTTAAAACAATTTCTGTTACCCACACCCATCACCCCCCCCCCCCCCAGTTTTTCACAGGAATTGATTGGATAGGCCTTCTGGGTATGCAGGGGGTCCTCAGGGGCCCAGCTCAGAGATCCCCGCTGAGCTAACGTAGTATCTGTAGTCTGTGTATGTGAAATCAGGCAGGGATGGGGGAAATGAGGTTAAAAAAGAAGCGAGTGTGTGTCTTAAATTTATTGCATGTGAATTCAGCCCTCGGCTTAGGCTCCACTTGATTTAGATCACAGCACTGTCACCTAAAGACAGTTACTGGGAAGTGTGTTTAGAGCTTGGGATCGAGAGTTGTGGACAGGAATGGGTTTTGTGGTCCCTATAGACTAAAGTAGGCATTTCCAATCAGTGAGAGCTCCCTGTTTGCGTCAGGAACGTCCAACCCCAAAGGAGAAGAGAAAAAGTGACGAGGTGGACACAGTGGGCCTTCAAAGCCAAGCTGTGGTCCTCCTGCCGTCTCTCACCCATTGAGGGAAAGGTGGAAAATTTCCTTGCTTTCATGACTTGGCCCCTCCAGCTACTGGTCTCCCTGCCATTTCAATGTTGACCCAGGACACTGGTGTGACTGGTCCTTCTGCCCAGGCTGCCATGAGTCCTTAGCCACAGCATGGCCAAGGTAGAGTGTCACTCTCCATCCCCTGACACTGGCCTCCTGGGGTGGGTTAGAGATGGCTCCAAATTCTCTGCCCTCTTTCATCCTCCAGTCAAAGAGTGGAGTCCCTTTCCATCCCCCTTGGATTTGGGCCGGCCTGACTCGCTTGGGTCCTCACAGACCACCAGCTCCCGCTCGGAGCCCAGTGCTACACCCTGGGGAGTGACTATAGGGAGGGAAACTGAGGCTCTCTGTTGACAGCCCACCTGAACTCCCCGATGACAGCCTGGACACATCGCTGGCTATGTGAGTGAATGAGAGAGTGGGCGTTCCCACCCAGCGAAGCTTCCAGACCAGCGAAGCCTAGGTGACACTGCCGTAGACCAGAGAGACCCCAGCTGAGCCCAGCCAACCCACACAGCCGTGAGGACCACAACCGGCTGTTGTTGCAGCCACTACGTGTTGGGAAGGTTTGTCATGCAGCCATGAACGGATCACTGAGAGACCCAAAGATGGGCTTGTGAGGAGGATTTTTGAAGGCTGGGAAAGGCTTTTTCCCATTTCTTACCAAGTGGAGTGTGTGGCCAGGATATAGATTTCCCATGAAAACCACACCTGATTGGCGAATTCTTCAAAGTTAGAACCAAGGGAGCTCTTGCAGACCTCACCATCCCTCTTTCATTTCACAGGCGGTGACATTCCTGGTCGCAGTGTCACTTGGCAACCTCTGTCCTTGCTTTGGCACCACGAAGGCTTTCTTTTACTCCGTGATCTGCTCAGGCTATTTTTTGTGATGGGGATTGCATAGTATTTCCCCATCTTCCGCACCCCTACCTCCAACCAGCCAGCAGCATCCAGATGCTCCTTTTCAGTGGAAACTTGGTGCCGATGGCCACAAAATGCCAAGGGTTGTCTTTATTCATCTTCGACATGAGGGAAAGTGGGGAGTGGGCCAGGGTACCCAGGACCTCTGTGCTGTCTCCTCACTGTCTCGCATCTTGTGCTCCTCTTTCAGCAGCAGCCTAGACGTCTCTGCCAATTGAAGGTGTGCCACAGGGTCCTCAGAGCTAAAGAGACATTAATCCACTTTTATATGGAGTAAGGCTGCGTGGGAGGCACAGAGGGAAGGACGCCTTGGAAGGGGAACAGCAGGCTAGGAGCCTTCCTGGGCTGCCAAACCAAAATGCAACTTTTGCTATCATCCTAGGCGGGGTTCCTGGTGAAACAGCAGAGGTGCAAAGGAAGCTTACTTCGGGGTGTTCCTGGGACCCACATCTATGAGGGAGTAAAGGGAACAGGACCCAGGAAAGCAAACTGGGATGTGGTCACAGCGAAGACTTCAGCCGACGGTGCAGATGACCCTGGCGTGAGGGTGGCTCCTCAGGGGTGTTTCTCACTGGGCGGGGGGCCAGCCTTTCTGGGGACCCACCCCAACAATGAGGGCAGCCAACTGTCATGGGGCCCCCAGCCTGTGGGCCTTCAGTCCCAAAAGGAGTTGGCTATCCTGCCAATGACCAGCCATTGGATGCGGGTGTCTGGGGGTGGCATGGCTTCGGGGGGAGGGGCTTCTGTCTTCAGCGCCACGAGGGGCCCGGCTGAGGGTTGCGGCTGCTAGCACCCACAGCGGCTGAGGGGACGGGCTCCTGGGTCCCAAGGGAGGACCTAGATGCCCCCGCAGTGCCCACCACGGCCCTTTGCTGCCTTACGGTCCTCCAGTGTGCGAGGAGTCGGTGGCGGCTGGGCCGGTGGCCCCTTCTGTGGGGGCGTGTGGAGGGGAGCGGGTCCGGGTCCAGGTTAGCATGAAGGCAAAAGTCTCTTTGTCAAAATGACCCTCAGGGATCTCTGGAGAAGGGCTTTCCCAGTCAGTCTGCCACAGCTGGGCTTGCCTCTGGCTGGAGCCCATCTCTATCTAGTTCTTTGAGCACCGGACGCAATAGTCAGTTGGCATTTTGGAGCCACACTGTCTGAAAATCCAAAAACCAAACAACCAAAAAGTGTGAGTGAGGTTCTTCTCAGGGCCGTGCGGTGCTTCGGTGGCGCTCAGGAGCCGGGGGTGGGGGGCAGCACTTCTCGTCTCCCACCTTCAGGCCCATCACCTAGAAGGGTGGGGGGTGGGGCCTGCGTCCTTTAAACCCTCTCCCCACTGCTCCCCACCCCCCACCCCATCCCTGTCTTTTCTCTCTCCTTTCCTTCCCCCAACCCCCTTTCCTAATGAGGGTGGGATTCAACCCCACTGAATGGTAGGAAGACCTCCATCCAGGTAGCGAATGCAGACCCTGGGGTTCTTTCTACCTCCTCCTAGGTGAGACCTTGGCCAACCCCCCACCCCCACAAGACTTCTCTGGGTTTCTCTTTCCTGAAACCTGGAGTCTCTATCCCCTGGACTGTAAGCCCCTTGAAAGCAGTCACTGCCTTCAGCCAAGGACAGCCAAGGGCAGGGCCAGGTCCCTCGTGGGTCCTCAATAACCTGACGGACCCATGAATGAATGAAGGAATGAATGAATGGACAAACGGCTGCCTTAAAGGGCTCCCAGGGGTCGCTGTGGGAATGTGCGTTGTGAGCTGCGGGAATAAAAGCACGGTCTTCATGATGGCTCAGGTCACGGGAGGAGGTGATGAAGTCTCCAGTTACCTTCTTCCATCCTGAGGTTGAGAAGGAGTAAAACCCAAGACTGAATCTGCGCCCCCCTCCTCCTCCTCCATCTGCGTGTAGGTCCCATGAAGGGACAGAGGCACGAGAGGTAGGCAGGAGCAGGCGAAGGTGCCTCAGAGTCACGATAAAGAGGTCTCAGCTCAAAAGCCCCAGGTGGCCTCTCACCGGGCCCACCCGACCTCACCTGCTTCAGGCTGAGTGGAGGCTGTGGGCAGCGGATGCTGGTGGCCACCTCCTGGACCACTTGAAGAGTCACCTGGCCGGTGCTGTGGGCCTGCCTGGGTCGCACCTGAGATGTACAGGAAGGATCTTCGGCTTCGACTCTCCCTCCCCCACGACCTAACAGAGAACATTTCCGCTGAGCGGAACTTTCACACGCAGGCCCATGGGGGGGGGGGGGATCCATAAACTAGGTTTATGAACCAGCTGAAAGGCGAGTAGCTTAGGACCCAGGGCTTTGACGCTAGGAAGATTCCAACATCACATTTGTTTATTTTTTTTAAATTTCTGAGTGAATGTATATTTCTTCATGTTTAGAGATTGGCAGCCCTGGAAAATGAAGTTTATTTATCTACCAGATACACATCACATAAACAGCTGCAAACGGCTTCCCCCCACCCCACGCGGCTGTGGCTCTCAGCTCTGACCTGTGCAGTGGAAAGGTGGTTGCATTTTCTCGATTGCTCTGTCTTCAGCCGGGCCTTGGGGAGGTGCCTGTGGGGGACGGTGCCTGTGGGAGGCAGAGAGGCTGCGTTCTGGGACCCAGGTGGGGCTGAGTCCAACTCTGGCCTGCAAGTGGAGGCGGCTTCCAGAATCTTACCTGGTTGCCTCAAATCACTCCCAGGTCTTCGTATGCTTGTTCATTCCACAAATTGGTATCGATCTTTCCCAGGCCCTGTGCTGGCCCCTGGTGACGTGAAGATGGTCAGCCTGGCCCCTGGGAGACCCTTACCCCGAAGGGGAGAGCCTCGAGGGGCAGTGTCACGGGGGGAATGGTGACTTCCCTCGGGAGCACCTTTCAACTCTGAGCGAGCCCACCCGCCTCTTTGATTTCTCCAGCAGCGACAGCTGTCCCTCGTCCTCCCAGCCCTCTTTCCATCTGGGGCCGGGGGAAGTGAGCTTAAGGACGTTTCCGGAAATGAGGAGAGGTCAGGATGCTGAAGTGTTTGGAAGTTATCCTAGGGAACGCCTGCTGAGGCCCTAGCCCCCCACTAAACTCCGCTTGTGGGACTGCTCTGTGTTTGCACATGTTCCCATTTATTAACTGTGGAGATACTCCAACAACGGAGTGACATTCCTGCGCTGCTAACGGGGTCCATCAAAACTTTCCTCCTTTGTGTTCGAAGGCAGACCCACATCATAAATGCACAAGGGTGGCAATTGGCCAATACCCAGGGCCTCGTATGTAATGCAGATCCCCAAAGAATTATGGCTCCTGGAAGGCTAACTTGGCAAGAGTGTTTGGATGCTATTGTTTTTCTTTCTAGGAAGAGCAGTTCACGTTTACAAGATGGATTATTATCGGGCCAGGAGAGGCAGAGAGTGCAATTTCTTGTCTGGAAATTGCTCGTCTTCTGAACCTTTCAGCCACTGAGTCAGCACCTTGCTTTATCTTCGTTTCTGCCTGCCAGGTTGAGGTGCTTTTTTTTTTTTCCTCCTATTTTCTATCTGCATTTCCTAACAGGAAGACTTTTTTTCCAGCCAGCTGAGCAGCGGGCTTTCCAGGGCGGCACAGCCTCTTCATTCTCCATCTTGAATCAGCTCAACCTGCCAGTGGGCGCAGCACACAACTGGTGGCCTTCCGGAACAGGTGGGACGTAAAGAGTGGCCCACATGTGGATGTGGACAGCCCCAGGGGATGGAAGGGGGCATCGTAGGCAAGGGGGCAGCCTGAATAAAGGGCCGTAGGGAAAGCTGGACACATGATGGAAAGGTGACAGTCAGGGAGGCAGGACGGAAGGAGGCACAATTCCTCAGGCTCTTGACACATGTATACCAGCTAGCCCAGTCTGTGTCCACCAGGACCCAGAGCTGTGACAGTAGAGTTCCCGATGCCTCCTGTCCCTGCTGGTTAAGCCCTGGCCAGAGGCCAGGCCCCACGCTGGGTGCCTTTCAGGCATTACCTTGCGTTTTGGGCAGAACTATGTCACGTTGAAGTCCTAACCCCAATTCCTACGAAGGTGGCTTTACTTGGAAATAGGATCATTGCAGATGGGATCAAGTTAAGATGGGGTGGTTAGGGTGGACCCCCATTCAGTGTGACAGGCATCCTCAGAAGAAGAGGGAGGTTTGGACCCAGACACACACGAGGTATGACTCGTGACACAGGCAGCTTTGGCCACACGCCCAGGACGCCAGTGCTTCCCAGCCACCGCCGGGAGCCTGGAGAAAAGAGAAAGGATTCTCTTCTAAGGCTTCAGAGGCAGTATGGTTCTGCTGACACCTTGACTTGGGACCTCTAGACACAGGCCCTGCGAGATGATAGACGGCTCCTGTTTGAAGTCACCTGGTTTGTGGTACTGTACTTGGTTGGAGCGCCCCAGGAAACCAATACATCTATATACCTGGTTTTACCCCACGACATCGTTACCTTATGTGTTTGGCAAATAACGGCCCCACCCTGAGATGTCCACTCTCTAATTCCCACAATCTGGTGAAAGGACTTTGGAGATGACATTACAGTTACTGAGGTTTAAATAGGGCAATGACCAGGGTGGACCCAACCCGATCCCACAAGCCCTGGAAAGCAGAGAGCCCTCTCCAGGTGGAGCAGAAGAAACGCAGCAGAGGGCAAAGTTACTGAGACCGGGAGTGTGACGGGGGCTTCATGTTTGGCTGCTGGCTCTGCAAATGGAGGATAGGGACGGAGGGAGGCTCCTGGCCGCTGGCCAGGCCAGCACATGAGCTCTGCGGCCACAGCTCTGCCAATGACCTGAACGTGCCCAGAGCGGATTCTGCAGCCCCCCCGCTCCAGTGTCCAGAAAGGAACGCATCTCTGCCGATGCCTTGATTTCAACTGAACCCCCCCGACCTCTGGTTTACAGAACTGGGACCGAAGAAATGTGTGTTGTTTCAAGCCACGAAGCTTGCGGTCATCTGTTCCAACAGTGCGGGAAACTATGCACCATCTATAACACAGATGCTGCAACTTATAGCCCAGAGAGGTTAGCGACTTTGCGCACGTTCAGACCGAGGCTCGGTGGAGAAGCGGGCATGGGGACCCGGGTGTGACTGAAACCAGCGCCCGGGACTTACCTATTGGAAACCGAAGGAATCTGTGGCAAAGGTGAAGGACAGGTGAAGTGAGTCCAGGCACAGAGAGTGTCACCTGATGTGACATGCCAGGGGCTGGTGGGTGGGGGTGGGGGGCCGGAGGGGGGGTTAGGCAGAGGGCCTCGTGATCCCCATGCTGGTAGGGGGATGGTGCCCACAGCAGGTGGTTGACACGGGGGGTTGTACCTAATCGATGAGGTTATCTTTCGAAGCTGGAGAATAAAAGCCGTTTTAGGGCAAGGCTGACCTAGCTGTGCAGTGGAAGTTTCCCTTCCTTGCAATGACCCGATTTCCACGGTACTTCCCTCCTTCTTTTCCCTTCATTTCTGCGTTTAGTCAGGAGACATTGCTGGGAAGCCAGCAGGTTTGAGCAGAGAGCCGGCCCTGCCAAGTGGAACCGGGTAGAGGGCGGCAGGAGCTGGCATCAGAAAGCAGCCAGAAAAATGGACCCAGTGTGAGAGGGCACATTCGTGGCAGGAGGCTTATCTGCCTCCATCTTGAATTGAAGTTCCATTTTCCCCAAAAACTAACTCCCCCTGGGAGAACTGAGACCAGGTGAGTAACCACAGCGGCGAGAGGGCCATCGGCACAGGCCTCGGGTCCACACTAACCCCGGGCAGGAATGCAAGACCCGGGAAGCCCGGTGAAGCACCATTCCTTGGTGACTTGGTCAAGGGGTTCTGAGAAATGGATGGTGGCCAGGACCGCTCCCGAGGGCAGGCATCAGAGCGTGTCTGCCGAGGACCTGCTGGTAATTGCTCCATCTGGCTCATGGCGAAACTGTCCGGTGCCTTTGATGTCTGGGGTTCTTGGAGATTGTCCATTGTGGTGAGACTCTGCTCAGGGAACTGACCACAGCCACACATTTCACACACACGCTTGATGACCTAACATCATGGTGCTTTCATACCACAGTCAATACCCCGGTACTGCTTCATTCAAAAGGAAACATGGCGGGTGCCTGGCTGGCCCAGGCAAGAAAGGACTCTTGATCTCAGGGTTGTGAGTTTGAGCCCCACGTTGGGTGTAGAGATTACTTAAAAGTAAAATCTTTTTTTTTTTTTTTTTACAGAGATTCCTTTTTTGAAGTTTATTTATTTTTGAAAGAGAGAGAGAGAGAATGAGGGGGGAGGGGTAGATAGAGAGGTAGAGAGAGAATCCCAAGCAGGCTCCATGTTATTAGTGCAGAGCCAGATATGGGGCTCGAATTCACAAACTGCAAGATCATGACCTCAGCCGAAACCAAGAGTCGATGCTTAACCACGACGCAGGTGCCCCTTAAAAATAAAATCCTTTAAAAAATCTCTTTAATTAAGCAAATAAATGGAAACGACCTTCTACAAGATTATTATCATTAACAGCAGATATTCAAATAGCTCTGTCAGTATATAACTGAATCACTGCAAAATAGGCCCAACTCTGCCAAACACTGGCCCCAGAAACAGAGCTGAGGGAAAGCGTTACAGAGTTTCTGATCAGGCCTGACCAACCAGGGTAAGCCCAGGATGGAAGGAGAAGGCAGGTAATTCCCAGTGGCCGCTGGGAAGGATGCCCACCTCTCTGGGACCTGTCCCAACCAGTCAACCCGTGGGAGTGGCTTCTCCCTGGGGTAGGGTTGCATATAAAATAGAGAAACAAAGTTCAGTCTAAATTTCAGAAAAACAATTTTTAATGTAAGTATATCCCATGGAATATTTGTTCATACAATATTGGGGGATACTTACACTTGGGGAACCTGGGTGGCTCAGTCAGTTAAGTGCCTGACTCTTGATTTCAGCTCAAGTCATGATCCCAGGGGCATGGGATCGAGCCCTGCATCAGGCTTCCTGCTGAGTGCGGAGCCTGCCTGGGGATTCTCTCTCCCTCTCTCTCTGCTCCTTCCCTGCTTGAGCTGTCTCTCTCTCAGAAACAAATAAACAAACATTAAAAAAAATCTGTTACCTATCTGAAATTCTAATTCAACTGGGGGCCTGCATTTTTATTAGCTAGATTTGCTACCCCAACCCAGCAATGTTCTGAAGCGGTGTCTTGTTTTATACGGAGGAGTCAAGGCTAACAAATATCTTGATTCCTGTTTTGAAGCACACAGAGGATTTTTTTTTTTTTTACAAAGAAAATGAATGTGTCTCTTCCTTGTCCCCAGAGGACAGGATAAAACAATGCACCAGTTGGATAAGTGCAGAATCTGCTGACGGTCATGACGAGCGAACGCTGGAATGAATTTGTGTGATACTGAGAAGGCCTGTGGCAGACAGTGAGCAAATGCGCTGCCCTAGACAGCTCCAGCTTCTGCCGGAACCAAGACTTAGAGGTGAGTCTGGAATATGGTTACCTCCAATATTCGCAACTTGCGAATAAGGTCACAGAGACTCAGAAAGGCTGAGTAACTTGCCCATGGTCACACAGCAAAGACAAGTAGCAGGAAATAAGGCCAGGGTTAGGACAGGGCTACAAAGGGGGAGGTCTGAATGCCTGTAGTCTAGAAATAATATATTCCCAGTCCCTGGCCCACATCACCTGCTCATGGAACACTGGCAGCATAAGTGAAAACCACGGGCTCCCACGCGGGGCTCCCTCCCCCATCACCCAATGACCTTGGGCAGACTCACAGTGTGTCCTCGGCCCAATTAGTAAAATTGGGGTCATCGTGGGATCTACCTCACAGGGTCCTTGTAATCAATATGTGATAATTCATTTAAAGGCCGCAATCACGTTGCTTGGAACGTAATAAGCACCTAATAAATGTCAGCCACCACTGCACCCTCTCTGTGCTGACAGAGCAGTTGCCGTGGCTCTTGCAAATGGAGAGCCACCAAGGCTCCGAGTGACCCGATGGAGGAGCATGCAGTGGTCCCCACGTTGGGCAGAGCGACTGGCAAGGAAGAGAGATTAGAGCCAGAAGCTGCCCTAGGATCCTAAACGTCCGTAGGGCAGCCAGGACGGCTGCGGCGATACTAGGAAACAAACACACCAAAAAGAATGGGGGTGCATGGCTTTCAAAAGACAGCCCAGATCTAGGCGTGGACTGGCCTTGGTGGGAGGGGAGCTGGCAATGCACGGGCTGGAGGGTGGCGGCGCAGGTGGGCACTGGGGCCAGAAGCTCCAACAGGGCGCCGGAAGTCAAGGACAGTAAAGGTAGCTCTCTGGCTTGTTCTAGGATCCAGGGGCAGAGATGCTGCCGCGCCGTGCCGTGGACAGAGAGGAAGCCGGAGATAGCTCCAGGCCAGGCCCGGGGTGGGCGAGGGGGAGACCGCTGCCACCCCGGGGTGCCTGCAGGATCCTGTCTCAGATGTGCTTCAGCAAGCACCAGGATACCTGCTGCGGACGCGCCTCGACATTGATCGCTCCTCACCTGCACAGTCGGAACACTGGTTTCCGGGTGAGGCCGGGCGGAGACGGATCGCGCGCCCCTCCTCCCCGCCGCGCCGTCCCCATCGCTCGTCCAGCCCCCAGTCGGCAGCCCCCGCCTCCCCACCTCGTTTCTCGGGCTCCTCATGCCCCTGCATCCGCCCTGTGCGCGCACCGGATGCCCGCGGCCACACGGGGGCGCTAGCGCCCGCTGCGCGCGTATCTGCGCAGAACCCTGAGAACAAAAGGAGCCCTGGGGACCTTGGCCTCCTTCACCTGGAGCCACCTGCTCCACGGGCCCGCGGGGCCGAGCGCCACCGCCGGCATCTGGCCCCCACGAAGGAGTTAATTTGTGCTCGCCGCTGCGCTCAGAAATCTGTTAAAGAAATCGCTCCTCCCTTGATGGCCGTCCTCCCCTGCCTTGGGGACAAAATATAAGAGCTTTGGGACTCTAAAAGGGTTACTGGGTCTGTGGTTTTACGATGCGTCCTGCTCTGTATTCTCCGTCTCCTTCCCGGAGTTTACCAGGATCCTGGCAGCATCGTTTTTCTCCCCTTTGGTTTATTAAAGTGAACTTCTTTTCGCGTTTGGACCCCGTAGACACAGTCTCGGAAAATGGCAACAAACTAAACGCAGAAATGAAGCGAAAAGGAGGGAAGTACCGTGGAAATCGGGTGATTGCAAGGAAGGGAAACTTCCACTGCACAGCTAGGTCAGCCTTGCCCTAAAACGGCTGTTTATTCTCCAACTTCCAAAGATACCTCATCGATTAGGTGCAAACCCCCGTGTTAATGCACCCGGACGCCTTAATTGGGAAACCCCAGAAGAGGCTAAGTTACAATCACCATCAATCAAGTGTCTATGGAGGGCCTGTACGCACAAAGGCAGCTTAATAAACTGCCAGAGGCTGGCCAGGCAGTGTGCCCAGCCCTGAAACTGCAAGATGGGAGAGGCAGGCTGAGCTTTCTGGGTGTTATAATTTAGTGGTCCCCAATTAACCCCTCTCCCCCCACCCCCAAACTGACGGCCAAGGTCACTTTCCACTGGGCTTTGTCCAAGGTCAGTTCTGAGGGGGAACTTTTTCCAAGGGCATTGCCATCTTGGTTCAGCCTGCCTTTCTCCCTCTGGGTTCACGGCTCTGCATCCACAGCTGTGGGTTCCCTCGAATTTGAGGGAGCAGGAGGCCTCCCAGAGAGGAGCCGAGGGTTGACAGAAACTCCCACTGAGACCAGTGGCTGTTCCGAGTGGGCCCCAGAATCGGGAGGTCATGCTATAGATACATCACTTAAATTCAGTTGCAGTTGCCCAAAGAAGACCTTTCCTGGGAATCTCCAGGACACTGTCCTATAATACCTTCACCACCCAATTTGGTGGCCCTGGCCACGTATGGCTATTAAGCACGCGAAATGTGGTTGGCACTCCTGAAGGCCTGAAGTGTACGTTTTATTTAGTTTTAATTAATTTAACATGAAATAATCATACTGGCTAGTGGCTACCGTGTGGGACAGGGCCAGTGGAGCTTTAGGCAGTGATGGTGGGCGGGGGTGGGGATGGAGCAAAAGTGGGCAGTGGGACATCACTGTTCATCTCTTCCTGATCACCCCACACTGGCTAAACGCACCCGAGTATTTCCTCTCCAGTCTGCTGGGAGCCATTGTTACGGAGGAGGTGGCTGAGTGCAGCCTGAGGGTGGTGGGAAGGCAGTCTTGCAGCCACGCAATGACATGTCATAAATTGCCCTTAAGCAGCAACGGGCCAGGAATTAGAGGACTTTTCCGGTAGATACCATTACCAGTAGACAGGGGTCAACAGCAGGGTTCCTGGGCTACAGTTTCAAAATACTTTAAAGAGGATGTTGACTTCCTGTAGACGGGTTGCTCTGCGGTGATGGGTAAATGACAACTTTTTAGTTTCGCACTGAGTGTTCAGCGATCAGAGAGGCTGGAGATCTTAGACACGTTTATTTCTGCAGCTCAAAGGGGGAGACCTCAGTGATGCAAAAGAGGGTGAGGCCAAGTCTGGCATTCAATGACTTTGCCAGAATCATACAGTTTGGGGCAGTGTTGGGATAAAGACCCAGACTTGGGTGTCCTGCCCTGGTCTGGTGCTGTTTCTGTGGTACAGTGTTCCGGGTCAAATACCCTGGGACTTCGGGCACTGTAGACTTTATATCTGGCTGGTTTGGCCAACCAGCGAACTGACCAATCGTTTTTCCTTTATAGATGGGAGGTGCCTGGTAGGAACTTGCAACATTCGGGGCAGCCCCGGGGGGTGGGTGGTGGTGGTTGTGTACCTGGGGGCAGTGTTGAGGCCAGAGTAAAATTTCCCCAATTATTCCCTCTCCCACTATCTTTTATAGCAATTTTTGCTTTTCTTGAACTAGAATGCACTCAGGGTTCCCAAATTGCCCCTTTATTGCCTTTTAAGTAACAGACCTGGTTACCCAGTTGTAAATAGCAAATGCGTGGCAGATTTTTAAGCCTTAAGTTCTCCAATACAGTTCTTCAGAATTTTCCATTTCTATTTATTTTCCACTTCCATTTGTTTTCATAATATCGCTGATGAGACTCATTTTATGGGCCACAAATGTTGGCCCTTACTTCTTCCCTGATTTTGAAGACTGCAAATTCAGCTGACGAACTGTAGGTGTGTGAAAGAAGTCTAATAATCTTAGGTACCTGAACTTGAAGGTTCTTGGAAACAGTAACAGCGACACTGACCCCAACCAATTTCCTGGAGCACGTGAAGATGTAGGATAACCCATGGCGAGTGGGTAACTGTTCTCTTGAAGTATTAACATTTTGGGAGGCAATGAGTTCTACTCAAGGTATTCCAACGCTGCACTGAGTTGAACTACGTAGAAGGAGCCATCGCCTGGCATGGGTAAGTTTAAGTGGTTGACTCACTCTGGTGGCCACTGGAATGAACCCCAGCCCGATCGGGAGACCGGATTTCTGGTTAACCAGTGGGGTGACCTTGAGCCCATCACTTGCCTTCTCTGTGCCCTGCTCTTCTCCTCTGTCAGCGTGTTGGTTTAACACACACTTTCTCACCTTTGGATCTAGTCTCCTTAGGAAGACCTACATGTGTCACTTAAGCCACTTGGAAATCCAATAAACCATAAGAGCAGAACATACTGGCAATTTTAATTCAGGTGTTCTTCATGTCTATAAAAAGCTCTTTCCCTGGGGCTGAATTGTTCTCCAGTGTGAAAACGCCTTGTATGTGACCTTACCCCGCCTCCCCTGAAACCCCCAGGGACTGCTCCTGGGAAGCCCTGGGTACCAGTAAGCATTGCATTACTGCAATGGAATTATTATTCCATTTGGATAATAATTTGTATGAGTCAGGCTGCCTGCCCAGCCACATTCCATTCCAGGTGGGTCAAAACCCACCACCAGGTCCTTCAGCTGGGGCAGAGGACGGGGATGGGGAATTCGGAAGTTATGGCTCCAGACTCTGATAAAACCGGTCCATAATAATATCCAGGTGGTGCCACTGGGTTCTGGGCTCTTCACTGAAACACTTAAATCCCTCCAATAGTTCCAGGAGGTAGGAATATTCAGAATGGCTAATAATAATCATAGGAGACACATTGCACTTCCAGAACCATGAAGGGTACCTGAATAAAAAAAGGGTTTGTCACACTTTCATTCACTTCATCTTCTCAGTGACCCTACTAAATAACTACAAGACAGGTCCCACTCTTGTCTTCATTTTACCTGAGAAAAATGGAAGACTCAGAGAACTTAACTAACTTGCCTGAGGTCACACAGCGATTGAGTGAAGACAGCCGCACCTTGCCTGTTGGAACCAAAGCCCCCTCACCCTAAAGTGAGGCAGAGATTCCAGAAGGACTCTGTCCCCAGGGAAGTCTTGGCTTTGAGATTCTGTCCTAAGTTTAGAATCATCGCCCATGTTCAGTGCTGGGATTTATGCTTTCGCTTCAGTTAAATACCATCCGTTCCCTGAAGATGGGACCGAGATGTCAGGGGATCAGGCGCTTCCCCTCGTCCCAGGAGTTAACCACACTAACCACAGTACTTGGACTGTTCTATATTTCTCCTCTGGAACCCTTCTTTTATGCCACAAACATTATTGAGATGTAGCCTAAAGAATGAAATTCATAGTCTTGCAGGGAGCTCAGAACCACATTGAAAGGGCTCATTAGCGCTGAAATGGCAGCAGCCTGTATCCATCTAACTTTTCTATAGGGTGAAGGAGCAGCCACCTATTAAAAAACAAATTATTAAAAAAAAAAATTCTGAATCTTTAGAGGAGAATGGCCCGGGGCAGTGAGTTCCCACCCCTTCCCACCGTCCCTCCCCACCGTCCCTCCCCGCAACCAATAGGCAAGCAGCACACTTAGTTTCTTGAAAGTCATGAGGCATCGGACTTCTGGTGTCCTCATTTTTCTTCCTTCCATTGATGTATCATTACTAGAGTGAAAAAAAAGGGCGTCTCGAGGGCTTTTGAAAAAAAAAGGGTGGCTACTCAAGACATTTTGTAAAGCGGGGACGACTGTGAAGAAAAGGCACCCCAGTGGGGGGCGGAGGGGTTGTGAATGTGGCCTTGTCTGGCAGTCTTTCAGCAGAAACCTGGTGCTGGCATTCGTATTTCAGTTCAAACTGTCACCTTTAGTTCTTGCTGGCTTTTCTGCCCTCGGCCCTGAACCTCAACAGATTGGGGCTTATTTACCTATTCACACTCGGCCAGCGAAGCTCATTAATAGGCTTATTAGCAACACCATTCACGGGAGGCCATTGACAAAAGGGGTTCCAGCCACTTGAAGAGGGAAGAGGAAAAAAACTGTACAGAGATTGTTTTCTCATTCAGATGCCTCACTGGTGTGAAAGCTTTCCTAGACCCTCTGAGGTCACTTGAAGCCTAAATATGATGACAGAATTGTGGGTTTTTTTTTTTTAATTCCAAACATGCTTTTGCTTTTCTCAAAAACTGAAGAGTTTGCTGTTGTGGGCTGTGGGCTTCACTCCCTTAAAAATGAACACTCTTCAGGGAATAAGGGTCCTGTGATGGATTGGTGTCTTTTCATCCCTATAAAGAATAAATTCTGCAAACTGCATCTGGACACGAAAGAAGGTGTTCTGATTTGTCATTTTATCGGAAGCTTGCCTTTTTATTCAGGGTACATAAAGCTATTGATGAATGGGGTTAGGGACGATGGCTTCCTGCACCAGTAATTTATGTGAGAATGTGTTAACAGCGTTTTCAATGGCTGATGGATATGTTGCAGGATGGCAAGGGACTCTGTCCTGAGACACTTGACTTTCCCATTGGTGGGGAATCTAAAGATGGATGTGCCAGTCGCCGAGTGGGCAGACCTTCCGCCACCTTTTTGTGACCACAGGTCCGAGAACTTGAAAAGGTATTGGTATGTTCAGAACAACACAGGTGTGAGGGATGGCCAGGTGGCTGAGCCGTCAGTTAATTAAAAGGTTTTAGGACTGATCCGGGTTAAAAGACTTGACCAAACGCATACCCGAGCCTATGGACCAATAATTTTGCTTGAGAATCAGACTATTACCTTTGCTGTCAAATTTCCAAAATATAATTTCACAGCCATTTGCTGAAGCATTGCAGTGGATTTGCCCCTCCTGGCTTTTAAATCATTTACATAAAGAGGTTTCTATTGTGTATTGTGAAGCAAAATGATTTTCTCATGATGTGGCACCTTCAAAAAATTTTTTCGTGTTATTGAAGTGTGCTATGCCAGTGACCCATGAGCAACTGCATTTCTAAATGCTGGAAAAGTCGATTTTCCAGGTCAGTTTTGTACTCACTGCTCCATCTTCAGGCCTCAAAGCATTCGAAAGCACTTCTGGGTTTAATGACCTTTTCCAAGGAAAAATAATTAAGGTTTTTTATCTATATTGTCTTGGACTTAAGCAGAAAAGCTTAGGAGCTGGATGAGTGAGGAGGAAAGTATATTAAAAAATAAATTACCCCGCAGACAGAGCCTAGTGAGAAAGGTAAATGGAAAGAAAATATGAAGTTTAACCAGTTACAGCCTGGCATGCAGTTGACGAATCTACCTGATTTTGCAGTACAAGAATCTAAGATTCAGAAAGAGGAATTGCTTCGCTCAAGGTCATACAGCTATTTATAGCAGAGTTGAGCCTTTAGGATCTTTCCAATTTCTTTTTATTACTCCAAGTATATATTACTAAACAACCCTTTTTTGTTGTTGCGGTTTTTGACTTTTTCTATGAGAGGCCAGATCCAAAGTCAGGTCTTGCCAATAACCAGCTGTGGGGCCCCCGACAAATTACTGAATCTCTCTTCTCCTGTCTCCTTATTAGAAACGAGGATCGGGGCGCCTGGGTGGCTCAGTCGGTTGAGCGTCCGACTTCAGCTCAGGCCATGATCCCACGGTTCGTGGGTTCGAGCCCCGCGTCGCGCTCTGTGCTGACTGCTAGCTCAGAGCCTGGAGCCTGCTTCAGATTCTGTGTCTCCCTCTCTCTCTGTCCCTCCCCTGCTCACGCTCTGTCTCAAAAATAAATAAATGTAAAAAAAGTTAAAAAAAAGAAAGAAGGGAGGATCATTACTCCGCAAAGGACGGTGGTGCCGGTGAGAAATAACCGGTTTAGGGTGCCCCGCCCACGGTGGGGGCTCCCTAGGTCTTGGTTTCTTCCCTCGCTGCTGTAGTTCTGCAGGCCAGAAAAGCGCAAACGTCCTGCAGACATTTCCAAGCTGCGTTTTCTCCTCCGAAAGTTCCAGTTGCATTAAGTTTCTCCCCCCTGTTAACAACACGCGGTCCCTTTAGGGGCAGGGCAGGCAGGCGAGGTCAGTCGTTTTCTGACTTGAACTACAACAACGCACCGCGACCACTCGGCGAACCGTCGGGCTGCGTCCCCCAGCCTGGGAAGGGAGGGGGCGGTGGCGCGCGGGTCGAGGCCGTCCCCGCAACCTCGCGGTCGCGGCGGTGGCCGGCGGCTCGCGGGCGTCGGGAGCCGCGCGGAGTCCGGGCGGCCGGGCGCGCAGCGCTGATTGGCAGAGCGGGCGCCGCCGTCCAGGAAACGGCTCGGGTTTCAGGGGGGGCGTGACCCGCGGGGCGGGGGCGGCGGCTGCGCGGGCGGCGGGCGGCGGCGGCGGCGGCGGAGAGCGCCGCGGAGAGCCGAGCGAGCGGGCGGGCGGCGGGTGCGGAGCCTGCGGGCGAGCGAGCGAGCGAGCGCGGCCGCCACACAGCTCGGGCGCCGCGGGGTCTGCGCGCGGCGTAGTCGGCCCGGCGCGGCGACTCCTTCCCGGGCTGCCGGGGCCCCGGGCGCCCCGAGGCCGCCGCTCGTTCCTGGGCGCCCCGAGCGTTCGCGAGTTACGAGCAAAGTTTGGTGGAGGAGACGCCGAGCCGGAGTCCTTTCTTCCTCTCGCTCCCCGAACCCGAGGGCAGCCCGGCGGGCGTCATGCCCGCGCTCCTCCGCAGCCTGGGGTGCGCCTGAAGCCTCGGAGCCTGGGCGCCGCCGAGGACCGCTCTGGTTTTGGAGTTTCCCCCGAGCTCGTCGCTTGCTCCGTCCCAGCCCACGCCGCGCGCGGGGACAGACCGGCCGCCGGGCAGCGTTGCCATTCAAGGTAATCGCCGTGTCGGGTGCCCCGGGGAGCCTCGCTCGCCGGCAAAGCTGGGGCCGCGGGAGCCCGGGGCGCCGGGCGCAGCGTTCCCCGAGCGGAGGGCGCGGGGGCACCGGCACCGTGGAGCCTGTTCCCTGTCCCTCTCTCTTTGGCCGCATAGGTGATGGGGGAGCGGGATGCGTGCTGACGGCGGCCGTTCGGGAAGGTCTGCGTTTACTCCTTACCCCCCCATCCAGATGCTGACATCTGTCTCTGGCACTGACACCCCCTCCCTGTCAAACTCCGGCCGGTGCCGTCCCACCGGCGGCGGGACCCTCCGACCCCAGAGCGGGCAGGCGAGTGGCGGGGCTGCCTCGCTGGTGGCTCGGCCCCGCGGGTCCCGGCTTCGGAGGGGCATCTTCGGGGTGCCTCATTCCGGGGTCCGGGGAGCGCCCGCCCTGTCCCATCCAGGACGGGCGGGGGTCCCTTTCCCGGGAGGGAGCCTCTGGATGGCGCCGGGGACCTCTCGGTCGGGCTGGCTGTGCTCGCGGGGGTGGCACCTTTGGGGAGGAGGCCGCTCCGGTGCCCCGATTTCAGAAACGGGCGCCCCTAGCCCGCTGCCGCCCTCGGTGCCGGCGGGAGCGCAGAGCGCCTGGGGCTAGGGGGCGAACTGGACCGACTTTTTCTCGCTCACCGCCTGTTCAGCCGGCAGCCGCTCGGGGATGTCGAAAGCGCAAGCGAGTTGTAACTTGCGCGCTCATTCTTTTCAGCGCCGGGGCCGCGCCGGGGAGTCCGCCGAGGGCCCTGCGAGGCGCTGGCTTCCACTCCCGCGGCCGCAGGGCCAGCCTCGGGGGTCCCCGGCCGGGGGGCGCCGGCTCTCCGCCGCTCCCCTCCGAGCCCGCTCTCGCCAAAGCCTTCTCCGGGCCTGCCTTCCACTGGCCCAATTCAATAAAACCTGCCCTTAAAAGCAAACCTGCTTTCACACTCGGGGCACCCATTATGTGTTTGGTGTGAAACGCTATCAACATTTAAAACCCCATTGTCCCCCTGGTCCCAAATCCCTGTAAATCTTCCACTGGCCGCGACTCATTTTCATCTGAAAAGCCTGTTTAGTTTGAATAGAAAAGCAATCAGGCGCCCCTCTCCCTCTCCCTGGAATGTCAATTAAAATGCAGATTTTTCTGAGCTCTTTAGCGCCCCAAGAAGGGGGAGAAACACTGGATAAATGAAAGAAATGCCACAATGAAACCGGGCTGGTGGTTAGGAGTCCCCAAAGCGGCTGCAAGTTCTCACTGGCTTGCAAGCCTTAACCAGGGGATGGATTGTGGTCCTGAGTCAGCCTGTAATTTTTTGAGATTTCAGAATGTTAAGCAACCCCCACCCAGATCTGACCCCTTGATAGCTCCCTCCATTACTCAGCTGGGAAGAGGAGGGGACCAGTAGGGAGGCTTTGAGCTGGGAGATAGGTCTGCCCCCTGGGGGGACCTGGGCATCCCAACCTTACCTGGCCCTGTTGACTTTCCTGATGTAAAATCCACCAAGAACAAAGCGCCCAAGTGCTCCGCGTGATAACCTGGAAGCTCAATTAAGGCGGGCACTGTGTTGGTTTGCCTTGTTGAAGCTTTGGGGAGGTGGGTGGGTTTGGGAATGTTCTGGTAAATTGAGGAGCCCGGGACAAACCTGGCATAGGGTCCAGTTGCCAGCCAGGCTCTCTGGCTCGTCACTTGGCCTGTGTTTGGGGGCAGGTTTGTGTTGAGGTGAAAATGGACCAGGGGAGCTGGTGGCCGTGAAGAGCCGTCCATCACAGGGAAGGGTGACAGCGCCTCCCGGGCCCGGGCTGAGAAGAGAGTTCCCTTTCAAGGGGAAAAATAAACACGCCGGGGCTTTCACTGAGGCTCAGACTCCAGGAAGGATTATGGTATTGAAGGCAGGAAGCCGGGATTGTGGCCGCCAGCGGCATGCTGGGCCTGTGTTCCCAACACCGAGCCTCGGGACCTAATTATCCTGCGTAGGAGGTCCCTCCACACTTTTGTCCACTCTGGTGAGGAGTTGTGCAGACCTGCTGCCTTAGGCCTCCGCCTTCCAGAGATTTGGGTAGGGGGTGGCCTGGGGCCCCGGACCTGGTAATGGCTAAGAATTCAAGTTTCTGGTGCAAGCCGATGGCACGAATGAATGGTCTGAGATTTAGCTGAGGTCACTGACCAGCTTTCTGTGCCTGGAGCAAAGGCAGCCCCTCTGGGCTGGGACAGGTGGGTGAGGAGGCCAGGGAAGCAGCCTGGGGGGAAATCTGTGAGGATTTAAGGTTATTTGTGAAGTTGTGTCAGAGGCAGAAAATTCCCATGCATTCTGGAAATGCTTAGTAAATCAATGAGCATGCTTGTGTACTTTCCTCCCCCACGTGTGTAGAAATAGATACAGAGTTATCTTTTGAGGCTCTTAACTTCAAGAGGAAAGAAAAGTCAGGGGAAAAGAAAACATCCTTCAAGCCATCTGAAAATAGAGGGTGTGTTCACATGCACAGCTTTTCTTGCTTTTGCTGTGAATCACACCGTTTCACACGTGCTTTCTCGGCAGCAGAGAACGTCTTTTTTCCTTCTCAGAAAATTGTGCACCATTCTCTTTTCCCGTTTTAATCCTCAGTCAAGGCTAAAAGGAACACTCATGTAGCTTTGGAGGGGCTCAGGGCGTGTTGAAATCTGATGGTATAATTTGAAACGTCAAGTTGGCATGCGAAAAGTCCAGAGCTTAGAGATTTTTATGTTAAAGGTCTCACCCCCCCAATCCTTAAAATGTGGCTCCATAGAGTTTATGGAATCTGTGATTTCAAATTTTCTCAAGTTTGTGCATTTCGGTTCCACACTTCGTGATTGAGGATAATGAACACGTTTCAGGTCGTTCGGAATATTTCAGCTTGGAAAGTTCTCTTTGCCTTTGGGTCAAATGGGTGAGCAGAGCAGTCAGTTGAGCACTCCCTGCAACTTCCACTCCGAAGTTTCAGCCAATAGGTTTGCATATTGAAAGTTATTGGCCCAATCACATACCATGACAGTAATTTACACGTCACCATCATCGTTCATAAACACCTGCGTTATTCCTCAGAGTTTGCATCTGCTCTGTTCCTTAACCCGCCCTGTATGGGATGAAGACATTTATGAGGCCGGGGCTGCCAGTAGTCGCAGCGGAAGGGGATTCAGGCTTTGAATCTCTTTTTTTGTGGATCAGCTGCTGTGACTATATTGCAGTTCCCTTCATTCTTTGTAAGTGGCCGCCTGGCGAAAGATTGAAATACATTTCTGCCTTGGGAAATGAATCCTGACAAGTGTAAACCGGTGGGGATTTTTGGTAGCCTTCCTGGGGTCCCGTGTATTTTGCTGGTCTCCTTTCTTCCCAAGAACCACAGTGAGGGTGGGGCCAGCCGCAGCCCCAGAAATAAGTCAGCGAGCCGACGCCTCCACGATCCAGCTGTCTGAAGCCCAGTTGGCCTAAGAGAAGTTAACAAGGCCGTTTATGCCAACCGGAGCGTTGTTAACTCGCTTTTGTAGTTGCCCTTCAAACAAAGGTCACGTTGCTTCTGCTTTTCGAGGGCGGTCGAGGTGACAGTGGCTAGCAGAAGACCGTGCACGCCGCTCTGAAGGGGCCGCCCGGATCCGTGTCCCGTCGCTACTCGTCTGTTTCTCCAAAGTATGCTTTTTAACGATCAGCCCAGCCCGCTCTGCGGACCGGGCTGGTGGAAACCCCTGGGGCCCTGGGGCGCGGACGGACGGACTCTGCAGATGGTGAAAAGGAACTGTTGGCGCATATATTTGGGAGAGGCTGAGACACCCGTTTTAGCCCGCTTGGGGTTTCAGCGCCTTGGCATTGGGGACGATTTCACTGACTTCGCCAAATCTCTCTCCTCTAGAGGCTGCAGCAGCTGCAGACACAGCAGCAGGACGAGCCGCGGCTGCAGCAGCACCTTGGCTCCGGAGCCCACCGCAGGCTGGAGGCGTCGCGGGCGGTCCATGCGCGCAGAGGACGTGTGCAGATGGGAGTGACGTCCACGTGCAGATATGGAAGAGCTCGGGGGATTGGCACCGCCGCACCCGTGGTCAGCTCGGGTCGCTTCCTCTGTCTGGTTGTGGTCACCATGGCAACCCTGGCCCTGGCCCGGCCCTCCTTCAATTTAGTTGAGGACACCACCTTAGAGCCGGAAGGTACGTTCTTTCGCTTTGCTCTTGGGGTACCCAAGTTGGTTTGGGGGCGTTTGTCTGGGGGAAAGCTGCACCAGGGTCAAGGCCTGTTTTAGCATCCGCTGCCCTTACGTTGGAAGTGAGGCTCTGAGAGCCAGGAGAGTGGGCTCTCTGCTTCCCCTTCCCCGCCCCCCACCCCAAGTCAGAGATTGCTAGAGAAGGTTCCCTGCGGTGACCCTGCAGGCAGGATGGTACCTTTCCGGTGGTTTCTGGGTGTGTGCGTTTCTCTGCTCTGGGTGCGAGGGAGACAGCCCACTCTTCACCCCTCTCGGTGCCTGGCGGTGCTGGGGAGGGGGCGCGTGGAGGTTCCTGCAGGAGCGTTCTTGCCGGAGGGAGAGGCTTGCTTATGATGTAAGGAACTGCCATTTTCTGACACTAGGAGCCGCTGAGGGAAATTGCCAGCATCTGAAATGCTGACATTTGATGTTCCTTGTCTAAGGAGAAAAAGAAACTTCTGAAGTTCAGCACAGAGATGCTAGGCATATCAGTGGGTTTGTTCATTTTTATTTTTTTGGCCATCGTAGTTCATAACACCTACGTCACGGAAGCTGGCAGATTGTGTTCTAGGTGAATTGGAAAGTGAAGGTGCCCGGCTGTCTCCCACATGTCTGAGAACTTCCAGACCGAACAGGCCACACGCACTGGAAATTTAATTTTCAAGGCATAAAGCCAGTTGGTGAACGCTTCGGTGGGGCTGAATTACTCAGCGGGACAGGGTTGGAACCCTCTTCCCCGGGGCCTTCTGAGACGACAGTAGCCAAGCCTCCCCTTGCTGCGGCGTTGAGATCTGTCATCAGCAGGGAATATTGGGAGCTGAGTTAGTTTTCGCGTGGTAATCTGAGAACAAAACAGCAGATCCCAGCACTCATCGCCACTTAATGAACCTGTTTGCCGAGGGCCCACCTGGCGCTCGCTAAGCCTTGGGGGCTGCCGTGGTCCTCAGTGGTCTGGGGTCAGCTCAGCTGTTCTGGAAGAGCACCCCGCACCTCAGGCTGGAGAGGGACTGAGAGCCGGTTGGGACAGCACGGGATGGGGGGCGGTGTTTCCCCACCCTGGAGACGAGAGCCCCGAGGTGGGGGGGCTCCCAATGAGGCCCCGGGCACGGGTCATGAGAGGATAAGTAAGGGCAACTGTTTTTCTAAAAGGGGCCTTATTGGGAGGCTGTCAGGCACTGGCCAGAGTGAGGCTGGCGCTCCGTGTCACGCAGAGGCGTGGAGGCTTCGTGCAAACAGGTGCAGTGACGTCGCAGTGGCCTCCGAGTCTCCAGGAGCGGGTAGTCTGGTGAGAGTGTGTGTCTGCGACCCTTACGGGCTCTAGCCCCGGTGATGATGGCACTGCCTCCTTGCGATACGTGCTGTGACAGAAGCACGCATGTGATTTGCAGAGGTGATGCCCTTTTTATTTTTATTATTTAAAAAATTTTTTTTAAGTTATTTCTGAGAGAGAGAGAGAGAGGGACCGAGCACGAGTGGGGGAGGGGCAGAGAGAGAGAGGGAGGCACAGAATCCAAAGCAGGCTCAGGCTCTGAGGGGTCAGCACAGAGCCCGATGTGGGGCTCGAACTCACAAACCGCAAAATCATGACCTGAGCCGAAGTCGGACGCTTCGCGGACTGAGCTCCCCAGGCGCCCCAGGTGATGCCCTTTTTAAAGGGCTTCATGTGAGAGAAAAGGTTCCTGGCTTCTGAAAGTCATGCCTGTTCTCTGATTTTGCTAATAATTATAGTAGATGTGTTTCCTAATTGCTGGTTTTCCCTGGAGTGCGAGGCTCAGCACTCACTGACCTGGCTGAGCCAGGATTTCCTACCCAGTGAGCCCAGGAAGGACCCAGGTTAGGGAAAAACTGTCATTTTTCATACGGACTTTCAGGGCAGCCTTATTGGGAGTGTATCGCAACATGTAAAGTGTAAGACCGTCCTGGAGGACTTGTTTTATTGTATTTAATTATCAGACAAAGTTTAAAATATGCAGGAGTAAGAGGTGGGGGCAGAGAGGGGAAGAAACCGTGGACAGCACTGAGCTCCCCACCCCCGCCCCCGATGGTTCTTTGTGTGAACATTTGTATCCAACAATGTGAATATTATCGAAAGCAGGTCTTCCCAACCTGGGATCTGTGGACGCACTTGGCGGGGGTTGGGGAGGTGTTTGTGAATTCCCCCAAGTTGGAGGAAATACTTTGCAAATGTCATTTTATGCATTTTTCTGGGTTCACAGCTCCCAAGAGGCTCGCGTCCAGGATTGTGGGAGGTTGAAATGGAAGGCGCAAAGCTGCAAAGACGTGGCTTTGGAAAAGCATACAAACCCCCGAGCCTCAGTTTCCCTTCCTGTCATCTGACGGTTTGATAAGATGACCTTTAAGGTCTTCGTTAATGTTAAGTGAATGCTGATGTCCTCCGGAGCCTTCTGGCAACTTGCTCGCCAGTGTCCCTGGGAGCAGAGAGCAGGGTAGCACACGGCCTGGTGTCACATAAGCACCCAGGACCTGTTCTCATCCATGTTCGCGATGAGAGACGGGCACACGTGTCTGCTCTGTTCTGGGCCCGTTGCTGCCTCAGTGTCAGGAAACGTGGAGGTTTTTGGGGGATAGTGGAGAAGAACGTCACTCTCTGACAGAGAAGACCCTTCAGGGCTCCAGGAAGCTGTGTTTGCTTTCTGTAGGGTCTGTGCTGGCCTGGTCTGTAAGTACCGTATCCACAATTGATTTGCGTTCTTTCGTTGCCAGAGTTTTGCTTTCTCATCTGAGGCTATTAGCAAGGTAGTCTGATTCTAGATGAAGGAGTTAACAACCAGGGGAAGCAGACTGACAGACTGGGACAACTCCAGTTTAGGGCATGGTTCTGCCCAACTGAGGGGAGAGAGGAAGGGAGGGAGGACGGATGGGTGAGTGTGTGTCTGTCAGTCCCAGTGTGTCTTCTGTGGTTAGTCTAACTATAGCTTTGGGTAACAGAAGTTCGACCTTAACCTTCTAATGCACAAGGCCTCATCTTGGAAGATTTCTTGGTTTGTTAATTTGGAGACTCAGATTAGATGATGTGTATTGGGCTGGACCGGAGGAAAATGTGTCTGGGGCAAAATGTGACTTAAGTACCAGGAAGGAGCCTGTGCCCTGAGACTAGAGAATCCTTTCTTTCCAATTTTCTCGGCTTTGTACAATATTATCATATATCATCATATATCATCTGCCATATGTCATTTGTCTTCTGGACACTATGAAATGGTAACAGTAGGGTTGGATCTACCCAACTGACATAAGAAGAAAATCATCTCCAGGAGGTTTTAGTTAATATTCAGGTTAAAAAAGAGTATTTTCAGTTGGTCATTCATTGTTGTAGGGGAATGGCTGAAGGCTATAATCTCAGTTATTGACTCAAAGGCCTCAGTGCCAAGTACTGTTCTGTTGATTAATATTCTAATTATTTAAAGTATAATCAGGCTTGATTATCCTGGGGAGGAGGTGACTCTTTCAAGTTTTTTCCTGACGTTTTGTCACCTACTCTGGTTAATTAAGTCTTTGTTGACATTAATGATATCTTTGTTTACACCTTCCCAGTAGGAGCTAAAATAAAAGGGCTTTTCCAGCCCCAAACCCCTAATTACTTTCCCACCCTCCACAAAGTGTGATTCTGAAAAGCAACAACCTGGGAAGAAAGTAGTTAGCATTTTTTCTTTTTTTAAACCAATTTTTTTGGCAACCTTCTAAGAGGTGATGCCTTCCCGGACCAATGTGTGAGATGGTCCCAAACTCAATAGCAGATCAGTGAATGAGGGATGCACATGGAAGTCAGATTTTTCCAGTGTGGTTTAAGTCCTTTGTTACAAGTATTGTAAATGCCATAATGTCAGCCATACGCATTTAATTGCAAGTTAAAAGAAAAAAGAATATATCCGCATACCAAGAGTGAATGATTTCAAATAATCTTCTGTTTTGTATTATCTGCATCTTTGTTCCTCGATGCGAGTGTTAACATATAAGAGTTGACTGGAGTTTGAGAGTTAGCTTAGGAATAAGGACTTATTCCTGGTCTGTTAAACCAAACGCAGGCTTATGCAGTTAAATACACAATGAAGTACACATTCTTTATTAGCATATAAAGTATTTCACAATTCGTAGACAAAGAACTGGGCTAAACATTACTCCGAGAGCAAAAATTGGGCAGGCCGAGAGAATTGGTGTTTTGTGTAACTCTCCATACTCGCTCCCTCTGATCCGAATTCAATGTGTGTGTGTGTGTGTGTGTGTGTGTGTGTTTTGCCTGTTTATTTTAACCAAAGCGCTGAGGACTTTCTAGGGGACAAGCCCCTCACTAGGGACCGACCATACGTGGTTCTTTTCAAGTCCTTCTCATCCATTTGCGGGTGAGAATCCAGATACCCAGAGCAATCCAATAGGAGATGTTTCCAATATCAGACTTAATGAATAATTACGTGGTTATGAAATACCTAGGAAAGTGTTCAAACAGGAAGAGTCTTGCTCAATGTTCACATTCTCACCAAAATGTGTCTAGTAGCCCTTCAGCCTGCAGTCTGTTGTTCCGTTGTTTGCTTTATCCAGGGTGATTGTTAAAAGGCAACCACCCTTTTTCATCGGAGTCTGGCTTAATTTTCCATTTCCATGGAAGCTGTCTGATTGCGCCCTTTCAGGGAGACCGTGGGAAATGGGTTTTGGGGCACCAGGTAGGAAATGCAGCTGATGTGCTCCTTTCCACTGTCCCGCTTGGATTTTTAGCACGGTGACTGGTCTTGGCAGGCAATTCAGAAATTATTTTTTGGAAGTTTTTCGGGCTGTCCCACTGATGATTCCGAACCAGTGGGTTTTGTGCCACCGTGCAGAAATGCCCGTGGTCTGTATCGTTTGTGTTCCTTGAGGAATGACTTTAGCCTTAGGCTTTGTATTCTTTCTGTGCATTTGCTGTGTCTGCTTCGTGAGACTGCCCAGCTTTCCTGTGCCCCACGTGCTTCTGACTTGCTTTTGCAGCGTGGTTTCTTTTAACCGATGGGGACTGTGTTCGAGGCTGTATGGGCTGAATAGTGAACCTGATGTAGGAGCTGAACCTGCGGCCTTAGCTGAGGAGGCACGTTTCTGAGCAGTTACGTTTCAGCATCGTTGTGTCCAAGGTGGACAAACCCCAAAGAACACAGCTTTGACTTGTTAGAGGCTCTTGGACTTGAGATTTTATTATTTAAAAAAATGTTTTTTCCTCTTTTTTTTTTTTTTTTTAAGTTTATTATTTTGAGAGAGAGCGAGCGAGCACGAGAAGGGGAGGGGCAGAGAGAGGCAGAGACCGAATTCCAAGCAGGCCCCATGCCATCACCGTAGAGCCTGATGCAGGGCTCGAACTCATGAACCGCGAAATCATGACCTGAGCCGAGGTCAAGAGTTGGACACTTAACTGACTGACCCAGGCACCCCAAGATTTTATTTTTTTAATTTTTATTTATTTCATTATTTTTTTTAAAAGTAAGCTCTGCATCTAACGTGAGGCTTGAACTCATGACCCCAGGATCAAAAGTCACATGCTCTGCAGACTGAGCCAGCTTAAGGGCCTTGGATTTGAGATTTTAAAGCTATGTATAACTCGTGTTCCACTTTGGGGAAAATGTCTATCTTCACACAAAGCCTTAAGGCTTTCTGGCAGCCATTGAGTCTCCACAAACTGGCCACTTCCTCCTGCATACCCAGGTAGACCTACAGTGACCCAGCTAGTTCAGCTCTGGCCTTCTCGAATTAGGGAATGTGTGAAGAGTAGGTAGGGAAAGGAGCCTGAGGCCAGGCTCTTTAAAGAAGTCTGGTTGAACAAGCTGCTGGCCACTTTACTAAATGATTCCGTGCGTCTTGGAGAAGTCACCTTCTGCAATTACCAAAGATTACACTTTTTGCAAGTTTCCCCTCCCCCTTCCTTGCTCTGATCTGTGATTACCCCTTTTTAAAAACGCATGATAGAGGGGTGCCTGGTGGCTCGCTCAGTTGGTTAAGCCTCTGACTCTTGATTTCGGCTCAGGTCAAGATCTCACGGTTGGTGGGATCAAGCCCCACATCGGTCTCTGCTCTGACAGCACGGAACCTACTTGAGAGCCTCTCTCTCTCTCCCTTCCTCTCTGCCCCTCCTACTCATGCTCCCCTCCTCAAAATACATAGTAAGCATTTTTTAAAAATGCCTTTTTAAAAGGACATGATAGAAAATCCAAAATGGTAGCTACATCAGTGGTATGTGGTGCTTATGGGCTTTCATGGGGTTCATTTATAGAATTTCAAGTTAAAAAAAATTTTTTTTAATGTTTTATTTATTTTTGAGAGAGAGAGAGAGAGAGAGAAAGAGAGAGAGACAGCCAGCGTGAGCCGGGGAGGGTCAGAGAGAGAGGGAGACACAGAATCCCAAGACAGGCCCCAGGCTCTGAGCTAGCTGTCAGCACAGAGCCCAATGCCGGGCTCGAACCCATGAACTGTGAGATCATGATCTGAGCCGCAGTCGGCCGCTTAACCGACTGAGCCACCCAGGCGCCCCTAGAATTTCAAGTGTTTACTACTTCTATATTCATGCAAAAGGATATTTCATTATTAGGACAGACGGTGGTTGTCCTTGAAGGGTGTATGTCCTGTAAAAGCTTTAGGTTTTCAGTAATTTTGGTTTTGGGAAACTTGCGCCATGATGGAGTTGTGAGACGTTGGGTGTGAACTGTTGTCATTTATTCCACTTTGGAATACGTAAGTAATTACGCCCCGTTCTGGACTTTTGCCACTTCGTGTGAATATTGAGAATTTCAGATTCTTTTTGTACTGAGTCAGGGAGCTAAGCTGTGGGATATCTTTCCTTTTAACCCCTTGTCCAACTAGAGAATGGCAAATTCCAAGTCCTGGGTGGATGGAATGCACGTATATGGAATTTCAGGTTATGGTGAACGTGTTTTATGAGGAGGTCAAAACCTAGCTTATAACGAAAGTTCTGATAGATTCAGGAATGAGGACAAGAGACATATTTATTTGTATGATTTATAGATCACCTTTCCTGGAAAAGAAAGAACTCCATTCTGAGCTCTGACACCGATCAACTCTACATAAATTGTCATGGTCATTTCCTCACCCCAGAACTCCTTCTTTGTCCTTATATGTGGTCTCTTTTCCAACATGACCGTTTACTGTTAAGGTTTTCCATACCTGACCAGTTGTAATGTTTTAAAAATATATCGACCTCATAAAGGCCAGTTTTGTATGTTGTGGGTAGCAGGGTGGGAGGGGCTATAACAATGAAAATAAAGATCTTTGCAGTGCCAAGTTTAGGGTTTAAACTTTTTTGAAAGCCCTCAGACTTCAATTCTTTGTTGACGATGAGATTGCCCTGTAGGAAGGAGTGTGGCTGCCTGTAAGGGCCTCCCTCCTTGTCCACTACGCATCCTGGGTGTCCACCAAATGTGTTGCATTCTTAGCTGATAGAGGCAGGTGCACAACTGAATCTGTATCCTAAAACGTCATAAATGTTTCAAACTTAAAGTCACTCAAATCTTGAAAAGACCAAGTATCCCCTATAAAATTAACTTAAATTCTTCATCTGAATCCATAAAAATGAATAAAATAATTTTTTTAATGTTTGTTTACTTTTGAGAGAGAGAGCGAGAGCAGGCAAGGGGCAGAGAGAGAGAGAGAGAGGGAGACAGGATTTGAAGTGGGCTCTGGGCTGAGAGCAGAGAGCCTGATCTGGGGCTCAAATCCACAAACTGGAAGATCATGACTTGAGCCAGAGGCAGATGCTTAGCTGACTGAGCCACGCGGGCGCCCTGAATAAAGTAATTGTCAGTGGCATGTGATGTGCTGTCTGGGGACAAACTCACAGAAGGAACTTGGCCTTGGGCTTAGGCAAGTCCCACTTGAATCACCGCCCTGTCTACTGGTGCTGTGACTTCGGATAAGGTAGATAATCTCTTTGAGACTGCCTTTCTTTATCTGAAACGGGGCTGATAATATCTATGTGAGGGGGGAGGGGGATATGAATTCAAAGCAAATGGGTATAGAGCTCCCTCTCCATTCCCATGCCCACTTCCTTGTCAATGTAAAAACCTGATACAGGATTTAAAACCAATATTTCAGGGGCACCTGGGTGGCTCGGTTGTTTAAGTGTCCAACTCTTGGATCTCAGCTCAGGTCTCGATCTCAGGGTTGTGAGTTCAAGCCCTGCACTGGGCTCGTGTGGGCTTGAAGCCTCCTTTAAAAAAAAAAAAAGAGAGAGAACCAATATTTCAGGTATATTTACCTTACAGTGTGCAATGATAGATCTTCCGATGAGAGGAGTTTACATTAACAAAGTAGAAAGAGTGTGTAGGCCCCCGTTCATCCATCCCTCTTTATCGTCTTGGGCCTTTGTAAAAGTTTGGACTTAAGAAATGTGATCATCTTGCTGCACGTAGTCCAAATGGTTCAGGGTTGACCTATTTTCCCCGTTGAAGAAACGAGGTTGCAGCTTTGTGATAATTGTAGGCCACGCACTTCATGGCGAGCAATGTATTTTGGCAGGGAAGGAGTTTTCTGTTTGAGGCTTCCAGAGGTTGCCTTAAGACCTGTGAAGAAGGCTGGAGACAGGGGGGTGGGGCTGGGGGTAGGGGTGGGGTGTAGCATGCTCTGCTTTTGCCCAGGCCGGTGAGGGGAGCGCCAGGGCAAGTTGTGATCGTCCCTGCCAAGTTTGCCTTTAGTGACCCCCTCGGGCAAGTCTGCTGGGTGTTCCTACGTGTGCAGGTAGCTGGGCTTCCAGAATTTATGGAAGGGAAGAAAATTGTCAGGGGACCCACGCTACTGAGGGGGAGGAGCCGAGCAATTATTTGCATGTTGCACCCCTGTGGGGATGCTTGATTGGACAAGCTGGGCTGTGAGGGGCGTGGTCAGCGTGGTGCATGCAGGGCGTCATAGTTTTTTAGCCTATTTCTTGAGAGGGTGAGGATGAGGATGAATGATAGCGGGAATTTCATTACCATTTGTTGAGTGCCTGCCCTGTGTCAGACACTGTGCTAGGTACCTTGACATATATCATCTCTAATCTTTTTTTCCCGTTTTGTTGAGATATGATAGACTTCCAGCAGGACGCAAATATAAGCTATATGGCGGATGATTGGACTTCCATAGATCAGACGATGATTATCATAGAAAGTTTAATATCCACCACCTCCTACAGATGCAAAAAAAAAAAAAAAAAGACAAAGGAAAAATATTTTTCCTTGTGATGAGAACTCTTAGGATCTATTCCCTGGAAAGCTTTCACATACACCACACAGCCAGGGTGATATAGTCATCATGTTGTACATTACATCCCTAGAACTGTTTTTTGTTTTTTGTTTTTTTTAAGTTATTTATTTTGAGAGACCGAGAGAGAGCACAAGCAGGGGAGGGGCAGAGGGAGTGAGGAAGAGAGGGAATCCCCAGCCAGTGCTCCGCGAGGAGCCCGACCCGGGGTTCGATTTCACCACCCTGAGATGGTGACCTGAGCCGAAATCAAGAGTCGGATGCTTAACCGACGGAGCCCCCCCAGGCGCCCCGGCCCGGTACTTGTTTATGTCACAACAAAAAGAAGTTTGTACTTTTTGGTCACCTTTCCGCAGTTCCCCTCCCTCCATCTCTAATCTTAATAATCCAGTTGATCCCCAGGTAGCCATGTTCCCATTTTATGGACGAGACCCTTGCCTGAGACCCTTGGAGATGAAATGTTTCCTCCAAGACTCGCCCTTTGGGTGAATTTATTGGTATAACAAAGATTTATCAGTTGATTCCTTTTCTTTCCCGAGCAGGAGGGTCCTCTGTGGCATATGGTATAATGGCCTTGTCATTCTTTCCTAAATATGTCATTTGACTATTAAACATGTAAGGACGCTGCTGGTTGATTCTGTCTCTTCCCCACCTGCCCACACCTATTTTCCTAAAGCTATTTGAAGAAAAGTCATGGGCAGTAAAACCACTCCAATAATTACCACTTTGTGATTCTCCTAGAATGGCCTCCGGTGATAGGCAGCTTCTTAGTAAGAAGCCAACTCTTTTCCTGCCCGGGAGACTGGAGGGAGATGGCCTTGAGTCCCAGTTAGTGACCCAGGCTAAGTCACCGCAGGAGTTCGGCCAGGTGGGGCTGGCCGGTCTGGTGTTTGCCCATTTGCTCAGAAGCCAACTCAACGGAGCAGGAGCAGGGCCACCCCGTTTTTCCTTGTCCCAGATGCTTCTGGCCCTTCGCCCTGGCACTGCTAAATATTTGCCTTTTTGGTTGTCACTTTAATAGTACGTCAGACTTCTCTTCAGCGTGTCTGATTTTCAGTTGGGTCAAGGCCTGCCTGCGCAGACAGTTGTACCTGGGGTTCCTACCACCTACGGTCATGGAAATGACAGATGCCAAGGCCTGCCTGGCCCTTGACGATGTCTGGGACAAAAGTGGGGAACAGAGAAAACATCTAAGAATGGAAGGGCAGAAGCAACAATCCCCACACCTCCTCGTGGCTGGGAAGGGGCGTCCCAAGGGGAGGAAGAAGCTGGGGGAGTAGAGCCATTTTTAAAGCAAAGTTCATTTTGGGTGGTTAAAAAAAACTGGCTTCTGAGAGGAGCTTGCTAGACATGGAGGTGAATCCGGGCCGGTTTAGTCCCCTGGACTTTGCACCGAACTTGCATGGTGAATGCAGAACGCCCGGGGCCGTGGGTCTTTGAGAAGGGGGGCTCAGTGTGGGAGAGAAGGTGTCGAATGCTTGGCTGGAGGAGACCCTGAAGCTTCCCCTCTTAGCCTTGCAGCCCTGGAGGGTTGATGGGGGGGACAAAACTGCCAGAGCTTGGTGGAGACAGCAGGTCATCAGCACACTTTCCAGACTGCAGCATAATTGCGTGGCTTCTGTGACTTTGTTCCCCCAGTTATTTTTTTTAATGTTTATTTATTTTTGAGAGGGAGACAGAGAGGGAGGGGCAGAGAGAGGGAGACATAGAATGGGAAGCAGGCTCCAGCCTCCGAGCTGTCAGCACAGAGCCCGATGCGGGGCTTGAACCCACGAACTGTGAGATCATGACCTGAGCGGAAGTCGGACGCTTAACCGACTGAGCCGCCCAGGCGCTCGCCCCAGATATATTTTTTGAAGCCCTACTGTGTGCTAAGTTCTGTGGGGATAGAATGGCAAGCCAAAAACAGTCTCAAGTCCCGTTGAATGGGAGAGGGGGGAGCAGAGATCTTTGTCAAATAACTGCAAAAACCAGGCCCCAGTTCCAGTCCTGGGTGCAGGTGCTGTGACAAAGAAGCATGGCGGGTCTCAGTGGGATGCAGGAACCCTGAGGAAGCCAGGGTGCAGCTTGTAGGAGACTAGAGAAGTGTGCCAGGTCAGGCTGGGGGACCCGTGGGCCACCTTGAGGACTTTCCTGGGTACTCCCAACTATGCGGCTCCCCGAGGCTACGCTTCTCAAGGAGGTGAGCACCCTACCCACCTTGATTCTTCAACAGACAACCCCCCGCCCCCCCGCTTCCCATCGGCCCCAGTCACTACCAGCCTCATGAGCCAGCCAGCTCGTTCCCTGCCCAGTTTGGGGATTATCCAGGGCTTGGCCCCTATGCCGTCCACTGTCAGGTTCCACCTGTTGCCTAGAGGTGCCCTCCTTCATTGGCAGGGCCTGTGAACAGGTGGTCAGGGGTAGCTCTCAGCCACCTCCTTGACAAGTCTCTTTTCTGGAGCTGCAGTTTCTTACCAGGCTAACATGGAGGCAGGGAGGTGGGGTGGAGGCGCAGGGGAGCCGGGTGGACCTGGCCTGCCTGGGTAGTGAACACTGATGGGGGGGCCTCGCCCGATGACCTGGGCATTTAAATAAGGCTCCCTCCTCTCCCCCCGAGCTGTAAATGGGGCTGGTATGCCAAGACGCTTGGGGGCCCGGCAGAGCCCCTCCCCAGATGAACTTGCTCTGATGGGTTTTGAAAGGGGCTGGGCTCTGCATGGAGAAGTGGAGACTTCAAAGTTTGCTTTCCAGAAGGTTTGACCTCTATGCAGAGCTACAGCTTAGGGCCTAGGAGAGAGGCTAACCCTGGTGGCACCCTTCTAGGTTTGGAATCTTCCTGAAGGAACGTGATTTCAGCCCTAGGGTACAGGATTCCCCACGGGGGAGTTTTCCTTTTTTCTGTAAATCACTGGAGAAAAACGATCCCGTGGTGAGGGGCAAGAGCCAGCTGGGGACGGGCCCCATCCGAGGCCGAGGCTCTCTGCCTCTGCTGACTTTAGGGGAAACCCCTCCAAGAGGTCATTCTGACCCAGCTGCTTCCTAAAGACCCCTCGGGCTATGAATCTGTGCCTTCAGCCCGAACAAGTTTTCTGCACCAGGCTGGCCCGAACTTGCTGAGGCCAGAGTTGCCAGATCAAACCATTCAAATGAGGAGGGCCATCTGTTTCCCAGTTTCCAGCTGCTAGCGCTTCATTTGTAAATGGCCAGGATGCTCCTCGGTGATGGCCCCCCCCAGTCCTGGGACACAGCTGCAGGCTCCTAACAAGTGTTGGAACTGGGGTCCTGCTTGGAGGAGAAAGTTCCAGCCCTTTAAGTAAACGTGCTTCAAGGGGCGGGACTTGAAGAGCAGGAGGTGCCCTTGCCTCCAGGGAGTAGCTCTTACCCCACCCTCTTTTCCTTTTCTTTTGTCCCCTGGGGCACTTTAAAAATATTCACTTATTCCGAAAGTACTTACAGGGGAAAGGGCTGGGGGGAAATGTCACAGAGGATTGCAACAGGATCTGACCTTTTGGGGACTTGCAGAGCACATGTACCCACTTAGTATGCACTGTGGACTATTTGTGTCCGTGTCAGGGGATGGGGGGGTGGTGAGCTGGTCCCGGAAGCAGGTTTCTAGGAGCCAGGGGTAACCCCGAGGGTGGAGTGGTGACCGTGCCTGAAAACTTGCTTCTGGAGTGTAGTCGCAGTGCTGGCCTGAGGGCACGCTCTCTGGAGAGCAGGCCAGTTACCCCCTTGCTGTAACAGGCTCCTGAAGCTTGGGTGCCCTGCTGGGCGCAGGCTGGGCCCCTTGCCGGAGGGGTTTGGTGTTCAGGGTTCTTCCCGGCGTGCTGTGGGGTTATGACAAGGCGTCTGGTCCAGGGAACTCTGCTGGGGTCTCTGTGGTCCACACGTAAATATCCGGGAACCCTGATTTGTTGGATAGGTGAACAGTAGATGCTGTTTTAATAAGCCAAGACCTCTTCGCCCGCTGAAGTCATCACACAGGTGTCACTGGCATTGATAACAATTCCCCCTTGCAAGATCCTTGGATGTTTAGTTCCATTTGCGAACATTCCAGAAATCCACACTTAGGTAACTTACATAGATAGGACCTGACAGATTGTGCATTTGAAAGAAAACCTTGTTTTAAAGTCAGAGGAATGCACATCGGCTTTCCCCTGGGGGTGGGGAAAAGACTCTGCTGATCCCTTAGGATCCAGCGAGAACCACACACAGGAACCCAGGCCCGCCCTGGCCAGAGCTGGGGTGGGGGTGCTTCTTCTCAGATGCGCCCCCACCACCCACTTTAGGGTTCACAAAGGCCTTCGCAGGCAGCCTCTTGGTTTGTCCTTGTGATGACCTTGACCAGCAGCAGGCTAGCCTGGAGGTGTTTCCCTGTTCCGTAAACTGGGACTCAGACTCAGTGATGGAAAGAGGCTGCCCAAGTTCATGTGGGTTCATCAGTGCAGAACCGGGTCTCCAACTCTTGTCCTTGAACCCTGGTGCCGAACTTCTCGCTGTGTGGTTTTCGGACCAGCAGCATTCGCCTTATCTGGGAGCTGGTGGGACGTTCAGAAGCTCAGACCCTACGCCACATCTACGGACTCAGAAACTTTGGAGCTGTGTTTTAATAGACTGTCCCGGTGGTCTTTATGCAGAATAAAGTCCGAGAAGCCCTGTGCTAATCCCCCCTCTCTGAAGACGGTCAGTTGGAGAGGGTGGGTACGTGGGGGAGGCCGACTGCATTTGGATGCGTAAGTTCTAGGTGAATAAACAAAGGCTGTAGTGTCTTGGAGATGAGAACAGTGTGGGCTGTGTGGACAGGAAGCAGGAGTTTTCACAGAGGAGATGATACTTGAGCTGGGCTTTGAAGGCTGAGTAGGAGCTTGCGGGGCAGGGTATACAGGCAGAGGAAACAGTGCCCGTGAGAACAGACAAGTCTAGGGCATGAGGGAGAAGGTGGAGAGGGATGTGTGGCCTGGAGCAGGCATGGCCTTAATGTGGGTAATAGTCTTTGGGTTTTACCCTGGCAGAGTGTGGAGTGGTCTCTGTCTTTTAATTAATTAATTAATTAATTAGTTAATTAAAGTAAAGGTCAGTTTTGTTTTTCAGAAGGTTGTTCTGGGGGTCCGTGGTAGATACATGGGCTGGGGTGGTGGGTTCGGGGGGCAATGCAGAGGTCTTTTGGAGAGAAGGTAGGGACCCGCAGGGGTGAGGTCTTGCCCTTGTTCTCTTTTCAGGGCTGATGTTTCAGAGAGAATTAACAGGAGTGCAGATGTGGGGCCCGATGGGACTGGAGGCAGGAGGGAGAAGCGGGGCTTTAGGGCAGAGTTGGAGCTGAGCTCATGTTGTAAGGTGACTGCGTTCAGCCCGAGGCGGCTGGAGGGGAAGAGGAGGAAGGGCACTGGCTCGTTTTGGGTAGTGCCTCCGAACACAATGCAGGGGATGTGCTCCCTCAGGCAGGTGGGAGGAGGGGACTTGAGCGGCCTCGACGTGGGCTGGGTGGGAAAAGCTGCAGAGGCGGACCGAACAGAGTGTAGGGAAGGGAAGGGCCGCCAGAGCCAGGGGTGGGATGCTGAGCGTAGTTGCAGACACAGGGGAGTGGGGAGGGAGGGAGGAGGTCCCAGAGAGGCAAGACCTCCGCCACCCCGCTCCGTTCTTAACCAACACTCACCCACATGCGCAAGCAGAAAACAGAATGACCCCAGGGCTGGTTACCACTAAACTGTGTGTTAGGGGCTCTAGAGATACACCAGAAGGTTCCCCTTTGTTTTCTGACATCCCTGTCCTTCCGCGTTGAGAGCACCTGGTTAGGCGGCTTTTCTTTCCTGCTGCATCTGTTGCATTTGAGGGGTAATGATTTCAGCTGGACGGTCTTCTTGCTGATACATTCGAGTTCCTGCTGAGTGGCGGCCCGAGCTAAGTGCTTTCTGTGTCTCTCTCTGTCTCTCTCTCTCATCGGTTCTGGTTTGCAGGTGAAGGAACAGGAAGGGATCACACAGTTTGTCCGTGGCAGATTTGGAACTTAGATCAGTTCTCATTCTGTTCTTGCCTTTTTTTTTTTTTTAAGTTTGTTTATTTTGAGAGAGAGAGAGAGAGAGAGCGCAGGGGAGGGGCAGAGAGAGAGGATCCGAAGCAGGCTCTGCACCTGCAGCCAGGAGCCTGACGACAGGGCTCGAACTCCCCAATCCTGAGATCACGACCTGAGCTGAAACCAAGAGAGTCAGACACCTAACCGACTGAGCCACCCAGGCGCCCCTGTTGTTGCCTTTTTCTGAAGAGCCACCAGGCAGAGGACAGAGATGGGACCGGAGCCTTAATGCTAGGGTACCAGGAAGAGCTGAGGGACCAGCTGTGGGAATTGAAGCAGCCTCCGATGAGGAAGGTGGCCTTACCACCGTACACGAGGAAGAGGCCCACGAGAGACGCAAACATTTTGGGGGCAGATAAGGCGTTCATAACCGGAGATGATGTGCTCGTTGGACAGGCGACATCTCAGCAGGGTCACTCCTGATCTCAGAGATTGTGTCCATAAAGGTCAGGCAAGTCCCATTCATTCCTTCATTCCTTTACCTCCTTGTGAGGCCCTCCCCACCTCACCTCCCAGTTCCCTTCCTGATGCAGGGACTACAGAACCTTCCCGCTGGGAGAGGTTTCCCAGGAGTCTGGGAAGCTGAGACGCCGGCTTCCTCCCGTGTTTCCAGAAGACTTTCCAGAAGACTTTCCAGAAGACGGGAGGCCTGGGGCCTGGGTGACCAGGCGGTCGATCGAGCACATAGACTCCTTGTACATGCGACAGGGGGGGTGCAGCCTACTTTGGCATAACCTGTAGCTCCAGTTCCTGCTCCGTGGACACGACATAACGTGATGGCATGTTTGGGAAATGCTTTTTGAACAGAGGGCCCGCTTTTGAAGTTCTCGGTCAAGCAGAGCTGCCGACATCCAGGGACTTGCTGCGGAGACGGCGCTGGTTCGGTACCTGCATCCTGGAGTCCCGGTGGAAATTTCGCCCTCGTGAACATAAGAGTTTGATGCGGGTGTTGGAACCGGGGAGGAAAACCTTCCTTTTCGTGCCCCCCTCTCTCTCCCTTTTGGAGAACATGATTCACTGACAGCCTAAAACATCAGGATCCAAAGGAGAGGACATGCTGACAGAACAGGGAGTGGATAGTGCCACTTTGGGCCCAAATCTTGGGAGAGCACGGTGACTCCTGCTTCAAGGAGGACATTCTTAGGCACGTCACGATTTCTACATTTGCATCTCCTCCTGGGCAGCACCGTCCTTTCTTTTCAAACTTGGAAAGCTGTTCCCCCACGTATCTCAAAGATAGACCTAAATTATGTGAGGGGTGTGCCTGAAAGTATAATTTTTAATGGTTACCATATTGGAAACATATGCCATTATCCCATCTGATCACGAGGAATGTGAGCCAGTCCAGAATTTCTGGAACAGGCAGGCTACTGTGGCAGAGGTAGCTATTAGTGGTTGTTACGGCCCCCGTGGAACGGACGGGGAGAGGTTTAACTGCTGACGTGTATCCAGAAGACACCCCACCAATCGCTTGGGAAGAAAACTGCGGCCTCTCCGCCTGTTCACATATCCGTGTTTCATTGCTTTGACTTCTCTGTGTCCCCCGTTTTTACGTTGGCCGTTTTTCTCGAGGTGGAGAACTTTCATCTTTATATTGTGCAGTGTTTTTCTCTCCCTCCTGCCTCTTAAAGAATAAGTATATTTTTGTCTCCCGCAAGCCCGTTCTTGCAGGGGGGGAAGCTTTGAGACGTCTGAGCTGAAACAGCCAGGTCTCTGCCGCCCCTGACTTCACCATGTGTCTGCGGAGTGCCCCCACCCCCCAGGGGCAGGGCCCCGGCCCCAGTGGGGGGTGGTCATTTCCAACGTCATGGTGGGGACCCCAGTACGTTCCTGTCCTTCTGTTGGTAAGAATCGGTGCCAGGTAGACGGATCTGGGCCATCAGCCCCTCCGGGTTGCTGGAAAGCTGCGCTGTGATGCCCAGTGTCTCGACTGCCCAGACTCTCCCGCAGTTCAAGCCTGTAAAAATGCGTCAGCAGAGCTGTGTAGGTGAGGGGGTTTTGTGTTCCATCCCCACGGACAGAAGATTGGGGATGGGCCAGTTCAAGCCTCTTCCCAGGACGGTGGCGTGGCCGCTGCAGGCCATCTGAAAGGCCAGGAGGGTGAGGCGAGGTTCACCGGAACAGACGGGATCAGCCGCCACTTACCACCCCGTGTCTCGTGCACTGTGACATTGCAGTGACATTTGCGGCTTTATTCTGTGTGCTCCGCTGTCAGGACACTGGCAGCCCCACAGCAGTGATATTTGTTCCTCTCGTGCAGGGCGGTGGAGGGAGGGCACCAGGAAACCCAAGGCTGGTTTACTGCCCTGCTCCCAGGGCCGGCCTGCCGGTGCCTGTGAGAGCCCCGAGCTGTGCCCGGAGGAGCACGTTTGTCCCCGCAGCCCACACCCCACCACCCGCCCGGCCTCTGCTCTGGCTCCACGCTCGGGGGGGGGGGGGGCGAACGATCTGTTTCCCAAGTTCTCTCTCTTTCTCCCTTTCCGACCCCTTCCGAGGAGCGTGTTCGGGGCCACCCCCACCCCTGCACCCTTGAAGCCGGGGTCTGTCTCTCAGCTGCGATCCTCTTGACATTTGAGAAGACACCGTCCCGAGGAAACCCCAGAAAAGGCTTCACTTGCCACGTGTGACGTCGTCGTCCCGCCGACAGTCGCCGCTTTGCTGGCCCCGAACCGCGTAAATCTGCCATCCGCCCTCCAGCAGGCGGTTGGACGGGCGAGGCGCGGGCTTCCCATCTGTTCCCTGTTTGCGTTTGGGCGCCATTTCAAAACCCACACGGGAAAGTTTATAGGCAAACCTTATAAAAAGTGACAGTCTGAAGTGCCGTGATGGCTGGCTTGGCAACGTAAAGCGTTACCTGCAACAGCTTACTGTTCCACACTCCCTCCCCTCCCTGCTTCAGCTGTCCCGAGCCCGGCTGCTGGTGACATGGGGGAGGGACGTGCGCGGCGAGGTCGCCTAAGGCCCGGCCTTTTTGGACTTTGACGGGATGTCCCCTCCCCAGGCTCTGGGCGCACACAGCCAGGATTCGCTCCCCTGTGCTTATTTACCCAGAGGTTAACACCTGCGGATTGCAGCCGGTGACGTTGGTGTGATGTCACTCTGAGAAGTTGTGACTCCTGCCCTCGCCTGCTAAGGGCTGGCCCCCCGCCATCCTCAGTGTCCTTCTCTTCCCAGATGAAGCCCCTCTGCTCCCCAGGAGTGAGGGCACTAAGCCTCCCTGAGGGGAGGGAGGGGATGGCACCCACTGCACGCGGGGGACGGGCTACGGGAGTGCCCGCTCTCCCATTCTTTAATATCCACGTAGTCGCTTGGATCTTGAGAAAAAAGCAGTGTGATCACTCGCTGCTGGCTCTTCTCAGCGTTTGAAACTTCTGGGGAGCAAGTTGAAGTCGTGCGCCCACCGTGTGGACGTGGCGCGCAGAAACCAGCCCGGGGAGCCCTCGAGGGCCGGGGGTCCCCTCCTCCGCCTGTCTGCTTAGCCGTCTCAGGCCTCAGTGACCACGTCCGACGCTAGCGTGTGTGTGTTTTCTCACTTTGAGTTAACGTTATGAAAGGTAGATGGAATTTTGTGCCTGTCTGTGGACGTCTCTGAGAGAATATCTGATGTGGAGCAGAGTGGCTTCTGGAACCTTCCCCTGTTGTGTTTTGGCAAGATCAGAGGAGGGACAAGATTGGACTGTGCGCTCCCGTGTGGATTTCTCCCCTGCTCTGCGTAAGAAAGGTTAAAAGTAAGCTGTAGCGCCAGAAAAAAAGAAACAAATCCAGGAAACGTTAATATGACTATAAAAGGTATTGTTTGAATCTCCCGGGGAATACTTTGCCCTGTGTCAACCGAGCGGGCCGCCCAGCTTGCTGGAGCCAGGGGAGGAGGGGTGGAGGCACCGGCTGCAGGGGAAACGGATCAGCATCGGGGAGCATCACAGGTGCGTCATCGCTGGTGTCAGAGGACTTGGCAGACCTTGGCTCCCCACTGAACGGGGTGAGGAAGATACCTGTGCAGGTGTGCGCCGCGCTCGCACGGAGCGGGTTGGCAGGGCACCTGCAGCATTCAGGCACAGAAGAGAAACCCAGGCTGGGCGTGGCCTCCTGGGGATGGGCGGGGACAGAGTGGCCTCCTGAGCCAGCTGCTTGGGTTTCAGGCAAAGCGCCCATGTCCTTGGCACCTTGTCCCGAGCTGTGTTTGATGCAGGAACCCACAAGCCGGGCGGGGGTGCCGCTGGGTGGCGTGGCAGTGGGCCGGTGCGGCAGCCCTTTCCCCCCCTCCTCACCTTCCACTCGCTGCCCCCCCACCTGTCTTCCTTCTCTCGGTATTGTTTCTCCCCAGACTCTTCCTCTGTCCTCTCCTAAAGGACAGATTAGCATTTGTTTGTTTATTGGGAAAGTGCAAGCAGGGGAAGGGCAGAGAGAGGGCGACAGAGGATCTGAAGCTGACAGGCTGACAGCAGTGAGCCCGATGCGGGGCTCGAACCCATGAACCGCGAGATCGTGACCTGAGCTGAAGTCAGACGCTCAATCGACTGAGCCACCCAAGTGCCCCTGTTTATTTGTTTTTGAGAAAGAGAGAGAGCGCGTGAGCGTGGGAGCAGGGGAGGGGCAGAGAGAGCGCGCGAGAGAATCCCAATCAGGCTCCATGCTCTCAGTGCAGAGCCGGACGTGGGGCTTGAACTCACACTGTGAGATCATGACCTCAGCTGAAATCAAGAGTTGGATGCTTAACTCACTGAGCCACCCAGGCGGCCCCTCTCCTTCTTTTCGTTCACCCATTCGCCCTTCTCCGTGTGCCATGCCCACGGGCCTCGTGTGAACACCGGTATTGCTGGGCTTCAGCGAAGTCCCCACAAACCCCTCGAGAGCTTTCTGTGAACCGATCCCTCAGGTGAGGGAGGAGCACGTGCTTTCTGAGTGTCCATGCGGGAGGTACGGTCCCTCCCGGAAGTCAAGTGGCTTAAGTGTAACGGATGAACGTCGTTAGTGAGGGATTCTGGGGGGTTTCTTTACTCTCCTGGAGACCTGGGCGACAGTTTTGACCTGGGTTTACCGGACAGAAGAACCACTTTGAGTAGAAGTCCTCTTACGGGCCCAGTGAGATGGGAGCCTGTCCGTCACATTGACATTGAGTCGGAGACTCAACCGCGTCTGTGGAGATGCTGATCCGGATGCCTTCTGAGCATCCTCGGAAGTTAGTGGTGCTGGAGGCACGGTGAGCGTCGTCAGCCTCGAAGGACAGCAGTAGGGACGGTCACGGGCCCGACAGGTTATAGATCGGAAGCCGAGCTTCCCGTTGGTCGGCTCATCGGATCCTCACGAGCAAATACCATGTTGTTTCGGCGTTCTTGCTCCTCGGTGGGGGAGGGGCCGGGGGTGGAGGGTTTAAGCCTGAACGGAGTGGGGTTGGGCTCCATCCTCTTCATCGGCTCCCGTGTGTCCAGCCCCAAACAAGACGCCGTCCCTGCCCTTGAGGTCTCAATGGGCCATGTTCCTCCTTTACAACCGGCAGGTGGTGTGGTGTCTGTGTGACGTTGGTCCAGGCACCCCTGGCTTCAGCGAGACCCGTGGTTTACCGGTTTCAGGTGAAGCAAAGGATTCTCGGTGAAAATGATTTCCTTTAAAAACAGGGACATCGTGGGGGTGCCCGGGTGGCTCAGTCGGTTAAGCAACCGACTTCAGCTCAGGTCATGATCTCGCGGTTCGTGGGTTCGAGTCCCACGTCAGGCTCTGTGCTGACGGCTCAGAGCCTGGAGCCTGCTTCGGATTCTGTGTCTCCCTCTCTCTCTGCCTCTCCCCTACTTGTGCTCTCACCGTCTCTCAAAAAATGAAAAAACGTTAAAAAGAGTTTTTTTAAAACAGGGAAATCATAACTCTACCTTTGTCGGGAGAGAGAGGTTTCTGCATCATAACTGCAAGTTATCTTGCTTATCTTTTTTTTTTTTTTTTAAAGCAGTCTCCACACACTCCCCTGCCCGCGTGAAATAGGGATGTGGCTCTCCTGGTGTGAGGGACCAGGGTAGAGGCTACGTCTCTCCTTGAGAGAGCGAAGATTCACAGTTTAGGGTCCAGCCACTCCTCCGTCATCCCTTGGTGACCAGTTCTGGCTCGAGAGGAAAGCAGATTCTTGGTGACTTGCGGATGCTGCAATGTGGTCCTCATAAACATTGATTATTTTATGACCCAGGCTAATCCACTGTGAATTCGTTCTAACCTTGTGGGTGCTGTTTCAGTAATTATTTGTTGGTTATATGGGACCCAGATGACATCTGATCCTCGCTCTAACCAGCTGTGAAAGCGATTGGGCCAGGTGTCCTGTGGGGCACCGTCAGTTCTGATGTGACTCCAAGCTGCTGGAAACGGGACAAGATCCGTGATTCGGGGCCACGCCAAATTCCTTTTTCTCTTCCTTCCCCTCTTTCCCCACAGTTTTCTTCCTTTTCCCTTTTCTGCTCAGGCTTCAGATTTCAGGATATTTCTAGGAGTCCCTCCACTCAGGTGCATTAGGACCTCAGCAAACTCAGGAGGTGTGGCCTGAAGAACCTTCCAGCTAAGGTCCTGGGGACATCTTTCGGACATCGCTTTGCCCTCCACTCTCCTCAGAGAAGGCTTCTCCGAACGTCCCGTACAACAGGGGTTGGCAGACTTTTTGTAAAGGGCGAGGCTTTGCGGGACCTAGGGTGTCCGTTTCAGGCACTCAGCTGTGCCGCTGTGACACAACAGTGGCCCCAGACAACACTTAAGGAGCAAACGTGGCTGTGTGCCAGGAAAAACGTGTTTACAGAAATGGGTTTGGCCTGGGGGCCGGGGTTTGCCAGCTCCTCTCTGGAGAGAACCCTCCCCCACTGACTGTTTGTACCGACGTCTTGCTGTATTTGGCTTCCTGACAAGACCGCCTCCTGTACTTTATATATTTTTTGTAGGCTTTTTGTTTATTGCCGGTCATCCCCACCGTAATTAAAGTTCCACCAGTGAGGCAGGGATTTTACTGTTCCCCGTGGCTCCCTGAGCATCTAGAATAAAGCGTGGCCCATAGGAGGTGTCTAGTAGATGTAGAATGAGAAAAACAAAACTTACTCGGCATGTGTAACTTGCCTATGAATTGGGGTTTTCTGCCCTCATTTCCGTGTTTGGTTTGTCAATGTTGTATTTGACTCTTATTTTCTTCTCTCTTTCTCTCTTTTTTTTTTTTTTTTTTGTCATGGTTCTCTATGTCCCGTTCAATGTCTTGGCGTGTACCCCTTTGGAGGTGCCCCTTTGGGGAGCCCTGGCCTTCCCATATTGGCTGCTGATGGTGGTGGTGAGGATTTCTAGAACCAGACGCACCCGGTCCTCACTGTTCCTTCAGCAGTGAGACTAAGGCACAGAATGACTTTATTCCATTGTCCTGTGGGAGGTTTGTCCAGACTACACTCAAAAGGACAAAACAGTTGCCTTGTGATGCTGCCCGGATTTGGAGCCATCCCAGCGCTGGGAAGCTTGATGTTTCCTGGGCCTGGGACTCTGGGTACCATTCACAGTTCCCATTGTGAGGGATGAAAGCCCATTCATGGGTCCTCGTGGGTCCTGGCCAGCGGCTCCGGGTGCTCCCCTTGTAGGCCTGTGGCTCCCTCTTGCTGTACTTGTACAGGTTGCCCGAGTCCCCTCTTGCCCCGAGGACTTGGGGACCTCAGTCCTGTTCAGCATGGGGCCATCCCAAGTGTGTGCCTTGGGGCGGGAGGGAGGGACACCCAAGGAGACTTGAGCCCTCCACGTGCATCTTGCTGGGAGAGACAGGACATTCCCTGGAAGTTGGCAAAGAGGACAGGTGAACGAGGAGGGGGAGATCCGCTTCAGCCCCAGGCCCCAGAAGACGGATGGCAAGCTCACATCCAGCTGGGTGACTTTGGCCTTGAAGGATAAGTTGGGTTAACGGGGAGGCGAGGGAAGGAGGAGGACCTCTAAAGGAGATAAAGGTCGAGGCCCTGTGGAGGCTGGATCGCAGGACGTGCCGTGGGCGCTGGCAGGCAGAGAGGGACCCAGCTGGGAATGTCAGGGTCAGGTGCCCAGCTGCTTCATTTCCAGATCCATCTAGGTGCAACATGGAAACCTCGTCTTGGCTTTCTGGGGCATTTTGTTCCTTTTGGTGTTAAGAAAAACAGCGTGTTCCAGCTTACCCAGCACAATAGTCAGTGTCCAGGCCAGCAAAGTGATCTGAGCCTGAGAGTTTTGTACAAGGATCCGTTATCGGCCCTTGAGTTTGGGCGTTTCATTTTAGGAAGCTCGGCATTGTGACAATAGGCAACGTCTAGCGTGTGTGTGTGTGTGTGTGTGCGCGCGCGCGCGTGCGCGTGTGTGTGTGTGGTGTGTGTGTAGACACACAGCCATGCAGTCGCGTTGAACAAAAAATTACAAAACACAACGTCCTTGCGAGTAAAAATACCACAAGAGTAGAATTTCCCATGGGTGACACTGGCACGCAGGCCTTGGATTGGTTAATAGACTGCAGAGTTTTCCTGCGTTACCCTTCCACGCTGGGGGCTGGGTGTGTGTTTACAGCTTGTGGAGACGAAGTGGGGCCACTTCTATTGGGCTCTTGCTCTGGTCCACGTCTCAGCCACTCCGTCTGCTCTGTGCTCGGCTTCCTGGGTGCAGGCGGAAGCCAACGCCTGCTGGGGCCACTTGCAGACCGAGAACCGCCTCTCCTAGGAAGAAACGGGCCGCCACTGACCTTTGTTGGACGTTCTCTCCTTTCCCTTCTTCCCATCTGTCTCCATCTTCTCTCTCCCGCCTTTCTGCAGAGCCGCCAACCAAATACCAAATCTCCCAACCTGAAGTTTACGTGGCCGCGCCCGGGGAGTCGCTAGAATTGCGCTGTCCGTTGAGAGACGCCACCATGATCAGTTGGACTAAGGATGGGGTACACTTGGGGCCCAACAATAGGACAGTGCTTATTGGGGAGTACTTGCAGATAAAAGGTGCCACGCCTAGAGACTCCGGCCTCTATGCTTGCACGGCGGCTAGGCCGGTAGACAGCGAGGCTGTCTACTTCATGGTCAATGTCACAGGTGAGTCGGCCTGCGAGCCCTCTGCTCTCTCTTCTCTGTAGCCGTTTTCTGGGTGAAATTGTACCGGACAAGGGAACTCCTAGTGGGATCTGCTAATTGGATGCCACGCACGGCGCTCCCCAGTTTGTTATTGATCTGATTTTGAAGTTCTTCCACAGGACCAGCTCTACCAGAGAGGCTGGTCGTTAAAAATGACAGGATTCTCATGTGCAAAGGAGCATTTTTCTTTTAAGACAGAATGCTTTTATAGAAGTAGAAAACACATCCCCCACCCCCATACTGCTGGCATCCTTGGCAGTTAGAATATAGGATTGCAATTGGATGTGGAAGATTTCAGATTCCTTTTATTAAAACTCGAGTTCCTCTCCTTGATTTTTCTTCCATGCAGCGAGGGGGAAAGTTTAAAGATTTGCTTTCGGAAGTGTGTAAATGGATGGAAGGCCACACAGGGGCTACGTTTCGCAGGGGACTAATTCCCTTCTTGAAGGGGATCCTGACAACTGAAAGGTGGTGTCGGGAAGAATCTTTGGATAACCACACAATCAGTAAATTTGTTGGGGACTTGAATCCGGTTTTAATATATCCACCTTGACGGTATGTTTAAAAAAATGCGAAAGCAGAAGGCACTGGGAATCCTAAATACGGACCAACTGTCCTCGTGGAGAGAAAATTTAAGCCATTAAAACCGTCTTCACCAAACACGATCTCAGACTTTTTGCGGGGGCTCCTGGGTTGTGGCATTCCGCATCCAGAAGGACTAAGTTGTACGGGATGACAGCCTTTTGCTTTGCAAAAACACAACCACGGATATATTCTTTTGAATACAGATGCCATCTCATCCGGAGATGATGAGGACGACACAGAAGGCTCCGAGGATTTTGTCAGTGAGACCAATAACAACAAGAGTAAGTAGTGGCGGTCTCGGAAGGTCCCCGACAGATCACCTGCCGTCCTGCCCACTCTCGGAGCGCTGTGCCCTGTGGCCCTTGGCTTTCCTCCGCTGTGTCCCCTCTCCTGACTTTCTGATCTGAGAATAAACCAGTGTCCTGTACACCCTTCTGTCCTGTTTGTCCTTTTCTTGCTGTGTCAGAAGTCACTCTCTTGAAAGCAGTTACCAGTTTTCTGTCCTTGAATTTCCTTTTCTCTTTGGTTTCTCACTGTTCGGAGGCGTAGTACGAGCAGAAACACATACCACCCTGGTTTTCTTCGTAACCTTTGACGGTGCTTGGCTTAACTCCGTGGTTCTCAGCCGAGGGGGATTCTCCTCCTTCTGACTCCCCTGGGGGACATTGGGCAACGTTTGGTGGTCTCAGTGGGGGGAAAAAGGATGCCAGTGACATCCAGTGGGTGGAAGCTAGAGGTCCTGCTAATAAACATCCTACAATGTACAGGACAGCCCTTAACAAAGAAGGATCTGGTCCAAAATGTCAGTAGGGCTGAAGTTGAGAAACCGTGGACTTTTTTTTTTTTTTTAACGTTTGTTTATTTTTGAGAGACAGAGACAAAGCATGAGTGGGGGAGGGGCAGAGAGCGAGGGGGAGACACAGAATCCAAAGGAGGCTCCGGGCTCCGAGCCGCCACACAGAGCCTAACTCGGGGCTCGAACTCATGGACCGCGAGATCATGACATGAGCCGAAGTCGGACACTGAATTTACTGAGCCCCCAGGCGCCCCGAGGAACCGTCGCCTTTTCAAACATTACTGCATGCTGGGAGGAAATAAGGAAAGGGGGCTTTAACCTGTAGAGAGTGATGGAGAAGGACGCCAGCAAGTGCTCTTTGCTTTTTAAAGGCCGTTAACGCTGAGCAGTGACAGGTGGGAGGCCTTGGGGAAGAAGAACTTGGCCTCTCTTACTCTGTCACTTCTAAGTGGGGTTATCCTGGGGCAAGTAATTTAACTTCTCTGCCTTGGCTTCTTCAACTATAAAATGGGAATAATAGCATCTGATGGGGTTGTTGCGAGGATGAGATGAGTCTGTATTTCCATCATCCTCAGAAAAGTGTGTGTTCAGTAAGGAAGATAAAAATGTAACATTAGTTATATTTCCAGTAACATGGCGTGAGTGTTTCCACGGTGATTGTACATTAGTCGCTGGCATTCTTTGCTTAGGTGTCCTATTCTGCATTTTTTCAGAAGGACTTCAGTTTAATAAATTTTAGCAAGGCTTAAATAATAAGACAGTTAGTTACGAAAATAGACCCAGGGCTTTTGAAGGCAAGAAGAGAAAATGGATACTGTTAGGGACCTGGGATAACGTGTGAAGTGAGGAATTGGATTTGTTTGAGTCTCCTAGCAGCTTAGGCAAAAAGGGAAACATTTTGGTTTGTAGTTTTCTTTGTTTTGGCAAGACAAGGCTTGGGGCCTGGACCACTAGCATCAGCATCGTCTAAGAACTTACTAGAAATGAAAATGCCAGAGTCCCACCCGAGACCCACTGAACTGGAAATGCCAGCGATGATTCTCTTGTGCAATGACGAACGAGAAGCCCTGACTTAGGGATTCACACCTGTAGATGTGCCTTGAGCCGGAGTTCACTGTGTGAGCTCTTGTTTATAAAACTGGGGGTGAGTGACATCACTCACTCCTTGCTAGTTCTTTGGCTCTGACACGGGAGGCAATGAATGACCCGGCTTTGGAGGTCTGGCTTTGGGCGGGTTGGGTGCTGGCTCAGGCAATGCCCCCAAGAGCCCCATAAGGTGGAGAGAGCTATTGTTCCTCTTTTATTGGTTGGAAGTTCATGACTCAGTGAGCGAAAGGCAAAGCCGCCGTTCGCTTGTAGGCCTGTTGCATGTTGAATCACAGTCCCCAGGGTGACAGTGGGGGGCGGGGGTGCCGTGAGGTTGCCTGCCCTGTTGCTTACAGCTCTCAGGTGGTGCCCACGTGTGGGATGTCGGAACCCGGCGGCAGCTGGGTTGTGTTGGCATGTCCTGGTGATCAGTACCACCTCTGAGAGCCGGTTACCAGGAGCGCTAGGGAAGTCGGAAAATGTTAACAGCGAGGTATAGGTTAGGTAACAAGTAGACTGAGCGAACTGCATCTCTCTCTGATGACTGGGGAGGCATTACCTGCCATGGACCTTGAGGTTTTCATCCTGAACACTGGTCCCGACTGCCCGGTGCCTGTGCAGACGGGCCGAGGAGTGGAGCGCACGGAACGCATGCCATGCCTTCGCCCTGTGACCAGCGTCCTTTGTAATTAGCTCTCGAATGACACCGCGTCTGCCCTGCGATGGGCGCTCTGCGGTGATTAAGGGCTGGTGTTAGCTGTACCAGGGAGATACTGCTGTCGGGAACTGCCTCTCTTTGGTGCCCGTGAAACATTAGACACGATTTAAAGTGATAGCAGCTCTTAGCTGGCTACTTGGCCCCTGCCATCTGTTAGTGTGATTAGGCCGGTCTGATGCACAGGTGCAGCCTGGGGCAGTGGAGATTAAGCAGCTGTGGCCTGTGTGGCCAGAGGAATGCCACGGCCGGGGTAATTGGCAAGGCGGGGAAGGGGATGTTGCCATTAAAACAATTTTTTGCCACCTCCAGTGTCAAATGCCTGACCTGATTAATAGGGAAAATTGTAGAAGCGCTGAATTCCATGCATTTTCAGCCACCTGGAAAGCACCCATGTGTCCAGATTGATTCCTTTGGTGCCTTCTGATTGTCTCGAAACACCGCTGGGGCGTATTTGAAAGCTCCTCTTCAGTGAAGTTAACAAATGATGCTCTAGTGACCCTGTGCTTGACAGTGACATTTCTGGGCTTTTCTAAGTTTTCTCTGTCTCTCTCTCTCTCTCTCTCTCTCTCTCTCTCTCTCTTTTTGGGTTGGTAGATGTTCGTTCTGCAGCTCGTGGCTGGAAAACTACATTGCAGGTCATTTTCTCTGCCGGTATGCTGGCTTTTTTAGCTTATCTAATTTTGGTGGTTAGCTGTGAGAAGGCAAGCTTTTATCTGCCTGGTAGACTTCTTAAATTATGTACAGTGTACAGAAAGCCTGGTGGTCCAATACAGTGGCAAAAATAACAGAAATGAAGGCAAGATTGTGGAATTTGGGCCACGAAAGTAGGTCTGGTCTGATTTTGAGAGGGATGTTTTGCAATATTCAGGTTGACCTTAATTCTTAAACCATTTGTACAAGACGCGGCTCAAAGGTGGGCTCCCCTGTAGAGGGTTTCCTTACTTCACGTGTTCTACTCTCTCGCATCATGGCCTGTATCACGTTAACAGCTCTGACCCGCCTTTCCTGATAGACCACTGTTGGAGAGGCAAGGACCGGCCTGGATGTTGAATGAATATTTTGTGGAATTACAGTCCTCATTTACATCTTTTACGGGCTCGTTACAAACAGAGTAATGATCAGGTCTGGTCTGTACCATGAAGAGAATGAGCCGGTGCTCCCCAAAGTCTATCCCTCGGAACCCTAGTCCAGAATAATTCTGTGCCAAGAATGAGTTGTATTTTGAAATGAATTTGAAAAATGCCTCCTACTCTGACCGTTTCTTAGAGACTTACAGGGTCCATCAGCATAATACCTATTCTCCAGTGTTCTGTAGTAAAACATCTGTTTAATTTTGGCTTTTCCCAGGGTTTTCCAAACGTATTGACCGTAAGACCCTTTTTTAAAACACAGCCTTCATTAACATCCTGTTGCACGGGCTTTGAAAATCCCTGCAATGGGCTGATGTGATTGACCTGACTTTTCTTTTGCCTTTTAAGTCAAGTTCTTCCATCCCAGATGTGAAGGGCATTCTCAGGCCATATTTTAGCAGCTGACTAGCTGATGACCTCACACCTTACCCGCGCTCGACTGTTTCCCTGAGCGGAACAATTCTGTGATGTCATTACAAGCCTGGTTGCCAGGAAATAATGCTGCTTACATATGCCCTTTAGTGAAATGGACTTTCTCCGGACAGAAAGTTGCAATTTCGAATGCTCATTTTTGAAATGCATCCAGGTTGAAGGTTTTGAAGGGTTCAGAGTTTATCCTTTAGCATGGGAAAGCATAACTTAATTAGTCCTTGCCTTCCCTAGGTACCAGGTACCTTTATGGGCTCTCTGGCAACACATGAGTAGACCTGCATGTCCATTTTTCCCCAACTGATTTTCATTACCTCAAGCTTGTGTTTAAGCAGCAAATGTTTCTGAAGTGCTTGCGACTTAGTTCTTGGGAAACCATGATTGACAAACTCCAGCTTAACTGCTGGCCTAGAGGGAATTGAGAGCGAGGCAGCTTTATCAAGATACTTGCTCCTGGAGTGGTTCTTTCTCTTGAGTGAGCAGAGAGACAAGACAATTTTCTATTTTGGTTTCATTCCTGTTGAGACCTGCAGGTGCCCATACTCTGTGTCAGGGAGAAAGGCAGTTGGCAATTGTTTTTGGAAGTAGCTAGGGAAAATGAAGCGACTTGGCCTGGGACTCCACACTCCTTTCGTTGATTAACCTGCTGATAATAACTGTTGACAGTCACCTTTGGTCTAATTGGGATTTTTACTTGGTAGGGCTTAAGGCTAAGTTGGTAAATGTGTTGGTTTCTTAGTTATGTTATGCAGTTTCCAGGAATTGAAAATAATAGTAACAGTAAAAAACAAAACAAAATAACACCCAAACCACACAGGCTTCCTGATTTTTTTTTTTTTTACATTTCTTTGTAATGGAAACCCCATCCGCTAAAAGTCGGGGATGGTGTTCTATCTGGAAGGTTGGATTGAATTATCTCTTCCTTGGCCTCCCCTGTGGTCACATACCCAACACCTGGAGGGTTTTCTTTTGAAGGCAGAGCCTAGGAACTCCCACGGGGCAGCTGGTTGCCCAGTGGACTCAGGCATTTCAAAGGTGGGTTTGCCTGGTTTGTTTTAATGTGTTTCTTATCAATGCTTCACCGGTCAGCAAGTTGTTGTTTTTAATGAGATTCTCAAATAAAACCCACCGCCCCCATAATCACACATCCATCACTCCCATCTCCATATTTTGTTGGATTTGTTTTCTCTTCGTTTATGCAAAACCGAAAACATGAACCTCGGTCTACTGGAAGGATTGGAGGGTGGAGCTCAGGGACCTCTTCCCCCCGCCCCCCCAGTCAGGGTCAGAGCATTCAAATGTCCTGATTAGTGATATTTTTAAAGGCCCTAATTATAGACTTAAGACAGAGGCCTTAGTGGGGCTTTAGGGAGTTTGTGAGACTTAATCTAGGAGCTGAAACAGGCTCTGTTTTTTTATTTTTGCATCAATAAAAATACAGTTGGCAGTCATTAGCGTCCACAGCTCACATAAATCTTGAAGTTTTGACTTAATTACCATGAGAGAGTTCAAAGGGCAGCCTGGAGTGGTTGAAAGAGCACAGCCCAGGGAGCTGGAGTCCTGGGTCTAGCCTCAGCCTGGCCTTGGCCATGCAGCCTTGATCAGATCACTTAACCTTTCTGGATGACACTGATCACGTCAGCCATTGGACCAGATGGTCACCGAGGCCTCCTGGTACAGTGGTAATAGGATTCTGTGGTTTTCCTTTAAACCGTTGGCCTGTGTTCTCTTTCTGATTTCAGAAAAAGAGGAGACTACAGACCTTCGACATCTGTATTGAGATACATACTGGGGCATGTAAGGCCTTCTGCGGGGTCAGCCCACCCACGTTTTTTCATTAAGTTATTGTAAGAAACCCTCTAGTCCTATCATTTGTTGACACAATCAACATCTGCCTGGAATACCCGGACAGAACGTCAGAATGGAGAGAGGCCTTATCAGAACACTCAGTTCACCTCCCTCATTTTATAGCTCAAACTTTTAAACAGTTGTTCATCTGGTACATTTTTCCATCCTTCCATCCTTCCATCCATCCATCCATCCTTCCATCCACCCTTCCATCCATATAATAAACACTTGGGTGCCTACTCCATAGGCTGAAGACCACTCAGGCTGTCCCCTCCATGTGCTCTGCTCTTACTGGTCAACAGACATCGAATGGAATAAATTTCAGTATGGGGACACCTTGGTGATGGAAACACACGTAAATGATAGAGAGGTGGCCCAGCAAAGGAATTAGATGAATTGTTGCTGTGGGATGGAGGTGGTATGTTGAAGGAACCGTGAGGAAGTTTTTGTGGGGTTCTACATCTCTGTTTAACCAGCACATCTTAAGAGATTACCCGCTGTATTGAAAGTATAAGCATCATCACTAGTGTACAGTAACTGGTTCTGTGTAGAAAATGATAGTGAGTAGATACCCCTTGATGATGGATTTTACTTATTTTTTAAATTTTGGCTGGGTTTTACTGTTATTTTAACCTCATTATTAGTATTTAATGACTAAGAGAGCATCATTCTTTAGTGACATGTTACATTAGAAGATCTGAGAATGTCCGAGCAGACTGGACCAACCTGTCATGAAGGTCAACTTGTTTACTCCTAATTTAGTATAATTCATTTTTTTATGCCATCCAAGATTTATACCACAATTCCTTTTCTATTAATTGACCTCAAACTCACTCCTCCTCCCTCCCTAAGATTATGCCAGGGAAGATTCGTGAAGTGGATACTCAGACGCTTCTTTGAAACAACATGATGGACACTTGGCTTGTAGTTTCATCTTTTATAAAGTTGTTGAGGAAACCTTGGTACTGAGCACCTACTATGTGTTCACTTCTGTAGATCATTAATTTGTTAAGTGAGTTCCTCCTTTGCATGAATGTTCACACTGTTCACCAGCCATGGAATGAAAAGAGGCCTCCTTAGATAGAGGGGCTTGCTGAGGAGCCTGGTCCTGGTCCCTTACCAGCTGCATTGTCATTGTCATTCTTGGGGGGGGGGGTAGCTGTCATTTCCATGTGTCCAGACTGCAAAAATGGCAGGAAATAACGAATTGAGTTTGCAGAAGACATGAGGCCACCGATGAAGGAAGCGCAACAGGGCTAGTCCTCCAGTACAGTTATTTTTCTAGACCTTCCACGTTCTCCAGTCTTCACGTAAAACTAGTTTATTTTAGGAGGACCCATTATAAAATAATAAAATAATCCCTCCCCTCCAGCGTCATGCTCATTAAAAAAAATTCGTGAGCTCAAAAATCTTAAGGAAAAGCCTACTCACAGAAGTGTGTTGTCCTGTATGCTGTTAGCACTCACTCAGAGTGCGACTGGGCAGAGCACTGGGGTGGCCCATCACTGCCACACAGAAAACTTCGAAACCTTGGCTCGATGGCCTTTCTGTGGAGTCACTCTTTGCATGTATTCAGGAAGAGAGAAAGTTGCAAATATAGGTTTCAAGTGATAGCCACATGGGAGATCCTTTTCTGCTTCGTTGATGAGATTTTATGGTGCCCCACCCACCTTGGAACTCTGTGACTTTAGATGACAAGCATGGTGCCCCTAACACTGCCTCATGGCTGTGTGTCTATTTTGCACGAGCAGGTTTTAAGGTGCCATTTTGACGATTGCAATTTTGTCCCAGGGAAGTGGCTTCCTGCCAAAAATTCCAGCAAAATTCTTTCACCCTTGTCCTTAAATCATTCCTTAGGTGCCAAGACAAAGGGTTGCCAGTGTGCTGTTGCCACAGGCCATGACTGTACAGACTCATGTGGTTTGGGGTGATCCCTGTGTGGGTTACAGTTTCCCTGACAGCTTCATCCAGTGAGAGAGGAACACAGCAACATTCCTAGTTCCTTAAACTAAATCCTACTTTTTTTTTGTTTTTCTCAACATTTTAGGGGACGTAAAAATCACGCCTAATGGAATGTAAGCACGTATCTGGTGATTTCTTTTCTATAAAAAAGAAAAGACATTCCAGAGAATCAGTTCAGCCGTAATCGATGCTATCTGAGAGTCACTACATTAATATTTAACCAATTCATATGAATAGGCTATTGTGTTTACTTAAACAAATGACATGAGTACAGACACCTGACAGCATGAGGTATGCTTTTCATTTAGGTCAGATTTATAAAAGTCTTTGTGTAGCAACAAAGCTCATTATTTATTTTGTGCTCTTAATGGTTTCTTTTCAGTGGCTGTGGCTGTGGATGGATTTTTCTAAGTAGAAGCTTTTAGAATGAAAGATTATTGAACTCATTCCAGTATATACCAGGCCATGGGAGTCTTGTGATGAATGGTAATCAAATACTCCCTGGTGAACCCTCAGAAGAATGGGTGTGTTTAAGGGCATTTGACACCCAAACCCAAATGGCTACCAAGTTGTCTACTCCTTGCAGACACAACTGATTTCCGAGGAAAGAGTGTAGCCCCCATTCTTTCACTCTTGGCTCCACCCCCCACCCCCCCACCCCCCATCTTCAGGCCTTTCTTTCTCTGGCATGCAGGACTGACCACCTCGGTTTTGCCTTGCTTGCACAGTCTTGGCACATCATGTAGATGCCATCTGTATCCCGCCACCTTGACACTTAGATAAACAAGGATAAAGAAGATACAGCACACCCTTGTTAAGAAATCTCTGCTCCATCTTTTATAGCCAGGTTTCAAGAGCAAGGGTGAGGCCGACAGGGGTAGGTGTTTTGAATGCAGTTTTTCCAAATTCCTAATTGTGCCACGAAAATCTGGCCGCTAAGTGAAGGGGCTTGTTACCCCTTAGGAGCGAGCTGTGTCATCCACAGAATAGAGGGAGGGGGCATGTAAACTTGCATCGGAGACAAAACCCCTGCCTGGGCCCGTTTGCCTCTGGTTTGCGGAGTGTGTGTACTGCTGCTCAATCTAAGCCTCATCAGCAGTAAGCACAGTTGTGAATCAGTCTTGTAGAATTTCAGTGTTCCAGGATGTTCTAGAATGTCCAAGGCCCTGTGGATGGATGCGCTAGGGGCATTTTTGCTACCGGTTTGCTAAGACAGAAACATGCATGTGAAAAGGTAAATAGCTGTGCAGGGTTTCAGTGGAACTTTTGGGCAGTGATAAAGAAGGCAGTGTGTCTTTGGCCCCGGGCTGGCTGTGCTGGGCTCTGATCTTAAACACCAGCGCGGTTGAAAGTATGGATTCCAACCCCTTGGAGAAGCTGGTTCTTAACTAGCCATGGAGGGGAGGGGCAGAGACTCTGGAATCAGACTGCCTTGGCTCAAATCTGCCTGCGTCTCTTCCTAGCTTTGTAGCTTCTCTGTGCCTCAGTTTCCTCATCTCTAAACAGGGATTATAATAATGCCTTTCTCATCGGATTGGTGTCAGGATTAATATGTTAAACTCGTAAGAGCTTTTCGAGCTCTGTGTGGAAAATACGAAGCACTCAGTCAATAGCGTTCAGTAGCCGTTGTTGGCCGGCGTGATGAATTATGGTGGTACCCCGGATTGATGCTGCCGTTCTTACTTAGATCACATGCCCTTCATTTGGTGACTTAAAAAAGTTTTCATTCTTGAGTTTAAAGAATCACTTATATCCATGACTTTGTGGGCCATTCAGAGGACTTAACTTTACATAACATAATCCGTAGCCTCCTATTAAATTTTCTCTGCTCAAACTTGGAAGTACAATTATGGCATTCACAACCACCAAAAAACTCTTTCCTCCATTAAAAAAATTAAAACATAGGGACGCCTGGGTGGCTCAGTCGGTCAAGCGTCTGATTTCCACCCAGGTCATGATCTCACTGCTCAGGAGTTTGAGCCCCGCATCGGGCTCTGTGCTGACAGCTCAGAGCCTGGAGCCTGCTTCAGATTTGGTCTCTATCCCTCTGCCCCTCCTCTGTTCACTCTCTCTCTCTCTCTCTCAAATTAAAAAAAAAAAAGAAACACACATTAAAAAATTTTAATAAAAAATAACAAAAATAAAACATTAAACATAGTGATAGGGCCTTTTGGTTTGTCATATAAAGTGCTGGGAAGTTAATGAGGCCTCCCTGAATAAGTTATCATATTAAGACGATCCTTTAAAGTAAAGCCTCAGTGGGGAAATTGACGTGGCTTTGAGCACAACTAGTTTGTGTGTGTATGATCATTTGCTAGGTGCGGTGACCTCAAATGATACGTTTTGGAGGACTCAGCTGCCATTGTTGTCACCATCTGTATAAAGTAGCATTTCAAAGCATGATTCAACATGAATTTATATTCTGGCACACACCTCAAACACTTTTTTCCCCCCATTAAGAAACAGAAACTAACAAGAAGTCCATCTCCAGGGACCTTCTGCTGGGCCATCTGCTAGACTTTAGAACTTTTTTTTTCCTAATGTAAATATTACCCAGAGATTTTGAAAATGTCCGATTGTTCACATACAAAGTGAAGTGATCTTCCGTGTCATGGAAATGAAGCTCTCCGGTTCTGTACGTGATAACGTTGTTTTCCACAACAGGAGCGCCGTACTGGACCAACACAGAAAAGATGGAGAAGCGGCTGCATGCGGTCCCTGCGGCCAACACGGTCAAGTTTCGCTGTCCAGCCGGGGGGAATCCAACGCCGACCATGAGGTGGCTGAAAAACGGAAAGGAATTTAAGCAGGAACATCGCATTGGAGGCTATAAGGTAAAAGCAGGTGTTCAAAATGCTCTATTTCTTACGTTTTTATTAATCCATTTTTTAAATAGTTGAAAGGAACCAGAAGGGATATTAAAAAAAAAAAAGATAAATCGGTCATTTTCACAGTTGATATTTTATTGTTTTATGTTATTATTATTATTATTTTCAAGTTTATTTGTTCCTTTTTTTTGAATGTTCACTTATTTTTGAGAGAGACAGAGCATGAGTGGGAGAGGGACAGAGAGAGAGAGGGTGACACAGAATCCGAAGCAGGCTCCAGGCTCCGAGTTGTCAGCACAGAGCCCAGCGTGGGGCTTGAACCCATGAACCTCAAGATCATGACCTGAACTGAAGTCGGACGCTTAACCGACTGAGCCACCCAGGCGCCCCTGGGCTCTCATGTACTTTAAAAGCCTAATTCCCATTTGCATTGGTCTTTTTTTAATGTTTATTTTGAGAGAGACAGAGCACAAGTGGGGACAGGGGCAGAGAGGGAGAGAGAGAGTCCCAAGCAGGCTCCGAGCTGTCAGCACAAAGCCCAGTGCAGGGCTTGATCTCATGAACCGTGAGATCATGACTTGAGCCAAAATCAAGAGTCGGACACCCAACCGACCGAGCCACCCAGGCGCCCTTGCATTGTTCTTTATGTGAGAAGAGTTTAATAACAGAAGGGTGGGAAGTTGAGAGTCTATTTTCTATATGCTTTCTTGTCTGGAACATTAAAAATGGAGCAGAATTGGAGAAGCAAACCTGTACTTGCCCTGTTTGAGCAGGATTGTATGAACAACGGATGGACTTGGCCTAGACGCTGGGGTATGAAATGTTACTTATTAAAGGAGAAGGCTTCCATGATGACAGAGGCAGTCTCTCCATCCTCTATCTTCATGGCTCTGGAGAGCCCATCACAGAATGTGGTGAAGAGCAATCTCCTCACTCAGGCAGGGGTGGGGTGTGGAGGGGGAAGTGGAAATCAATAACTGTCTTCCTGAAAAAGCCTTTAGTAAATGCGTACTCGGGCTTTTGTTCATCTGTTCAGCATCCTCTTGGCAGGCACCGTCCTAGGCGCTGGACAGAGCATGGCCCCAGCTCACAGGGGTTCCTCGTCTAGTAGGGAAGGTGGTAAGAAAGCCACAGTCTGGATGGACTGAAGTCAGAAGAGCATATTGTCCTGTGCATGTGCAGCAGGAGATGACGTGGGCTCCTTGGGAGCCTAAGGATAATGAAGGTCAGGAACAGATTCTGGGCTGAGTTTGAAGGAAGGGTGTCTCAGGAAGAGAGACATGCAATGTCTAAGTTATTTAGTCTGGAAGCGGAGGCCTTGAGGAATTTAGTAGATGAGGAAGACCAAGAGGTTCCCTAAGGAAGCTTACCGTGACATTCTTTGGTGTGTGTTTGGAAAGCATGAATAGGGGCATTAGTTACCTATTACTGTGTAACAAGTTACCCCAAGACCAGTGGCTTTAAACAACATTTATTTTTATTAACAATTTTTTTAATGTTTTATTTATTTTTGAGAGAGTGGGGGAGGGGAGACACAGAATCCGAAGCAGGCTCCAGACTCCGAACCGTCAGCACAGAGCCCGACCCGGGTCTTGAACTCCTGAACCGCGAGTCATGACCTGAGCCAAAGTCAGACGCTTAACCGACTGAGCCACCCAGGCGCCCCTAAACAGCATGTATTATTTCACAGTTTCTGTGGGTCAGGAATCCAGGTGTGGCCCAGCTGGGCCTTTCATCTCAAGGCCTCTCACAGGATCATAACTAAGGTTTGAGTCTGGAAGTCTCATTGGTAGGGTCAGCTGGAGTAGGACCTGCTTCCAGACTCATTCCCGTGGTTCTTGGATTCACTGCTTTGCAGGTTGTTGGCCCAAAGGCCTCAGTTCCTTGCCGGCTGTGGACTGGAGGCCGCCCTCAGTTCCTCGCCCCGTGGGCCTCTTGGTAGGGTAGCTGGCTTCCTCAGGGAGGGCAGACAAGAAGAGGTAGTGTGTGAAGAAGACCGAAGTCACAGCCTTCTGTGTGACGTCCCCCCACTTTGACTGTTTTCTGTTATTAAGTAGATCTTTAGGGGAGGAGACTAATTCCCCCAGGGCACGGGGAGACCTGGGGAATCACTGGAAGCCATCTTGGAAACCTGCAACGGGGTAAATGGAGGTCCCTCTAGCCCGGATCCCAGCTTCTTAAGAACCCAGGTAGAAGAGGATTTCCTGGTGGCAGCAGTGAGATACCGGGGAAAGTCAGGACTTTTCTGCTATATACTTGTGTCTAACACACCAGCATCACTTGAGAGGGTACTTGAGCCCTGACCCGTCACTGCTGTGGTTAAATGGACCTCCTCTCCACAGAAAGTGCCCTGGGGCCCTTTTCTGAAATACCATCCACAATTCTTATCTTAAAGGATTGTTTTCTTTTTCAAAACTTTGTGACTTTTGTTTGAACTCGGTTGGTTGAGCGTCCGACCTTGGCTCAGGTCATGATCTCACGGTTTGTGAGTGTAAGCCCCACAGCGGGTTCTCTGCTATTGCTGCAGGGCCTGCTTTGGATCCTCTGTCTCTCTCTCTCTCTCTCTCTCTCTCTCTCTCTCTCTCTTTTTCTTTCTGCTCCTCCCCTGTTCACGCGTGTGCACGCACACTCTCACAACAAACAAACATTAAAAAAAAAAAAGTATCTAGAAGTTCAATCCCAGAGGACAATAGGGAAAAGCCTATCAATAGATTCCTAGTACGTTTGGGGCAGTTTGTGTGTGAAACAGATGTGAGGTTCACCTGCTGACAGGTGGGTGCCTTTGAAGTTTGGAAAGTAGACGCACCTTGCCGCGCTTCCACGATTCCTGCTTAATGGTGGGAACAGTAGGCAGGAGGGTGGTTTTTCTCTTTACTCTTTAGGTCAGTCCTCACACCAGGCACAAGGAGATTGGAAGGTTGCCTTGTTTTCTTTGTAAAGGACGGATTGACAGAGATTCCATTAGGTGGTGCTGGGTGGAAGAAAAGAGTTAAAAACCACTACTGTCATGGCCCCCAGGGATCATTCTAACCACCAAATGCTCTCCCAAAACATAATTGATGCAGTTCCAATGATTCATTTCAGTAGGACTGAAGTATAAGGCTGGTGGTCAAAATCCTGGTGGTTAACTAATTTCCTCACTTAAGACAGCCGAGGAAAGAAGTTAAAAGAATTAATGAGCCTCCAGAAAACTCCTGGTCTCAAATAAATAGGCCCAACCTCATTATTACGGGTAAGGAGCCTTTTTCGAATCTGAATTAGTGATTATAAATGTGCCAGAAGACTAAGGGTGCCTGATGAGGAAATGCTGCTTGATTTTTAACAGGTGCAGTTCAGTTCTAACGATTGAGGACAACATTCTACTAACTGAAGGGCACCTGTGTTCTAAAAAAAATTTTTTTTAACATTTATTTTATTTTTGAGAGAACATGAGCAGGGAAGGGACAGAGAGAGAGGAACACAGAATCAGAAACAGGCTCCAGGCTCTGAGCTGCCAGCACAGAGCCCGACGTGGGGCTTGAACCCATGAACCATGAGATCATGACCTGAGCTGAAGTTGGACGCTCAACCGACTGAGCCACCCAGGCGCCCCGCACCTGTGTTCTAAAAGCAACGTGGGCAACCTTTAGCAAAATACCTTTAGCCTGTTCCTGTGGGGGCACAGACGACCAAAAGATTTTTGTTGTTTCATGTTTGGGCCATTTCTGGAGTGAAAGAATGGGAATTTGAGTGCATGGGAGCAAAAATCTTAAGTATATTTTGCTGGGCTCAGTCAGCAGAGCGTGCAACTCTTGACCTCGGGATTGTGGGTTCAAGTCCCACATTGAATGTAGAGGTGACTTAAAAAATAAAATCTTAAAAAAGTTATGTTTTGCTATTAAAAAAAAGGCAAATTGGGGAGAGAACCGTGCCTTTGGAACATGGGGTGCTGGTTGCAGGTGATGAAGGCACATTTCTGGCCCTGCTAGACTTTTCTCTGGAGAAGAGTCTGTGGCAATGCCTGAGCGCCCTGGGCTGTGGGGGGTGTCACCCCATCGAACACAAAGGTAGTCAACCTGGATTTAGTAATGAGTTTTCACAATAGTTGTGGCATCGGACTTGGGAGATACTGGTTCTCTCAGAAATTCCATGGAGTCCCAGGGGCTTCTGAGGCTTGAAGGGGAAAGACAGAGATTTCTCATCTCCTGCGAAAACATAGTTACGTAAAGCGTAAGTTTTGCTAATGATGTGTTAGACCCAACCAGGGTCCCCAGGTCATGAAGTCGTTGGTGGTCACAGAGGCCGGGACACCCCAGCCTCCCCCCGCTGGTCCAAGCTCTCTGGCTGGTGCATGCGTCCTCAGGGCTTGAACAGGATAGAGTCAGGAGCATGGCTGCTACTGCTGGATTTTCAGACACTACCTACAGGCGCTTTTAAAGAATTCTGCTTCTCCAATGTTCGACCGGAGGGAACCGGTGTATACAATGCACACCCCCTAAAGCAGAGATCTCACTCACACGTGGACAGCCCCGTGTCCAAATGTGTCTCTCCCCTGACTCCCATCCCTTTGCCACTTTATTTAACGAAGAAGCAAAGTGTCAAGTTTTCCAAGATGTATTTTTCCAGAAAGCAAGACCTGAAAGTTTCCGCAAACAAATGTGTGTTATTTCTGTGATTTTTTTTTTCCCTCATAAATCTCCTTCTCTAAACCACGGTTACTCTGTCTAGCTCAGCTGTCTGCCTAGTTCTTTCTACCTGTTTATGAATCAGGCACCTTGGCCCTCATCCATGGCGTTACGGCTTGGTTTGAAGTGGTATGCGTGTATGTGGCCAGTGAAGGGAGAAGGGAACACAAAAAACCAAAACAAAATCAAAGAGAATTATGAAATGGGACAGAAAGCTCATTTTAATTAAAATGACCAATAGAGCTCTTTGGTATGGTTCAGTCTTCTTTATCAAAGAACTCATGCTGAGCTTTCCTTAGGTGATTAAGAGCCAAATTATTGTTTTTCTTAGTATGTGGGCACAGGCTGGTTGGATGGTATTGTTTGTGGTGATAAAGGTTGATCTGAAGCATAACTCTATCTCCCTAATTGTGCTTGTGCCTGGGCTTTTTCATCAGTCTTGACGGTGCACAAGTTGTGTAAGCTCTTCGTGTTTCAGGTCACCTGTCCTTAAAATGACAAGTTTGGATGGATGATCTTGAACATGTAATCCCCTTCCAGCTGTGATTTAGTAGCATAACCATCAACCATATTTTACCATAAACAATAGCACAGATTTTTTTTTTTTTTTAAGAAATATCTAGCCTTAAAGGTAACCTTAAGAAAGAGGTTACCTTTAAGGCTAGATATTTCCTAGGGCTCTGAACAGTAATTACAATTTCATGCAGAAGAGAGGCCCAAGACTGAGGTAATTAATAGACCACCTCAGTTCCCAAGTCATTCTCAGGTAATGACTCAAGCATAGAGAAGAAGAGTATTCTTAAAAATTGCATTTCATGCCACCTAATAACTGTATAAGAACCAAGAGAGATCACAGGACAAAGCAGTCCCTCCGCCTGGCCGTGAAAGTGGCACGAGAGCACCTGGCGTTGGGCATCTGGAGGTTCGAACTCCCACGGAGCCCCTGAGCAGAGTGAAGCATGACACAGTTTGGACTCTTGATTTCCTAGTCTATTTCAGGTCCAAGAGAAGACAGGGTAAAACCTCTTTTCTTTTTTTTTTAATGTTCAATTTTGAGAGAGAGAGAGACCGAGCAGGAAGAGGGAGAGGGAGATACAGAATCCGAAAGCAGGCTCTGGGCTCTTTGCGGACTCTGAGCTGTCGGCACAGAGCCCGATGCAGGGCTCGAACCCACGAACTGCGAGATCATGACCTGAGCTGAGGTCGGCCACTTAACCAACTGAGCCACCCAGGCGCCCCATAAACCTCTTTTCTTATAATCACAGTGAAACACTGGTGGTTTTGATGGGTAGGTTAATTAGATTTATATTTTCCGGGTTACTTAGATGTCATATTAGAGACTTTTGATTAAATGTTATGCTTCATCCCAAGGTCTGTTTATTTGAAAAAATCACTACTAATGTCCTTATTAATATATTTATACTCTGTTGAGCTCGTTCTTGGCCGAGACATTTCAGCTTTAATCCCAGATCAGGCCGTCTGTGATGAGGAAGCAGGTGTTTGTTGCTATCAGCCAACATGCACTGAGTGCTCACATATGTCCTGACCGTGCAGGGTCCCCCCACACCCCTGTCTGCCATGGCGCTGGGTCCTCTACGCAGCCCAAACAGGGGCGCACTGTTGTTTCACCCCTTTTACAGGTGAGGCTGGTCACATGACTCTTCGGCGGCAGAGCTGTCATTTGGACCCAGGTGGTTTTCCTTCAAAGTCGAGGCTCTTACTAAACGTTCTTCAGCTGTGGTTCCATGTTTTTATAAAAAACACTGTGATGAATTAGAAACCTGGAAATAGTACTGGCATCCCAACAAGAGGTATCAGTTGGCCCAAAGGTGTCCTGTTGAGAGCACAGCTGGGCATATGATCCTGTTCTTCCCAGCTCCGTGACCTATATGGGATTTTTAAAAAGTGTGGTGAAATCTACATAACGTAAAACTTGTCGTTTATTTTTCATCACCCCACACAGAAGCTCTGTATTCACTAAGCAGCACTTCTCCATTTCTCTAATCTTTCTGTCTGAATTTGCCTGTTGCAGGTAATTCAGGTAAGTCGAGTCATAGGATATTTGTCCTTCTATCTGTTGTGTGGATCTATCCTTCTGTGCGTGGTAGCAAGAATCAGACCTCTATTCCTTTTTACGGCTGGATAATACTTCATTATGTGGGTAAGACCCCAGTTTGTTTATCCATTCATCTGTTGACAGGCACTGGGGACGTTTCCACCTTTGGGCTCATGTGAAGGGTGTAGCTGTGTGAACATGAATTGCTCTCAGTTCCTTTGGGTGTATACCTCGCAGTGCAATTGCCGGGTCATCTGGTGATTCTTCATTTAGCTTTTTTGAGGAAGGTCATGAGATTTTTAAAGAGTTAATTTCAAAAGGCAGTAAGTGCCCACTCAGTCCCATTGGCTTTTCTTGCATTTTATAATCCTCTTCCCACTTCTCTGGGAGATCCATGCTTTGTTCACTGAGTGGGAGATGGGGAAGAGTTTCTGGAGCCGCGTCGTAGAGGATCGGAGCTCACCCCGCCCTGTTCTCTGGACACCTCCTGAAAAGCAGACTTCGGGAACTTAAGCAGTCATCGGGCATTTGCCTCCACATCTGCTTGGTGATAAGCAGCAGGGAGGGCTGGGTACGCCCAGTTTGTGCACGCCTCCAGAGACGTGGCTTTGGGACCCCGGGGCCTGTGGAACATGAGGTCTGGCGCGGGACAGCAGGACGTCATGCATCCTAATGCCAACTGGTCAATGTTGTAGTTCATGGGCTGCTTTTATGAAGGCCACGGGTCCAAGGGATTGCTGCCTTTCTCCATATATTGCACCCTGATACTGGTGGCAGGAAGTGTTGGGGGTATTTGCTGTTACATGAACACAGTATTCGTTGACTTGGCACAGAGCAAAACTTTCTATCTAGCTTCTGGATGTTTATTCTGCTTGTTATCGAACGAACACCTAGGTATTTGGAAATGTCCAGTTTTTTTTTTTTTTTTTTTTTTTTTGCGCACTGTGGAAACCAAACATCCAGGTGACAGCCTGGGTCTTTGACCTTTCACCTTTCACTTAGGTGTTTTGGTATCGTACAAACTAAACCTACATTCCCAGTTGTCACCTGAAGGTGTTCAACCAGCACCTCGGAAGATTGAGGTAGCAGAGGAATTCTGAAAAGACCTGTCTGGCCCACCTCGTCGTCGTCTTTGTGACGACGGTGTGGAATGTTCGCAGAATCCACTCTTTGTGTTAGGAGGGAAAGAGTTATTTTTAAAAAGTCTTCAGTGAACTTCGTGTTGAAACCTCACGCTCTCTAATTCTGTTTGTTGGCAGATGAAAACGAATGATGAGTTTTCCGCAGAGGTTTGGCCACGGGCAGGGGTGAGCGGGGAGGATGGTGCAGACGGTCTCTGTGCCCTGGGCCTCGCGCTCAGGCCGCCAGCAAAGCCCAGATGCGGTGGTTCTGCAGCAGGGCAGGCGGGGGAGAGGTTTCATTTGACTTTTTTGGTCAAATGTGTGCCATTCCTGTTTGAATTTGAAACGGTGAAAGTAGGAAACAAACAACATGCACAGTCACACCACTAAATTATATGAAATGTACTGCTAACAATTTAGTACCTTTTCTTTCTGACTGTAGCTGTGTTTATACACAGCTTAGGCTTATAGATTCAGGGCTACAGGCATCTGTAGGTGTGTGTGTGTGTGTGTGCGCGAGCGCACATGGGTGTGCCCATATATTTATACAGTGGAATCCTGAAATCACATTTTTATCCAACCTACTTTTTTTTCATTTATCAATAACTATTAAAATATTTTTAATGGTTATTTATTTTTGAGAGAGAGAAAGAGAGAGAGAGAGAGCGCGCGCAAGCGGGAGAGGGGCAGAGAGACATGGAGACCCGGAATCGGAAGCAGGCTTCAGGCTCTGAGCTGTCAGCACAGAGCCCGACGCAGGGCTTGAACTTACAAACCTCGCTAGATCATGACTTGAGCCGAAGTCAGGTGCTTAACCAACTGAGCCACCCAGATGCCCCTCATTTATTGATAACTATAAATGATACCTTCCCAAGTCTGAATTTAAGAATACCTCCTCCTTTTTAATGACTATATGCTATTTTGTGGGAATGAGTTAAGTCCTGTAGGATGAATGATGTATTGTTAATGGCTCTCTTCCTGATGGATTCGGTTTTGCTGTTACAAGCATGCTCGAAGCAATCAGCTTGTTCATGTGCCTTGAAGTAATCCTGCTGTTTTCAGTGTAGGCTAGATTTCTAGAAGTGGAATTAGCTGGGTTAAAAAAAAAATGTGTTGCTAATTTTAACAGGCCCTGCCAAATTATCTTACAGAAAGGTTTTTCCTACTCTATGTTCCTGTTCTCCATTGGAGTCTCTTTTCCCTTACACTCTCACTAAGTACTCAATGACATGGATCTTCCTAATTTTTGTTAATCAGCCGGTGAATAACAGTGTCTCATTATTGTTTTAATTTGCATTTCCCTGATTGTTAATGAGGTTAAGCATCTTTTCATATGTTTATTGGGTATTTACATTCCCTCTTCCGTGAGTGCAAAGATGTGTGTGCCTCTGACCTAACTGGCGGACGAATTCTAGCACTTAAAAAGATGAGGAATATTTAAAAAAAAAAACAAACACGTTGAAGAGGTCGTCTTACATTTTTGTTGGAAGGGTAGTGTCTTAGGATTTACACTGAATCGTGGTTTGGAAACGGAGTGTCGAGAAAAGAAACACAAGAAGTCTTTGTGCCTTTGTTCCCCATCTTGATAGAGTTCCTATTTGTACTCTCTCGGCTTGTCATTAAGCGACCACTAATTAATGGTAGGATATCCTCTGCACAAGTGTCAAGCCTTCCCACCGTTGGCAGCTTCTAAGGGCGTCCATTTGGAAAATGCCACAGCTCATAAAATTTGGGATTGGTGGTATGTCAAGGAATCAAATACCGGAGCAACGGTGTAAGACAGCAAATATTAACAGCACTGCATGGGGCAGTATTGATTGAGTACCAAGGTCTCGGAAAGGGCCGAGACCCCTTGTTTGGTAATTGTGTTTCCCATTGTGAAAGTTTCATAAATGGTAACTTATTAATACTTGTAGCGCCTCTCCAGGAAGTGCATATTCAGGGAGCACATGCTCGTGAAGCAGGCTCTCCCGTGGAATGCCGTAGCCCCAACGAGAGCCCGGAGCTGCCCTGGGGTTAAAAACGGCAGCGGTGTGCCGGGCCGCGTATGCCAAGATTTAATGTCTTGGGCAGAGGCAGACGATGCCCGTGCAATTCACGTTCAGCCCATTTGGACTGTGCCGTGCGCCAAATCTGGATCCAGGCGCAAGAAAGACGTTGACAGTTTGGATGGGGTCCAGAGACAGGCACTAGTCGTGATTAAGGGCTTACGGGCATGACATTTGAGCGGGGGCTCAAAGAACTGAATATTTACAGCAGGGCTAAATGCTGGATTACGTGGCTCGGTGACGTTAGGGCCTATGGCTTCATCCCTCAGTTACGCCCCGTGTGATTAGTTCTTTCAGAGTCCAGGAAAGTCTGATAACCCCTGTGAGCCTGGGGGGAGAGGGAGGGTCTCTGTATGGGCCCACCTGCCTCAAGTTAGATGGTGGAGTTTGTCCCTGCATCTTTTGGATGCCTCTCAGCACACAGCTCCAGGCTAGCACCCGGAGGGGGTAGGCGGGGCAGGATTTAGATGGAGAAGTCCCATTGGGACATTTAGCAACCACCTCTGCTCCTTCACAGCATTTCTTCTATACTCTGTGCACCAGAAGGGGCTTGTCCCTCCCCTGGCGGGGGACCCGGCCTCTTGTTGGGTTCTCCTACAGGCGCGTGGCCCCGCCAGGAGCAGAAAGCAGGGCGTCTCCAAAGCAGAGTACAGATTTCTCCCCTTTGTGGGGGTCTGATGCCCGCAGATTCATTTTACCGCCAGACTTGCCACCTGTGACCCTGAGAATGACTCTCCCCCCATCAGACCGAGACAGTCTTGATGGGGAAGCAGGGAGAGGTGGTGAGCGGCAGCGGCTGGAGCAAAGGGACTGTCTGCTCAGAGCTTGCTCTTCAGTGCTCGTACTTGGTGAAGACCAGGCCAGCCATCCCCCCCCCCCACCCGCCCCCCATGATCCTTCCTAAGACCGTCCGTGATGAGCAGTGGTCTCGGTTTTGACCTCTGCCTCGGTGGCTGCTCTGACGTGACATGCCTCGCGTTGTAACAGGCTCCGATAACCCCTTACCTCTCTTGACGCTGCTTTTCAAAGCAGACAGCTGCTCTGCCCTCCCGTTTTGGTAATGGAGCATTCATGAGATGAATTTCTTTCTTCTCTAGTTCCTTGACTCACCCATGTGCTTGCAGAGGCTCCGCTGGTATTATCGGTTTTTATGTGATTAAGGCAGAAAACACTTGCAGTGCTCAGGGAATCATTCAGAAGGTCAGTTGGAATTCCTGAAATCATAGTTAAGACCACTAGGGCCCTGGCCTTTTTTTTTTTTTTTTCTATCTCCCCTTCTCCATTTCTCTAGAGTGTCTCATCCAAAATACCTTTTTTTAAAAAAATATTTTTATGTCTTTATTTTTTATTTTGAGAGAGAGAGACAGAGAGTGAGCAGGGGAGGGGCAGAGAGAGAGAGGGAGACACGGAATCCGAAGCAGGCTCCAGGCTCCGAGCTGTCAGCACAGAGCCCGACGCGGGGCTCGAACCCACGAACCGTGAGATCATGACCTGAGCCGAAGTCGGACGCTTAACCAACTGAGCCACCCAGGCGTCCCCCAAAATACCTTTAAAACATGATTTGGATTTGGGGGGGGGGGACGTTAAAGCCTGAAACCCGCAAGATGAAATCTGCATTTTGGCTCTTCGTAAGGGAAAGTCACGCTTGCTTGAAAGTTTGAGTCTATGAAAATATTTTAAAAGCAAGGTGGGAACGTTAGAGTCTAGTCTGTTTGCATGTTGACAGAAGGGTGGGTGGGAATCACAATAACTTATTTTCACATGTGCTGCTTATCTCTGAAAAGTCTCAAGGAGTTTGTAAGCAGACGGATATACAACTTAGGTTTCCTAAGGATTCATTGCTCCCATATTTGGCATTCTGACTGTATCTCTCAGGATCACGTAGCATCTATTTAGGCTGGAGATAGGAGGGGCAGACGCATGTTCCCAGTTGAAACTTCTTGAGACTTCCAGACAGCATCTGAGAGTGATGGGGGAAGACATGGCAGGCTTGTGGGGCGCCTGGGTGGCTCAGTAGGTTAAGTGTCCGACTTTGGCTCAGGTCGTGATCTCACAGTTTGTGGGTTCAAGCCCCGTGTCAGGCTCTGTGCTGACAGCTCAGAGCCTGGAGCCTGCTTCGGATTCTGTGTTTCCCTCTCTCTCTTGACCCTCCCCTCCTCACGCTCTCTCTCTCTCTCTCTCTCTCTCTCAAAAACAAATAAAACGTTTAAAAAAAAAATGGCAGGCTCGCAACCTGGAAGGCTCCAGGAGCAATACGGCACCTGGCTTATGGGTTCCTTGGGAGAATCACAGTAGCTGAGGCCGGACAGAGTGCATAGAGCAGTGCCTGGCATACAGCAGGCGCTCATTGGCGCCGGCCCTAAATGGTTCCTTAGTGCTGTGGGGCCTGGGCTTCCTAATGGATGAGCGACCTTTCAGCCCCCTTGCTCTGAGGCACTGGTACGGTTGCTGGCCAACGGCCTGGCCATTTGGCAGCTCCTGGAGGAACCGATCCTCCAGTGACAAATTCACTCCACACACTCGCATATCTGAACATGTTAGTGTCCCCCTTCCTAGACATTCACCATGATGACAATGATGGTTTTCCTTTGGCTCCATCCTGAGTGCTTAGTGTGAGGGAAATGTATAGTTCAGGTGATTCTTCTCTGCCTCCCTCGTCTCCTCTAACGTCTTTCTAAATCAAGATGGCACAGTACCCGGTAATTAATTTATGCTAAGATTATTAAGTAACCGCCTTCCCTTTGATCTTTTCAGGTACGAAACCAGCACTGGAGCCTTATTATGGAGAGTGTGGTCCCATCTGACAAAGGCAATTACACCTGCGTGGTAGAGAATGAGTACGGCTCCATCAATCACACGTACCACCTTGACGTTGTTGGTGAGTTTGCTTCTCCCTGAGGGACAGCCGTGCCCGCCTGCTATAGCTTGGCTCATTTGACCTCGCGAAAGTGAGGCTTGTTTCTCCCCATGGTTTAAGGAGAGAAATCGTTGGTTCGTTTTCCTTCTGTCTGAATACAAGGTGTTGTTTGAGACGGATTCTTCTGTCATCGGACGCCGTTCTGTTTCCCGATTCACCATGTTTTACGTATTTTGTGTGATCCTCTTGGTTCTCTAGCATCATCTTGTGTGACATGAACCTGGTATGCAATGTGTTGACACTCTGAAAGCCGAGATTCGTCTTAAGAATGTTAGTGTGTTCAGGGAAAGGGTACAGATACACTCTAGGAGAACTTGGTTTGTAAAAGGGAGGCAGAATTATCCAAAAAAGGGCAGTTGGGTATTGCTGGCTAACAAGCGAAGAAAAAGGTATTGTGATGACTGAGCTTCTAGCTGGCTGGAGGAAGAAGGGTAGTGTCCAGGAGCTCTTGGTTTCCATCGGAAGAAAGTCATTCAGTGCTGGACTGTGGGTTCAGCATTTGTTCCTGAAAAGGATTTCTCCTGTGGAAAGGGAACTGTGTATATGGGCTTATAAATTCTTTTTTTACCTTAAGTGCTCAGATAGGTAGGCTACTTTAATTTTTTCTTCTTCTAATGTTTTATTTATATTTGAGAGAGAGAGAGAGAGAGAGAGAGGGAGCATGAGCAGGGGAGGGTCAGAGAAAGAGGGAGACACAGAATCCGGAGCAGGCTCCAGGCCCTGAGCTGTCAGCACAGAGCCCGATGCGGGGCTCAAACCCACGAACCGCGAGATCATGATGGGAGCCGAAGCCAAACGCTCAACGGCTCAACCGACTGAGCCAGCCAGGTGCCCCTAGGCTACTTTAATTAGATATCTTAAGATCGATAGGCTGTTGTCCTGGAGTTCAAATGTCTTCCCATCTTGCCTATTATGATGAGTTTTGTTGTAACCGATAAAGGAAGGGTGTTTCTCTGTCTTGTTGGAGGATTGGAGATACCTAAGATGTGTCTCGTAGCTGCAGGGATAGTGGGCTAAGGTCTTTTCTTTGCACTATCCATCTTTTCTCTGTCTTGTCATCTACCTTGATTCTCAGTATCACCACCTGACCTTGAGTCCTGGCTGGGGGTTAGCTAACCAGTTTGCCCTTCTCCACTTGCAGATCAGCAGCTCCCAAGGTCTCAGTTCCGGGCTCGCCTCGAGGGATTTTTGCCTTAATGGGAGCCTTTGTAACTCTGCAGACCCCTGCCCAGCCACCGTGTGTATGAACGAAGGCTTTCCTCCATCATTTTCTATGCACGTGTCCCTAGTATTATTTCATACGTGGGCATTTCTTCTCCTTCAGTAAACTATAAACTCTTCTAAAGGAGGCTCCATAGATGTCCGAATTGCCCAAAGAACCATTAAAACACCTTCCAAAAGCTTGACTAACCAAATTTCACAGATTTGGGTTAATTGAAGTTTTAGGTCAACTGACACTTAAACAGCAAAGCATTTTGATTTTCTATCAAGTGACATGAAATCCATAAGAAAGTCCCTCTTGGAAAGCATGAGATAGTCTTTATATTCATGTGTACATAAGGATTCAGTGAAAAAAATTATTGTTCTTCGGAAGCCTTACTGTGAAATTTGGTTGCTTTTACATAATGTTGCTCCTGTAGGCATTCGCAGAAGGCTGAGTTTCAGAACCCTCTTTTCTCACAGAGATAATTGGTGGAACGTTTCTTAGTGGGAATTGCTCCGTACAGATATTTTACAAGTCAGACACAAAGAAGTAACGCTCAAATATGGGATTAAAATGGCGAACAGTTACTTTGGCATTGGTGGGCCATGAATCTATCGGTTAAGCACACACCGTGGAATTCACATTGGGCCTCACATCTCCTGAATTTGACACGAAAGTATTTCTATTTAAGGAAAGAAGGATCTGGGGGCTACAAGTCCTCAGTGTTGAATTTTGAGGCAAGCCATTTATTGTGCGAATAAAATAATTGTGCTGTAGCAGTCCGTGGGGATCGTGGCTTTGCTTAGGTCCACAGATTTGTTCATTGGGATCGGTTGGGGACCGTTCCAGGAATCCCGAGTCAGCTGGGCCACCTCAGCCATGGGCTCTTGCTCCCAGCAGGTTTTAGGCTGAGTTGTTATGTAAAACATTCAAAAGCCCCTCACCCCACCTCTCCTTTGAGCTTTCTGGCAGCTCATCTCTGTGAAGCCCTGAAATCTCTCTTACAGTTTAGGGTTGGATTTGAACTGGGCTGCTGAATAGTGGAATTGTGCTGTCTAATGTTAATCCCTTGGCAGTCAGTCTTGTTGAAAAGAGCGTATGATTCAGTGGTGTAATGTAGAGCAAGCCTAGAGTGTATGGAGTAATGCAGAGAAAGGCCTGATTATGTCACAAATTTGGGAGATTGCCCAGCCAGACGTGGGCCAATAATGACACAATGCTGGTTGGGAATATCCATTAAAGCTCAACCCCTAATAATTTTCCAAGCCTTGAACCTTCTTTATAAATAGAAGCCAAAAGTCAGTGGAGTATAAGACATTTTCAGGAAAGACGGAGGTGTGAAATACTCTCATCTCTGCTCAAAACCCCAGTAATTGCTTTGAGAAGCACTAATAAAATAAGAATTGAGTCAGCTCGGGAGTCTCATGTAGACTCACAGGGCCGGTAGGCGGTCATCCTGAACATCTCAGCAAGTGGCAACAAAAGGGATTCAGGCTTGAACGACGAGTTTCTGGTGGCCCCGCGGCCCAAGTGCAGGATTCCACGTCGTGATAACAGCTTCTCAGCGACGTCAGCGTCTCCCAGAAAATCAGAGCCTCTCTCTCAGTGAACGCGCAGTCCTGTCCTCGTTCACATTCTCCAAGGGTTTATTTTTGTTGCTATGATACATAGGTTTGCGGCTCAGATATTACGAAGCATCAAAATGGGTGAGATCTTTTTATTGAAATTCTTCCTTGGAAAGGCATTCCCGTAAGGACTTTAATGTAAAAGCCGTGTAATGTAAGTGACATTCTTGTGTTTGGGAATTAAACAGCCAGTCATTGTTGTGTGTGAGGGAAATGCTCTCGTTTCTGGGAGCCCTTTTAGGAGCCTTGCTTGATCCTTATTAAAATTGACACCATTACTTTTCAGCCATTTACTTGCAAGGGAAAATTAGGGGGAAGCTCCACATCTCGGTAATTGTGCCCATAATAAAACCGTCTCCCCTGAGAGCGCGGGCTCCGGGAGGTGGCGAGGCGTGGCCGTCGGAGAAGGCTGCGGTCCTGGGTCCTGGCGGGGGGCTCTGCCCCCAGGAAGCTGCGGCCTCCCACACGTCTTGAACCTCTGGTCTCGCGGCCCTCGGTGTCTGCAGATGGAGGAGCCGACACTCCCTGACGTTGGCAGAAGACAGCCTGGTGTCGTGGAGGGAGAGTAGTGGGTCTGCCAGTCCGCCCACCGGGGGCCCCCCCGTGAACCGGGACAAGTCAAGCAAGCTTCTCGGGAAATCGGGATGATGGGACTTGGCTCATTCCTGGGGTGGTTGTATCTTTTCTTAGGGGTTGCCGTGACAAGTCAGCGCAGACTGGATGGCTTAGGATGACGGAAATCTGCTCTGTCTCTGTTCTGGAAGCCAGACGTCGGAGGGCAGGGTGTCAGCAGGGTTGGGCCCTTCTGGAGACTCTGCGGGGAAGTCTGTTTCACGCCTCCCCCAGCTTCTGGTGGCGGTCGGCAGCCCTCGGCTTGTGACCCGTCATTCCAGCGTCTGCCTCTGTCTCCCTGGGGCCGTCCTCTCTGTGACTCCCGTGTGTCACCTGGCATTGAATCTCCAGCCTGGCCCTCAGTCCAGGATGGTGTCCTCTCAAGATGCTTCAGTTCATTACAAAGACCTCGTTTCCAAGTCGGGTCACGTTCACAGGTTCCAGGGGTTAGGACATGGACTTGTCCTTTGTCGGGGGGGGGGGGCATAGTTCAACCCACGACAGTGATTATGAGGGATCAGTTGGGTTAACAGATGAAAACACCAAATTGGCGTCATGGGGCCAACAGCACATGCTCGTTTTCTCCCCTCAAACCGGGACCCTTTTGAAAGTTAGAAGGCATTTTCGGGGCCCCTTGGTGGCTCAGTTGGTTGAGTGTCTGACTTTAGCTCAGGTCGTGACCCCACGGCTCATGAGTTCGAGCCCGACATCTGGCTCTCCGCACTTTCCCCCCACCTCAAAAATAAAACATTAAAAATAGGCATTTTTTAATGTTTTTAAAATTTTTTTATTTTTTCTTATTTTTGAGAGAGAGAGAGACAGCATGAGCTGGGGAGGGTCAGAGAGAGAGGGAAACACAGAATCTGAAGACAGGCTCCAGGCTCTGAGCCATCAGCACAGAGCCCAATGCGGGGCTCCAACCCATGAGTGAGATCATGACCTGAGCTGAAGTCGGACGCTTCACCGACTGAGCCACCCAGGTGCCCCCAAAAGGCATTTTGAATAGCTTTCGTTGGGACTCCATCAGAAGTGTTAGTAAATAAAATGAATGCCGTGCTGAGACCAAGAGGGTGGGCTGGTGGCTGCCGTTCACGTGTCCTGCTGGGTTTACACCTTTGGTTAATGCAGTCGTCAGGGCTGTCCCAGGACTGATCAGAATGCAGAAGAAGATTCTGTGTTTGAGAGCTCCAGGTTCTTCAAGCTGGCCTCTGCCTTCACCTGTCAGCCCTCTCACAGTTGAGGAACATCAAATTTGGGAAGGGGGTGTGCGGTGAGGCATTTATTTGCCAAGAACTGAACCCCAGAGCTGGGGCCTCCATCCGGTGTCCTCAAAACCTAGATTAACGCTCCATGCACCACACATGAAGGTCTCGGAGTTTGGTGTCCTGTGGTGTAGACCACTGCAAGACTCTGAAAAGGTGCTGCTGTTACCCCCACTCCACGTTCAACTCTGTTGCAAAACAACAAAGTGAGAGAGAGAGAGAGAGATGAAAGTATTGAATGGACGAGTTGCCCGTCCTTACTCAGAGACCCCCTTTGGCTTTGAGTTACGAGCTTTTTCTCCCTTTGGGTGTTCCAGTTCTGCAACCTCAGAGACCCTAAGTTTTGAGCGTTTCCCCTGGCATTGGACATTTGGGGGGCAGAGGTCGGAAACGGTGCCTCTGGATTTGCTGAGGCCCGCCATGCCTTATCCTCCATCGGGCTGACTTTCCAGAGATTTGTCCTTCCCTGAGACGAGCTGTAAGCGCCAGACAGTGTCTCAGTAGACTGTTGGGAGGCAGTCGGCGGCCAAGCATCCCTCTGGCTGGGGGGAGGGTCACTGAGGCCACCTCACCAGCCCTGACTTGCTCAGCGCAAGACCAGAAGGGTGCTGTCGATTAGTCCTTGACATAAATCTGCCGTAACTGGGCTCCGGACATGGTGGGAGGAAGCCTTGAAAGCCTGAAGGAATCTGTCCCGGTGCTAACCTTCCCCCTCCGGTGTGTGCTCAGGAGGAAGGAAGCGTCTTTCATGCCAGGCACTGACTGATCAGGCTGGCTCTGAGGCTGGCATCTGGCACTTGGCAGCCCACCCCCGGTGGGAGAAGGAGAAGTTGCATAAATTGTTTACCGCTCAGGGCAGCTTCTGTCCTGGGAAGACAAAACCTCTGGTGTGATCCCTGCGCAGAAGAGCGACCGAGGCAGGTTCGAGGCCCTCCGGGGACACTTATCACTTGTCCAGGATGAAGTTTGGAATCTTTCTTGGGTTGGGAACAAAGTGGCATTTAAGTACATGAAATGGTGGCCTCGTTAATTACCTGGTTGGTTTATTACTGAAACGGTCAAAACCAGAATCATTCCTGCTCACTGGCTCCTGACAGAAGACCCCTCGCTGTCCGAGTTCTCTGCCACCCTGTGGCTCTTAGACAAAAGCTTTTGTTTCTCTGTTTGATGAGGGTTGACCGAGGTGGTAGGTGGCATTAAACAACACAAAACAACACATTCAGAGATTTTAACGCATTGAACGCTTGACTCTCACATTCTGAGTTGCCACACGTGTGCAATTTCCCTGGCGTCCACCAGCCTCAGCCCCACAGAGCCCCTGGAGGTTCTGAACTTGAAGCATCTTGACCTAGACGCTTCCTGGCCAGGCTTCATTTGATTTTCCATATTCATCTTATTGCTGCCAACTAATTCTTTCCTTTTCTTGCTCTTAGTTTAAGACTTGGTGTTCACCTTGACTTTGGTTTTGCATGTCAGCCCAAAGGTTGTGAAATCTCGTCCGAGGGGGATAGAAAGCTCCCTGTTGACAGTGGGCTGGGGGGCCATGCTAGGGAATAGGTCACAGCGAGTGCCTGTGTAAATAGGCTTGTTTAGTTTGTGTAGAATCAGGGAAGCAAGCAGGCTTGAGTAGGAAGCACAGTCCTACTGCTGCCTTTGTGTCCTCAGAGCCATTTCCTCCGTTCCTCCCCAACCATTGCTACTGCTATTACTACTCAGCCCTCATGGGACTCCTCCCCTTGCTGGATGCTGGAACGACATGGCGGAGGCTTTCACGTTCGTTTCCAGCTTTGGTAGCTCAGAAGTCCAGGAACCTCTGAGCCTCAGTTCCATCGTCTGTAAAGCGGGGGTGATAACCTAGCCCCACTGGAGGGGGATGAGGTCGTAGGGGGCAGTGCTTAAAAATTTTTTTTTTAATGTTTATTTATTTTGAGGAGGGGAATACAGTGTGAGTGGGGGAGGGGCAGAGAGCGAGGAGAGAGAGAATCCCAGGCAGAGTCCCCACCGTCAGCACAGAGTTGAGTGGGGCTCAACTCAGGAAACCATGAGATCATGACCTGAGCTTAGATCAAGAGTCAGCTGCTTAACCAACTGAGTCACCCAGGGCCCCCCGGGGCGGTGCTTTTAAATAATACAAGTATGTGTTTTTTGACTGTTAGTCACTGTCATTAGGTGGCCCCCCCACCTCCTCTTGGATCTCTAGGCTGAGACACGTGTACTCCCCACAGCCCTGGTCGAAGGAGGGGGGGTCTCCTCTCTCCTCTCCTTTCCTCCAGGACAGAGATTTCAAAACTTCTTTTGAGCTACTGTTTAATGAGCTTTTGGTTACCTCGGAGCACATTTTTATACCTGTTTCACAACCGGGATTTCAGGGGGCAAGAGCTGGTCGGCGGGTGCCTGCGTCACTCCAAACATAGTGGCCAGCAAATAAGTGCTTTCCAGCAGCACTGCACCAGGAAGAAGTTACTCGTTCTGGGTACCGTGAGCGGGTGCTGCTCCTGAGGCTGGAGCAGGCACAAGCCAATGGGGATGGGGCATGTTAGGACCTCGCAATGTCAGCGTTTTTGCCATGCCCTTTGCAAGCCGTCAACTGCCCTCTGCCCTGTAGTGGAGGAAGGATGCCTTATTGATGGCGCTCGATTCTGGCAGGGGTCCCGGCTGAGGTGGCTGGGGCAGAAGGCTAATATTTGAACTCCTGTCTCATCTTTGGCACGGAGTCGATGGTGTGGGCAAAGAGGATGTGGAAGTGTTACAGACATGTGACTGTCTTACAGGGCTTCGTAAGAAGAGGGGTCTCTTCACCCTACCCGGAGTGAAGTGTAGGGCAGGGCAGGGGGTGGGGAGATATCCGCTGTGGTCCGAGCATCAGCGAGTAGTCTTGGCATGAAGCCGTGAGTCCGCGGATGCCAGAATGAGCTGGACCTTTGCAAGATTTCTGTCAGTGTGTGCTGAATTAGAATAATAGAAGAAAAAGAGCTTAACGAGTCACTTAATATTTGGAGTTTGTGGTTCTTAACACAGCAAGGTCTTTTTTCTTTTAATGTTTTTTTTTTTTTTAATTTATTTTGAGAGAGAGAGAGAGAGAGAGAATCCCAAGGAGGGGCAGAGAGAGAGAGAATCCCAAGCAGGCTCAGTGCTGTCGACGCGGATTCTGATGCAGGGCTCGATCTCACGATCCGCGAGATCGTGACCTGAGCCGAAATCAAGAGTTGGACACTTAACTGACGGAGCCGCCCAGGCGTCCCCACCACAACATGTTCTGAAGCAAGACATCTTCAGAGCTTCTCTCTAAACTCCATACAGCCTCAGTTTCCAGTCACCTTTATAAACCAAAGACCCCTGTTGGGAAGTCTTACGTCAACTCTCACTAAAATGTAAAGCTAGAAATGCCATCAGATTTCTTCCTGTCCTAAATGACACCTCCACCGGAGTGCCTCTCTGGATTCCTCCTCCTTTACAACAGCCCCCTGCTGTATGTACTGACTTTGGGGCGGGCAGGGCAGAAAGGACCCCGTGCTGTAAGAAGAACGTGCGCCCAACCTGGAGGGCAGGCTCGATTGGGAAAGGCGGCGTCCAGAGTTCCTGTCGCATCTTTCCCCCATTAGTGACATCGAACAGAGGTGGGAGGTGGGGAAGAGATGGCTGGATGGGGGGTCTTGGTGTTGTGATGGGGAAGATTTCCTGTTTCTTCTTCTGAGAAGAGAGCGGTTGAGGAGGTGAGAACCTCATTGGTTTGAGCAGAGCACTCTAGATTGGTTAGTCCTGTCCGAGAAGCAGCCTGTGGTTGGCCTTTGGGGTGCCAGTCAGTTGACCGTCACAGCACGGAAGACCCCAAAGTACCACAGTGAGATGGTAGATAGGGATGGAGATTCCCGGATCTTGATAGAACTACTTCTTTCTTTCTCCCAGAGCCTCCCCCTTCTAGGGTTCTCTCACACGTACTTCCATCCCAAAGAAGTATGCAAATCAACAGGTCACATGGTGCCCCAGATACACTTCCCCTCATATCAGGTTGAAAGTGGTATTTTTGCTAGACAGCCCTTGGATATCATTCTGGAAGGATCATTTGGCAGTTGTGCTTTCTTTGAAAAAGGAAGTCCTCATTTTATTGCGTTCGGTGTACACTCTGGACTGGGGCGGAAAAGTAAAGGACTTAGTCCTTTACAGTTTACATTCTGGCCAACAGCAACAAAACTATTCTGTGCAGGACACAATCAGATCACTGATCACCGAGTGTGCCGTAGGGAGTGGGCTGGGTGGCAGGCTGCCTTGAGGCATCTCCTCAGGCTCAGAAAGGGAGAAGTGGAGCCTTGCCTGAGCTCCGTGACCATTTGGAAGTTTCTCTGCTGGTGACGCTTAACAGCAAGGGGTACCCAGAGTCACTTCTATTTTCAGTGTCAGTCTGCCTCTAAGAAAACCAATGAGGTTCTATCGTTTCGTGTACTTTGTACCAAAGGGAGGTTTTTCTTGTTTGCTCAGATGGGCTGAAAGCTTTTACTTCTGCTTGAACCACCCCAGGAGCAAAATAAAACATCTACGAGATTAGCGTGATAGAGTTTTCTAGACTTCCTCTAGAATTAAGGCCTTTTTAACGAGGAAAGTTGACGAAGCCTGTGAACGTTATTTTTGTAGACCTCTTCCCCTGTCTGTACGTCTCGATTATTTCATTATTATTAGTGACCCATATGCTCTTCTGAGATGGAGGCAGTATAATTTATTTAATCGTTTTCCCCCTGGGTGGGGACTTAGGCCATTTTCCTGTTACAAAAGAGGCCACCATGCCCCTGGGTGGCTCAGTTGGTTAAGCGTCTGACTTTGGCTCAGGTCATGATCTTGCAGTTTGTGGGTTCGAGCCCCGCGTCGGGCTCTGTGCTGACAGCTCAGAGCCTGGAGCCTGCTTCGGATTCTGTGTCTCCCCCTCTCTCTGCCCCTCCCCTGCTCATGCTCTGTCTCTCTCTGTCTCAAAAATAAATAAACATTTTTAAAAAATTTTTTAAAAAGAAAAAAAAAGAGGCCACCATGGCAAGCTTTGCACACACCCCATTTGTTGGCCACCTAGGTGACCATTTTTCTGGGACACATTTCCAGAGGTAGACTAACCAGACCCTCTTTGGTGTCGACAAAAACATCTTCGACATAAAGAGCTTCGTTTTGAGTGCTGCTGTCTTTGGGGGGGCTCCCCGGTGATTTGACTTTTAGTTTCTTTGCAAACCATTTGAGAGAAGATTCTCTGATTTTGGAGTTCAGCAGAAAGGTATGTTTAATTCCGGGACTTTAAAAAAAAAAAAAAACATTTCCAGCAGACTCTTCCCAGGGAGGAAACCCAGCTATGCAGACACCGGCTGATAATCTTGCATTCCAGAGAGATGTGGCGGCCCCCTCCTCCCCTATGGTGAGTGGCGGGGTGCTGAGGCTCTGTGATGTGGCTCCCAGCGTGACCGTGCTCAGCTGTGTTTACCCCAGCGCCACTGGAGCGAGCCTGGGGAGACTGACGTCTGAGTTTTGCATCAGCGTGAAAACCAAGCACAACATGGGGAGGGACCTTGTGCGGAGTCCTTTGTGTCAGGACAGAGAAAAGCTGGCAGTAAACGGGACAAGATAAATACCCTTCACTAATGGAGAAGGCAGGTTTTCCACGACCCTAGCAATGGGTCTTGTTCACTCCGTGCACGTCACCTTTGCCACTTGTCTCTTTCTGAAAAATTGTGGCCAGGTATGCAGAACGACGAAATGTACCATTTTAGCCAACTTTGAAGGTACAGTTGAGTGGCATTAACTACATTCACATGGATACACAACCATCCCCACCATCTAATTCCCAGAAATTTTCATCATCTCAGAGCCACGTCTCCTTTTAACTAAAGGAAAGGCATTTTCGAATTTTTTTTAAAGTGTATTTATTTCGGGGCGCCTGGGTGGCTCAGTCGGTTAAGCGTCCGACTTTGGCTCAGGCCATGATCTCACGGTCCGTGGGTTCGAACCCCATATCGGTCTCTGTGCTGACAGCTAGTTCAGAGCCTGGGACCTGTCTTCGGATTCTGTGTCTCCCTCTCTCTCTGCCCCTCCCTTGCTCAAGCTGTCTCTCTCTCTCTCAAAAAATAAAAAGAAGTAAATAAATAAAAATAAAATTTATTTATTTTGAGAGAGAGAGACAGAGACTCCCAAGCAGACTCTGCACGGATCGTGCGGAGCCTGACGTAAGGACCTGAGCCGACATGAAGAGTCGGACACTTAACTGACTGAGCCACCCAGGTGCCCCAGGAAAGGCATTTTTGAATCTAACTTGGACATAACTTTATGGTCACCCGAGAGCCTACAGTTCCAGTTTCACTATTGAAGGCACAGAGCTCAGGGTGTCGTGAACATTTGGGGGTATAAATAACACACAGCCCTCCTCGTGTAACTCGCCCAAGAAGACCTAAATTGACACTCGGCCCCCAGCCACATAATACGGTCGATGACATTAATTAGGGAAGGCGCTTTGCCTCCACCTGCTTTGGTCTTCCCAGGCTGCCCAGCCTCGGCCAGCACATCAGTCCGCGTCCACCTCATCGAGCAAGCACAAAGGAGCACAAAGGAGTCAGTGGTGTTTCTGCTTCTAGCATTTCACGTGGTGCAGCCTCCAGAAGTCACCGAGGGACTTCGGTGCTGGAGGGAAGACGCTTTGGCTTTCCCCAGACGAGCTCGGTCTGCAGACTTTGCTGTCTCTGTAGGAGAAATGTGTATGTTTTGGAGGAATTTGGATCCCCACCCAGCCCAGTTCTGCAAGACTTCAGAGTCAGATGTCCAGGCAAGAGGAAAATGAGGCTAAGCTAAAGCTTAGGACAGAGAAAGAGCAACAAGCCGGTGATCTTCCACAAAAACACTTTTTTTTTCTTTTTTAAAAAGTTACTCTGGGTGCTCAGTATCCCAGGCCACTCCCGTGTTCTGGAAGATGACAAGCCCGAATACCAGCTACGGGTGCTTGGACTGTTTCTAAAAGTGTGCTGCTTCCTTCCTGTTCGCTTCCATCCAAACCTTACCTCTTTCTGCTCATCGGTTTTAGTTCTGACCTCGCTTTGTGCTGATTTCTAGAGTCTGGAGAAAACTTAGGGAACACAAAACTCAGAACCCAACTAGATCTGTCCCGTCTGCGTTGAGTGCATCAGGTGGCGTCTTGACAAGGCAATGAACTCATTCTACTAATTGTAATTAGCATGAGGCCTTTAGCAGGTTAATGGGCGCCTCAGCTTCAGAGGGCTTGGATCACCTCATGCTAACTGGTTTGGTGTGTTTTTATTCAACAGAAACAACCACTACCTACTCTTTAGAGGACAAGCGAGGCTGGGCTTTAGGAAAAGAATTCTCCGTTGTTTTCGCTCGTCCTCCAAATCGTAGAACGTTCTTTCCCCATCCAGTCCCTTGGAGTTGCTAAGAAACTGCCATTTTAGAGGAAGGGTAATTACATTTTGATTTCAATTTAAGGACGGAGCAGGCAAGGTTCTGCACTCTCCGTAAATGAATGGGTGCCCCAGAGCAGGAGACGTGCTGCTTCCAGATCAATACTGGGCACTCCGTGTGATTTGAGTCTCTTGGCATTTTTGCTGCCGAGAGAAGAGCTTCGAAATGGTTCTTTGCGGCAAGCGCTGCTGAACTTTTGGGGGAGAAATACTCAGGAGACCAATGTGTGCTGGGAAAGCAACAGCTCTGGGCTTGATTAATTTATAGGTGTAATTTAAGAACCTGGTCTCCTTCTGATCCCCGGGATGCGTATTTACTGAGCCTGTAGACATGCTCGCTGGACGTTTTTTATGGCCTTTGCTATGTCAGAGCAAAAGTTGTAGATCTCTTACGAGCAAACATATTATTATGTCCAGAGGAGGGACTGGCATGTTATAAAGTTTCAGTGGTCAATTAACCAAGATTTATTCTTTGTCACTCAGGTATTTTCTGTCTTTCTCAATAATTACCTCGTGGAGTGAAGCAGGCTGTTTTTCCGCCCGCTCTTTCTGGTCGTGGCTCCCGGCTTCAGAGCGGGGCTTGAGGTCAGTCTCGAAACGGAGACTCCTAGCAGCTGGGCCTCCTGCTTTGGGAAAGTGGACTCACTCGGCGCTCTGTGCAAAAGGGAGTGAGCGAAAACGCGGGGGAGAGAGTGTATTTTTTAAAAGCACTTCAGCCGGTGTTGACGACGCGCTGATTCGGCGGAACCTCATTCCGGTAGGGCAGCCAGATGCCCCATGGGCAGCGGCTGTGCCCTGTGGGCTTCTGTCCCTTCGGGCTCCAGTGGGAATTCACACAGGGCTCTCGGAGTCGCTCTTCTAAAGGTTCTCAACCCGTTTCAGGCCCGGGCACTGTCTTTCTGCAATCTGCTGGACTCAGAATGGATATTTTAAAAAAAAAATTCTCCATAAGGGCACGGAGGTGAACTGCTCATCAGCTTTTCTGTTTTCCATACATTTATTTCACTGTCCCTGCAAAGGGGGGGGGGACAAATCTGTTTTATATAAGATCTGAGAGTTAAATGTGCTGTAAGAGAACCTTGCCTAAAAACTGGAAATCCTTCCTGGTGGAGAGGCTGTGGTTTTTGTTATCATGTAGAAGAGATGTGCCAGGGGCGCCTGGGTGGCTCAGTCGGTTGAGCGTCCGACTTCGGCTCAGGTCATGATCTTACGGTCCGTGGTTTGAGCCCCGCGTCGGGCTCTGTGCTGACAGCTCAGAGCCTGGAGCCTGCTTCGGATTCTGTGTTTCCCTCTTTCTCTGCCCCTCCCCCGCTCATGCTCTGTGTCTCTCTCTCTCAAGAATAAATAAACATTAAAAAAAAAGAGAGAGATGGGCCAGCTTTGAGGTTTATTCTCTAATCCAGAGATAATTGGCTTATTTATTGTGATTATTTTTTTATATCGGCTTGTTGCCCAAAGCGTTGGGAACCTAAGGAGTTGGCTTTGCCAGGGGCCTGGTGAGCTTATGGGGAGAGCACCTTAGCTGTTGAGGGTCCCATCCCCCCATCACTGTCCTGTTCCTGCGGTGTTTCCCAGGTGCCCACGGGGGCCTGGCCGTGGAGGCCCCCCCTCTGTGGGAGCCACTGCCTGCCTCCTGCTCTCACCCCAGGGCGAGAGCTCCTGCTCTGATTTCCGTCATTCCCCTGCTGCTGATCACCGCTCCGACGGGTCTGACAGACACCAGGGAAGAGTGGTCACTGCAGGATCTGAGATGAGGCGCCCTGTGCTTTGCAGATACTGGCATCCCGGGACCTTTTCCAAGATGTTTGGGGCCTGCTCTCTGACTTGTTTAAGGGCAGAGAATAAGGTTGCAAAGGAAATCAAAGCCTGATGTGGAGAAACGAAACATGAGGCCTACTGACTTTTTAAAAACATTTTAAATAACATTCTCTAAGGTTTCATTTTATACCGAAGGCAGCTGTAATAAGTTTTGGAAGACGGTGTAAGGTTTCGATTACAGAGCGATCCCGCTTGCCGGGTTTTGTACCCAAAGTGAGAAAGGGCGGAGGGAGTTGGGGGTGGTTAAGGGGTTATTTTGTATAAGGTGAGAACATTCGAAAGGCTAAATTCGAGAGTGCAAGCCGGTAACGTTTTGATACGTTGTAATTTGCAAATGCAATAACATTAAACCATTGCAAAGGCTTTTTTTTGGGGGGGGGGTGAAAATAGTCAAGAGAGCAGGGGGATAACTTAATAACTGGAACGTAGCAGCACGTTGACCGCAAGTAAAACAAGGCTGCAGGTCTGTAGCGGGCCCCTGCCAGTGTTGCCGCAGCGACTACATTCCCGGCTGAAGGCTGGCACGGGCCAGAGAGGTCGGGTGGTCTGAAAGCACCCATTGTTCACGGGACATCATTATTTGGTATTACATGCACAATGTTTGCTTGTGAAACGATTTATTAGAAACAAGTATGTTGAAGAAGGAGAACTTGGTTTGAAATTCAGTTGATCTGGCTTATGACATTTAAGATTTTTACAGTGCCTTTGTTTCGGAGAATAAATATTTCGGTCCCCCGTAAATATTTACCTTGAGAACACACAAACACGTGCACACAAAACTGAAAACCGAGCCAGAGAATGAATTGATACCTAAAATTCACTTCTCTCTGGGAAAGAGTAAACCGCCTCAATGTTAGGCAAGTATGAAAGGAGCGTATTCTGTGAGCTTGGCTGACACCATCGGGCCCGGAGGACAGAGTCCCCTCCCACTGAGTCTCTTGGGAGGAGGCCTGGTGAGGACAGTGCGTGTGTGGACTTAACTCTGTTCTTCTCACGTGGATGGGGCTCGCCGGGATTTAAACCAGACCTGTCCCTGCCAGCCTCAAGCCGGGTCCGCATGGCATCCAGCTGGCTGCCAGCCCTGACCGGGAGGCTCGCCGTGGCCCGTTGCTGGGATGGTGTATCAGCCAAAGAGGGAGGGTTTCTCGGGATGTTTGAAGGGATCGCAGCTTTGAGATTTTCTGCCCACAAAACTAGGACTTCTGGGTCCTTTGCTCAGCCTACAAGGTAACGCCAGGCCGATGAATGACTTTTTTGGAGGCTCTGAAATCCTTATCTGTTTAATGTGAAAATGTAGGTGTCTGTGAAGTGATGGGAAATTCTGGAGTGAAATGTGCTAAGAGTAACCCACTAGCATTTTTCCTTTTTTCTCTTTTTTTTTTTTCTAACTTTTTGAAGACCAACAGGCTTGTGCAGTAAAATCAATTTGCACATGGTCTGGCTTGTGTCCAACAAATTCCACTAAATGAGATTTTAATCTGAAAGGCCCAAATATAGAAGCACTTTGATATCTATCTTTCTAATTTGCGATTTCCAGCCCGGTGCACAGGGATACTCAGGTGCAGGGTAGAGGCATCCTTGCTGTGTTGGGTCGGCTGGGATCTCCTTATTTCCCTTGGCCATTTTTTAAGCTAGAGGTTCAATGCGGCCGTGCGGGGAGAGAGAGAGGGAGGCTGCCTTGAACATGGAGATACGTGGGAATGAGGTGATGCATTAATGGGTGGATGGATGGCTCTTGACCAAACTGCCATGTAGGAAGGTTCCAGCCGGTTTGTGATTCTAGTGCCTTTGTGGACAAGATGCCACATCAGGCTGCTCTGTTACCAGATTCTTGAGGACTCACTCCTGTGTACAGTTTCTCACGCACCTTGACAGGGTTGCCTCTCCAAGACTTCTGCAGAGACCACCTCTAACCTGGAGAGGGACCTTTCCAGGTGTAAGACGTGGGATGTCTTCTGTTGAGAACTTTGGTCCTAGAGACAGAAGCAAGGCAAGTGAGGGTGGGAAGCAGTGGCTAGCGTACCCTCCCTGGGGCTTCCTTGAACGTGACCTAGAACATCCCCAGGATTGGGGGACTGATGTCTCTCTGTCTCTTTTGGTGCCGCATCTGAATAAAGAAGGTCTACTTGTGGGGCGCCTGGGTGGCTCAGTCGGTCAAGCGTCTGACTTGGGCTCAGGTCATGATCTCATGGTCCGTGGGTTCGAGCCCTGCGTCAGGCTCTGTGCCGACAGCTCAGAGCCTGGAGCCGGCCTCCGATGCTATGGGTGTCTCTCTCTCTCTGCCCCTCCCCTGCTCATGCTCTGTCTCTCTCTCAGAAATTAATATTAAAAAAAAAAAAGAATGTCCACTTGTGCCTCTAGCACTTGGCATACTTAAGCATTTCCTTATCAGGGAAACGTATGGGTGAATGATGAGTAAAACGGAGTAAATCCATCGTAAAGAGACAAAGTCCTTAGTTCATTCAGGAGTTCATGACTTTGAGCTTGAGCTTTCAGTTTTTCTTTTCAAAACAAGAAATGGAAGCCTTCTCGGAGCATCTTCGAGATGTTGCAGGAGCCACTGTGTGCGGGAGCCATTTTGGTGTTCGGGGTGCCTTAGTCTTGGCCCTTGCCTGCGATGTGAGGCGTATGGTCAACGCCAGTCCCCCCAGTGAAGGAGCCCCCATTCCCCTGCCTTTGTCTTTCGATTGTCAAAATAAAATCTTCTCCCTTGTTCGGTAGGTGGCCACGGACAACCAATAACGTGAGATAGAAGAAGTTCTTCTCTCTGTTTTCTAAATAAGTACTCTTTTTACAAGGGTCGTGCTCTAGCAGCCTCCTTTGAAGTCGTTCTTGTTATGCATTGGGCCGCGGTGTTATTTCAAAGGAGTCAGCCAGCAGACTTGAGGCCTTTTTGGCTTGCGTTCATGAACAGCCTTCTGGACAGCACAACTTATTTATCCGTCTTCCCCCTCCCCCTCCCTGCCCCGTCCCCGCTCCCCCTGCCCTCCCTCTCTCCCTCAGAGCGATCGCCACACCGGCCCATCCTCCAGGCTGGACTGCCTGCAAATGCCTCCACCGTGGTCGGAGGCGACGTGGAGTTTGTCTGCAAAGTTTACAGCGATGCCCAGCCCCACATTCAGTGGATCAAACACGTAGAAAAGAATGGCAGCAAATACGGACCCGACGGGCTACCCTACCTCAAGGTTCTGAAGGTGAGGACTTTCTGAATCTGAAGGGACCCCACTCCTGGGGTCTCCGTCATGGACTTGGGGACAGGTTCTTTGATTTCCTGTTGGTGTGAGAAAATGCTTCTCTTATTGGACCGGCCAGGAGAGAGTGTGTTAGGAGATGAGATTATTAGACGTGCTAGTAGAATTGCAGATGGGAACTCTGGGGTGCTGGAAGGGCTATGGAATCAGAATAGTTCATCTGTTGGTCAGCCCTGAGATCTCAGAAGAGACATTTAGGCTCAGCCGCACGTCCACAGAAGTGAAGATCATGGTGCTAGGTCCCCCACAGGGTGCTTGTGCAGAGTCCATGCGGTAACGTACACTGAACGAGCTTTGTAACCTCTAGGCTTCGTCCCAGTGTGTACTGTTAACGCCGATGTCGTTCTGTCTTAATACGATGTTAGGGTCGGATGGTAGTAGCCATCTTTTAGAAACCATCTACGTTTGACTTGAAAAAGAAAATTTCTTAACCTTTGAAATTCCTTCCAGTGCGGTTTAGACCGTAAACTTCAGGAAGTGTTTTTGCATTAGTGAAAACGTTCTCCTTGTATCTCTAATCTGGTTCCTTGCAAGTCCCCATGTTAATGGCATCAGCCTCTTTATTTTTTAGATCTCTGTCACTCTTCAGGATGGTGATAGCGAGCGGCAGCACAGTCTCTACACCCTCTTCTCAGCCCCTGCCGCCCACGGCTCCCGCATTTAGGTGCCCATAAGAGAACGTCCTTAAAAAGAACAGTCTTCCAGTAGAACCGTAGGTAGCAGCTCCACTAAGAATTTGCAACCAGTGAGAATACCAGTGATCAAAATTGCTGAAAAACAATGACCAACCCGGCCAGCCCGGGAGCTGCCAGTCCGTTCTGCTGGGTATCGATCCCACCCTTCCATCCCTCTCCCCTGGGTCACTGCCATGGTCCACCCATTGGCTTGTTAGTTTGACCTTCCTAAACCCACAACCCGTTGAGGCAGCTGTTTAGACCTAACGGAGGCTGTTTTCTTGTGGTGCATTGGTGGTGGGACCCTAGACGGTACAAAGTTCCTCCCGGTTGGCCTTTATATTGTTCTCCTGTGTCTGTTCCAGCACTCGGGGATAAATAGTTCGAATGCAGAAGTGCTGGCTCTGTTCAATGTGACGGAGGCGGATGCTGGGGAGTATATATGTAAGGTCTCCAATTATATAGGGCAGGCCAACCAGTCTGCCTGGCTCACTGTCCTGCCAAAACAGCAAGGTAACAACGTTTTGTGTTTTTTTTTTTGTTTTGTTTTTTTGTTTTTTGTTTTTTGTTTTTTGTTTTTTTAAAGAAGGCTGGATATAGAAGCTGAAAGGACTTGGTGCTTTGGGAGACTGCAGACAGCTTATAGGAGAACTCTGTGGCCTTGGTATATTCATAATAATCTTTCTTTGGTGATGCAGCTGGTATGCCAGTAGCCATGGAAAAATGCCCACAATGTTCAAAATACTTGCTCTAATTTCTTCTAAAGATTATCCTCTACCCCCCGCCCCCCACCCAGTTTTTAAGTCGTTCCTTCTGGTTAATCTTGTTTGGGCTGCACATTCCCCATCAGTCCTGTACACCTTCTGCATTTTAAACACACACCGGCATGCCTCGTTGAATTTGTGACGTTTGCATATCAGCCGAATTCATACCTTCTCCTGCCCCACATTTGCAGAGAAACATTGGCACTGTATAATTTTTCCAACAGAACATTATTTCCTTGGTGGTGTAACTGGTGCTCATGAGATACTGCCCTTTTACTTGCTCTCCCAACGTCCAGCATAGTCCATTTTAATCAACGTGCTGCTGGACGCTATTGAAGGCAACAGCGGGGTGACTTTCTTAGTTTGTCACGACCCACACTCGAATGTTTATATTTAAAGAAAAGAAACACCCAGTTTCTTTGCTGCCAAGATCCTACCTCTGTTTCTCTCAACGCAAGGGAAGTCAAAATGGTTACGCAGGAGTGAAAAGTGGAGTCTGGTAACTGACACAGAAATCCCCCCTGGTTGGTTCCCACAGGGCCGGAAGGCTATGCCAGGTGTCTACCTGGGCTCGTGTCCAGTGTTCCACTTTATAATACAGTAATTGAGACAGAGCCATCCTTTTTTCAAGGTGGGAGTCTGCAGCCAACAGAACCAGAACTCAGCTTGGACGTTTGGGTGCCATACTTCTGGAAAACCATCCCTAAATCCAAAGCAAAACAAAGGCTAAGAGAACGGATCTCTGTGGGTTGATTTTTCCATGCGTTTGATTGCATGCATGTCTAGGAGGTGAAGCCGGTGTGGTGACGGGGCCTGTGGAGGTGAAGCTGCTCAGTGTCGCTCCGTGTCTCTCGGTTGTGGGCTCTGTGGACGGGCTGCAGTCGGAATCTTCTGGTGGCCAGCACCTGCCGGCGCTCCCGGTGTGATGCCTCATGGTTCCACGGCCCCCTCCACAATCATTCCTGGGTCGTCTAGCCTTTTCTCTTGCTTCCCTTGTTTTCTAGGCCGCCGGTGTTAATACCACGGACAAAGAGATTGAGGTTCTCTATATTCGGAATGTAACTTTTGAGGATGCTGGGGAGTATACGTGCTTGGCGGGTAATTCTATTGGGATATCCTTTCACTCAGCATGGTTGACAGTCCTGCCAGGTACATCCTGCTCTTTCTCTCCACGGTTGTTGCCCTTTTCTTGGTTGATTGCTACAAAATTAACACCGCTTCTGTTCGCAGAAAATGGCCCCTTTTAATCCGGCATTAAGATTTTTTTTTAAATGTCTAAAATGATCCCCCAGGGATAAGAAAGTTGCCTTTGGAAATTTCACTTACAATGAGATCCCACCCTCACGTGAACGATCAGGTGAAATTTCATCCTTAAAAAACCCAAAGGGATCTTAACATTTTTCGTGAGTCACGGAGTCAACGTACAAATTCTCACCCATCCCCGTTTCTCTTAAGGAGTTTCTCTTAAGGAAGACGTTGAAATTCCTTTGTAACGTACAAAGTAGTTTTTTTGTCATCTCAAATTCCATTTCACCGAAATCCCTCAGGTACCTTTATTACTTTGTTCCACTCTCTCTTTTTTAACGATATGTAAATAGACGGGTGTCTGTTGAGGTGCCGGGGGAGACCCACCTCTGCACAGAGGGTGCACAGAAGCTGTGTGTTACCTCCCTCGGGAATCGGTGGCTTGCCGCATGGTGCAATAAAGCGAACCCTTTTCCTGCAAAGCATGCTCCTGACATCTCGGGCCTGATGTTATTTCTGCCCTGTGGAGAAATCAACATCGGCGAAGCCCTGTTGCCTAAATATTGCTGCTGTCTGGCTCTTTAACCGACATCTCTGTCCTCATCGAACTTTTCCTGATAATCCCTATCTCCTGCATCTGTGTCTTTGTCATTTCCTTCGTGAAACTGCATAGACCGGTTTGCTAGCTCATGATGTTCCACTCCAGTTATCAGTTCCGTATTTTTAGAGTACGGTGCCTACCTGCATGCTTATTTGATATCTCGTAAAATTAAATTGATCGTTTCATTTTGTGCTGTGCTGTTGGAGGTTTTGAGTGTCTTGCAAGTATTTTTCTGATTAAAATGTATAAGCTTTAAGTAATGCCATTGCATCCATTTCTCCTTTTGTTGTGAGTCTGCTCTGTGAATATTTGCTTTGAAACAATGAGATGCCTCTTACGTCGAGCTTGCTTTTACCTGCAGCACTGCATTCTGTAGGTGCCTAGTTGACACCTCTTAACCGATTTGCCTGACAGTACTAGCACATTAACTGTAAGAATGTAGTTCGAGAAAACTACTGTTTGGAAATACACTGCTTGTAGCTTGATGACCATTGAGGATGAAGGAGGGAGCAGATAGGATTGGAAACTGATAGAGAAGAATGTGCTGCCCCCGTGCAATGCCGTTTCTATTCTTTAAGAGAAAAATTGCAGCGACATCAGTATAACCAGAAACACACATTTTAAACGGTAATTGATTCAGGGACATTACAAGCTTTTCATGGTACAGACATAACGATTCTATATTAAAAGCAATTGGGTCTTTAAATGAAATGCATTGATTTGTTTCATTGAATACGATGCTGGACTGTGTTAAGAAATTCGGAACTTTTCCGGACCAGCCTACTAGATGACTATTTTTTTCATGTCATATGAAAGTGTGTTCCTCTGGGGTAAACCGCCCTGTCACACCTTCCTTTGGAAGAGCTTCACCCAAATAAGAGTGAGGTACCATCCGTTCAGAGGCAAAAGCGGGCACTGTTTATACATAAGAATTTTTCATTGGATTTGCATCCGAGACCACCATGGAGGACGGTCTGTTCTTTGTAGGTGGTTAACTGTCCTTTTGTGCCCGAATGTCTAACAGAACGTAGCTTTGTAGCCTGGATTGCAGAGGCCCCTTGAGGCTAGAGAGAGCGGCCGCTTGGGCCCTCGCGGTAAAGCGAGGAGCCCTTGGCGGCTCGCCTTCATTGGGGGAGAGGCCCATGCCATTCTGCAGCATCGAGTCATGGGGGAAGCCTGTCCTTGGGAATGGTCATCACCTTGTGTTTCGTTGAACTGTGCCGGGGTGCCTCCAGCCCGTGTCCTAACTCTGTGGCCTGCTTATCTGTTCCTCCCCTGTGGTCTGCACTCCAGCTCCTGTAAGAGAAAAGGAGATTACGGCTTCCCCAGACTACCTGGAGATAGCCATTTACTGCATAGGGGTCTTCCTAATTGCCTGTATGGTGGTGACAGTCATCTTGTGCCGAATGAAGACCACGACCAAGAAGCCAGACTTCAGCAGCCAGCCAGCTGTGCACAAGCTGACCAAGCGTATCCCCTTGCGGAGACAGGTAACAGAAAGTAGATAAAGAGTTTGAAGAAATTTACTCCTCCTCCACATCCCAGCCAGCCCTTGGGTCTTTTTCTCTGCTCGGGTGCCATCTACTTCCGTGAGCTTCACTGTGCGAGTGGTCCCAACATGCGTCTTAGCGGCCGTCCAGTTAGTATTTGGGGCTGGGAGAGTCAAGTCCTGGTGCATCGGGGGCGGGGAGGGTGGGGAGGGGGCGGAGGGGGCGGTCAATCGAGTCAAGTTCCAAGGGCAGAAAAGCATGATGGTGTGAGACTCTGGGAGCTAGTCAGCAGCACTGGAAATAACACAGGGAGGCAATGCCCTTGTGTCTTTGAGGCTCAAGTGTAGCGGTCTTTTTGAATCATAGGCCACTTTTGTCCCCTGTGATCTAATGCTTTTGTGGAGACAGGCTTATGCCACGAGTTAGAAAGGCAGGGACTCTAGTTCTCTTTGACTTATTTTTTTTAAATCAAGGTCAGAAACTTATGCCCTGGAGATGAATCTGAACCACTGGCTTGATTTAAGCCAGACTGTGATGTCTTTCTTAACTGGGTTTTGGCTCGACCTCTCTGATTCTTAAAATAGAAATGTATGCATATATTATGTTATTGTTAATCGTTCATAAGTGTGGCTGTGGATTTGGTGGTAGAATGATTTTTATATTGAATGAGCAACAGATTGTTTTCAGCCTCGTGTCTGGTCTTTGGCGGTTACTTTTTGCTTGTGTGTGTGTCCTGATTGGTTTAATTTTGCTTTGGGGAGACAGGACAACACAGAGCCCCTCCACCTCTGCTTTAAACCAGGCCTCAAAGCCAATGGGACAGGATAGGCATTGACTTTTCCTCTGTGTTCATGAAGACAGAAGGGGAAGGCAGATGTGAACGGAAAGCATTTACAAGTCAAGTATTTGGAACTGTGTTCTGGAAAAGGTGTTTCTTTTTTCTTTTTTTTTAAAGTTTTTTATGTTTATTTATTATTGAGACAGAGAGAAACAGCATGAGTAGGGGAGGGGCAGAGAGAGAGGGAGACACAGAATCCAAAGCAGGCTCCAGGCTCTGAGCTGTCAGCACAGAGCCTGACGCGGGGCTCGAACCCACAGACCGTGAGATCATGACCTGAGCTGAAGTCGGACGCTCAACTGACTGAGCCCCCTAGGCGCCCCAAAAGGTGTTTCTTTTGAAACAACAAGTAAAACGGCCTCACTCACTGGCTCTGTTCCAGTGCGCGCTTTAGTAGAATTTACAGGGCATTTGTTAAAATTGCAGATTCCTTAGTCTTAGCCCCAGAGATTCTAGTTGCGTAGGTCATGAATGGGGCCAGGGATCCGTATGGTAAACAGGTCCTTCGGTGATTCTGAAATGTGCTCCGAGAAACTCTGGGTTAATCCCAGCTCTGCCCCTCCTGGGACTTCAGGTGGCGATGACATTTTCTGGATCAGGCATTAGGACGGATTAGGAACCAGTTGGCCAGCCGCGGTTTTGGCATAGCACTGGCTGTTCTCAACCCGGCTCCAAGCTCCGGGCTGAATGGGCCCTTGTTGACTCCTCTGAAGCCATGTATCAAGCAGTTCTTTCTTCTTCCTAGAGGCTGAGGATAGCATTTGGAGCGTATGTCAAGTGCAGGTGATTGCCCAAATTGTGTTAAGAGCAAGGGAAATAAAGGTATCCATTGGGTCACTCCTGCCACCAAGAATGTTATTGTTACTGAAATGACACCACTGTCATTCTTGGGGCTCGGGAAGTGATGATGGGACTGCTGGCCTGACCTTGGGAGAATCCAGTTTGAAGGTGACGCTTACATGGACCTTCTTACAGCCACCATCTTGAGAACCTGACCTCAGGGAGTTGAAAAAGGGAGTGGTGTTCCCATCTCTATGATTTTTATTTTTTTCCTAACAGGGGAAACTGCTACCTTCTGGAGGAAACCCTGCAATTTGGTGTAACTAGACCATTGTCCCATAATGATTTCATCTTTTTTTTTTTCCTGCCGCTGTTACAATGCTCTTCTTTTTACTTCCATATAAAAGACGCAGCTGCCTTTAACATCTCCTTGACTCAACCCTAGTCATCGTATTTTCGTTTCTCTTTGGCTGACTGGCCTTTCTTCTTTGTCTGTCTCCACCTTAGCTGGTCACGCTTCCTTCATGTCCCTGTGTCACCGAAGGGAATATCAGGTCTTTACCTTTCTCTGCCCCCCCCCCCCCCGTTCCTTTCTTTACTATAATTTCCTGAGTGCTTGGTCTGACCCAGGTGCTATGCAAGATACGGCCTGTCTCCTTCACCAATGGTTCCAAGGTTATTTGGGGGTCCCCACATGGAATGGAGCAGTCTTGGGTTGTGGTAGGGTCAAGTAGAAAAAAGCAGCAGAGGAAAGCGCACAGAGGAAAGTCCCCTGGAAGAAAACCAGTCTGGGAGAATAGTTTATTTGGGGGAATGTTGACACACCTTAGCTCCCCATATATGTCGAAATGGGTTGTGTGATTCTTTACAAAGAATGCTCCGTCAGTAAGCATGGCCCCTTTGGTAGAGAAGGAGATGCCTATCGGGTATCTGGATAAAAGAGAGTTATTGGAGTGTAGCCGGAGTAAAAAGCCCCATAAAGACCGGCAGAGACATTGATGACAGAGAAAATACCACAGAGATGCCAAGCATGCCTTCCCCTGGCGACAGGTGAGCTGTAATCAGATGTCTTGAGGATGGGTTGTCCCTGGTTATTTTCGAGGCCACTTTTCATGCTGCATTTGCCCAGCCCCTCTATCACGCAGGTAGCACCCAGAGTCTTCAAGATGGGGCTCTTTATGCATTTTGATGCTTGAGGAAAGAGGGAAAGTTTTAGTCGGAGGAGGCAGGTGGCCCCTAGCATCTTCCTGTGTCCCTTGACGGGGGCTCACCCTGTCTTCAGTGCTGGGTCTCAGACACCAGGCAGGCCACTGGCTCACCTGCTTCTGTTCCTTTGGCATCAGTGTGATCAAGGGGGCCAGCCCAGAGGGGGTGTCCTCATGAGCTTGTCCACTCTCTCACAGGTGTCCCAACTGCCGGTGGACAGCCACGGTCATTGTGAGGCAGCTTTTGCACACCCACGAGTTCAGGCGAGGGCTTCCCTTCCCGTGTGTTGCACACACCAGCGGGGCATCGGTGGGGAGGGGCGCAGAGGAAACTGAGCTGTTTGCTCAGGAGGCATGTGGTATCGCTGGGTTTGGTGAATCAGTTTGGTGAGTACCTAAGATTCCTTCTCTGGAGCCGGAAGTTTCCACAGGGCAGGATGGACATTTAACTTTTGCCAGAAACACATAACCCGTGTCCTGGGTAGGGACACACATGTGCCTACAGCACACGCTTCCACCACCACTCGCCTCTGAGAAGGGCCTGCAGGGTATTTTTTTCTGAGGCTTTGGTTTCACCCTCTTGGTTGCTGACATGGGTAGATCAAGGTCCTCTTTTTTTTTTTTTATGTTTTATTTATTTTTGAGAGAGAGACAGTACGAGCAGGTGAGGGGCAGAGGGAGAGGGAGACACAGAATCTAAAGTAGACTCCAGGCTCTGAGCTGTCAGCACAGATCCCGACGCGGGGCATGAACTCATGAACCATGAGATTGTGACCTGAGCCGAAGTTGGACGCTTAACCGACTGAGCCACTCAGGTGCCCCAAGGTCATCTTTTTTTTTTTTTTTTTTTTAACAACATCTTTGAGGTAAGTGGCATGTTCCCAGAGACCTCATGAACAGGACAGAAGATGTGGGGGAACCGGCTGGGTGCGTGTGACTCAGGAGCCAGTCTTTGGGGGCTGTGCATTCATGGTTATTAAACACACTGAACTCTGTGAAGGAGGGTTCCATTTCTGGAAGCTCATTCACTGTCTAGCAGCTCAGTGTCATGATCTCGGAAGATTCTCCATGTTTTGGTTAGTCAGATGGTCTAGTGAGATCTCCCTGGTTCCAGAAAACACTTGGGTAATTAGGGTGGAATCTGCCCTTTCATGTGGGCGCCTCGCCCTCCCTGGTCCCCACTGGGCTGTTCTCTCCTCTCAGCCTCGAGGGACAGGACAGTTTGAGATCTGATGTGGATTTTGGCTGATGGGATCTTCTAGGAATTACCCGCCCGTCTGGGACCGATGAGCCATTGCTTTGATGGGTTCACCTCAAGAATCCAGGCAGCAGCCCACAGGAGGCAGAGACCCGGTGAGGGAGAAAGTGATAAACCGCCTTGTCTAATGACTTAAATATTATTATGGAGGGAGACAGAATCCAACCCTAGGCATCCCTTGAACCTTTATCCCAGCCACCTGGTTTGAGGTGGTGAAAGCATTTTGTTTGGACACTGGAGAGGGGTGGGCAGGGCTTAGAGCAAAAGCATGTTAAGTTGGGCCTCGATGTTCTGGTTTGGGAACGTGGACCCACAGCCTCAGAGTCTGGAGTAGTGCACCCATTCGTCAGCCCTCCCTCCTTGCTTCTGCATGCCCTGTTTTCTGTGTTCCCTCTGTTCAGTCGAATCTAGTGTACAGAGATGACACTATTTCTTGGTGGCCCTTTAAAAAGGAAAGAAAACAGTCACTTCCTTGCTTAATCTTCCATATATACCGTGGAAATACACAAAACACACATTTCATTAAAAGCTTGATTTATGGCACATGTTAAAGAGATTCCGGAGAGGGGGGAGCTGAATGGAGACAGAAAACAACATACGTGCTACAGAAATGTGCCCGCCAGGATTGAGGAGTGCGAAGGCAGTTTATTTTAGAGTGTTAGCATGTATTGTTTGTCAGTAACTTAATTATCACCGTTAATGGAATACTTTTAAATTAGATAGAATATCCAATGGGAAAGGTAATGATTTTGTGCAAAAACAAAACAAAACAAAAAAACCATGATAGTCTAATAGTCCTGATTTAGCCCAGGGATTCACAGGTGGGCAGCGGGAATTACTTGAGGGTCACTGTCGGTAGGAAAGAAACTCCAACAAAATCCAGTGTTTCGTGGAGGAATCAGTCACCTGCGGAGGATAGTACCAAGCCCCAGAAACACACTAGCTCTCAGCAGAAACGGAGTGAAGAGAAAGCCAGCCATCGTTTGCAGTCCCAGAGGGGATTTTAAAAGCTCAGTAAAAATGCATGGAGGTCAAATTAAGATATACCTTCATAGAGCTATCAGATTCTGTAGTTTCTTATACTTCTGGCATCTTCTTACCTTTCTTCCCCTTTGTGCTTTCAACAAAAGTATCTTCCAGATTTGTACATTGGATGTAAACCTCTCCGCTTAATCTGGACCAAACTTCCCTAAGTAATCCTGTTTGTAAACAGGGTTTTACAGTTTTAATAGTAATGATAGCAAAGTTTGTAAAGGGGTTCAGTTTTCAAAGCTTTCACATTAAAACCTTGTTGAGATTGTTTGGAGGAAGATGCAGACGCACGTGAACTTTTGCCATGGCTTGTCGGGCAGAGATTCCTTTCGGGTCATAGGTTGGCCACAGAGCAGTTAACTTCTGACTGTTAAGTTTTTCTTTTCTTCAGCAGCCGCTAAGCCATATTTGTCATTAGGATGTTCTTACACTTTCCCCCTCCCCTGGGACCGACCCCCTGACTGCCAGATTCTTTATTCCTTGGGTTTGCTCTTTCACTTGCCGGAGCCCCAGCCCCTCCTGGCTGTGAGCAGACTGTCTCATCTCCCAAACCAGGAAGGCATGTCCTGTCCTGCAGTCAGCCTTCCATGCCATTGGGGTTTCGTTCTTCCCAGAGCGCACAGTATGACAGCATCTCCCGCACAAAACAGCCCCAGGCTCCGGATCTTCCAGGTTCCCTAGAGGAGGGTGCCGGCCAGGGGCTCTCTTGGATCTTGGCAGCTAAGGATTCTAAAAAGGCGCTAGGAAAAACGATCGTGATATTGGTAGCATATATCAACCAAACTCTGAGCAAGTGCCAGGCTCAGCACTAAATGCTTTATGTGGGTGACCTCATTTTCCCCTCATGATAAGTCTGTGGGGTGGGAGCTTTTCTGGTTTCCTTTTAGCAGGTAGGAAACCCTAGTTTAGGAAGATTAAATGACTTCCAAAGCGCTCACAGTTGGCCAGCATTGGAACTGGCACGTGGCCCCCAGTTGGTCAGAGAGCCACCACCTGAGCGGAGTCCCGTGTCGTAAACAGTTAGCAGAGGAAGGGTACCCGCCAGGGTTGGCTGCTTGGCCAGGCCTGGTCAGGGGAGCCCACAGAGGAGGATGCAGAGATGCCACAAAACCCCGCCCGCCAGTGCAGGGAAAGGTACGAAAGCAATGCTCTCGTTGTTTCTTTGTTTCTTTTTTAAGTTTATTTATTTTGAGAGAAGGAGAGAGAGAGCACGAGCTGGGGAAGGGCAGAGAGAGAGAATCTTAAGCAGGCTCCACACTCAGCACAGAGCCTGACACAGACTCGATCCCATGACCGTGAGATCATGACCTGAGCCGAAATCCAGAGTCAGTTGCTCAACTGACTGAGCCACCCAGGCGCCCCATGTGATCTCGTCATTTCTAACTCCTTTAGAAGTCACTGTGTTTCAAGCACACGTGCTCTGCTTTTTTCCGCCCTCCGGTGACAGTTTGACCTTCCTCAGTTCAGATCCCTACTATTCTAAGAAGTATTTTTATTGTTAAAGAAAGTGCTTCTTCTAAAACGTAAAAAGAAATACCTGTGCCTGGTAATAAAGTTCAAATGGCTTGGAAAGTTCTGAGGCCAGGTGAGTTCTGCCCCTTCCCTCAACTGTGAGTGTCTCTCTGAAGGTTAGCTACTACTCAATCTCTTCTGTATCGTTCCTGAAAGTTTAAAAAAAAAAAAAATGTGTTCTCACGCCCCACATGGGGAGACTGCTTTCCTACGTCATATTCTGTAAGCCTTGCTGATAAGAGCAGGGAGTTGTGAGGATGTGCCTCTTGACCAGAACTGTGCCCCCTCTTCCTTCCCCGTGGCGCTTCCCCTCGTCGTCATCGATGGCAGCACACCAGATGCAGCGATAGTGGAATTCTGGAATTCCTGCGGGTCTGGTGATGACACGCTACGTGGCCTTCCTTGCAGGGAGAGTCGTGGCTGCAGAATTTGCCAGACCGAGGCCGTTGGGGGGCCTGTATTGTCTCATCCCAAGGCTGACTTTTACAGGTCTGGTTGGTTCGTGTTGTCTATGACCCTCAAGGACAAGTTCCCCTTGCAGTGAATGGTGATTTTTGCCGCTTTGTGTGGGAGAACTTTCCAGAAGACCTTTTAGTCTTTGAAAACACCAGCCTCCTTTTGTATCCATAGCACGTGGCCTTGATGCAGAGCGCTAGGATTCGGGGAAGCATCTTTGGCCAAACCCAGTCCTGAATCTTTCTGATGCCTTCTCTGCGGATGGAGCCCGGGATGTTTGTGTGGTCGCTGAAAACCGTGTACATCTTGATGTTCTTTGAAAGACCCAGGTTTCTGAGGGCGCTGCAGCTGAGTCCGTGTAGTGCAGTGAGTTGGGGCCCGCGTGGAGTCTGGAGGGGGTGTTCCAGGTTGTCTGTTTGGCCGGGGTGCGATCCCTGCCTGGTCCCTGGCGTTAGTGGGGAGCAGGACTGGATTCTGTGGGAGTTGACACAGTTACCTTTTGTCCTTTCCTCCTCCTGCCATTTGAGTGCTTGGACACTTGGGTGTGAGACTTCAGCCTCCTGGAGCCGAATCTGTCCACGAGGTCTCTCTCAGCTCCAGGAGTAATGATTCTTCGCTCCTTTTCAAAGGAAAAGTTATTTATGATGCTCACAGTGAATAACATTGCTCATACTCTCTGCATAGTCAAACTTAGGAGTGAATGCCCCTGTCAAAAGACTGCTCAGAAGGGCTCAGGAATGTTCTCTTGTATGTTTTAAAAGATAATAGAAATTTTGGGTTAAAAATCACACACATCTTGATTTTATTTAATTTTTTTATTTTTGAGAGAGAGAGAAAGTGGGTGAGCATGAGCGGGGGAGGGGCAGAGAGAGAATCCCAAGGAGGCTCTGAGTGGTCTGCTCCAAGCCCGATGTGGGGATCAATCCCATGAACCATGAGCTCATGACCTGAGCCAAAATATAGAGTCAGATGCTTATCTGACTGAGGCCCCCAGGCACCCCATACATCTTGATTTTAATACTGAAACCAGCTTTCTATTCCTAAAATGACCCCCCACCCCCCCGCCACCACCTCCCCATGCCAGTTCATTCTGGGGCATCTTCTTGGGTTTCTCCCTGCCTTCAGGGCAACTTGGCCAATGAAGATTTTCCAAATAGGACTTTCCCGGGAAAGTACAGGTCTTCCTGTTCCTAGTGGAAATGGTCCAAACGCTACCCTGCGAAAGGTCATCCCAGCGAAGTATGTTCATCTGCACTTGGTCTTTGCCACCTTAACTTAAAATGTATATTTGGGGGCACCTGGGTGGTTCAGTTGGTTATATGTCTGACTTCAGCTCTGGTCATGGTCTCATAGTTTGTGAGTTTGAGCCCCACATCGGGCTCTCTGCTGTCAACACAGAGCCTGCTTTTGATTTTCTGTCCCCCTCTACCCCTCCCCCGCTCACTCTTTCTTTCTCTCTTTTCTCTCTGTCTCTCAAATAAATAAATAAAACCTAAAAAATTTTTAAAAAGGTGTGTTTGTAAGCACAGCTGGGAAGTCCCGTTGACCTGGGCAGTCTTGTGGGGACAGAACCAGAGAGGGACTCTGGGCCACATTAAACCTCACATTCCAACTTTGTTGAGCCAAAGTCTTGTTCATGGTTTAGAATGAGGTGGTGGTCAAGCAGCCCACAGTTGTACCAGGATTGTGTAGTCATCCTCAGAATTGACCTTCAAGTGGGGCACCTGGATGGCTCAGTTGGTTAAGTTTCCGACTTCGGCTCAGGTCATGATCTCACGGTTCGTGAGTTTGAGCCCCATGTCAGGCTCTGTGCTGACAACTCAGAGCCTGGAGCCTGCTTCAGATTCTGTGTCTCCCTCTCTCTCTGCCCCTCCCCTGCTTACTCTATGTCTCTCTCTCTCAAAAATAATAAACATTAAAAAAAAATAAAGAATTGGCCATTCCGGTGGTCTCTGCGTGTGTTTTCCTTACAGAAACTAGCAAAGGGGAGAGGCTATATTTAAGAAGTAACCATTTTATCAGATGCAGACTGAAATGGTTGGGGGCGAATAAGAAAATTCAGTGAAACCCTTGCAATCTTCAGGTGGGAGAGGAGATTTCCCACATGATTATGAATACAAGGATGTATTTTTTTTTTCCTTGACTCTTTGTCCCACGTGTTCAATCCACTAGTGTCTACAAAGTGAAGTTGACAAGAGGCAATTGATTTCCATCGAATGGCCTGGGCATCACCGGGTCCCAGAAAGACTGGGGAGAAGCAGAGAATGGCCCTTAGTGCCTGGGTCTCCGGTTAGCTTGACTTGAGACCCTTGGAGCTATGGGATGCCCTTCACATTCAAATCCTAGAGCTCGTTCCTTGAGACATTTGGCTTTTCGTTCCAAAAGACAGGCACCATATCGGAGAGCTGATTTTTCTAAAAGAGTTTTTATGGAATTTCACAGGTGCAGAATTGATCCATGATATGAGCTGGTCTATAGGGAGATTGGTCTTGGGGGGCTCTGGGACCGGTAAAAAGGCAATAATGAAGCTCATGGGGCTGTTGCCGTGTCCTCAGGTGACTGTTGTGAGGAATTCGGACAGAAAGCTGACTTATATTTTGATCGGGTACTATCTAAAAATGTTTGCAAACCTGGTCTTGGGAACATAGGACGTGGGTGAAATGTGGTACTGCCAAGATGGGAAGACAGAGGACTTAGAATCAAATTCTTGACTTTGGCCAGCGCTCCCACCTTTCTTCCTAAGAATCGACCATCTGGCTGGGCTCTGGCCGGCTGCCAGCTTTCTCAGCTAGAACCAGGATTACATCTGTGTCTTTGCATTTTGTATCCAGGTTTCTGCCGAGTCCAGCTCCTCCATGAACTCCAACACCCCGCTGGTGAGGATAACCACGCGCCTCTCCTCAACGGCAGACACCCCCATGCTGGCAGGGGTCTCTGAGTACGAACTGCCAGAAGATCCAAAGTGGGAGTTTCCGAGAGATAAGTGAGTACTCCCATTGAACGCATCCCCAGTGGAGTCTTAGGTATAAATGGGGATGTTGGATTGACATTTTCTTTTTATGGTCCTTAACTGCAAAAGGTCATGTCTGATGATGTCAACAGGAGTGAGTGAGATTGTATTTCTAAATAACCAACTCCTGAAAAAGAAAAGAATTGATTCTCTCTCTCACTTTGAATCGTTCTTTAAAAACAGCCACTGGGCATGGCTGGTCTCCAAACAAGATGGTACCTTGTTAGCATTTTTTTTTCTTTTACTGTTTAGACCATTCAGACCCAGTGACATGGACGAAAAGTAGGATTATTTATATCCCACTTATAAAACAGATGTGACATTCCAGCCTCTGGTTTTGAGAACAAGACTGTTCTGTAGTTCATTTCTTTGGAGAAATTAGATCTAAAATACAAATTGCCTTAGGAATCTTCACTCAGTGGTGACTGTTTTTAATGGTTTTTAATGTATTATGGGGCTGAAATGGTTCAAATATGGTACCTGACATCAAACTTCCTGTGGTCCATAATATTTTCCTTATTGGATGATGTGGAGGTGTTCTAATCAGATGTTTGGTCGACGCATGGCCACCTGGGCACTGTGGAAGGCATTACTGGGAGCTGTTTATCTCTTAATCTGGCTTCAGGTCCATGTATTTGGGCTCCCGTGGACTGGATTTGAATCCTGGCTCAGCTAGCCAGTGGCGAGGCAACCTTGATTTTCTGAACTTCCATGTGTATAAAATGAAGATCATAGTACAGACCTCCCAGGACCGAGCACAGTTCTTGGCTTATGAGTTTCCCTGTCTTGTATTTCCCTTCCCGTATTGGTAAGCTGAGAGCTCTGAACCGCAAACATGAAGTAGATGGTGGTGGTGCTAGGCAGAGTCTGTGAGGCAGATCTTGTGCTCCCAGCCCTCCATCTTCTGGGCGGGACCAGAAATAAAGTTTGGTCCTTGAAGACCGTCCGCTCACTTCTTGTGGTCATTCCAATCTGAACATTGGGAATAATGGAAGGTGGACATCCCAGACTATATGTCTCCATTCTATCAACTGGAATAACCTCTTGCCTTGCTTCCATACAGTTTACACTCCGTATTTGTCTTGGCATTTGCAATCATCTCCCTGAAATTAAGTCACAGAAGTGTTTATTTACAATTGAAGAAACTCAGACTTGAATTTGGAGGTACCAAGATAAACTTTTCTAGAGACTAAGTATGATGAGTTCTCTTTGGAAAGAGAGGTGGCTTACATGCCACCTGTGACATTGATTCACACAACTCCGCTCCGATTTTGTTTCCCAACAGCCAGGTTCGAGATACTAATGTGCACCATAAAGTAGGACCAAATAATTATACCGGTATCACTCTGTCAAGAGAGTTAACGGAGGTAATTTCCAGGGTATTTGTGTCCTGTAGTGAAAAGACCATTCTTCATTCAGGATTTGTTTCTTGAACAATAACTGGGGAGGCATCAGAGAAAACACAAGGTGTGGTTTCCTTACCCGGAGAAGGTGGAAAGAGATCGGGGTTGTTTCTCACGAAGCTGCTTCACTGCCTCGTGTGAGTGCACCAGTCAGAGGGTGTGCACATTCCTCCGCGTCAAGGACCGAACTAGGGGGCTGCGATCATATTGTAGCAAATCCCAGCTCTCGGGTTCAGGGCACAGTTTTTGTTGCCTGTGACGCTGCAGCCAACAGTGGAAGCCTGTGTGTGCCTAACTGTTAGCTCCCACCTGGGGGGAGGGACCCCCGGTGCGGAAAATCTGAGCACTAAGCATTTCAAAACGGAGTTTAGCGCAAACGTAGGTGGAGCAGACTTCCAGTGAATGAAGGCTATTTAGAAGCAGTTTATTAGATTGGAGGCAGAAGTTATAGAAAGAAGGGGTTGTGACGCTTGTCCTCGCGGGGCAATAGGACATAAATTAGCCATTTTTCCAATGCAAATGTTTATTTTCTGCCAAGATATTAAATTTAATTTTAGTTCAGGATAGAAACAGAATGACCTCAGCATACATACACCGCCCTCAGTCTTTGCTTAGCTTTTGCAAACCATTGTGTGCTTCTCATAAATAGTGTTTATTTACTAAGGGCAGCTTAGTACTTTACTGTGTTGTGCTTAAGTGAACAAACCACATTCATAAGTATTCCAAAGATTTCTCCATTCTGTTGGCTTCGAGAATGCCCAAAGACAATATGTGGCTGTTAGTGTGACATGTGCACTGAGCTTCGGAGCTTAGAAATACAGTTTCTTGTGTCCACTCCGGATTTTCTTCATGATTAATTTTGGGTAGTTAAGGATTTTCTAAACTGTCAGGTCAAAAGAGATTCCCCTCAATTTCTAGAGTTTTCTTTTCCCTAAAGGGAAAAATTAGAGATTCCTTGAAATGCGTTTAAGATTCATATCATGTAACTTGGCCAGGAATGTGACCGTAAAATCCATTGGTATTTGAATAATAGTGATTTTAAAGACCTCACTTCACAGAGACCCCCCCCCAAAAAAAAAGAACAGCTTTAATATTTTTTCTTTGAGACATTCTAAATTACAAATATTCAATTGGCTCAAGATCAAAAGCTCCTCATTGTTAGCACTTAGGAAAGCCGACCACCTCACTAGCGAGGATACCTTCCGCAAAGAAAATAAATCGTGAACACAAATGTGAAATTTAATAGCTGTTCCACCCGTAATTGACATTCTCTAAAACGTCACTAAGAAAATACTCAAGCGCGTGCGTACCCCAGGTCTCATTAGTTCCATATGATAAATGCTCCATGCTTTTGCAAGCCGCTGAAAGATTTTTATATTTAGTTCTGGAATTTCCCTCGCTACACCCCTTCACCAGATGCGGTGCGCTAATCCCCTATTTACACATTCAGGCTGACGCTGGGCAAACCTCTGGGGGAAGGTTGCTTTGGGCAAGTGGTCATGGCTGAAGCGGTGGGAATTGACAAAGAGAAGCCCAAGGAAGCAGTCACCGTGGCAGTGAAGATGTTGAAAGGTGAGTGGGGAGAGGGGGATGGGTTGGGGGCAGGAAAGGGGTGGAAAGCCTTATCAAGAATGTTCCTTTTGTGGCATGTGAACTCTATCATGGCAGGGGGTCAGAGAGCACATAGTTGACCTAGGGGTGAGAAGTTTTCCGTATAAATCAGCATCCCGGACAGACGATTTATCTTGAGCTGTGTGCACTTAGGAGAAAGAAAAGCCAGTTTTGTTAGAAAGCGGTAGAACCTCCCAGATTGTTCTTCGTCAGCTCCTGGGTGACGACCGTGATTTCCTGTTTCCCTCTGTACCTGTAGGTGCTTAGAAAGTAGCAACTCCCGTACAACTGATTAATTTAGGTGACTGTCGGCCTCTTGGGATTTGGGTCCCAAACCTTCACTTACAAATAAAGGAAGTTCGGCCCCTTTTGGAGGGAGTGAGGGGGTGCAGGGAGAGGAGGACACACCTTCTCTTTCGTAAGAAAAACGAAACAGAGTTGACACTGGTCTGGGAGAATCCATTAGAAAGCCAGACGGACACGAGCAGGATCGGTGGCCGGGCAGAACCTTCTGGGCCATGTGAGTAGTTACCCCCGGGATGTGAACGTCACATGTCGTTGTGCACTGACCTTCCAGCCCTGCTCCATGCCTGTGTCCAAGGAGATTACAGCGTTTCAAACATTAACTGCTTCCTCCACAGTATTCTTTTATGAGACAAGTTATAGGGAACGGTTACATTCTAAATCCTATTGTAGGAATCTTAGAAAGGACGGTTTTTCCCATGTGTCTGGGCAGAGACACCTGTTCTTGGATAGGGGTGCTTCACCCGTTTGTGGATGCTTTCTGAGTTAGGCTTTTTCTTTCTTTTGTGGGCTGTTGTGGGATGGTCGTGTCCCTCCCTGAGCGGGGAAGTAGTAGAAAAGATGAATTTCTTTAAGCGGTTGATCGGAATGGCTCCCAAGGAAAACGAGGGAGGTCCTCGCCTGGGGGTTTGGTGCCCGGGAGGACTGTGCCCTGCCACCCCCACGTGTCTCCACTCCACCGAGAGAGGTGGCCCTCTGGCTTTTGTCTTGTGTGGCCGGGCCCTGCCTCGTGTGCCCTGGCCCTCCTGAGTGGCAGGTGTGGCAGGCCCGCAACAGCCAACCTCGGCAGCCCCTGGCCACGTAGCAGGGAAGTGTGGGGAGGGCCCCGGCTTCCAGCCTCCTTTGGCAGAATGTCTGTTCGGTGTTTGGAGCTCAGAAATGGAAGTCTGGGGGGTTATTTCTTTGGATCTACCCAGGCTGGCCCTCCCTTTCAGGATGGAGGAAGACATTCGCCCCAGAGCCCTGTCAGGTGTCCTTTTTTATAGCCAATGGGTGACTCTTAGCAGCAGCCCAGCCCCGTCTGTGCTCAGCGTGTCTGTCTTACTTTCCAGTCAATTGCATTGCTCTTCCTTTTGTGAAGCTAAAAAGCTTTTTGCAACATGGCTTCTATGCATTTCCATATCATTGTTTTATTAAAAAAATTTTTTTTGAATGTTTATTTATTTTTGAGAGAGAGAGAGACAGACAGATCATGAGTTGGGGGAGAGGCAGAAAGAGAGGGAGAGACAGAATCCACAGCAGGATCCCAGGCTCCAAATTGTCAGCCCAGAGTCCGACATGGGGCATGAACCCACACGAACTGTGAGATCATGACCTGGGCCGAAGTCGGACGCCCAGCCGACTGAGCCACCCAAATGCCCCTCCTTGTTTTAGTAAATTCAGGTTGTTCCATATTGAATTAGCTCAGAGTCTTGCCGCTTTCTAGAAGCTGTGAGCCTGTGAAGGTAGGACCTAAGCCACTTTTCTTAAAATTACAGAGCAGAAATTTATAAAACTTTAATTCTTTAATGTTGAGAATCACAGCCCCCTTTGAGAAACCCATTGTGGAAGGCATGGACCTTTGCCCACTCAATGCACACGCGCGCGCGCGCACACACACACACACTTTTGTAAACAGTTATGAGGTGTCCCCTGAACCTGTCTGTGAATTTTTTTTTTTTAATTTTATGTCTTTATTTTATTTTGAGAGAAAGAGACAGAGAGTGAGCGAGGGAGGGGCAGAGAGAGGGAGACACAGAATCCGAAGCAGGCTCCAGGTTCTGAGCTGTCAGCACAGAGCCTGACGCGGGGCTCAAACCCACAGACTGTGAGATCATGACCTGAGCCGAAGTCGGACGCTTAACCAACTGAGCCACCCAGGCGCCCCCCTGTCTGTGAATTTTCTAAGGGCTGCGAGGGCTTGGATTGCAGCACTTGGTCTAGAGAAAGTCTGTAGTGATTTGACATACCCCATCCTCCCCCTCCCCTCCCCAACCCCTCCCCTCCTCTCCCCCTCCCTGATGTGCTCATGGTTGTTTTCAGACACCTTGAAGTTTGATACGGATTATTTGAGGCACCTTAGATCTGACAGAGGATGGAATTATTTCATGATAAATTTAAACACCTCCCTCACCCCCCCAATTTGTGAGGTTTGCTGGAAAAGAATTGGCCTTTAGTAGAATAGGGCCTATATTCTAGTCCTGACTTGTGACCCCATTGACCCCACATTAGCTATTTGACACGGATCAGGGCCGTTCCCCAGCTGGGCCATTTGCCCCCCTGACCAGTAAACTGAGGGAGATGATTTGGAAAGTCTCTTCTGGTTCTAAAATTCAATTTCATGCTGTTTTAATGAAGTTTTTGGCAACTACTGACGGTGGCAGCCGATGGGTTAGAGGAAAGTAACTGGTTTTTAATTTACCTCATGTTCGTAGATGATGCCACAGAAAAGGACCTTTCTGATCTTGTGTCAGAGATGGAGATGATGAAGATGATTGGGAAACACAAAAATATTATAAATCTCCTCGGAGCCTGCACTCAGGACGGTGAGTAGGAGGAAAAAATGCTTTCATCCAAATATTTTACGCTTCAATGTTAGCATCATTTTAGAAACGGTTGGACTTTTGGATCTTGCTCCTAGGGCACCTCAAGTGGATGTTTAAAGTTCTCTTTAAAAAAATCCCCTTAGGAAGATGTTCCTGGCCATGAACACAAAGGGGACTTTGTGACCGTACGCAGGGCCTGGGGACTGGTAGGCGTTGGGTGGCTTTGGCTGGGAGGGCTTAATAGAGCCCTGCTGCTTGGACGCCAAAACCTGGAGGGTGTTCGGAAAAGACAGTCTCCTTGTGGTCTGTTTCACAGTGCTAAGAGGGATTTCTGAAAATAAGACCCTATGTTTGGGTTGACAAATCCCTCAAAATGGGGATTGAGGAAGCCATGTCTTGCTAGGGGCGCCAGATGACTGAGCTCCCAGGACTAGCTTAGAAGAGGAGAGAGCAGAAGGAAGGGACACATTATCTGCCTCAGGGGAGACAGAACCCTGGCTTCTCCCATTGGGGAGCTAGCTAGCACTTTGGGGATCTGTTTGAGGATAGTTAATAAACTCAAAAATGCCGATCTTTGCCTCAACAGTATCTCTTTGAGGTCGATAGCAGGCTTTTTGTGAAGGGCGACTGTAAATATTTTTGGTTTGGTGGCCTTTAGGGTCCCGTGGCAATGACCCTGTTGGCATGGTAATGGGAAGGCAGCCACAGATGATACAGACGTGGATGGGCCCGGCTGTGTACCAGCGCAGTGTAATGACAAAACCGGGCAGTGGTTGTGCCTGCGGGCTGTCATTTGCCACCCTCTGGTCTGTGTCTCGGAGAAACGATTGCACAAGTGCGTAAAGAGGCTACACAGCAATGTTCGTTCATTACCACCCAAACCTGGGAGCAACGTAAATGCCCATGAGTATCGGGAAATAAATGAATAAAGTGCGGTATATTTGTACGGTAGAATATATATAGCTGCTAAAAGGAATGATCTAGATTTGTTTTTATCAGCCCGCCTGGGTTCCTTCAACAAGGATAATAATAGATAGGGGGAATGTTGTAAAGCTGTATCTTTATGATACATTTTTGTGCTGAAAACTGGTACATTGCTTATCGATACATATATGTGTGTAAAATCGTTAAAACGAACAGGCAAAGGCAGGTCTCTGATAGCCATTGCTCTCCAGGAGGGCACAGGCACTCACTGTATCTCTGTTTATTTCTTGAAGACTTTTGAGGGTCTCTTGACCACGTGTCGAGCATTTTGGGGAAGAGGAGAATGCAGCCGTTCTATTTTTTTTTTATTTTTATTTTTTAATGTTTGTTTATTTTTGAGAGAGAGAGACAGAGAGAGTGTGAGCGGGGGAGGCGCAGAGAGAGAAGGAGCCACAGAATCTGAAGCAGGCTCCAGGCTCCGAGCTGTCAGCACAGAGCCTGACGCGGGGCTCGAACTCACAAACCGCGAGATCATGACCTGAGCCAAAGTCGGCTGCTCAACCGACCAAGCCCCCCAGGCGCCCCGCAGCCCTTCTGTTTTTTGCGTGTGCTTTCCCGTATGCTCAAATGAAACAAAAAAGGACTGGGTTTGGAAGAGCTCACACTCTGCTGAGGTTCCCAGGGGGCAGATCTGGGTGCGTCGCCTCCCTGAGCTCCTCGTCTCTGTCCGCAGGGCCACTCTATGTCATAGTTGAGTACGCCTCGAAGGGCAACCTCCGGGAATACCTCCGCGCCCGCAGGCCCCCCGGGATGGAGTACTCCTATGACATCAACCGCGTCCCCGAGGAGCAGATGACCTTCAAGGACTTGGTGTCCTGCACCTACCAGCTGGCAAGAGGCATGGAGTACCTGGCTTCCCAGAAAGTGAGTCCTTCACCTTCTCCTCAGTTGGGTGACTTCCAGTTAAAAAAAAAAAAAAAAGCCTGTGGAGGAAGCAGGCTGTTTGGACGTGCTCATTTGCTAAGTCAAGCCCTTGCATGTCTTCTACAACCTGGAAAATACTTACTGCATTATTCACACAGGGGCTTAGTGAGCTCTTTCAAAGCCAGAGCAGCCTCAGAAATGTAAAGTGACTACGTAGGTGAGCAGAAAAGAGGTCTCTTCTCCTGAGATTCAGCCCGAGGTAGAAAACAGCTGGTTTTTCGGGGGCGCCCCTTTTAATTCTGATGATTTTTTTTTTTTTTTTGGCTTTATTCGTTTCGTGGTGAGTTTTTGGACATAGACTTTGGGTGTTGTGCTTACGGTTTTAAGCTTGAAATGGCCTTAAATATTCTAAGGAGAAAGAGCAAGAAGCAAAGGGATCTTCTAGTGACACTGAGTCCTGGATATCATCTGGGTTTATTTTGTGTCATTTCGCGGGGTGACCCTCTAGTTAGAAGTTGGCCAGGTCCCCTGAGGTGAACCGTCTGCGTTCCAAGCATGCCGCCTGCAGTGGAACGTTAAACATCTGAGCTATTCTGAAAGCAGTTCGACAGGTGCCCAGATGTCCTCGGGGGCATTTTGGATATAACCCAAGACACCCTTCCTTAGCTCACGCTTCATGAGGAGGGTTGTAGAACTTTCTCCCTGGGCAGAGGTGGGGTCACTGCCTACCTGTGGTAGAGCTCGATGCCCATCTTTGGGGCGCCAGAGAAGCGAGGTTCTCTTGCGGGCGTGGGCCCTTTGTCACCCTTGGGGACCCGGGCTGGGTCATGGCCATGCCAAGTCCTATGAGTGAGTGAGGCAGCCCTGTCTGACCACGTGGCGTTAGGGATTCGGGGAGGGGTGGCCGCCTCCCGGCCCTGCTGCGGCCACACTGGAACACGGCCAGAGCTGCCCCGTGTTCTGTTGTTGTTGTTGTTGTTGTTGTTGTTGTTGTTGTTGTTTTCAAGCGAGTCCAGACTTGAAGACTTTTTCAGATTTTTGGTGTTCCTACAAAAGCTCTCATTGTATAGATTTTAGGAAACCGTTCTGTGCCTCCCACCGTGCGCAGGTGCACGTACACAGGGCCGTTTGCCAGCTGAAAAGCCTTTGACGTGAGGAAAGGGGTCAGATCCGGGATGCGGGACATTTCACAAGACGTCGCTTCATAAATGTCAACATCACGAAAGACAAAAAGTCCTGGGGAGATCTCGTTCGAGATTAAAGGAAGCTTAAGAGATAGGACGGCTCCCTGTACTCGTGTGACCCTGGGCTGGGTCTCGTTCAGGGTCGGGGTGGGGGCAGCTCTTAGCAAGAGCGTTTATGAACTGAAATTTGAACGTGGACTATATTAGGTGGTACGACTGGACCCACGTTAGATCTGGAGCTGCTGGTAGCGGCCTTGTGTTCAGGCATCAGTGACGTCTGTAACTCACGTTTAGTTTTTTAGTTTTTATTTTTTTTTAATGTTTATTTTTGAGAGAGAGAGAGAGAGCGAGCACGAGCAGGGGAGGGGCAGAGAGAGAAGGAGACACAGAATCGGAAGCAGGCTCCAGGCTCTGAGCTGTCAGCACGGAGCCCGATGCGGGGCTCGAACCCACGAACCATGAGATCATGATCTGAGCCGAAGCCGGACGCTCAACCGACTGAGCCACCCAGGCGCCCCTGCAACTCACTTTTAAATGGTTCAGGCATAAATTGTGTGTGTAGGGGGGAGGGGGACATTGTGTGTGGAGAGAAAGACCCAGCATGACAGGGGAACCTGGCACACCTGGATATTCATTGTTCTATTTCACCTGTACCGTTGCTTCCCAATAGTCCTAACTAAGACCCTGGGGAGTATGGCCTGCCTGCAGGCTGCCCTCGGTGACCCTCAGGTCGTGGTCACTCTGTACCCTGTGTGGGAGTGGGGAAGCATTCGCTGGGCTCAGCATGGCTCTGTTACTAATACAGACGCAGTAGGAAGGCTGGCTGGGTCAGTTTAATAATCCTCCAAGCGAATATTCCTGAGCACTCCTGACATGGACGCTGCGTGCCCTCGGTCCGGCTCCCATGGGGGGGCTGGAACGGATATAGTCCTGGACCTCTCGCAGCAGAAACCTTGGGTGAGCGCAGGAGAGATTAGCAATAAATGTGGGATGGAAAGTAAGTATGGAAGAGGCCGAGAAGCGTGCTGTGCTGGAAACAAGCAGCGTGAGGTCAGCGTGGGGCTCGGGGACGGCGACAGGGGTGCGGAAGGTGGCTGGTGGGCACTCACGCAGAGGGACAGCCGTGAGGCTTCTAGGGAGGGACGTGCTGTGCGGAGAGCGGGGTGTGAGATGTGGCTGGAGGCAGGGGCCCTGCTCATTCAGGGCCTCCCAGACCCGGGCCAGGCACCCTCGGCACGTGACGAGCCACGGAGGGGCAGTAACGAGGTCGGGTTTGTGCCCTAAAGCTCATTCCTTCTACCGGTGGGTTAGGAGCTCGGCGTCCTGCAGAAGGGGATGGTGGCTTGTGCTCCCATAGGCACTGGAGGAGGCCATTGATTTGGGGTATATTTTTGCTGTCGGGATAGTGAGCGGACTTCCAGTTTGAGAGATTGGATGGCGGTGTAGCTGATCAGGATAAAGAAGCCTGGGTGGGAGGGAGGGGAATAGATTCCGGGGGGCCATCCAGGATGCGCCTTGAACACGCGTGAGAGCCATTCAAGGGCCACTGTCGAGCAGGAAGCTGCAGGCCGTAGCTCAGCTCTGAGGGCTGGGCTTAGACCGCAGACCCAGCAAAAGGAGGGGTACTTTCAAGGCACCTAGGCAGGAGGAGGCAGAGCAGAGGAGGGAGTAGGAACAACTCTCAGATCTGGAGCTTCGCTGAAAGCACCCGATGGCGGTAGAGGCTGAGGGGACACCGAGGTGGGAGGAAGGGCAGGACGTGGTTCACAGAGGCCACGGCAGGGGTTTCAGGAAGGCGGAGTGTTACTCTGCCCAGAACAGGAGAGAAGAACGTGCACTGCATCAGGCTCATGGAGCCCGCGTGGTCCTCACTGCTCCCAGCCGAGGACCGGGAGATCCTGCCTCCTCTGTTCAGTATAGTAGAGAAGGAACCAAGGGTCGGATGAACTTTGTGAAAGGGGACAAGCGACTATATTTCAGGATGGAGACTGAAAATGTCCTTGTTAACGGGGTTGTGATCATAGCGATTCTCACCGTGATTAATCACGGCCAGTTTTTGAGAACTTACCATCTGCCAGGCTCAGGACAAGCCTTTTACGTACAGTCTCATCCATCACCTCAGAACGGCTCTGAGACAGCTGTGACTTTAGGATGAGTGAGGACTGTCGGGAGTTGCCAGGAAACCTTTGAGCCAGGTAGGGTGTGCCTGGGTCACTGCCTTCATTTCCAAGATGGGGACTCCGAGGTCCACAGAGAAAAGTGGCCGGTCCCAGCCCTGGCCCTTTGGTTCGCCCCCCTCCCACCCCTGCGCTCTCAGGGAATCACTGCTTCACCCTGGACGGAGGGGAGGACCAGTCAGATGCCCTGTTTCACGGCTTTGCTCACTAACACAGGGTGGGGTGGAGAGAGCCGAGCTCTCTTATGGCCTTGCAGGGGCCCTTTGCTGAAGATGGCCTGCGGTTAAAGACCTAGAACAGGTTTCAAGCTGGTGGTAGTTGAAGATCTTAAGAACAGTCCCCTCGAGTGGAGCCTGCTTCCAAAAATGGGGGGGGGGGGGCTTTCTGCTGACGGCGGAGGCTGAAGAAGCAGGGGAAAGGCCAGATCCTGGCCTGCCTGCTCACGCCTCACAGCCGCTAGCCATGAGCTCGCTGGAGGCCCGCTTGGAGAACTGTTGAGTGAGATCTCTGGCTCATTACGGATGGAATGCAATTATGAATTCGCCTCAGTAAACATTTACTGGGTCAGGCCCTGTGCTCGGTGCCGGGGATATAGAGATGGACTTGCACAGCCTGTCCTTGAGCGGCTTTCCGCTGTAAATATTTGTGTGTGTGCATGTGTGTGCGTGCGCGTGCGTGCGTATGTGTTGGTGGGGAGCTGGGGGTGGGCAAGTAAAGAAACACCATGACGTATATGGACTACAACTAGGTAATATGGGGTATTTGAGCCTTGTACAAATTATGAAAGCTTGGCCGCTTCTAGTTCAGAGTCCACTAACTTTTCTTCTTGCCAAATCCCCAAACCAGTTAAACTTACTCCAAGGTGTTAAACCCGAGTGGGTGTTTTCTTGGTTTTGTTTTTTTTTAAAGCAAGCGCCAGCTTCCCCATCTGTAAAATGGGTCTAGTAACACCCCTCTCATAGGTTGCCATGGGCGTTTAATTAGGTCAGCCGTGCAGAGGTACCCATGACACTGTCTGGGTCACAGGGGTGTTAGTTTTCCTTCCCTTAGTGACCCGTTGATCTCCGCTTACTTAAGAAATGGAATACCAAATGGTCTGAGGGCCCCGGTCATGTCAGTGATCAGCACTGCGCTGGAAAACAACTCCGATTTCTGCAGATGATGGGAATTTGGCTTGATGTTAATTATTTTCTTTTTCTGGCGCATGGGTTCCAAGTCTCTTACTGTTCGGCCCAGAGGGTGGGTGTTACAGCCCAGAGGGTGGGCATTAGTGTTTGATAGCACCGTGGGACATGGGAGGTAGGTGCTAGATTCTGGCTCTCGCCCAGATGATGATGGAGGCCACTGTCGTGGCGTCCCCGAGTTGAGCCCTAATGTGTGGTGGGAGCCCAGCGTGTGGGAATCCAGATTCTTCTGACCGCACAGCTTGCCAAATGCACAGAGCTCGTGTCGGCAGGGAGCACGCCGCCGGGAGAGTTTGGCCCAGGGCTTGGAAGTTCCATTTGAAAAGGCCTCCAAACTAGGAGCGTGGCTCCCCCTGGCCCGGTCCCCGGGTGGCTACTGCGAGCACTTATGTTTCCTGCTTCCATTCTGGCCCCACACAGGCGTCCTAACATGTGGGGTTCTCCTGCTTCCCCTTTTCCGGTCTTTGCGCATCAAGGGGGCCACAGAAGCACCTATAAACCAGGAGTTGTTGGGCGATGGGCAGGAAAAGAGAATCCCTAATTTATTCTTCGGAGAGAGTTTGGCTGGCTTCTCTAGATTGGCCAGTTCGCGGATTACCTGTGAGCCCCGTTCCACCTTTGTCAAGTGGCCTGAAAAGACTGTCCTCCGTCTGGTCATCAGCTTTGCCAGAAACCTGTATAAAAGCGCTTGAAAGGGGTATCTGTTCACCTCTTTATACCTTGCGTTTTCCAAAAATAGGGGGCGATGATTTGGGATTCTAATTACCATGTATCATGATGAAATCTTGTTATACTGAAGTGTAACTGAAACATTTAGAACAGCTTACAAAAGTACATCATTTGAGAAAGGAAAAATGGGAGCTATTGTCACGAGACCTTTCTAAGACCGAAGAGTTAGGAGGTATCAGAACTAGAAATTAGCCACCCTGGAGCGAGCGAGCGTTTCAACATTCCGCCCTGCCCCCAGGTATGTGGCAGGCATAGGTTGGGCCTTTTTGCATGGGCTGGTGTCCTCTGGGACTGGGCATGGACAGACAGGTGTTAGTCATGATACACGCCGGGAAAGGACATGGTTAGTTCTTTGAGAAACACAACTTGTGGGAAGGTTAGCAGGTGCATAGAGCTGAGTTTGGAAGCTTGGAGACCGGTTAGGCGGCAGTGTGGCGTCCAGGGGATGGGAGTGGGCAGTGGTGATGTCTGAGCTAAGTGGTTCTTAGTGGGGTTGGAGCGGGATGGACAAATTACAGAGGCATTTGGGGGTCGATGTCAATAGAACTTGGGAGGAGGGTGCAAAAAATTCTGGGGTATATCTCTGAGTGAGAGAGACCAAGAGGGTAAGAATCAGGGGAGCAGAGACCTTGAATTTGAGGCACCAGAGGGATGTTAGCGCGGGAATGTCCCAAGGCCTGTGGAAGATGACAAAGAGGGTTCCAGGAGAGAGAGGTCAGGAGAGAGGTAGGAATTTGCAAATCTTTTGTATGTATCTAAGAATGGAAGCCCTGGGGATATATGGAAATATACAAAATTAATGGGACATTTTCCCGGTTTTCAGGGACCTGGGGAAGAGAGGAAGCTAGCTTTAGAGAGTCAACCAAGGGAAGGGATGGGGTGGAACTCAATGCGGGCTGGGGGTGCGTTTCTAAAAGGAGCATGAAATCCACCGCGTCCAGAGCTGTAGAGGGAAAAATTGAGGCATCAGAAGAGCTCACTTTGGTCTGACGAAAGGTTCCTTCATAAACGTTTGGAGGCGCATGGATGGAAACAGAATGTTTGCGGACTGACGGGGAGTGATGTGGTGTTGGAGGTTAACCAGTTCTTCTGAGTTTGTCTGTAAAGGGAGGGGGAGAGCAAGTGTTGAGATAAAAGATTTTAGAATAGTCTAGTTACGGATCTCGTATGAAGGACACCGGTGTTGGTCACTTGCATATAAAAGGGAATGTGGCTGCTTGGTGTGTCTTTACTCTTCAAATGATTGGGGCCTTGGTTTTTTAGTTATTTTTAAAAATTCTTTTAAATGTTTATTTATTTTGAGAGATAGAGCTTGAGCAGGGGAGGGGCAGGGAGACAGGAAGAAACAGAATCTGAATGAAGCAGACTCCAGGCTCTCAGCTGTCAGCACACAGCCCAATGCGGGGCTTGAACCCACGAACCATGAGATCATGCCCTGAGCCGAAGTCAGACGCCTCACCGACTGAGCCACCCAGGTGCCCCTAGTTATTTTAATTAGAAAAGAAATACCAATTTTTGGCTTACGATATATTTTCTGTCTGCATCCTAAGAAGTATGTTTTCTCTTCTTGAAACACTTTGAAATGAGTTCATTCTTGATTTCAGTGTATTCATCGAGATTTAGCAGCCAGAAATGTTTTGGTAACAGAAAACAATGTGATGAAAATCGCAGACTTTGGACTGGCCAGAGATATCAACAATATAGACTATTACAAAAAGACCACAAACGTAAGTCAGTGGCAGTGATGTGGAAGGGGGGGGAGGTTGTGGGTATCACGGAATGTTCCAGATGAAAGATGATAGATGCTCATTCCTCTGTCCTTTATCCCTGTTCTTTTGCTTCACTCTTTTTTTTTAATTTTTTTTTTGACATTTATTTATTTTTGAGAGACACAGAGAGAGCGTGAACAGGGGAGGGGCAGAGAGAGAAGGAGACACAGAATCCGAAGCAGGCTCTAGGCTCTGAGTTAGCGGTCAGCACAGAGCCTGATGCGGGGCTCGAACCCACAAACCGTGAGATCATGACCTTAGCCGAAGTCGGACGCTCAACCGACCGAGCCACCCAGGCGCCCCACTTTTGCTTCACTCTTGACAGATTTCCCAATAAGTCAACTTAGGCTGTATTTAAGCTACTCTTAGTAAATGAGAACAGTCTATATACAGAATAATCAACCTCAAGGGTCAAGAACTTCCCAGGCAAAGACTAGAGCTTGGGAGTTTCTAGGTTAAGTTTTGCATAGAAGGTGGTCAGGGTGTGTCTGTGTGCAAGGGAGATGGGAGATTATGAGAATCCAAAGAAATGGCATTTTAGTAATGTCCCCAGATCTGCACGCTGCACGTTAGATCCAGGCCCTGCAGGAGCTGACGTCTCTGCTCTCCCGACTGACCAGTGAAAACCATTAGTATCGGCTCGTAAATAGAGTGCAGCCTGTTGGGTGTGCTGAAGCAAACTGGATTTTAATACAGTGGTTATTACCTTTTCTCCCCCACACTTGGCAGGGGCGACTTCCGGTCAAGTGGATGGCTCCGGAAGCCCTTTTTGATCGCGTGTACACCCACCAGAGTGACGTGTAAGTCCCTCCCTCTCTCCGGCTTCTCTCCACCGGGTTGAGTGGCAAAAATACTGTATTCACCTCTCTTCAGTCTTCGGTCCCTGCTGTATTTCACACATTTGTAGAAGGAACAGGGGCCGGCCTTCGAAAGGACGGATTTTATGGTAGGCTGGCGACCAACGCTGTGTCACTAATCTGCCCAGCTTCAAAGTGCACACGGGGCGCGCCGCTAACCTCTGGCCAGAGCAGAAGCCCCCCCCACCCCACCCCAGAACTTATGCACGGATGTGCGGCCTCAGAGCTGCTGTCTAATTTGCCAAATTGGTAAATTGGTAGCATGCTCTTTGCTCCCTGAAAGAAGGAATTTTGAAACTTCTCCTACTCGATGGTCGTTTGCCATACTTCCCCCTTCCTAGCTTTGCCCTTCTAGGGAAAAGCTGAGTGGGGCACCGTCTGCTCAGGTGATTTCCATGGGCCCTGATTGCTCTGTTGATCCTTTGAAGAAAAAAAAATACCGGATCTTGTCTTGGCACCCTTGATATCGTTAGAGAAAGAGAGTGAACGTTCCACACTATGTCCGTTATGCTACACCTGAAAGTACTGTCAGGGTCAGCCTCCCACCTGATATTTTCAAATTTTCGGTTTGGAAATGAGGTTGAAAGATGTTCCCGTGGTGGGAAGCTGGGTGGAAGGTTACAGCGCCTCTCTGGGTACTGGTTTCCCCAAGTTCCTGTGGGTCTATAATTAGTCCAAACTAAAGAGCTGAAATCAGTGGCGCTGTTTTTATTCACGGGAGCAGGAGGACCGCCGGGGTGGGCATCGGTCCCCTGCCAGCTGGGAAGGAAGGCGCTGGGGGTCCCGTTTTCTCAGTGAGTCAGCCGCCTGCATGGGGATGCTACTCTTCCTATGCCCGGAACCGGGGAGAGTTTCATTTCTCACCCCAAACCTGAAACTCCTCCAGACAGAGTCAGTAAGGGTGTGTTTCCAGAGCCCCGGTGACATAGGTGAGTGCAGGAATCTCGGCTCAATGATCCCAGGAATTGTGAGCATCCGGAAAGAGGCTCAGAAAATCGAGGCTCAGAAAATCCAGCCTTGGGTCTCCGCAGGGTCAGGTGCACATGGTACCTTGTGAGACATTTTCAGTTTCTCTTGTTGGAAACTCATCTGGGGCACAGGATTTCTCCATCCTTTTTTTTTTTTCCTTTTTTTTAGCCCCTTTTAAAAAATACTTATTTTTAGGCTATAAATTTTATTTATAGGCTGTCCTATATATAATTTTTTAACATTTATTTATTTTTGAGAGACAGAGAGAGAGCGTGAGCAGGGGAGGGGCAGAGAGAGAGGGAGACACAGAATCTGAAGCAGGCTGCAGGCTCTGAGCTGTCAGCACAGAGCCCGACGCGGGGCTCAAACCCACGAACCGTGAGATCATGACCTGAGCCAAAGTCGGACACTTAACCAACTCAGCTACCCAGGTGCCACCCCCCCCATTTTTTTTTAGATGTTTATTTATTTTGAGAGAGAGCAAGAGAGTGGGGGAGGAGCAGAGAGAGGGAGAGAGAGAGAGAATCCCAAGCAGTCTCCAAGCCATCAACTGGGAGCCTGACACGGGGCTAGATTTAATGAACTGCATGATCATGACCTGAGCCTAAATCAAGAGGTGGGCACTTAACCACCTGAGCCACCCAGGTGCCCCAGGATTCCTCCATCCTAATCCCAGCCCGATGCTAACTTCCCTTCATGACCTTAGTAAGTCATGAACCTTCTGTGGCCCCAGATGCCCCACGGGCTGCGCTGGGCAGCTGTCACCTCGGGAATTGGCTTGCTGGCCTTATTCTGGCACCTGCTCATGCTGGGCGTCATGCATGAAGAGCTTTGCAGCTTCAGAGTCAAGATCCTCACATTCTAACACTGCATTTAAGATGAATGACTTTATTTGAGATGGATGGAATCAGAAAACAACCACCCCTAATCTCCACCGAAAAAAAAAAAAAAAGTGACAGTTTACCATCACTACTCCGTTGTCTGTGGATGGAAAATTCCATGAGAACATCCTTCACATTATCATCCTTTGGGGATGCTCCTTCTGGGCAAGAAGGGGCATGTAGGATGAACTCCAGGAGGGCTCGGGTCATTTGTCTTTGAACATGAGAAGCGAGTGGGTGTCTGTTTTCATAACCGGGCACGTTGAGGTTTTTGTGATTCAGGTGGGTTAGTAACACCGTGTTTTCTCTCTCCTTTGCAGTTGGTCCTTCGGGGTGTTGATGTGGGAGATCTTCACTTTGGGAGGCTCACCCTACCCAGGGATTCCGGTAGAGGAACTTTTTAAGCTGCTCAAGGAAGGACACAGGATGGACAAGCCGGCAAACTGCACCAACGAACTGTAAGGGCCATTGTCTCCTGATGCCGCGGGGGACCCCGCCCCCCCATGCCAGTTACCCTCCTCCAGACTTATTTTGGGTTTTCCAAGGCCCCTGGTTTTCTGTACATGCGCTAAGAATTACTGCCGGAGCTTTCTGGGCTCCATCCCAGAACTGTCGTGGATGGCTACACTGATGGCCACGACTGTCCCAAAGAAAGAACATTCGGAGGTGTATGGAGGGAGCGTTAAATCACAGAGGGCACCGGGCTTGCCAGCCAAGGGCTCCTGCCTTTCTAGAGTGAACCAGAGTCATCTTCTGGACCGCTAGGCTGTGCCTTGCTGTTGTCTCTCCTCAGAAGAGACAGGGAGAGATACGTCTGGCCTTTTCTCATACACAAGCTAGAAAGCCGTGGGGTTGCCCGCCTGGAGTATAGGGTGAAAGACCAGCATAGCTCTTGTTCAGTGTGCGTGCCTACCCCCAGCACGGCCGGTGGGAATGGGTGCTTCCACAGCGTCTTTGTGCCCGCCGATAATTGCTCTTACAGGTTGACACGGCCTCCGTTTCTTCAGAGCAAACTCGTGTCTGGTTACCTGTGTTTTACCCACAGTTTAGCACAGAGAATTAAAAACGCGTCCACGGGCCTTCCTTTAGAGCCCCAGATCTGACTGTAAAACCGTGAGCTGGTTTCTAGAAAAAGCCAGCACTTCAAGTGGAATTATGTTGTGTGTGTGACATGTGTCCCGTGCAGGAGAATCAGTGCTTTGAAAAGGAGTCTCTCTCTTCCCTGCCCCCCCACCCAGGATTAACTAAGAAGAGTGATTGTCCCAGAGAATGTGGTCTATTGTGTATCGTTTCATGGGGATTTTATATCCGTAATCCCATGAGTGCTTTTCACTGTACAGTGGACATCTGATGAATGGCCACATTTTATAGCGTATTATATAAAGGTATTTATTGTGCTGCCTGACATTCCTATTGCTTTTTCTAATATAGAGGGTCTGTCGAAACCCGTAATCAAGATAAGGCCTGGGACCCTGGGCCTGTCCAAGAGTTAATCAGGAAGTTAATGTGCAGCCCAGGGATGGCAGATTAATTCATAAAAACCTTACCTTAAAGTTGTGGTTTTCAAACTTCATTTTTTTTTTTTTTTAATAAAACTGAGGAACCTTTGTCCGCTACAATCATCAAAGTAAAGCCTGAAGTGTCAGGGAGAAGAATGTATGTATAGCTGCTTTGGGTCCAGGCAGGAGTGGGGCGGGAGGGGGTTGCCGGGGAGAGACTGGAGGCCCGGTCCCGTCATAAGGCTTTTCCTACAATGTCCCAAAGTGCCATAAAGGGGTGATGCCACCGCGGTGTGTCACCATCATAGGAACCCAGAAACCCAGCGGCAAAGGCAGGTAGAAAAACATCTGCCTCGATGGCATAGATACCGTCCCAGAACACTTTGGGTCAAGTGATGTTTTTGTAGCTCAGAGCGCCTTTCAGAGGAACCAAGCCGTGAATTTGGGGGGGGGGGGGGATGCGAAGAACTGCCTTCTAGTTGGGGAAGTCATACATTTCCATCCTTTAGGACATAGCCCCATAGCACCTGTTAAAACTGGCTGATAGCCGTGCGCCTAGTAACTTACAAAGTGGATTCACCAGATCGTTTCCGCAGGTACATGATGATGAGGGATTGTTGGCATGCCGTGCCCTCACAGAGGCCGACGTTCAAACAGTTGGTAGAGGACTTGGACCGAATTCTCACTCTGACAACCAATGAGGTAAGAACCCTCTTCCGGAAGGCCCTGGCCCTCTCGTGGGAGGCCGGTGCGGCTTTGTAAACGCAGCCTCGCCCGGAGGAAGCTGTGGGATAGCTGGTCGTGTTCCCACCGGGGTCAGGCAGGGTTAAGATCTCTGCTCCTCCGAAATCCCAGGTTTTTTTCTCAGAGCTGCGCTCTGAGGGTTCTGGCTCACGCATCCAGACCGAGGGCCCTACTCGAGGCTGCTCCTCTCTGGGTAGTGGGTTCAGGGTGTGGCATGTAGAGAGTGGGGAGGGGAAAGAAACGTCCTGTGGCAGCATTTGGGTTTGCGTGGGAGGAGCTTGGGTTTCTGTTCTGGTTGGGTTATGCACCCTAGTCATGAGTGTAGGAGCCGCCGATGGGCTCCACTGGAGGAAGTGAACTTCTGCCATTTTAGTTCCTGCTCAACACACCCCCCTGTCCACCATGACCCAGCTTGCCATGCCCCTGTCCACCATGCCCCTGTCTGCCATGCCGCTGCTCACCATGACCCTGTCCAGTGATGGCATGTGGTCTCCATCTCTGTGTATGTGAACACACACACAGTTTCCTATAATGAATGACTTGTGATTTTTTTAAAGTGAAAACTTACACTTTTTTGTTAAAATATTATTTTCTATAAAATATCTCTGATCCGTACCAGTAAAAGAAACACCCCTCACTGTCCATATCCCATCCAGGCAGGTCTTGCTTCAGGATGCAGATCGAGAGTAGTCTCTGTGGTTGTGGAAAGTGTATGATCTAAGCAGGAGAGATGATAAAACCCACCGAGGCCAGAAAAAAAACCCCACGGGGCGCCTGCGTGGCTCAGTCGGTTAAGCATCTGACTTTGGCTCAGGTCATGATCTCACAGTTCGTGGGTTCGAGCCCTGCATAGGGCTCTGTGCTGACAGCTCAGAGCCTGGATCCTGCTTCGGATTCTGTGTCTCCCTCTCTCTCTGCCCCTCCCCCACTTACTCTCTGTCTCTCAAAATAAAGACATTAAAAAAAAGAAAATTTAAAAAAAGTTTAAAAAATGAAAAAAAACATTAAAAAAAAAAAACGACGAAAAACTTGTTAATGAATGAATTGGAGGTATTTAATGAGGGCGCAGAGAGCATAGTCTTCCTCCAAACCAGAAAAAAACCTCCCCCAAACCCACAGTTGTCTTAACAACAACAACAAAAGGCTAAAATTGCTTAAATAAAAATAATGCGCTTAATGTATTTTTAAATAATACATTGAATAGTTTCGGAATGATTTTTAAAAAAGCAATAATCCACTGCTGTGATTCAAAGCCTTAAGCCAGCAACATTATCTTGTGCGTCTAACTGTAGCTGATAAAAGGAGAGATTGCATTTAAATGAATACAGCTGACCTTCAGAAGTTAAAAGGAAAGGAACAGTTCAAGGGGGGGAAAAAAAGCAACTTTCTTCTCCTGCCAAAATTGTTGTTTCTAGTGTAAGTTCCTTTAACCCTAGACTTGGACTCTACTGATAGCCCAATTTCTCCCCTATCAGATCTGAACATTCATGGCTGCATTCAGCAACTGGGAGAGCCCTAATGTTCCATTTTAATGGTCCTGCGTTCGTGCTGCACGCTACTTTATTTATATATTTATACTTAAAACGGGCCCATTCATGCTGAAATTTACATCTAGCGTCCTAAAATAAAGCAGAATGCCATATTGTCGAACGGATATAAAAATCGAAGTTTCTTTCCTTCTGAAAATCATTACCATATGCTGGAGAAAAATGGTTCCATTTAGGACAAAATTTCATTTTTATCATTGTAAGCAAAAAGTTCTCTTTTGATGTGGTGGGCGTGTTTGTTTCCAGTTGTGCGGTTAATGCTGATGTTGTTGGAACTGACACATCCCCCACTCTCGGATGGGGTTCTTTTCTTGCCAACCCTGGTGATGAATTAGAGTGGTTGTTTTTTTTTTTTTTTAATTTTAATTTTTTTTTTTTTTTGGTCTTTTAAAATGTATCGTCGCCAACATTCTGTGGGCTCTTTTCTGATAACATGGGGGCTGGTGCTGCTGTGGTCTGCACTTTTTGTCTCCCCTCAGCAATAACCGCCTGCCCTGGAATGTCACTGGCTTGGGGTGTGTGAGCAGAACGGCCCCAGTGTGTGAGCCCAGCGGGGGCAGCGAGAGCCGGCTGTTCGCCCGTTTAGAAACCTTCCCATAGTTTGCGGAGTAGGGGTTCTGCAAACCTCTTCCGCAAAGGGCCAGATAGTAAATATGTTCATCTCTGTGAGCCAAACAGTCTCTGTTGCGATGTTCGGTCCCGCCGTCAGGGCGAGAAAGCAGTTACGGACGATACGTAAATGAGTATCTGTGTTCCGGAGCAAACTTGATGGACCCTAACATTTAAATTTTAGTTGAATTTTATGTCATTTTATATAATTTTAATGCCACGAGATACTATTCTTCTTTTGATTTCCTCCCACCCCCACCCCCACCCCGACCACTGAAAAATGTTAAAAAAACATTTTTCGCTAATGGGCCATGCAAGACCAGGCAGTGGACTTGCAGCCTGCCATTAAGTTGGAGGAAATGTTATCCTGGGTCGCCCAGTGGGCTCTTTTCCACAGCACCCCCCGCAGATGCTCTAGGGAGCAGAAGAGCCCTTTTTGAATTTCAAACTTTTCTGTAACAGTCCATTATGGATTTAACATACACGAGTCTATCCGAGCCTTTTCTGAACCTGTTTACATTTCCAACTCCGAGGGCTTCTGAGAGTAATGAATTACATCTGGGAAATTACCCGCTGAATGGAGACATATTCCCCTTAAATTATCCTAGAAACTGCAATAGTAAAATGTAATTCATAAAATAAATATTCATGGTCTCAACTATTTAAAGGGGTCCCAGGAATCCATAACACGTTATGTTTTTGTCATCTTGCTGGGGCTCGAATTTGAACCGGGTGCACACTCGCTCGCTCGCTCGCTCTCTCTCTGGGAGGCACGTAGCAAGCCGCTCGCTTGGGTCTGTGCGAGTGGAGTTGACCGCTCAGCACCTCCTATCAGCTGGTTTGGGTGTTCCCTGCTTGCCAGTAGTTTAGTCACGATGGATTGTTAAGAGAAAAGTCAAGGGCAGCCTAGAGTTAACAAAGTTGAGGTCTCAAGGAGGTGTTTGTGGGAGCCGGGGGGGGGCTGGGTCTCTGTGTCAGCTCTGCTAGAGCGTCTCGAGGGCCTGCGTGTGAAATAAAAGTCTTCTCTTCCCTTCTTTCAGGAATACCTGGACCTCAGTCAGCCTCTCGAACAGTATTCACCTAGTTACCCAGACACAAGGAGTTCTTGTTCTTCAGGAGACGATTCTGTTTTCTCTCCGGACCCCATGCCTTACGAACCATGCCTTCCTCAGTATCCACATGTAAACGGCAGTGTTAAAACATGAATGAGCTTGTCCTTCTGTCCCCAGACAGGATGGCACCGAGAACCTAGTCACACTGAGCAGGGAGGCCATGCCCCCCCCCCCACACCCGGGAGCTTGCTGTCTCCGCTTGTATATATGGATCAGAGGAGTAAATAATTAGAAAAGTAATCGGCACACGTGTAAAGAATTTATACAGTTGGAAACTTATAATCTTCACCAGGAGAAGAAGAATGTTTCTGGGGCAATCGACTGTCCATGGGCCGCCACGCGCCCATGACCCGCTCTGGGTACTGGCTGTGAACCAGCTGGACTCGAGGCAAACATACGTTCTGCCTTCCTTTGTGAATTTTGTAATAATTGGAGAAAATATATGTCAGCACACACTTACAGAGCACAATTGCAGTATATAGGTGCTGGGTGTATGTAAATATATTCAAATTATGTATAAATATATATTATATATTTACAAGGAATTATTTTTTGTATTGATTTTAAATGGATGTCCCAATGCACCTAGAAAATTGGTCTCTTTTTTTTTTTAAAATAGCTATTTGCTAAATAAATGCTGTTCTTACACAGAATTTCTTAATTTTCACCGAGCAGAGGTGGAAGAATACTTTTGCTTTCAGGGAAAATGGTATAACATTAATTTATTAATGAATTGGTAATATACAAAACAATTAATCATTTATAGTTTTGTGTTTTTGTTTTCTCGTAATTTAAGTGGCATTTCTACACAGGCAGCGCATCAGACTAGTTAATCTTTTGCTTGGACTTAACTAGTTATCAGATTCTCTGACAAGAGAATAGGACTTGCCGAATATGACTAATGGGGGGAAAGTGAAGTTTCGATTTATTTGTTTAAACTCTGCTGTCAGATGATTGTTCTTAAACCACCAAAATGCCAATAGCAAACGAAGCCCGTTAGTAAGAAAGTATTTTGTTTTGCTGGGCAGCCCTGTCCCTGGGCCCATGGAGCATTTAACTGGACTTCCCAAGACAAATGGTACCAGCGTTCTCTTAAAAAGATGCCTTAATCCATTCCTCAAGGATGGACCGTAGTTGAGCTGATAGCAGAATGTACTTCTCTCGGGCAGCTGGACTTCTGCCTGAGTCGCACATTAATCAGATTAGCCTGTATTCTCTTCAGTGAATTTTGATAATGGCTTCCAGATTCAGTGGTGTTAGAGAAGCCTTTTAGAATCTTAACGTCTCATCGTAGAAATCGAAACATTGAGTTGTTCTGCTGATAGTTTGGGGGATGCTTCCATCTTTTTAAGGGATTGCTTCCGTCTAGTTCTGACAGGACCTCGCGGAAAGATCCAGCCTGATACCAATGTCAGACACAGTGTCGCCATGTTGTTAGTTCTGTATTCAAGTATCGTGTTTTGCTTCGGAAACACCTACTCACTGCGCTATAGCCATGCAACGTGAATGCAGATTACACTGATTCTACTTGTTACGGAATTGGAGAAAGTATTTAATAAAGCCTGTTAATTTTTATACTGACAATAAAAATGTTTCTACAGATATTAATGTTAACAAGACAAAATAAATGTCACGCAGCTTATTTTTTTAATACTCTTGTCTCACCAAATGGTTTCCTGTGCTCGGAGGGGTGTCGACTCAGTGCCGTTCGGTGTGATTGCATGAAAGCCGGAGCCGGGAAGGTTCGTTGTTTGCTACAAACCGGTGATGACTTATCAGAGGGGTTGGCCGGGACGAGCAGGACCCGGGACCCTGGGACCGGTGGATCCAGTGGAAAATCAGGGGACGTTGGTTTAAGCTCTGGCTCTGTTGCTTCCTAGGGCCCCCAAAGATGTCATTATAGCTTTCTGGGCCCTAGATTCTCCCAGAAGAGCAAACGGGGGATGGCATGGGTGAGAGCTTTGCAAACAGGGAGGTGTTGTAAGGATGACAGGTGCTGAGAGACATATTCAGAAGATGGGAACACTAGGGAGGGACCTTGAAACCTCGAGGCTGGCTTCCCCATGATGTACAGAGAGAGGAGAATTTGCTTCAGCACTGCAAAAAGATAGCTTGAGCAAACTTTAAAATGATTTGACCTATTTCCATGCCACCAAGAATCTGAAGAGGGAAATGGTGTTCTGCCTGCTAATAATGTGCAAATTCTATGACTCCAGGTTTCATTATACCTGCTTGCCAGCCTCCGTAGCAGGAAAGGGAGACAAAAATAGGCTGACTTCTCCCAAACTTCCGCCATTCTCTCAGAACCTTAAGGTTAAAACGTGCCATGTTTAGGGTCTTCATTGTGTTTGAGGCCATTAGTGGACACAGGGTGTCACCAGCCATCTGGAGGGCGGCCTGCCGTCCTGGTTCTGCCTTTGCCCATCTCCTGTGCTCCCTGCCATCAGCAGCAGAGAGAGTTCTGATCCCACCCCAGAAGCAGCTTTTAATCACGTGTGTCCAGGAAGACCCTGCAGCCCACTGGGCATTTTCACGGGTGGGACCCCCTTGGCTGGGGCTGAGGGGGGGCTTGCTGGTGCTGCACGCACGTTTGAAGCTGGGCTCCGCGTCCGTATGGGTCCTTCTCTGTGAAGCTCGGTGGTGTGCATTTTATGCCTTTGAGACTGAAGGGGCAGTTCATGGCTTTTTAGTCAACAGTGTAGGTTAGAATCCCATGCTGGCTGTTGGCCATTTTGATTTTTGAATTATTCTGAAAGATTTGTCATCAAGGGAAAGGTGGCAGAATGGTCCATGAGAAGGATGAGAAGTACTTCTTTTTTGAGCCCTGCCGGAAATAAACAGGAGCACGTTATGAGACGAATCCTGGAGCTTCTGGTCCGCCCCCCGCCCCGCCCCCCACCAGACCCAAGGAGAGCAATGGAAATGAGTTGAACCACAGAATGATTGTCATCATGACGTGAGATCAGTTGATTTACAAAGAACCGAAAGTCTCAGACATCTCGGTGAGAGGTGGGTAGTGCCTGGGCCTGCCATCTCCAACTGGGAAGGGCGTAGTCAAGGGGCTGCCTCAGGAAGTAGCTGCTGGTGGGGTCAGGCAGGGTGGGGAGGGGAGAGTGGGGCAGAGAAATGGGGCCTTCCAGAGGGTTCTATGGCTTCCCTTGGGGCTGGATACCCTTCTGCACCGTTCAGCCTCTCAACTCCTCTTTACCTCAGGGAGCTTCCCTCCACACAGGAAACTGAAACATGCACTTACAAACATCTGGCAGACTCGCACAGCCATGCATGGAGGACCCAACCTCCATTCTGGAAACAGGAAGTTGGTCTACTAGCTCGTATCATACAGTTAAGCCTCCAGAAAGGTGGCATACAGAGGTCCCCGCAATTACAGATTAGGAACTGGAGGTTCCTGAGGGTGACGTGGCTGGGAATGGTCTAAATAAGGCTGCAGCCTTATGCAGTACGGGAGAAAGACAGTGGGTAGGCTGAGACAGAATGGATTGGTTTAGTCCATAAAGCTGGGTGATGTCGGGCAAGTCTTGGATTCTATGTGGACTTTGATTTTCTCAACTGTAAGACTAGTTACCCCCAGTCTCATGGTCCTGCAGTGAGGGCTACCTAGAGGAACTTAGCTCAGCTCTGGCACACCATACTCCGTAAATAGTGTCCTTCTAAGAACTTGTTTTTGTACATTTATGAATTTTTTTTAGTGTATTCACAAGGTTGGGCAACCATCGCCACCATCTAATTCCAGAACATTTTCATTACTTCAAAAGGAAGCCCTCTACCAATGAGCAGTCACTTCCTACCTTCCTTTTCCCCTGAGCCCTGCAACCCTCGATCCGCTTCCTATCCATGGGTTTGCCTGTTCTAACCATTTTACAGAAATGGGATCATATGGGATCATAGTACAATGTGTCGTCTTTTGTGTTTGTCTTCCTTCACTTAGTATATTTTCAAGATTCGCCCATTTTGTAGCATTCATCAGTACTTCATTCCTTTTTATTACTGCATCATATTCCATTGTGTGGATATATACACATTTCATTTGTCCGTTCATTGGTTGATGGACATTTGGGTTTCCGCTCTTTGATGATTAGGAAAAGTGCCACTATGAACATTCATGTACAAGTGTCTGTGTGGACATATATATGTTTGCATTCCTCTTGGGTGTATACCTAGCAGTGGGATCACTGGGTCATTCGGTAACTCTTGTGTCTCACCTTTCAATGAACTGCCAGGTTGTTTCCAAAGTGGTCGCACTATTTTACATTCCCACGAGCAATATATGAGGGTTCTCGTTTCTCCATATCCTTGCCAACATTTGTTATTGGCACTATTTTTTCTTATAGCCATCCTAGTGGGTGTAAAGTGTCTTCCTAGGAATTTAATAGTTGAGGAGATACCATTCAGATCATGAACGAAAGATCTAGAATACCTTACTAGGTTCTCTAGAACAAAATAATTGGCCTGGCTTTTGCACTTCTAAAACGGCCAAGATCGGTGAGAGGGCTTTGGTGGAGCCTCGTGGAGTGGAGGGTGCTGAGAAATCGATCATTCTCTTTTTCCTCTTGGCTGAGAAAGGAAGGAAGGCTTGTCACATGCTACAGAAAGAGAGACCTGCTTCCTGGTTGAAATCCTTGAGTGCATCTCTGCACTCCACGTCACCAGTTTTATGCCAGATGAGGTCTGGTGAGCTTGAGCAATCCACGGGGACTGATTAATGCGCCATTACTTATGTATGCACATGGGATCCCTCCTGATCCAGCCAGCGTTTTGATGTTATTTATTTTTTGATGTTTTTAAAGATGAAAGCAAAGTTTATCTTCTCTCACATTTCATCCCCAGGAAGCCTTGAAATGACTTGGCTGGGCACGGACTGCGGGAGCCTTCCACATCTTAAGTGACATTCTGGAAGGGGGCCCTTCTGGTGTCCTTTTCTCCTCAGGGTCCTGGGGGTTTTGATGGGCCGCTCCAGATTGCCTCTCGGTCCTGGCTCAGAGGTCACACGAGGTGCTGTCGAAAGAAGACAGTGGACAGGAGGACGACCAGTGTTGTCCGCCTTGCATTTTGTCTCCCATTATCCCGGGACCCTTGAAATAAAAGGCGGTGGATTTCTTCTAATTTGCAAAGCTGAATCCTAGAGTATGTAGCGGTTGAGTGACAGAATTGGGTTTAAAATACACATGCAGGTAAGTGATCTTTCCTCCTATGGCTCAGAACACTGCCTCCTTCTGGGCTGTGTCTTTTTCATTTCTTTTTCTCATTTAATTCCTTAGTGGGGGTCACTTAACCGAATCCCGCCTGTACCCCTTTCAAGTCAAAGTCTGTAGCATGATGTATTTGGAAAAGGACAGAGAACCTTGATGGATTTATAAATTCAGAATAGAGGAGGAGACGTATTCTTATTCTGGAAAGGGACGATACATGACCTCTTTCTCAAATGATCGTTGAATTAAGTAAGATTTTACCTGGGAAGCACCGAACATAGTGCCTGCTGTGTAACCCTCAAGTATTAGCAGTGGTTTATGTTTATATTTATCGTCTTTCTATAAATACAGATGTAAACACTCACAAAGATGTAGGTATAAAGACCAAAAAGTATACATACGTATGTATATGTATTTACGATTACTACTGAAGAAACTGATTCATGAAATTGCTAGACAGTTGTGAATTTCATGAGGACGTCTCCCCCCACTTCTGTGAACAAACATCATTTAACTTTTAAGTCTGTAAAAATGACCACAAATTTTAAAAATGAAATTATGCTTACAACACTCAACCTGTTTTGCTCGCAACCCTTTTTATTTTTTATTAAAAAAATTTTTTTTAATGTTTTATATATGTTTGAGACAGAGAGAGAGTGAGAGCAGGGAGGGGCAGAGAGAGAGGGAGACTCAGAATCCAAACAGGCTCTAGGCTCCGAGCTGTCAGCACAGAGCCCAACGTGGGGCTCAAACTCATGAACTGTGAGATCATGACCTGAGCTGCAGTTGGATGTTTAACCAACTGAGCCACCCAGGCGCCCCTGTGCTCCCCTTTTTAAACAAGAATTTTCTCTCTAAACACTGCCAGGCAATCTCCTGTATGAGCTTTAAGAGACAATTCAACGTGTTAAGAACTGTATGGACGAAGCTGATGAATGGTTTAAGTACCATTGTCTAAACGGCAGACCAGAAGCAAAAGCTCGGGAGGGTTTTTGCAAAGGGAAGCTCCCTTTCCAGCCTTGCATGTGATGTTGTTACAAGCAAAGCAAAATGGTTCTGTGACAACCGGAAATATCCCATGGACAAAACAGAGAAGGCCTGATGCGTGTTCTACTGGGGGTAGGATTGTTATCTTTTAGGGGCTGCCCCCCTGAATCGTTGGGAATTATGAAATTAGCGTAAGTTACCCAACAGCTCTGGAGAGGTTGAAATATGCACTGTTCTGTGGGGGAAGTGCATTAAGGGTTCTGGTCGACTCCAGGCGGATCTCCTTCCTACAGCGAGTACTGGGAGGATGGAAATGAGAGAGGACGGCTGGATAGTTTCCTATACAGACGGAGAGCCCTTTAGTTATGCTGTGACTTGATCGGCTGCCTCTTCTGGAAAGAGGCTGAGTGTATCTTTGCATACACTAACCCAGCAGGAGAGGAGGAAAAAACCTAGTTTCCTTCCTGGCATCATCCTTACCCCCCATGAGACTAGCCCTTTGGTTGCTGTGTATTGGATTTAGATCTGACCAAAATGCGGAAGCTTCTGGTCTATTCCTGGCCATCACCCAGTAGCTGCCAGCGCTGGGAAGGAAAAAGGCTAAGGCAAAACATTAAATCACAAAACGAGCAGTGGTATCCCTGGGGTTGCAGGTGTGGTTAGTGGAAGAGCTCTCCAGCTCTCGAGTAGATCAGGGGGGACAAACTGTGGCCCACAGACCAAACTGAGACCTGCTTTCATGCCGCCTGAGAGCTGTAGGGAAGAATTTTATGTTTTTAAATGGTTGAGAGAAAATAAAAAAGACGTATCTCGTGACAAGTGAAAATTATATAAATTTCAAATTTCAGTCCATAAATAAAGTTTTATTGGAACACAGCCACGCACATTCGTTTACACATGGGGGACAGCCGCCCGAGCACTGTAACAGCCGTGGAGTCGTTTGGACAAAACCCCCACCGCCAGACAGGGCTTGGGGGCAAGGACAGTAGCAGATAACAAGGTCCTGAAATTGGGTGATGCATTTGAGAATCGGGTCCACTTGAAAGAGAGGCCTGGGGGTGGGGATGAAAGCCATGAAAAACACCCTTTGGCAAAGCAAGGTGTTTTAAGATCCTATGGAGACAGTTAGTGGCCAACGTGATGTGTCTAAACGAGCCTTCCTGGTGCCGTTTCTCCCCTGGAGTGCCATGTAGCAACATGCCCAGTGCTCTTCCAAACAAGGTTGCCACAGAGATCCGCAAACCAAAGGCTAAATAAATAGTGTGGTTCTTCCAGAAGGGGGGAAGGTGAGAGGTTGACATTCGGATTTGAATGATGCTTGTTGGGCAGGAAGTAAATCTGATCTCTCTCAGCTAAGGAGCACCTTTGTATCGAAACACTGCATATTCCTCGGCAGGACAGGGACCCGAGTTCAGGGGGCAGGATGGCCCTCTTCACGATCCTGTTAGAAGGTTTTATTTTCCATCACTCTGGGCTTCTTGTGTGCATTAAGATTTTCACGGAAGAGATGGTAGGCACGTGTCCTTGTCCAAACTCTTCTCTGAACACAAAGGCAATCCCAGGACAGACCATGTTGGGGCTGCCTTAGTTCACCTGCACACATGATTGAGTACGACTTCTATGTGCTTCCCAAGAACTGGCAGGTCAGATTGCTGAAGACTTGATGTGACAGGGCCACTTGCCCCAGACATCAGCACACCACTCCCCTGAGTAAACAGATCAGGGGTGGGGGGTGGATATCTACATATGCGATGAATGCATACAGGTCATGGAGACTGGCAATAACAACGGGTAGATCTGGTCGCACCCTTGTCTTCCGAATGAGGGTGAAAGCGAATCAAACACTGAGCCCGTATTTTTATGACCCAAAAGCTGGTGAGTTTAGTCAAGTGCAGGGGATGCGAGATGGAGGGGAAAGGAAACCCAGGCATATGTATGGGCTTTGGGCAAGCTGAGCCTCTGGCAGACCCCTGGCACGAAAGCCCAGACCCTTTTCAAAGCCTGGGACGAGTGTGAGTGAGAAGGCAAGGGTGTAAGTGGTGTCCCTTGAAAGGTACACATTGTTGGCCTGGTCTGATTTACGTGACACCTGTAAACCCAAGGAGAGCCCGAGAAGGGGCCCCGGGCAGCGGCCAGCGGGTACGTATGGTCACATGGGCGCACAGGCACTGTCGTAGACCAGGCTTCACAGCTTTTCAGGACAATAAAAACATTCAGAATTCCCCCTGGTTATTTAAGATTTCCAATGCGACTCAAGTGCATCTTAGAGATTTCGGGTCAGCCCCACACCTATAGCAGAGCACATGAGCTATTAAGAAAGAAAAGGCTGGCCTGGATGGTTCCAGAATATCTTCATCGGATGAGTTGAGGGTCTGGAGTTGGCACAGGAGGGGGCTTGGACCCGGGGAAGTGATTTGGAGCCACTTGAGCGTAGCAAGCACACCGCTTTTATGCAAATCCAGTGGTTCTGTTGTTTTTGCTGCATTTGAGGGGTTGGAGATTGGGAGGGAGTGTCACTAACTCCCCAAGCCCCCCCACCCTGCCCCCCACTACCGAGCGTTCCCGTTAGCCCTGGCAGTTTCCTCTGTAAGCCCTTTCCCCAGCAGTCGACCAGACCCCAGTTCTAACCTCTCCTGACCACCCCGCGCACCCCACCCCCACAGGTAGGAAGGGACACTGAGTATTACTTCCTGCCTGGAGCCCCGGCTGCTGGGTCCAGCTCATGCGATGAACACAGAGCAGCGTGCATCCTGGACGCTGAAGCACTATCAGAGTTTGTGCAAAGGGAGGTTCCGGCCAAGTGTTTAACTTAGCTCCCGTGAGGCAGGTGCTTTGACATTTGGCAGAGCCAAGGGTCACAGTGCATTCTGGAAACGTGTGGCCACACCCTGCTTCTGGGGGAGGAAAGGCTGGTTGGGTAGAGTTGGCATTTAGATAAGAAGAAAGGGGGATGGTGCCTTCAAAAATGGCTTGGGGGGCCTGGGCGGCTCAGTTGCTCAAGCGTCCAACTCTTGATCTCAGCTTAAGTCTTGATCTCAGGGTCATGAGTTCAAGCCCCACACTGGGCTCCGTGCTGGGCATAAAGCAAGCAAGCAATGGCCCTTTAGGCCAGATTGTCAAGTTGCTTTGTAAGGGGATGACCTCGGAACAATTCCTAGGCTCATTCTACCACTTTCCACCAAACCAGCCAGTCCTGCATTAAGGATTGGAAGGTATATTAGTTATAATTCATTATTAAAATAGTCCTATAGGGTGTTATATTTTCCTGTGGCTGCTGTAAAAAATTGCCACAAACTTGTTGTCTTAACATAAGTCTGTTCTGTCACCGTTCTGAAGGCCAGAGTCCCAAATCAAGATCTCAGCAAGGGAAGACTCTATCTTTGCTTCTTCCTGCTTCTGTTGGCTCTAGGAATTCCTTGGCTTGTGGCTGTGTCAGTGTCTCTGTCATCACATGTCCCTCTTCACTCCTGTCCACATGTGTCTCTTCTCTGTGTGTCTCTCATAAGGACACTTGTCATCAGATGTAGGGACACCACATGATTCAAGATGATCTCATCTTTTTTTATGAATATAATTTATTGTCAAATTAGCTTACATACAACACCCAGTGCTCATCCCAACAAGTGCCCTCCTCAATGCCCATCACCCACTTTCCCCTCCCCCCATCCCCCTATTCACCCTCAGTTTGTTCTCTGTATTTAAAAGTCTCTTGTGGTTTGCCTCCCTCTCTGTTTGTAACTATTTTTCCCCCTTCCCCTCCCCCATGGTCTTCTTTTAAGTTTCTCAGGACTCACATATGAGTGAAAACATATGATATCTGTCTTTCTCTGCATGACTTATTTCACTTAGCATAATACCCTCCAGTTCCATCCACGTTGCTGCAGATGGCAGGATTTCATTCTTTCTCATTGCCATGTAGTATTCCACAGTATATATAAACCACATCTTCTTTAACCATTCATCAGTTGATGGACATTTAGGCTCTTTCCATGACTTGGCTATTGTTGAAAGTGCTGCTATGAACATTGGGGTTCATGTGCCCCTAGGCATCAGCACTCCTGTATCCCTTGGGTAAATTCCTAGCAGTGCTATTGCTGGGTTGTAGGGTAGTTCTATTTTTAATTCTTTGAGGAACCTCCACATTGTTTTCCAGAGCGGCTGCTCCAGTTTGCATTCCCACCAACAGTGCAAGAGGGTTCCCGTTTCTCCACATCCTCACCAGCATCTGTAGTTCAGGATGATATTATCTTGAGACCCTAAATTTAATGATACCTGCAAAGGCCCCCGTTTCCCAAAAAGTGCACATTCACAGGTTTCAGGGGTTAGGACATGGACATATTTTTCTGGTGGGGGGGCACTATGCAACATGTTTCATAAGTAGAGGGGAGGGTATTTGAGGCTTGGTGGCCCTCTCACATAATTTTACAATCAAGTTGGCAGGGAACAAGGCTGGGACTCGTGAAATCATTTGCTGGGAGCTTCCATTTCATCTATGAGCTTTCCGGTGTGCCAGGCACGGGCTACCCGAGAGCAGTCAGACCCATCCCCTCCCTGGCCCTGCTGAGAAGGGAACGCAGCTGGGCGGGGGCTTCACAATGCCCCCCTGAGGCCGATGCAGGGGGTCAATCAACTCAACGGGTTCACAATCACACAGTTGCCCCGGGAGGGCTGGGGTCCATACCCGGTTGGCTGGACTCTAGATCTTCTAGGAGTCTTCTCGATACCTATACCTCTGGCAACTGCCCCCCAGTCAGTCCCTCCCTGATGGGTGAGATTCGGGTGAGTGGACGACCCTCACCTGATCTTCTTGAAGGATAGAGCTTGCTGAGGAAGATGAGAGACCTAGGTCAGAAGAATGGCTTGAGGGTCATTCCCTGGTGGACAACAGCAATAGGAGCAAGTCCCCCATCCCCCTTCCTCCTCCCACCCCCGCCCCCCACCAAGGGAGGGAAGCAGAGAGCAAATCTGTCCATGTGAAAGTCAGTTTTTAAGGAAAAAAATGGTTCCCTGAGCTGACTGGGATGGACCTCAGCCCTGGTCTCTGAGGAATGGAAATAGGATCTCTTGAGGTCTCCTGAAGATGGAAGAGATTTGGGGTGGGGGTAGGAGGTAGGCATGAGAACCGAGGAGTGCGGGCGACACGATGAAGCACCCTGGCTGGTGAGCGGCCACCGTGAGGTCGTCCCTTGTCCCTATTCTCCCAAGTTGATGTTTGTCTTCGCTCCAGCGGCCTCAACAAAACACCACAGCCTGGGCGGCTTAAACCACAGAAATATATTTCACACAGTTCTGAGAGGGGCTGGAACTCCAAATCGGGGCTTACCTCTGATTTGGTTTCTGGTAAGAGCTCTCTTCCTGGCTTGTAGCTTGGCGCCTTCTCGCTCCGTCCTCCGATGGCCTTCCTTCAGTGTGGGGGCGGGAGGGAGGGTGGGGGAGACAGAGAGAGAGACGGGGAGAGAGAGGGGTGGGGAGGTGGAGTGCACTCTCTTCCTCTTCATATGAGCCACCAATCCCATAGGATGAGGTCCTTACCCTTATGACTTTATTTACCTTTACATACCCCACCAAAGGCCCCATCCTCCAAAAACAGTCACGTTGGGGAGCAAGGCATCAACATATAAGTTTGGAAGGGACACAGTTCTGTCCACAGCAGCTCTTTTCTCCCACTTTCTCTCCTTTTCTTCCCGGCCTCCCGTGCAGCACTCGGACACTGTCCAGCAGAGACACAACGGCTGGATTTGTGCATGGAACACAGCCAGGGCTGTAGGCTCAAAACTTTGTCTCTCCAAGCCGGTGGGCTTTCCTTCTGAGCAGCCATGGGCTTCAAAGCCAAGGCTGCCATCTCTTGCCCACCGTCACTGTCCAGAGCACAGGGAGATCCCTGCCCTTCAGGTGGAGTGGGAAGAGGTCATAGGTCATAGTGTTCCCAGGCAGCCTAGCCCAGCGGAGATGAGAAGCCACACGTCAGGCTCGGCCCTTCCCAGCCATATGGCCTTGGGCAAGTCACCTGGTCCCTTTGAGGCTCAGGTTGTCATCTTCAGCATCAGGGTCCCCGTGGCCCCACCTCCCTGACACAACAGTTGTCAGATAACTTTGGGAAAACTCTGGAAAGAGGCAAAACACCGTATGGGTCTAAAAGGTAACTCATAGCATGTGTGTAAAGAAGGACCCCCTGGGTCTGGGCCCGAAAGAAGATGCCTCTGCCCAGACCCAGGTTCACGGTTGAGCATCAGGCACAAGGGAGCTGCGTCCTGGGGCCCTGTCAGTGCGCACGCCTTGGGAAGTGGCTCTTGGTGCCGACACGACATTGGCAGTTTCTCCACATCGTTCTGGCGGTTCAAGGCACATGGTCCCAGAGAAGCCCAGTTATCTCGGGGCACAGGGGATTTTCATTCTCTCTAGACACCAAGGCATGCTTGCTAGGTCTTCTCTGATGCCAGGGTGTCCTGGGGATGAGGGTGGCCCTGCAGATGTCAAATAGACATAGACAGTCTTCTTTTTCCACGTCTGGGCTTCTGAAAGAAAATACAATCAAAGAGAAGGGAGAAAAACTCATTTTCTTCCCAGGTAATGAATCTGATTTGTGTTTAAACTGACGTATGTAGGAGGGTGGGCTACTTGGCTGAAGAAAGTCTTTCAAAACTACAGAACGTGGTCCAGGACTGGGTCGACTGCCCGCCCACCACTATCTTTAAATCCCAGGGAAGGTATAGAAAACCAAGGTGTAGAAGACACGGATGACAGCCCATCTTAACAGAGATGCTCACTCTTCCTGCGGTGTTTGGGTTCTTACTGCTTAGAAAACAGTACTCTTTCCTTACAGAGACCGGCCTCAGTTTACCATGGCCTTCTACTTGCTGTGTGACCTTGGGTAAGACACTTCACAGCTCTGAGCCTCCATTTCCTCAGTAGATAAAGAACTTCCTCATGTCCAGTAGATAAAGAACTGGACAAGGACACTACCTTACAGGCTTCTTGTGAGGATGGGGAGCAGAGAGTCTCAATGCCTACAAAATCCCTGTGGGGTCCACGAGGTGGGAAAACAGGTCACGGTGCCCCTGACACCTCAGTGTGACTTGAGTGTCAGTTTTTTCCTTCCTCTTAAGAAATCATCAGAAGCCAGAGGGCCTCATCCACGTGAATTCACCATTAGCTCAAGGTCGCCTCTGTGTTCCAGGAAATTCTTCTTGCTCATTGAATGGTTTCTATCGGCCGAGGGCACAGAATCCCAGGTTGTAGAAGGACGAACCTTGAGCATTCACGTTGTCTGATCTTCTCCTTTCAGAGAAGGGGGAATCAAGGCCCAGTGAAGCAGCGCACATGGCTGGCCCGATGACAGAGGCGTTGGTCAAAGATCGAAGATGAGATGTCTCCTGACTTACGAGCGTGTCCTCTCTTTTCTTTCCTTCTCTCGATGTTGAAATTCTGCCTTGTAAGGATCAGCCACAGCAGAGCACAGATCTCACATGGTGCCAGTAAGCCGTGCTGTGTTTGGCCTGTGCTGCATTTAAAATTTTTTGGAATTGTTTCTCAATGTTAAAATTCAGAAGATTTCACATAAACACGCGTATTTCAAGCTTCTCTCAGAAATTCAGATATTGGCGACCTTGGCACTGCATGGCCACAGCCGCTAAGAGGGATTTGCACTTGCTCCCTTCAGTCCAGACCATGAGATCCACCTGGCCAGCCTCGCTCCTTGATGCACCTGCCTGGGCCCAGTGGGGACCTGAGGCAGTGACATCTAGATAGAAGTTGTGTTATTAACCGGGATCAGTAATTCTCCCCGATCATCAGAAATCACGTCGGATGGGGGGCACGGGTGGTTCAGTTGGTTGAGCGTCCAACTTCGGGTCAGATCATGATCTCATGGTTTGTGAGTTCAAGCCCCACATCAGGCTCGCTTCTGTTAGCGCCAAAGCCTGCTTGGGATGCTCTGTCCCCCTCACTCTGTCCCTCCCCCGCTTGCGCTCTCTCAAAAAATCAATTAAAAAAAATAAAAAGAAAAAAAGAAAGAGGTCATGTCGGGACAATAGCTGGCGCCTGTTTTTCTGCCTCTCCCTTCTCTCGACCAGTTAACCTGGCTTCAGGTAAAAGTGAAGGCAATAAGACGTCCCATTCCATAATGGAGTTATTTCTTTAATGCCCATTTTTTTACATTTTTTAATGTTTTATTTATTTTTGATACAGAGAGAGACAGACCATGAGAGGAAGAGGGGCAGAGAGAGAGGGAGACACTGAATCGAAAGCAGGCTCCAGGCTCTGAGCTGTCAGCACGGAGCCCGACGCGGGGCTCGAACCCACGAACTGTGAGATCATGACCTGAGCCGAAGTCGGAGGCTTAACCGACTGAGCCACCCAGGCGCCCCTAATGCCCATTTGAAAACGGCAAACTTTCCAGAAGAAATTCTTGCTTTCGTTCCCAGTTGACCTAGTTGCAAAGGAAAGTCTTATTTTCTTAAAGAGCCGAGATCTTGCCGGTGTGGTGTGCGGACAGGCCGGTCAGCGTTTCCATTAGGAACACTTTCCTGGGCTTTAAAACCAAGCCATAAAGATGTGTTTGGGACCAAATTGGTTCTCTCCCGGTGGAACCTGGGAATCTTTATTTCAAGGACTCTTTTCAAAAGACCTTTCACTCTTGAAGTACAAATATGTGCGGTTTGCGGCTCGCTAGACCGCATTCGGGGTTTGGATTTTGCTGCATGACATTTTTCCAACTTTTAAGTTTAAAGCCATCACGTCCTATATTTATTTCCATGGCTAAACTTGGTATTTTCTCTCTTTTTTTTTTCCCCTAGTGGAGAAGGGTTACATAAAAGAGGACTTTGTCTCGCATTCCCAGTTGTGGGGAACACCGACAAAAGGCCTTGGCAGAGTCCTAGGGTGGATGTCTCCTAAGTGTGTTCACTGATGTTAACCGACAGAAGTAAGTGGACATGATTCAATTAGGAATTAAGAGGAGGGTTGCATCCGCAGCGGGGCTGTGCTCCTTCCTCTCGTTTTGATGCTTGCCCCGCCTTGACACGTATTTAGCGGTGATCTTGATTGTTTTAATTATCAGGAAATAGACCTCCAGGCTTCGTGTGATTGTTCTCAGGAAAAATTGGAAATGGCCTCTCTGTGTCACCTGTTCATGTTCTTCTTTCAAGAACCACTTGGCATTTTAAAATGGAGAGTTTAAGTATGGAGAGTTATGATATGTAACCCACCCGCTCTGTCTCCGTTTGCTCCATTCCTGCTGACCTACTCAAGCCTCCTCCCCTTCATGGTTCCCTAACTGGGTCACGACCATCCACCCAGTGTCCCAAGCTGGAGACTCTAGATGCCACCTTGATTCCTCCCTCCTCACCTTTTCAACATCCGGTTAGACACCGCTTCCTGTCCCTGTCCCCATGAAAATGCCCTGCCTTTGTCCCCCTCCTTCCCACTTCCATCTTGTTCGTGCCCGCACCATCTCTTGCCTGGGCTCAGCCTCCTGGTAGCCTGGTTATACCAGTCTCCTTCACCAGTCTCTGGCCAGCCAGCCCACCCTCCGCTCTGCTACCAGTTTTAGTCCTAAAAACTTTACGTTTCATCCCGTTCCTTCCTCTTGCTTAAAAAGTTTCATTGGTTGCTGCTGCCCCAGAAAAAAGTCCAACCTGCAGCCTGTGGGACTTACTTTCCAGGACTGTCCTGCCCAACTCCCTCCTTAGGGGACTTTATGTTCCTATCACACTGAATCCATCATTCTGTGGACAACCGGGCCCTTTCCTAAAGTCAACATGCTGTTCTCTGTATCTAGAATGGCTTCCCCCAGACACCTTTCCTTGGCCGACTCATTCAAGGCCCAGGTCAAATGTCACATCCCTTGGAAAACTCTGGTCTCTTCCAGGTGGAGTGAGTGCTTTATTCAAAGCTCAGCAACAGCATTTGTCATAACGTGTTGCGGTTTATCTTCTTGGGTCTTAGCTTCTCCTAGATTGTGAACACTTTGAAGATACTGTTCCGGATCTTCATTGATCTCTGAATTTCTGTCACTTAATACCATCTCTGACCCAAAGGAGGTGTTCCATCGATGTCTTACGAATTAAATAATCGTAGCTAATATTTATAAAGTGCTTAGCCCGCACCACGTACCATCTCAAGTGCTTTACACGTTCTACTTTTCACGACCACCTTTGAGATAGAAGCACTTCGAGAATTCTGGTTGCTGATGAGACGCCTGAGGTGCAGAGAGGTTATGTGAGTTACCCAAGGTCACACAGCCTGGATTGAACTTAGGCTACCTGAGCAGAGAGGCTGCCTGCTGGCCGAATCCTGACATTATTCTGTTTTCTAGTAAATGAGTTGCGAGTCAAGTGCCCCAATTAACCACTGGATAGATTGAGGCGAAGACAAGGTGACTTGCCCAGAGTCCTAGCTCGCGAGGCCACAAGCCCAGAACTAGAACTCCGGCTGTCCTTCCTCCCACACCATCAAAGAGGCATTTGTGTTTTCAGTCAGTCGCGAAGCTATTGTAGCAACGGAAAGCACGCCTCACCTTTTGAAGGTCCTCCCCTCCCCGGCCCTTTTCTCCAGAGATGAAAAGAAATTTCGTGCACACCAAGGTTAGGTGGGGTGAAGCCTCCCTATTAAAGCCACGTGTTTACATGGCGTATCGCAGCCTCCACGTTGGCTATGATATTAGACATTAGACATGAGACATCAGAGCTGGCAAGGACCACGTCCTGCCCAGAGAGACAGGTTCACTTTTGGCCCAAGACCAAGGGCATGCTGGGAGAAAGGCAGTTGCTGTCATTTCTGGGGTCAAGCTCCCGGTTTCCAGGCTGGCTCCTTCCGGCTTGATCCGGCCCCCCCACCCCACTGCCTTGCCACCCAGGGCCCTGCTCCATGTGTGTGCGAGGGTAGGTGGGGGTGGGGGCACGGCTGGTCCCAGGCCAGCGTCGTGGCTCCAGTCTGGAAGTCCAGGCATACCTAAGGCGTCTCTCATGGCTCCCCAATGCCATATTAGGCTGCCCCCTCTGAAGGGCGGAATCTCTGACTCATCCTCCCCCTCCCCCACACCCCCTCACTCTTGCCAGTTTGGGCCAAGATTAGAATTCACTCAAATCTGTGGGTTCTAAGGTTTATGGGCTATTTCAGTTTGGCAAATGACTCTTTTTGGTTTCAAGTCAGAAAAAGAAGCTCTTTCCCGAAAGGAGCTTGGAAAGGCTTTTCTTGGTGTCCACCGTTTGGTGCGACCAAAAGTGTGATGATCTCAGCGCACGTGAATCAGAAAGAGGCTGAGCGTTATTTACATCTGGGGGCTGAGGGAGACGCAGGGAGAGTTTCTCATCAGGGCGACAGCAGTGACAACAGTGTACCGTCCCCGAGTGTCCTGAAGGTCCTGTGCTAGGTACTCTGTGCCTTCTATTAACCCACACCCTGGTCCCCCCAGGGAGGCAAACTGCCCCATTTTAGAGATGAGAAAACGGAGCTTCTAAGAAGTCAAGCCTGGGGCTTGAGGCCACAGGGCCGAGAGGCGGCATCCGGCCTGGAGCTCTGATCTCACCTGTGGTTTTGCCACACTGGTGGTCCTGGTTCTCAGAAGAGGCGGGGGGCTTGCTCTGCCGCCCTGAGATAATTGGAGGTGTGTGGCCTCTGTCCCTTTGCCTTGGGGTCTGGAGGGTGAACCAGCTGGGGCTGTTTGGATGGGGGGCATCAGAACAGGATGTCGAGAATGAGGAGATAGAACCAGAGAGGAGATTCAGGAGTCGAGACACAGGACTGGACCCTGGGCCTGCTCCAAGAGTCTTCGAGAAACCTGCCGGAAGGTCTGTCTCTGTGCTGTCACTGCAACAAGGGCACCGCGTGTCCTGCTTTGTGTCTCTCTGCTCGTGCTTCTGGGCTCAGCTGGGCTCAGGTGCCCATCTATTGGCGGCGGGCAGGGAAGGGTGTCTCGAGTGAGGTCGCATCAGACTACATCCACGTTTCCCAAAGGAGGTCAGGACACTGCTCCTGGAGGAAACGGGAGGGGACGGAAAGCACCAGCCTTGGGTGCTGGAGAGCCCCAAAGGCCTTGGAGCCCCTGGCCGTGGGGTGGGCCTTTCTCTTCTCCTTCCGGGAGGCCCACGTGCCTTTTTAAATAGGCAGACCTGGAGACCTGGATCTGTTGCCCCCTGGAAGGTGGCATGGAGAGATAGGTCAGTGGTGGTGACAAGGCTGAGAGATGACAGCCTCCTGGAGCTCAGGCCCCTCCTTCAGTGTACAGTCCCTGCCCTGAGGCATTACGGCCTGCGAGAGGTGGGGGGTGTCTCTCATGCCAATTCCGAGGGGCCCCTGCTCACCATCCAAACTTTGGAGCAGAAAAGGCCAGGACATGAGGAGTAGGAGCTGAACAGAACGACTCTCCCCCAGCTCACCAAGAAACGCTCCTGGGATGAAGAGGGAAGAAGACCACGTGAGGGGTCTCAGGCTGAGCTGGGTCCGCTTGGAGGTGACCCAAGCCACATCTGTACTTTTAGAGAGAACTTGAGGCCAGAGAGGGCAAGATAGCGCCCGAGGCGGTACCATCAGCTGACCCCGGGTGTCCTCCCAGCCACCGCGCTGGCCGGCCGCCCTTCCAACCGGCCGCCCAGCATCCATCTGCTCCACAGCTCTGTGGGGTCGCCAGGACGCATGAAGCTGCTCGCTGTCCCCAGGGGTTTACAGCGAACAGGGAGGAGACAAGGAAACAAGACAGCACAGCCAAAGGCTGTAGATGAAGGGTTTTACGTCAGGGACTCAGGTGGGCGCTGCTCTGGCTTCTGATGGACCCAGGAGGTTGCATCTTTGAAGAAAACGAGTCAAGTTGGAATATTCAAAAGAGACAGAAACGGCAGAGGAGGGCCGAGCGAAGTTGGTGCGTGTGTGTGCGCACACGCGTGTGCAAGTGTGGCTGAGGTCTCCAGTTCTTTCTTTCTCTCGCCCCGTCAGGTGTGGCTGGACCCGAGTTATCAGTGGAGAGCCCACTTCCAGGCCTCGCGCTGGGTACTCGTGGTGTTTCCTGGGGTTCCATCATCTCCTGGTTTGGGCTTGGCCAAAGTTCTGGGCAATGAAGGTTTTAGAGATTCGCTGGCAATGCCATTCCCACCAGGGCCGCGGCTGCTGTCTGCCCAGCAGCTCAATTGTCTTCCTTTATGCCTGTTCGAACCTTCATCCTGCCCCTGCAAAGCCCCAGCTCAAAGGGCTCCCTGCCTACATCCCTGTCCCAGGATCCCTCTCTCTGCTGATCCAGGGCCCGCTCAGGGGGTCAGCTCTTCAGGGGGGCCCCTGTGTGTACTGTAAGCATAAATAGTGAAGGCGCCCTCTCTGCATTGGGCCCCTTGGTTTGCCCACAGGCTTTCCCTTACTAGACTCACCCCCAAACAGCACTGGGCCAGAAGTGCTTTATACACTTGTTGAGCCCACATCCTGCTCCCGCGTAGGGCCACAAAATCATCAGAAGTGGAAATGATGCTTCCTTGAAGTAGGATTTGGCAAACGCGTAGTGACAGTGGCAGCATGGTAGGTTTGAACTTGAGGTTCAAGTCCCAGCTCTCCCATTTAAAGGCTGTGTGACCTTGGGCCGGCTACTGAACTTCCCTGAGCCTTAGTTTACCGATCTGTACAACGGATAGAATTCTGACGCCTATCTCCCTGGGGGGATGTGAGGATAAGATAAACGAGTATACATATAAATATTTATGTATAAATATGTAAATGTAAAAGGGCGAGGCAAACCTCAGAGCGCTGAGCAAACATAGCCATTGTGATTACACGGCCCCTTGACCAGTTGAGGAAAGATAGAATAATTCAAATCTTAGTGCCTGGGCCTAATCTTTAGGATTAAAAGGAAGGGAACACAAGGAAAAGAAAAGAAAGATATTTAGTAACCTGTGATCCCTGGCTGTTTTCTCTTAAAGATGAAGTTACAATACAAGAAAGACTTGGCAAACTGGAACTGATTAGATAACTCCCCGAGTGGGGTCTGCAATCCTTTCCCGGAGGGCGGGCGGCCGCTATCGCGGGGCTCAAACAAAGATGTCGACCTTTCTAAGTGAGTATCTCCCCACCCCCGGGACGTCACGGCCTGGAGGGGTTGCCCATCTGACGTCATCCGTGGGGTGTGGCTGCTGCAACGGACGGACAGACGTGGGGACTGAGTAGACGGGTATCCAGCGCAGTAGAGGCAGAAGCAGTGGGGAGGCAGCCACATGGAGGACAGGCAGGGAAATGCCAGAACTTTCTCTCTTTTACAGAAACTCATTCTTTCCAGGAGGAGGATGGGGCATTCACAACATTGTCCCCTGGTCTGATTCTTATCCAAAGACCATTGTAACACTTTCCAGGATGGGGACCCCGAAGGCTCAATGCTACGGACCGCTGAGCTGTCCCCAGAGAGAAACGATGTATTGACACAGAGGCCACTGGGCCCCCAAGGAGGAGGAGGGGAGTCCCCCCATGAAATGGAAAGAAGATGAGATAGAGGGGCATTGAGATTTGGGTTTTCATTTTTTTTCCAGCTTTGAGATTTGGGGTTGGAACCAGCACAGGCACTTTGGCTCTCGGGACCTCCACTGCGGCCACGGCTCCTCCCACACAGGCTCCGGCACAAATAATTAGTAGCCGGGTGATCGGTAAACCACCAGAGTCCAGTGGTTAAGTGTGTTGGGCTGCTTGGATGCAAATTCAAATTTCCTGCTGTGTGACCTTGGCAAGTTATCTAAACCTCTCTGCACCTTGTGAAGTGGGGCTAGAAAAGCATGTGCAGACTGCTCAGCACGAGGTCGACACGTGGTAAGCACCCCAAGTTAATGGGGAGGCCGCTAGGACACCGTCCCTGAGAGGACAGCACGTCCCCACCTAGGAAGTTCCGTAGGTCATGTCACTTGCTCCGGCCAATAAAATCTGTGGAGACGTGATGCGTGCAAGGTGACAGGTTAAGAAGTCTTCGCTGCTAGATTCCCTCCCCCTTTCCCCAGCCGCTGTGGACGCACCTGCTGAATGGATCCCTGTGTTCTCAGTGGTTACAGCGAGCAGAGACCCCTGCTCTCCTGCACCAGACCCCTGACGGGCGCGAGAATTAAACTTTTGGGAGTAAAGCCTCTAGAATACTTGGTTTGTTTCTTTCACTGCATCCATAGCCTAACTACTCCTGATTGATCCAATCACTTATAATTATAATCACAGTATAATAGTATAATCACTTATAACAACTTATAGTGTTGTTCAATCCTTGAACAACACGGGTTTGAACTGTGCAGGTCCACTTCTGTGTGGATTTTTTACAGCACGGTACTGTAAATGTATTTTCTCTTCCCTGTGAATTTCTAAGAACATTTTCCTCTCTCTAGCTTACTTTCTCGTAAGAATACAGTATAGAATACATATGATATGCAAAATGTGTGTCAACAGTAAGCTATGTGTATTTACGTTTTGGGGGAATCCAAAATTCTACGCACATTTTTGACTGGTCAAGGGGCAGTGCCCCTAATCCCCATGTTGTTCGCGGATCAAATGTATTTCAGCTTTAGGATGCGGAGCCCGAGGAGAATTCTGACTCCATACTCACGACCCTTCTCTGGGAAGAGGCAGGTGATGGAATGGACAGAGCCCAAGCTCTTGCTCTGTAGATCTGGGTTTGAATCCTGCCTGGTGGTTGTCTAGCTCTCAGGGTATTTAATTTCTCAGAGCCTCAGCGTCCACACATCACAGTCTCTGCTTGGGTGGGGTTGTGGGGCTCCAGGGGCTGTTGGAGAAGTAAGTGCCTGGCACAGGCTGGCGAGTCTTGCCCGTTTCGCGCTCATGGGCTGTGATCAGGGTTGCTAATAGACCTTTCAGTGTGGACTGCAGCACATCACCCCTTCCAGAGCTGGGCAAGTGTGTGATAGGTGCTCAGAATCCTTCTCTGACCATCGGAACTGGGCTGACATCTCCCATTTTCTCCCCAGGAACCACTCACCACCCTCTCCGCCTCTTTCTGCCCCAGGGGCTGACGCATATGTACACACAAGCAGACCATTGGTTTCCATTGGATTTGGGACCAGTGGAAGGGAAGAAAGAATTGGGGATATTTATTCTTCCCATTTATATCACTGGCTACCACCCTGTGAGGCCACCTCGGACTGGCATTGCCCCTTGATCTCAGGTTTCCGGTCCTCTCAAGATGGTCTCACCACATGAGGCCCCCCTGGGGTGCAGTAACTGCACCTGGGGGTGGTACGGGCTGTGCTGTTGCCATGTTTCTGCACCATCCCTGGGGCTTCCCTCACACCACCCACAGCCCTTCTGGAATGATCCTATCTTAAGCGTGCCATCTCGTTCCATCTCATGTCCATACCAACGATGCCTCAGTGCACTCTCTTCCCTCTCTCATTTCCTGTGATTTTTCTTGCCAGTCTTGCTTCCCTTGGCCATAGCCTTCTGCCCGCATAGCAGAGTGGCATGGCTACCTGTCTATGCCGCATCCGTCCGTCCAGTCATGTTCCCGATAGGCTCCTAAAGCAGAAACTCTCAGGCCTTTGTTGGGTCTCTGCCCAGTTTCCACTGGAGGACTCTCCTCTGGGCGCACATCTGGAACGGGTGTAAAAATACAGAAGTCTGGGTTCTGCCTCAGACCTGTTAGGTCCAGATCTCTGGGTAGGACCTGGGATTTGGATAAGCAGACAAGGGTTGAAAAGCCACAGAGGAAAGGGTTGACAGCTGCGTGTTCATGAGGCTACGACGCCCCAAGTTCTTGTTAATTATGTCATCATTGTGCGAGAAGCTTGATTTTGGATGTGATCACGTTCATGGCTCTCCAGTCATTCAGCGTGGACCTGTATGCGCGGATGCGCCTGGGTGTGCCCATGAGCTGGCCGGCTGGTCTGCTCAGTGTCCCATGGGGCGACTCTACTCACATCATGCTATTCCCTCCCCCACCAGGGTAGAAGAGGAATGCCCTTCCCTTCGGCTCATGGAAGCCCTCCTGTCCCTCAGGACCCTCCAACTTCAGCCTGCCATTGCTTGTAGCACACAGAGAGGAAGAGCACCTCTTTAGTTATGTTCTGTTTCATGCACAGCATGAGCGGTACGTGAACAGCCCCGCTGTGCATATGTTGTTCGAAGGAGAACTCAGTTTTGAACTTTCTTCCTCCTTCTCTTACTGCCTATCGACTGTCTCATCTATGCCAGGGACCACGCAGGGCGCCCCTTTACGTGTCAGGTCATTTATCTTTGCAGCCTCCCCATGAAGTAAACATTATTATCACCGTTTTCAGAGAAAGCGGCCGAGGCTCTAGGTGGGTGGGTGGATGGGTGGGGGGCAAATAACTCATCCAAATGGCAGAATTGGGTTTTCAGCCCAGGTCTGTCTGAGTCCAAATCCTTTGCTGTATATGAGTGGTTCTCAAACTCTGATCTCAGGCTCCTTCGCTCTCTTAAAAATGAGCGAGGATCCTAAAAACAGCTCTTGTTGGCTTGGGTTATAGCTACCAATATGTATCATCTTAGAAATTAAAGCTGAGGAAGACATAAACTATTTGACATAAAGTAGCAATAATAAACCTGTCATGTAAAGAACATCTGTCACTTGGAAAATGAAAATTAACGATATTTTCCAAAACAAAAAGATAGTGAAAAGTGGCATTATTTAACATTTTACAGCTCCTTCTTCTCTGCCTTCATAGAAGACAGCTGGATGCTTAGAGCTTCTTCTGCATTTGATCTGTCACAGTGCCACAAATCACACAGCCTCTGGAAAACACTATACACTCCTGAGACAATGAGAGCGAAAAAGACAAATCACTTCTTAGTGTTGTTAGGGAAATTGTTTTGAACCCACCAACCCCTGGAAAGGTCTCGGGGATCCCCCCAGGGGTGCCTGGGCCATACTTTGAGAACCACTGCTCTAAGCAGGTCAGCTCCGTCTTCTCTTGGCTTTCACGTCATCTCTGGGTACTACGTGTCTTCAGCTCGGTCTGGACGGCTTGTGCTCCCATCTGTTGTCAGGTAACATGAGGGTTAGAATGTGGGCAGCCGCTGGGGCGCCTGGGGGGCTCAGTCGGTTAAGCGTCCCACTTCGGCTCAGGTCATGATCTCACGGTGTGTGGGTTCGAGCCCCTCATCGGGCTCTGTGCTGACAACTAGCTCAGAGCCTGGAGCCTGTCTTTGGATTGTGTGTCTCCCTCTCTCTCTGACCCTCCCCTGCCCACGCTGTCTCTCTCTCTCTCTCTCTCTCTCAAAAATAAATAAAACATTTAAAAAATTTAAAAAAAAAAGAAAGAATGTGGGCAGCCACTGAGCTTGGCTCTGCCGCTGACTCCTGGAGAGAGGCTGCTATGGTCCAGTGAGTAGCCTATGTTCTCCATGCCGTAGAGGGCACACGGGAGGTACATGTATTCTTGACCAGTCTCACGAGAATTTGCGAGCTCAGCTTTCTGATGATCCTATGACTCGAGTGAATCACCGACATTTATTTTCAAGGGAAAGTAAAGAAAAATATACAAGAGTCTCTTGTAAATTGGGCATCAAAAACTATCCCTGTTGGTTTGGGGGTCAGGAGGATGAACAGGTGAAACATAGGGCATTTTTAGGGCGGTAAAACTGTTCTGCGTGATTCTGTGTCATAGTGGATACAGGTCATTACACGTTTGCCAAAACCCATGGAATATACACCACCAAGAATGAGCCCTAATGTGAACTATGACTTGAGTTAATAATAATGTATCAATATCAGTGCATCAATTAGAACAAATGAACCACAGTAATGCAAGATGTTAATAATAGGGGGGAACACAGAGGGAGGGTCAGTGGTTCTACGGAACTCTGTACTTTCCGATCATTTTTCCGTAAAGCTAAAACACAAAACAAAACAACACATCACTGCCAGTCTGGATCTGAGCCTGAGGTTCTGTGGTCGTGGGGGCTGGGGTGGTCCAACGAAAACTCCTGAATGGCTGTCCCGACCGTGCCACCAGGCTGGGAACCTGTACCCGCTCACACATCATGACCGCAGATGAGATGTTCTCTTGGGATCTTTCTCCCATCCTCTGTAGCTCCCAAAAGTCTATAGGAGCATCAGGGAGGCTTTGTAGGGTGTAATTCTGGTGGTGAGACTAGTCATTAGAGGATTGTGTAAAAGACTCCTAGCGTTGTTTAATTACTTGGGAACTATCAGCTCATCATCACCGGGGTGATGGGCGCTCTGAAGCACAATGAAGCAGGAACACTGGATCTATGGGCCGGGGAACCTTCTGGAGGGGGAGTGTCTGGGTGGGGGCCCCAGCTCTCCTGTCCAGGCCGCTTGGGGTGGGAATCAACAAGAAGGTGGTTGGTGATTGCGGGATGGATTGGAGGACGTGCCTGGCTGAGGTGTGTGAACTGCTAGTTCATTGCCAAGTCGGGCAGACAGGCCTGGGCTTGCTGCGACGCACCAGCCCTCCCCGCCCCAAGTCTTCTTTGAATCAAGCCCTGTCGGGGGAATGGAACCTGTCCCTGCTGTCCTCGGTCCCTGGGCATCCGTGGATCCAGGGCTGGGACTAAGGTGAGGCCAGAGAGGCACCCTAGTCCTGGCCTTGCCCCTACAGCATGCCTGAGCTCGATGGCCACTTTACCCTCCAGGGCTGTCACCTGACTTCACCGCACCTGCGTTACATGCATCATGAATCGTTCTCAGTGTGAGCTCCTCAGTTTCTTGCCCCCCGGCCCCCGTTTTTCTCCCGCAGCTCCTTCTAGGCCGGCAGTCTCAAGAAATGCGCTTGACTCTGGAAAGTTCCTTCCACAGTCCAATGAGCACACAGGCTCTGAGAAAAAAAAAAAAAGTGCTTCGAAGACAATAAGTGGTTGTTCTGAGATTGAAAGCGGAGACCCTAGTGGCAAGGCATGGGGGAGGCTTTCTCAAAGGCTTTCGTGAGCCTTTCTGCTTTCGGGTGGGGGTGCAGAGGGGGTACTGTTTGGGAGGATAGGTGCTGCGGTGACCCTCTCAAAGAATTTGTTTGTTTGTTTGGGGGTTTTCTTTTTGGTTCTCTCTTTGCTCGCACTTAATTAGTGATATTATAACTTTCAATTTAATCATTGACCTAAATGAGCTGTACTTCTGTCTCAGCAGGAGACTGGCCGGGCTGAAGGAAGCAGTCCTGGCCGCCGAGTGAGCAGGGAAACTCTTACCAAGAATTTTTGGGCTGGCAAGTGACACCGCTTCTGCTCCGAGATAAGATGGAGACATTTTCAAGCTATGGTTTAAAATCATCAAAAACAGAGTCTCCCACTGGAGATAAGGTACATGTTGGTGTGGAGCATCTGGGAGCAGTAAAGATGATTGCTGAAACCAAGGGTATAAGTAATTAAGGTTTTGAAAGTCTGGTCCAGGTGCACAATAGACTACTCAGTATCTTGGATTCCTGAGCTGGGGTCAGGTTAACTATTAAAAGGGGAGCAAACGTATTTCTAACAAAACCTGCAGTTTACTTAAAGCCTACGCCATTCCTGCTGCTGCTTCTGCAGGTCTTGCTTTGAGCCTTCCTCTTTCCTGGGCTCTCAGGAGGTCTAGTGTTGATTCACTTCCATGCCTAGATTAATGGTGTTTTACTTCAGTGTGGTGTTAAGTCGGCCTGCTCACGTTCCACCCGGGATGGAGCCCGCACCACAACGGTCGCTGTGATCAAACGGACTCACAGCCCCAGGATGCATGGGGATCCACTATCATTGCATTTCTCCTCCACCTTGAACTCCCTGTGCGAGGACTAGTTCTGGGCTCACATGGGAGATGCTTGTTCGCTGGCTTCCTCAGAAAGAACAGATTGCAGAGGCACGCGAGGCGTTAGCTGTCACGTACCTAAATTCTTCCTTATAGGACATCCTTCTTCCGTAACTTTGATCTGGAGGACGCGATCACATTCTCTTTGGAGGTAGGAATTGTCTAGAAAAACACAAAAGAGCAAAACATGCCCTTAAATAACGCCTCAAACTGATTTAAAAAGTAAGTGAATTACTTTGAATTATCCCATAATTCTCCCTTCTCTATCCCCTGTTCTCATCTTGTCTTTGAATAGGAAGGTTCCAGAGCTGTAAAAGGGTCTGAGCGTCATCTGTGTTGGCCACTCTGCATCTCAGATGAGATACTTCCTTCTCAAAGGAAACCTTCTCATTTGGTTTAAATTGGCGTGGAATGCCTTTTCCCGGGATCAGAGGGTTTAAATATGTTTTTAATTTTCTAAATGTCTGTTGACAAATGGATAAAGAAAATGTGATACACACACACACACACGCACACACACACACCACAGGAATATTATTCAGCCTTATAAAAGGAAATCTTGGGGGTGCCTGGGTGGTTCAGTTGGTTAAATTGCTTACGTGTCCGACTTCAGCTCAGGTCGTGATCTCACGGTTCATGAGTTCGGGCCCTGCGTTGGGCTCTGTGCTGACAGCTAGCTCAGAGCCTGGAGCCTGCTTCCCATTCTGTGTCTCCCTCTCTCTCTGCCCCTCCCCCGCTCACGCTCAGTCTATGTCTCTTTCAAAAATAAAAATAAAAACATTAAAAACACATTACTTGTTAACAAAATAAAAGGAAATCTTATCATTTGTGACAACATGGATGAATCTGGAGGACATTATTATGTGGAATCCAAGGTAGTCAAACTCACAGGAAAGCCGAGTACCATGATGGCCGCCATGGTCTGTGCAGTGGGGAAAATGGGGAGATGTTGTTCAAAGGGCACAAACTTTTAGTTATGCAAGATGGAGAAGTCCCGGGGATCTAATGCCTATCACGGTGACTATAGTCACTTTTTTTTTCTAAATTTGCATTTTCGAAGAGGGGCGATCCTAAGGATTCTCACCACACACGCGCACACACACAAAAGTAACCTTGCGAGGTGATGAATATTTTAATTAGCTTGATTGTGGTGATCATTTCACAATGTATATGTATATCAAACATCAAGTTGTACATCTTATATATATAAATAATTTAAACATATATGTTTTTTATTTGTCAATTATATCTCAAGCTAAAAAAGTTTTTTTACTGAAGTTTTTAATAATCATTTCATCAAACCCGCAGTGGTCATCAGGAATCTTTGTACGGCAGGTGCCGTCAAGCTGCTTAAAAAATGGACACTATCGAAAGGGTAGGGGGTAACCCCAAGAACCGAAGGGTAGGTCCCTGGGCCCAAGCAGCTGCAGGGTCTCAAGGACAGGCTAACTTCATTCCCCACATGCCAAAATGCTCCCTGACTTTCTTCCTCTTGGGAAAAACGCACTAAGAGTAACACACCGTGATGCGATGACCGACCGGAACCCTCAATTAACCAGAAATATGGTTTTCATTCAACTTTCAGGGCAACTGGAAGAAAGTCTCTGAGACTTACTTCATAATCTCACTCTTGGTCTATGTTTCTGGGGACATAAATATATGGCTTCATCTCCTCTTGATGTCATTTGTCTTTTATATGCTTTTGTACTGTGGAAAGGTATACATAACATATATTTTTACCATTTTAACCATTTTTCAGTGTGAGATTCAGTGTGGCATTAAGTCCAGTCCCAGTGTTGTGTGACCATCACCACCATTCATGACCCTAAACAGAAACCCTGTGCCCGTTAAGCAGTAACTCTCCATCCCCCTGTCCCCTGCCCCCGCTAACCTCTACTTTCTGTCTCTGTGAATTTGCCTATTCTAGGTAATTCATAGGAGCAGAATCATATGATATTTGAGCTTTTGTGTCTGACTTATTTCCTTTAACATAATGTTTTCAAGGTTCATCCATGTTGTAGCATATACCAGGATTTTATTCTTTTTTATGGAAGCATTATATATATAAATATAATAAAATATACATACAAATACATAAAATATAAAATATAAATAGAAAATAATGTAATGATAATATAAAATATATATGTATTCCATTCATCTGGGGCACTTCAGTGGTTTTGAATTTTGGCTATTGTGAATAATGAAGCTTTGAACATTAGTGTACACGAAGTGTCTTTTGGAGGTGCTGAATATTCCTTTTCATAAAAACGAGGTTGTGGTATCTCCAATTACAACAACAAAAACTTAAGTTTCCCATCAAAATGGAGGCTCTGTGGAATCATGGAGAGGGGGGTGGGCTCCTGAATCCTATGGGCTCATCCTTAATGTTGGGCTTTAATGTCCCTCCTCTCTGATGCTGGGCAAATTATTTAAGCTCTCTGCCTGTTAATTTCCTTATTCAACAAATGACTGACAATAAAGGCTGAAATGGACATTTCTGGGCTGCTTCGAGAATTTGGTGCTTCCCAAATTTGCTTTGTAATCAGGAAAGTGCCTCTAACACTTTTGAAAAACAGATTCCTGGGCCTCCGCCCAGAGCTACTGACTTAGAGAATCTAGAATGAGGTCTGGAAGCCGCCACTTTACCAGTCTCTTCAGGTGATGCCGATGAAGCCACATTTAGAACAGCACTCAAGCGTAGGAAGCCAGCCCCTCACTCAGGACTTGATACAGAGGAGGAGCTTAAGAAATGCTAACCTTCCTTCCTTCCCCCCTCCACGTCTTTGCACTGGACCCAGGAAGAAAGAACAGAGGATGACAGATTGCATTTTATGCAACAATGACCATTTCATGTGACAACAAAAAAAGTCAAGTGATAAGTTGTTTTCTACACTGAAGAACTCACCAGTCACCTCTGGCTGTAAGTGATGTTGGCTGTTCAGGTTATAAAACCGTCCGCTTTATTCATTTATCTCTTTTGTTATGCCTTTGCCTACAATTGCGTTGTGGGCGATTCAGATCCACTAATGAGTGTGCTGGGGCCGAGGGGCTGGAGAAAGACACCACATCGTGCTACGTGGCAGAGTGAACTCCCTAGAGATAGTCACGCAAACCTGAGACTTCAATGAACAGAAAGAACCAGTGACTTTGTATCAAACAAACCAGATTGATGTTCTTTTTTTTTTCTTTCATCAAATTATAGAAGGAGTGGACAGAGGGAATGTACTAGATGTAATTTGTTCCAGGTTCAAAACAGCATATTTGTGTCTTAATGAAATCTTATGAGAAAAGCGTAATTCAAATTGGCTTGGAGATGAGAGCTGTCAAATAGATTGAAAGCTGGATTATAAACCAAGACTAATGACAGCCTGCAATGTGCACAAAGTTAGGGACAGAGTCCAAGAGGATCTCTACAAGGTCTTACAGGGGAGGTAAACAGCCTATTAATTAAGGTAGCAAATGGTGGTAAATTGGGAGATGTTTCCGATTCCAAGGACAAAAAAAGAAATGAAAGCATGGGTTCTGTATTGGGTAGTTAGAAACCCCGGCACGAAATCAATGACAGGAAAATAATAAGAGCCGCAGGTAGTCTTGGAAGAGAGCAGTATTTGGAGTACCATGGGAGTTAAAAAGAGACGAGAAATATTAGTGGAATGGCATAGAAGCTACTGGAGAAAGTGATCCATGATGCAATAGCATAGTTTCAGGGACCCAGCAGGTTGGCTTGGGTATGCGTGGTAACGAGTTTCTGGGTAAGTGTGGTCTTAAGATCTTCCCAGTGAGCATTTGCAGACAAGAAGTCGCCTGAATAGAAGGAGCTGAAGTTGCATGTAAATTGAAGGAGCGAAGTTGCATTGTAAAGTAAATGAGTGTAGCATGGGGGAAAAAGCAGGCGGGTGAGATAACCAGTGTGATTTGACCAGGATAAGAAGGCAAAGGGTTGAAGTAGAATAAGGGCTTTGGACCTCTCCGACTGGGGACCATCACTGACTCTTCCATTTACCTTCAGTTAATTGCTTAGCCTTTTGGAGCCTGTTTCCCCACTAATAAAATGAAGACAAGGTTTCTTACTTTCTAGAAGTATTGTCATTTGGATGAGATTTGTGTATAGATCACCAGGAACATGGTAAGTTTTGAACACAGGCACGCTCTTCCTTGCATAACGGGTGCAGTCAGTACATACTTGTAGGAGGGGGTGGTGAGAGGGGTTAGGGGAAGCTTTGGGAGCCAAATGTCCCCATTTCTCATCTTCTGGCAGTTGATTGTACTCTGTTCCTACTACAGTAGAGTCCCATCTGACTCGGGGTAGATTCGAAAGCCATCCATGAAGCAAGAATCATGTATGGTCAAAACTATCCTTGAAAATCCCTGAAGGTGCCCATAAAATATAGTACTATGCTGTCTCTCAAAAAGTCCTTTCCAGCCAGGTTTTCCCTCAGTGTAAGAACCGATCAAATTTTTTCTTCTGCAGTTGAGCACCAGGCGACGTTGTTGGCTTGTGCTTCGGGCCACGCTATATGAAAAATGCTTAACTTTTGATGCAAAGATGGCACCTGGCCTGGTGGGCCGCTCACACCAGAGGGGCCCACCGGAACGCAGGGCAGGGCTGGGACTCCCCCTTGATCCTTGACTCCATACCTGTGCTGGGCAGGTGGAATTTCGCGCCTTTTGTTCTCTCTCTGGGCCACTCTTAGGGATGGTCTTGGTCCATTCAGGCTGATGTGCAAATTCCCGTAGACTGGGCGGCTTAAATAACGTTTACTTGTCCCTGATCTGGAATGTAGAAGTCCAAGAACAAGGGGATGGCAGATTCTCTATTTAGCATGGGCTTTCTTCCTGCCGCATCTCCTGGCTGTGTCCTCGCATGGTGGAGAGAGCAGCGCTGGTAATTTTCTCTTTATAAGGACACTAATCTCATCATGGGGCCCCATTCTCATGACCTCATCTAAACATAATCACCTCCAAAGGCCCCACATCCTAAAACCATCCCACTGTGGGTGAGGGCTTCGACATATGAGCTTGGGGGCTGGTACCAGCCTGCCGTCTGTTACAGGCTGCCTTTGCACCTGTCCTGGGGTGAAACGACCACCCTGGATGAGCCTGGCTGTCTGGTGGTTGGCGTCAGTTGTGGAGAAAGAAAATGTACACAACAAGGCTCCACATTGGGCAGCCTGTCCAGTCCCTCTGCTGCCCGGTCCCTCTGCTGCCTGGTCCCTCTGCTCAGCTGGTTATGACAGATTCTCGGCAGCTGGATCAGAGGGTGTGAGTCCCAGCTGGGGGCTGCCGGCTTTGGCCCAGCACCATGTGGGTGAGCAGTGCTGCCTGATTGTGCACCCTGGGTAAACAAGGGCCACCAGCCTTGGCAAGGCCTCCAACAGCGGCTACACTGCCCTTGGAGGAGGACGTGTTTCTCTCCCGAGCCTGGAGATAGTCAAGGTGTGGGTCTGTTTCTCTGCTGCTAGTCTGGGGAGGTGTTCTAGCAAAATTTGGTCAGTTAGAGGCACCTGGCTGACTCCGTTGGTAGAGTATACGACTCTTGGTCTAGGGGTAGTGAGTTCAAGCCCCATGCTGGGCATAGCATAGAGACTACTTAAAAAAAAACACCCCTCCCCAAAACAAGAACAATTTGGTCACTTAATTCATTTAAAAGAAAACCAGTGATACCATGTACTGCCACAGTTCCATGGTGGTCTACTTGGCTTTTCCTTTTTCCTTAAAAAACATATCTTGGGGATTATTTCTTTTTTTCTTTCCTTTCTTCTTTCTTTCTTTCTTTCTTTCTTTCTTTCTTTCTTTCTTTCTTTCCTTTTTTAGAGAGAGAGAGCACAAGTCGGGGAGAGGGGCAGAGTGAGAACCTTAGGCAGGCTCCATGCTCATCACAGAGCCTGACACGGGTTCCATCCCACGACCCAGGGATCCTGACCTGAGCCAAAATCAAGAGTCAGACGCTCAACTGACTGAGCCACTCAGGAACCCCAGGGATTATTTCTTTGTACATAAAAGACTTCCTCATCCTTGTGTTAGTTGGTGTACAATTTACATAACATAAAATTTACTGCTTTAACCATTTAACAGTGTACAATTCAGTGGCTTCTCGTACATTCACAGGGCTCTGCAATCATCACCACCATCGAATTCCAGAGCATTTTCATCACCTCAGAGCGAAACTCCATAACCATGAAGGGGTCACTACCCAGCCCTGCCCTTCCCAGTGCCCAACAACCCTTACTCTTCCTTCCTACTCCATGGATCTTCCTATTCTGGACATTTCATATACATGAAATCATACACTAGCTGGCCCTTTGTGTGTGTCTTCTTCACTGGCATAATGTTTTCAAGCTTCACCTGTGTTGCAACAGGTATTAGTACTCCATTCCCTTTTAATGGCAAATTCTATGCCATGTGGTTTCTTCATTCATCCATTGATTGACGTTTGAGTTGTTTTTATTTTTTTGGCTGTTAAGAATAATGCTGCTATGGACATTCGGGTACAAAAGTTTATTTGAACACCCATTGTCAACCCTTTTGGGTATGTACCTAGGAGTGGAATTGCTGAGTTGTATAGTAATTCTATGATTTACTTTTTGAAAAGCCATCACACTGTTTTCCAAAGCAGTTGTATGATTTTACATTTCCACCAGCAATGTATGAGGTTCAATGTATGAGGTTCAATGTATGAGTAAGCACGTCCTTGCTAAACACTTATTTTCCATTTTTAAATTATTATTGTTATTATAGCTACCCGGTAGGGATGTAAAGTGTATTCTTGTGGCTTTTATTTGCATTTTCCTAATGACTAATGATGCTGAGTATCTTTTCATGAGCTTATTGGCCATTTGTGTTTCTTTGGAGAAATGTCTATTCAGATTCTTGCCCGTTTTTCATTGGTTGCTGTTTTTGCTGTTGTTAGGTTGTAAGTATTCTTTATATATTCTGCATACTGCTCCCTTATCAAATAGGGTATTTACAGATATTTTCTCCCATTCTGTGGGTTGGCTTTTCACTTTCATGATAATACCCTTTGATACACAAAACTTTTAATTTTGGTGAAGACCAATTTATCTAGTTTTGTTATCATTGTCATTTGTGCTTTTAGTGTCACATCTAAGAATCCATCGCCAAATCCAAGCTCATGAAAATTGGCTCCTATGTTTTCATTTAAGAGATTGTTTTAGCTTTTACATTTAGGTCTTTGATCCATTTTGAGATAAATTTTGTATACAGTGTGAGGTAAGGATCCCACTTCATTCTCTTGCATCTTTTAAAATATCTGCACGGCAATCTGCTCCATAGTTCAATTAACCAGGCTTCTCCTCAGATATCTTGGGTTACTTCCAATCTTTTACCACTAAAAATAATACAATAAACATACTTGTATATAATCACTTCCTACATACGTGGGCATATTTGTAGCCTAAGTTCTTAAAAGTGGAATTGCAGGATCAAAGGTGTGTTGCCTTATTGCTTGTCCCTAGAGGCTGAGTGGATGCCTTCCAGCACTGGGCAAGGATATGTTTCCCTACATGCTTGCTGATCTTCATAGATCTTTGCCAACCAGATGGATAATTTTAATTTGGAATGTTCTTATTATGAGCAAGGTCATACACCTTTTAATATATTTTGTAATTTCTTTGCTATGAACTTTTCCTACCCTTTGCCTTTTCTTTCTGTTGGATTATTGGCCTTTGTTTCATAGGAGACATTTATAAAGCAAAGGAAGCTCATGTCTGTAATATGCTCATCATTTACTTTTTAGCTTTATTAATGATGTTGTTTTCCTCCTCCAGATTAAGTGCTTCCCTCTTTCTTTTTAAGATTTTTGAGCTAAGTGTCTGCTTATAATAGTCTTCCCTATTCTGATATTATAATATTATTTTATGGTCTTTTCCTGGTATTTTTATGATTTCAACATATGGTTTACTCTTTGGTATAGCTGGCATTTATTTGCTTATATGGTGTGAGGTAGGGATTGATTTTCCCCTCCAAAAAATTGAGATGGCTGCTTTTGAAGTCAGATGGCCTCAGTTTCTCACAGCAAACAAAGCAGTAAAACTTCAGTCATGACCTGAGGGAGGCCCAAATCCACTTCATTGTTCAGTCCAGGCTGGGAAGGGCATCTCTGTGCCCTGGAAACAGAGGGTGGCTCGTTCTTGGCTTTCCCTGCTTGAGGAAGCACCAAGCAGTGGTTAAGAGCAAAGCTCTCAAGGCAGGCAGTATAAAATCACTGCTCAAACTCTGAATCTCTCTATTGTGTTTTTTCCTTATCTGAAAAATAAGGATAGTAACAGTTCCTGTCTCATAGTTGAACGGTGCGGAGAGTAAACAGAGCCCTTGATGAGGCAGCTCAGTACCGCATGGAGTTGCTGCTAACATCATAGCCACTGAGGTGTCATCACCATTATCTAGTCATTTTATGATGTCTCCAACCTCAGGGCTGCCCTTCCTGGCAGAGAGGGCACTGGCCGGGGGCTCCACCTGGACTGGTGCCATCATTTCTCCTGTCTTCTCCCAGGGGAGCAAGTGGTAACTCACGTGTGTCTGGCCTAGGCCACCCGAGGGGGCTGGTTCTGAGCTCTTTTGTGCCCTTATTAATTTCTCAGTCTTTTTTTTAATGTTTATTTATTTTGAGAGAGAAAGAGCAGGGGAGGGGCAGAGAGAGGGGGAGAGAGAGAATCCCAAGTAGGCTCTGCACTGTCAGCATGGAGCCTGACACGGGGCTTGCACCTACAAACTGTGACCTGAGCCGAAACCAAGAGTCGGAAGCTTAACCAACTGAGCCACTCAGGCACCCCGATGTCTCAGTCTTTAAAATGAGATAAAATCAAATAAAAACATATATCAAGTGTAGCCCTGAAGGGAGATGAGATCTCACAAAAGTTTAGCACCAAAGCTTGCTGATTTGTAGATCATAAACTGAGAAAGTGAGATGAGTGAATAAATAAACCCAAATGAATGATCTCCTGGTAGGTTAGGACCCAGGGCCCTGATGCCCTAAGTAAGGCTTGGAGACACAGACACAGCCCCTGGCCCCACTGTCATCAGAATTGTGGTGGCAAGGAGACAGGGTCCCAGGCCTTCAGTCACCCACCTCCCCCTTTTTTAAAGTTCGATTTAAAAAAGCCACCTCTTTATTTGGGGAGATGGCATCCTGCTCAGGGAAGGTCCCTGCTGCCAGGCCACACTTGGTATCACCCTTGGCACTCCTCTGAGAAGTGTCGGGCAGTGACCTTCAAGCTCTTAAAGACTGGAGCTGTGTGTTTCCTGCACATCAGGCCAGTAAGTAGTTGGATGCATGAAGCCTGGTAGGTTCTGGTAACCAGTGCTTTCGGTAATTTTGTGACCTTGGTGAGGCAGTTACTGCTTTCTCTTCCCAGCCTCAGGGAAGGGAGACACAATTCAGAGAACAAAAGAAGCAAGTTCCTGCCTTTTGAGTTTAAAAGAAGAAATAGATGAATAGATAGGGCCCCTGGTTCTCAGGACTGGGAAGAGCCCCCAGGGAAGAAAAGAGAGTTTGGGCTCAGGTGGGTCCTTCAGAAGGGGACTCCAGCTTCCCAGGGCCCTGGGGAAGGGGTGGCAAACCCCAGAAGCATCTACGTTCCAGGTGAGGGCTGGTGAGGGCATCTGAGTCTCTGCCCCGCCTCATGCAGTGGATCTGGTTCTGGAGTAGAGATTGCAGCCTGTCAAGAGGCTGGCCTGAGGCTGCTTTGCAGGGGCTCTCTGATCTAGAGGTGGATTTCATTTTTATGGGATTGAGGCTTAAGCCATTTGAGACCCTCTTTGGAACACAGAATTCAAAAGGATGAGTTCAAAATTATGTATAGGCAGGGTTTCTTTTGGAGGTGATGATGAAATGTTCTGGAATTCAATAGTGATGATGGTTACACAATTTGGCAAATATAACCAAAAACCACCGAATCCTACGCTTTAAATGGGTGGATTTTATGGTATGCAAATTAGATCACAATTTAAAAAAATATGTTAAAAAAATGAGGCATGGGGTTCTAGGAGAAGCACACAAGAAAGGGAGGGCCCAAGCAAAGTTTTGTTTGCCTTAGTCTCTCTGCAGCCCAGTATGGCCAGGAGGGGCCGGTGGAGGCCATCCAAAGGCAGGCTTGCTAGGAACTGTGGTCTGGAGAAATGGCCCTCTTGTATATCGGATCTATCCTCCTCCCTGGCCTGCCTCCTATCCCCGGGACTGAGCAAGCTTCTGGGAACTTCGATTCGATCTTAGAGGAAGAGTGGGAATTAATGGTGAAAAGGTTTCAACTTGGCGGGATGACACCAGGAAAATAAAGAAGTCATATTTCTTGTGCTCCTGATTATAAAAACTGAAGTCAGAGCCTTCTGTGTGTGTGTGTGTGTGTGTGTGTGTGTGTGTGTAAAGTCTGATTTAGAGGAGCTCCACCAGGAGGACTGCCCGTGGTAGAGCTGGGAGGACTGATAACCCTTGGCTCCCGTTGTACAGCGGGATGGGGTGGGGGTGGACTAGCCAGAGGGGACCCTGCTTCTTGCCGCCGCAGTTTTGGACTGAGAAGCGACTGCAGTCTGGGCAAGCAGACGAGGCCCTTTGGAGGCCAGGGATATGCCACTGTCATATTTATAATCGGATCCCTGTTTATCTTGAATCAGACCCGGCTCTCTGCATAACTTCTGTTCCTCACATTTTGAAGATTTGGGCCCAAAACACATTTCAGGGAATAAGGAGAAAGCTCATGTTTGAAAATGAACCAGCAAAATAAATCACTGTGCTTCTGACATGATGCCCATTGAATACTTTTCAATTCTTAGCTTTGGCAGCAGCATTTTTAAAAAGCATACACACACACACACACACACACACACACAGACACACACACACATAAAACCTATCACATAATTCTTTCTGAAAGGCTCATTCAGCAAGCCTGCCCCTCTCGGTTCCCAGCCTCCCCCCTTCCTTTTCCTTCTCTCTCTCTCTCTCTCTCTCTTTCTTTTAAATCAGCCCTTCTGGTGAGAGGGCAAGTGTACATACAGCCTTCCTTTGTGTTTGTAAAACAGAGCCGTATCAGTTGAGCAGTAATGATAACATTTGTAGTTATGCAAGCAGAGATAACAGTAATCAGATCTCCTGCTCTTTCCAAATACCAATGGCCACAACCTCACCAGGGGCTGGGGTGTTACGCTGAAAGGGGGAGGGGGAATGCGTATGGGTCTTATTTATTTATTTATTTATTTATTTTAATCAAAGCCCCCAGCACACTTTTGTTTTCTGCCAGAGGCTCTCCAGCTAAGGCCCTCCAGCAGTTGTTCAGTTAAAGAGACCCTACCCTCAACGGAGATCTGAAGGTCCCCTCCTTCCTCAGAGCCTCCTCGCTATTTTTGCCCCCTGCATCAAATGATTTAGGGCTTCCTTTGCTCTCCAGCAGGTAATTTGACCTCTCTATATTGGAAGGAGCGAAGGCTAACGTATTCACTCAAGCAGAGGCCGGTGGAATGATAGCATCAGTTCGCGATGGCATTTGGAATTTTTAAAAGAAAGGTGTTGTTCTGGAGTTGCCCTTATTCCTTCCAAATCTGATTTCCCTCGGGGGGGGGGGGGGTTCTGTTGCCTTGTTACCCAAACAACATGCAAATATGTTGATTGCTGGGAATTTAGACAGTGGCAGGGACTCCTGGAAGTTGCGATTGCCAAGGTATGCCAGGCCAAGAACAGAACTCAGGCATGTGTGGGTTTGATACAGTGGAGACCAAGAGCCTCAACATGGGAGCTGTGTTTAGGGATCATGAAGTGAACTCCTTAGAGGGGTCGGGAGTCGAAGTTTCTCTGCTACTTGGTTTCTCTGATTTAATTTTGGGGTGGTAATGCAGCTCTTCTGGGGAGAAGAAAATACTGGTGAGTTCTCCAGGTGCGGTCAGGAACGTCTTTGTGTAGCCCAAACGCCCCGGTAGTGGTTATCAAGAGACATATCCTAATTCTTGGGCCAAAATGTGGATCCACACCCGCAATTTTCAATACAATGGAGACCAAACCATTTTCCTCTTGTTCTGAGGCGTTCCTAATTCTGTTTAATGCACGTTTCCCCACTTTTCTTCTGGATACCTGAAGAACCGCCCCACCTTCTTCCCGCTTTCTGCTCACCTCTCCCCGCAAAGAGAACCGGAAATCGGAAGGTGGACGTGGAGTTGTGAAAAGCAGCAACATAAGCCATGAATCGCTTGGGGGTGGGGGCTGGGGGGAATCGTATGGAGAAATAAATGTTGGTTTATTTTGTAAAGATACACTTTCCTCCCTGTCTCCGAGACCTAAGTGTCTGAATTAAAAATTATACTTGAAATGCTGTGCAGATGTTGGCATTTTAAAACCAGATGCCATTGGCCTGCGGGTTGCTAGGCAACCCGTGCGACCCAATCAGCGTGGGGTTTGAAGTGGAATCCGCTCCAAGAGACCAAACGCAGCCCCCATCCCTGCCGGCTGGTGCGCTGGGCTGAGGCCGGACAGCCTCTCCTTGTGCTGGCTTCAGTTAGGAGTTCAGCCCCCTTGGCTTTCTTTGCCTGAACACGCATTTTAATTTCCCTGTGTCAATTCTCATTATCTGTCTGCGCAGAATCCCCTTTTTGGTTTTCAGAAATAATTAAGTAAAAAGCCCTTTCACTCACTGCATTTTTGGCATTGATAAAGACATTTGAGGCATCTCAGGCGAGGCGGGGGCCGGTACCAGAGCAGCCTTTGAAGATGTTCGTTAAAGACAGTTCTGACAAACAGTGGCAAACAGACCAATTAACCCTAGAATCGAAGTCCTGGCGGCTTGAGACTCCCTTCAAAAGAAATTAGCCCTAATGTTAATAAAGTGGGTGTTAGACCATTTGAAAATACCAACTTCGGCAGCCTGAGTCCATTGGAATGGAATGATTACGTTGTCTGGCCAGCAGAGGCTTGGGTTGGTGTGAATTTTCTGTTACAGCGGCTGTCTGAAAGTCAGGAAAAAAAATATGTATATATGTCCAAACCGTGGTTGGAGCAAAAATTCCAAGCGAAATAGCAGAGGTTTGTTAAATAAATAAATAAGTAAATGCATCGCTAGCCGTGAAAAAGAAAAAGACTCAGAAAAGGAAGTGCCCAGAAGTGTGTCCTCTAACATGGGGGTTGGTGGCCGGACTCAGGATTTCCACCGAGGCCCCAGCTTCCCGCCGATAAGCCTCACTAATACCCCTCCGCTTGCCGAGGAAGACTGGGAGCTCAGCTGTTGATTCCTTATTGATTTTTCAGATCACACGGGAGACAGACCCAGAGCTTCAGGCTGGGAAGGGAGCACTAATGAATGGCCAAGACCCAGGGTGTGTACCTTTGCGTGGTGATGCTTTCTCCTAAGAGAAAGCGGAAATTATCTGCCTGGGGAGCCGTTTTCATCGGCTGGGACCGTGCAAGTTGATTTTGTATCATTTGGGTTCAGTTTCCATTTTCGGTGCTGGTGTCTTACCCATAGTCTTTGTCGCAGAAGAGAGAAATAAACCTTTTAATCAATGTATTCTCTGAGAAAAGAGATTTTCAGACTCGCCCTGCCAGTGTAACTGGCAACACAGGGGAGGAAGCAAAGAAAACAGCAGCCCCTGCGCAGGGGGAGCAGGGCCCACAGCTCTGAGCCCCGGGTGGGGGTGGGGGTGACGAGGCCGGGGACCTCCAGCAAGGCCTTTTCCTCCTCGAGGTGTGGGTGGGTGGACGCGGCTAGACCCTGGCTTGAAGGGTCTGAAATGGAATCAGAATTCAGCTCTCAAGAATGGCATTGGTAATCTGTGCTCATTCTTGCGCCACTCTCCGTACTGTCCCCAGCAGTTTCCAGAGGGGAAACTGAGGCTGGGAGAAGTGACTTGCCCAGAGGCACATGACTATTGAGCGCCCCACTTTCCTGCCTTGACTAGTCCCGCTTCTCCCTGCTGCCCGGGGACCCCACGTTTCAACCTGCTCGGACTCAGGATTTCATTTGAGGTTGGGAGGGTCGGGCTCCTGCATTTGTGACTGATGTTTTTGTTCAGCCGGGTATGCTGTTCTGTTCTCTGCACTGGCTATAGGGGAAGGTGGGGATCCCCCCTGGCCAGGGGCGCTGGCGTGGGGTAAGGCCGTGGCTGAGGCCAGAGCAGACGGTAGAGACATCTCCCTCCATGCTGTCTCCAGCTTCCTTCTATCTCCGCTTTCTCTGGCCGGGCCTTATCTCTGCCAGATAATGGGCTCCTCTCACGGCCACCACATTCTCTGGCGCCCAGTGAGGGTGAAGCAGTGACTTTGTGGGGGAAAGGAAAAACCCTCAGTGCGGAGCACTGACTCTCTTTGTCACTTGAAGAGGCTCCTATGTTGTTTCTCTATGTTAATCTAGGAAAAACAAAGTTCCTCGTCGGTTAATTCACTTGGGAGAGCTGGGACAGTTGTCTCAAATCAGTCTCATTTCACTAGGTGTCTCATTTCAGCGGGTGATGCCTCAATTCTCCACAGAGAGGCTCCTCAACTCAAAGTTCAAAGGCGATTCCTCTATTTTGCTAAATTCCCAATTGAATGTCTAGTTTGAGCCTCAGAATGGCACAAATCTAATCTACCAACACAGGGCAATTTTCCTCTTTCCCTGGGGTTGGGTCTGAAACTCTGGAGGCGGATGAGACACTAAGGTTATGAGGATGTAGTGGCCAGGCTCTTGCTAGCCACCTGTTCGTGCTGACATCTGCTGAACTGTCCATTGTCCTCATTCCCTCCAGGTGTGATGCTTCTCTGTGGCCCTTCAGGGCACCTGGAAACTTCTGCTGCTCTCACACCACGCTAGGGAAAGGGAAACTTTCTGCGGGGCTGAAACTCTGTCTGCCCAGACATAGGGCAGCCTTTCTTTTTTGCTAGAGCTTAGCCACATTCTTGGGGGCTCCACCCAGGATGGGGACATAGGTCCCTCCCCTCCAGGGTTCCAGAAATCTTTCTTAAATTTTCTCATTTTCCTGCTGTACTCAAATCTGGGGGTGGGGGTGGGGGTAATATGGGACTCCTTAGGAACCTGCTACTCTCTGAGTTACTTTCCTTCTGATTCTCCCTTTCTCCCAACTTGGGAATTCTTGTTCATAATTGAAGTATGGTTGACATACAATAGTATATTAGTTTCAGGTGTACAACATAGTGCTTCAACTTTCGTATATATCGTGAAATGCTTGTCTCAGTAGGTCTAATTACATCGTTCACCATACAAAGTTTTAATACAGTATTTTTGACTGTATTCCCCATGCTGTACATGACTTATTTATTTTTTAACTGGGAGTTTGTACTCCTTGATCCCCTCTACCCATTTTGCACACCCCAGTCTCCCTCCCCTCCACCCACTTGGGAATCTTTATTCAGGAACCCACTTGGGAATCTTTGTCCAGGATGAAGTGCAGGAATCACCTTGTTTCCATGCAAACCCTCCGTGTATGCCGTAGCCTGGTCCCCTCAGACCTGAACTTTTGAGGGGCCTTTTCCTTCTGCTTTCTGAGTGAAAAATACACACACACACACACACACACACACACACACCCTTTTACTAAGATATAATATACCTATCATAGAATTCAACCATTTAAAGTACATAGTTATAGTTTGCTGGACATTCATAGATTTATATAGTCGTGCAGCCATTACCACAACAGGTTTAGAACATTTCCACCACCCCCAAAGAGTTTCCTTTCACATTTATAGTTAATCCCTGCTCACCCATGGCCCCAGGCAACTGCTGATCTACTTTTTGTTTGTATAGTTTTGCCTTTTCTGGAAATTTCATACAATATGTATTCCTTCTCTGGAATCATACAATATATAGCCTTCAGTATCTGGTTTCTTTATATATCTGTATCTGTATCTCTCTGTCTCTAACTTTATATCTATATATAATTTAAATTTCCTGGATGACTATCATTCACATGGTCTGCTGATGAGGGTTGGGAAACATGATTTCTCATTTAAGAAATCTGGCCATGAATGGAGGCTACAGGGGTGGTGGTGGCTGGCAGTGACAAGGGGCTGGGGAAGGCCTTGTTTGATCTAAAGTACAAGAGGCTTGAGAAGCTTAAATGCTGATGGAAGGGTCATTAGCAAAGGAGAGGTTGAAGATGGAGGCAGGTGCTGGGCATTGAGCTGAGCTGATAGCACGGGGTCCTTGAGATGGGGAGGAGGCTGGAGCCTAGAACTTGGGAGAAGGGGCTCCCCTTGGGTGGGAGGAGGGAAGGTGGGAAGGACAGGCAGGTTAGGAGGTTTGGTGGACATTGAGGACATTCTCCTTTTACTAAGTCTTCTTGTTTCTCTGTCACCCACTGAAAGTGAGGAGGGTGGAGGGTAGACAGGAAAATTTGAGCAGAATGTAAGTTCGAAATCATTCTTGCGGAGAACGGAAGGGTGAGGTGATCAAGGAGACACAGTTGGATGCCAGGCAGAATGAGAGGGCCAGGCAGTGCTGGCGAGCGTGACTTCATGATGGCACCGCTCTGGATTTGCCATTTGCTCAAACTGTTCTTAGTAGTCTGGGTGCACGTGGGAAGAAGACGGCATTGGGTGGATTTGGCATTTAAGTTTCACCAGGTGACAGAGATGGAAGAATGGGCAAGGAATTTAGGGTGTTGGTAGGAGAAGGTTTGAATAAACTCTTGAACCCCAGTTGCATTTAAAGGGCAGTAAAGCGATGGGGAAAGGTGTGTCGGGGGGTCAGTAGGTAATGGGAACTGCTGAGAGCACTTCAGTAGGGTGCTGGGAGTCATTGATAGAGAAGGCTGAAAGGAAGGGAAACCCCCATCCCACCTAAGAGAGGAAGGTCTGAATTTGTGATCAGAGGGGACACTTTCTGTGGTGAAGGCACCCGGTGGCGGAATGGGAGGGAAGAAAAATGATGGAGATGAGAGGTCAAGGATTTGGGGAGGCTGGTGAAAGAGGGCTGTTCACAGACACAGCGAAGCTTCAGGTAATGGGGCTGCAGGAGAGATGGAAAGTGGTGGAATGACCAGCTGGGCTGTTTGATGGGAAGAGGCAGCCGAGGTGGTAACCTATTCACCTGTGACTCCTCAGGTGAGGTGGTCTGAGCACCTTGAGAGAGTCAAGGAGGTCTCAAGAAAGTTGCCTGGGGTGTGGAAGATGACCAGACTTATTGAAGATGAGGCTTTGGGGAGCAGTGGTTTTAGTGGAGACCAGGTTTCTGATAGGGCCAGCAGATCAAAGCTGGGGATGAGTCAGAACTCGCCGGCACCTCCTTCTCACCTGTTCAGGTACATTGAGGAACAAAAACCAATCCAAGGTTTTTGCCCTCACAGTTTCTCTAAAAGGAGCAGCTCGTCCATGTTTTAAATAGCTTAGGGGAATTGCCTGGTTCCCCGGCAACAGTAAAGAAAGAAACTAAAATCATCCATGATGCTTTTCTGGTCCAATCTGTATTCCACTATCGACGCTTCCTTTTTGTTGTCCTGAATCCCTGCTGTGTGTGCTACTGTCCGAAGACCCGAAGACAGGAATGAATGATGTGCCTTCATCCAGCAAAATGGGCTTTTCACTGTCCCTACTGTTTGTATAGGTTATTGGCAATGGTCACTTGTTTTGATGAATAATATAAAATTATCAGTGGAGATTCTTCTTTATGAAAAGTGTAAAAATCCCAAACAAACAACCACCACAAAACTCTTTGTTTTATGGAAGATAAATGCTCCATTTCATCCACCTAATGATTTTTGATTTCTGAAGGTAGGGTGCTCTTTAATGCTTCTGTTTGTCCCTCTCAGGTCCTGACGCTTCATCTTTTCAGGACATCTCATCACCTTCCAGCATCTGAAATCATGTTGTCTGCAATGTCTGGACTAGGGAGAGATTGTTATTTCAGTTGTGAAGGCTAGTCCACCACCTTTCATCCAATGAATCCATGTCCCAAAGTGACTTTGTGACAAATGGTAAGAGCCCGTTCTTCCTCAGGTGGCCCCGGTTTCAGCTCACTTCTCATAAGAGAGCATTGCACCATGCTGAGTGAGATCACAAGGCTTAGAGGTAGATAACTATTTTGATTCCGTGTGATTTTTACATTATGCTCTGACTTTGAAACACAGATTTCAAGTGCAAATCCATTGCATTTTTTTTCTGGAGTCCAAAGATTCTGTTGAGTTTCTTAGTGTTGTCTTATGGACATTCCTATATGGGGCTACTGTAATGCATGGTGAATGAAGGAACACAGGGCCCATCATTGAATCCCTACCCTGGGTTCATGGTAGATAATTATGGGATCCTCTGTCTGTTGTCCCCCTCCCTGAACATCCTAGGGGACACCTTGCCCCCCAAGCTCTTATGGCTATTGCAGGGGCTAACGTGTTCTAGTGCCACCTGCACTGTTGGTCACTGTCAGGGGGTATTGGGTAGCTGCTGACCCAAGCTGGGCCAATTGGTCCCTTAATTTTGGAATTGGGAATGGAGGAGGGTGGCCAACTTGTCCCAGTTTGCCCAGGACTGTCCCAGTTTGGGCACAACAATTCCCATGTCCTGGGAAACCCTGCTGTCCCCAGCAAAGGGAGGCAGTTGGCCATCCTAGGCGGGACAGACATTAAAGCCAGTTTGTCTCTGTCACTGAAGCTGTAAGTTAGTCTGTAGTGAGAGAGAATGTGCTGACGTGGTAGCCCTGGCAGAGAAGGGACATTGAGAAAGAGACACTGGCCTTATCTTTGTACTTCCTATGCTCTGTGTATGAACCCTCCTCACAATCCACTGGCCAGGGCATTGCATTTTTTGCTCGTTTATGTTAAATGGAGCTTTGACATCTCAACCAAAAGAAGCCTGACCAAACTGTGCTCTTTCCTTCTCTTTTAACCTGACAACCACCAAATGAGCTAGACAGTAATGTGAAGTTTTACAAAGAGACAAAGTCTTAAAGATTTTAAAGGACTGAAGGTCAAGGTCACCAAAGTAGAAAGATATAGAACTGGGAGTGACATCCAGGCTCAGAGACTTCAAGTTTGAGGTCTTATTGTCACACTGCAGCTGTCTCTGATGCTAATATTGGAAATCTGTTGATATTGTCAAGGTTCTGGTCAGTCTGACATCTTATTCTGAACATCAACATGTCTGGAAAGGGTCGAGGGACTAGCTTATGCTCACTTCTTAAAGTCCAACTTGCCCCTTTTGATGGGGGATATCTTTCATGGCAGCCAGTGATTTTCTGGCCATACACCAGCATTTCCCACATATTAGCCAATTTAACCTTTACAGCAATCCTATAGGTTATGGACTATTTTATCCTCACTTTATAGGTAAGAAAACCAAGCTACAGAGAAGTTAAGTGGTTCACTAATAAGTGGTAGGGTTGGAAGTAGGGGTCCAGGGAACATTGCTCGACATCCCCCCATCTCTTGCTTCAGGGCATTTAATGATTATTCCAATCCTGAAACCGGGCTGGGGATCAGGTGTGTCTCACTTCCTCTGTTACCAGCTGCTGTGGACTTTGGGAGGTTATTCACCTCTTTGACCTCCCTTTTTATTTCCTGTCGGTAAAGACTAAATGAGAGAGTTACGTAGGTTGCCAATTTAAGTTCCTGGCACTTGGTGAGTGTTCAATAGTGAGGGGCGTATCAGTCTAGACCCCCTCTCTTGATGTATTACTTACATTTCAGTTACAGGGAAGAGAATCAATTCATGTCATTTAAGCAAGAAGTGTTTTTTGTTTGCTATGTTTCTCCTAACTTATTACATGGCTTACAGAATTGTTGGAAGGCTGAAGAAGCAGACCAGGTTGACCATTCAAGAACAAGTCCCAAATCTGGAGTGCAGAACTGGCTGCCAAAGAAATATGGGCTCTTCTATGAAAAGGAGGCCACTGGTTCCTGCAGTCCAGAAGCCGTTCTATGCAGAAGGCCACCACTGCTTCCACCAGCCCCAGAACCAGCCCATATCTGCTGTAATCCACACCAGCAAAGTGGGTGTCCTAACACTTATGAAGCTAGAGACCCTAGCACTGCTACAGGAAAGCTACATGGCTCCAAGGGCAAGCTTAGCAGTTGAGAGAGACAACAAAAGTACTACTTCTGCCTTCTTCCACCTTCCCTAACATACATGCTTGCATCTGATTGGCTGAGGCTAAGTGACATCGGTAACCCTAGTTGCACAGGAGTCTGGGAAATGTAGTTTTTAGCTTTCTAGCCTCTACGATTCAAGTAGGCATCTAAGAAGGAGAGTGGAATTGGGTTGGGTACTAATGGTTGTTGGGTACCAATCTACCACATTAGGGCTCCCCCATTGCCCCTGCAGGGCTACCTGCAGGATGGAGAGTGGAGCTTCTGGGTAGAACAGCTAATGCTCAGGTGAGGGGTAGGGTGTGAACATGGCTGAAAGCCAAACTCTCCGATCCTCTGCCTTTACAGAACTGTGAGCACACCTGCTGTACCACACACCCCCTCTGGGAAGCAGCCTTCTTTGCACGTCCTACACTAGGTGGAGTGGGCAACGTGGCATGGTTCAAGGCACTATGAGCAAAGGTTCTGGTTACCCTTTGCCACTGACAACGTGTGATGAAGTGTGCTTCTTCTTTAGTAAACAAGGGCACTGGCTGAGGCCTCTCGTCACACTTAACAACCTCTAAAGTTATAAGAAACAGACTCACTTGTGGTCACCTCATTCCAGAGCTACATTGGAGAAATAACATATTTCTTTTCAATATCAACGTTGTCAAAACCACAGTAGCTGGGTTTGCATGGTTTCTGGTAAAACAGTGGCTGTTAAAACGATGTCAGTGCAAACGTGGACGTAAATAGATAATAAATCCTGATAGGTATATAGGACTGCTATATTTGGATTCAACCCTGTTAACCCTCACAAGATAAAGCTCAGTGTGATGGCTAAGCTTCCCAAACTGGGCAAAGGTTCAGAAATGGAAGGTTTCATTACTAAGAAAACAGTAGAAGCAGTAATCTAGAGTGTCAACATCGATGAAGAATTTTACTGTTGGAGCCCAGGTCTGGGCCCCCCGGTCTTTGGCCCTGTGGAGGTCAGCTGTGAATTCCTGGATTCTATTAGTCTGACATTTCGAGGGCTTAGAGCCATTTTAAAAAGCTGAATATGCATACAATGACCAACATGTAAGGGCCAACATTTAGCTCCTGTTTAAGAACTGCTAGCAGCCGAGGTGACTTTCCTAAGTAGAGGCAAGCCTGATTGAAGAAGGTCCAAATATATAATTGATTACTCAGGGGCTTTAAATAAGAGCATTTACATGGAAAAATATCTAGGATGATAGCAGGTGCCTTCCTTCCTCATTTTACATGAATACGCCTCTCTTGGCTCTCCAAAAATCCATCCTTTATAGGGTGTGAAGCCTCCCAGAACGGGCAAAGCTCTCTTCTGGGAATGTGTGTCTTCTTGGTTGCTTATTGTATTTTTTGTTTGTTTTGGGTTCTTAGTTAAGAAGTCCCTGAGAACAAGAGGGCACTTCAAGTTCATCTAGCTCAACTCCCCAGTTGGAAAGAGCCAGTTGGAGAATGAAGACAAAGTAGGAAAGCCTTCTGGGAAATCCTGACTGTCATCTAAGCGTCAGCCCTGTGTGGTCTGCCTCTTGCCCTTGGCCACCTGTGCCTTCAGCTCACCTCTTGGACACTGAGTTTCTGCAAGTCAGTCAATTCCTTCCCACTCCCATTTCATCCTCCATTTTTTCTTTCTTTGAAGCAGTTTGTGTTTTGTTTCCTGAGAAGATTTTCCCAGAGGATCAGCATCCTGGATGTTTCACCCAACTAGCTTGAAAGTTGTCCAGCTTATCTTAGCTTGGGAATCTAATCAGTCCTGAATTATTGATTTATCACTTGACCAAATCCCCTTCTCTCTTCTCTCTACCTCCATCCATATCCACTCCCAGAAATGGATAGGTCTTGGCTGGAGCAGGGGTGGGAACACCTAGACCAGTGTGAGCAGTTTCTTATCCAAGGCAGCAAGGATGCCCAGAGGAGCCAGTGGAGGGGACAAAGCCCGAAGCTATAGGTCCTCCAACCAAAGGAGTCACTGGCAGGTGTTGAAGGCAGGAGACTGGACACTGACAGAGCAGAGAACAACCTCAAGGGCAGGGCCAGGGAGCTTGGCTTGAGCAGGCTCACTCCTTCATGCTATCAGAGTGAGTGGGGGACTCTCAGCACTGTGTGCAGGCCAGGATAAACTGATGGCATCTACTGCGATTTTAGCACTGTGTGTGTGTGTGTGCACATGTACAAGCATGCATACATGAAAGCATTGTGTGTGCAGAGACCTATGAATGACATGAAGTAAAAGACACGGTCCTTAGTGATGGTTTCCAATCCATTGGGAAATATGCAAGATTCGTCTAACAGAGCAGGCTGCGTATGAAGCGCTACATTGGGATGGAAAGAGAACTAAACTGGTACCCAGGGTGCCCAGTTTTAACCCTCTACTTGTTCCTTAACTTGGCTGTGTGGGCCTCCATTTGGTCTCCTGTAATGTGGAGGGAGGGGACAATGACAAAACAAATCTGAAAAGAAAGGTAACACAGATGTAGGAATGTGCACAGAACATGTGAATTTCTACAAAGCAAACATGGGAATTTGTGGTATCGGTACACCCAAGTCAAGAAATAGAACAATCCCAGTGCCCCGAGATCACCTGTGATCCCCTCCAGATCATTGCTCGCTTTTCTCTCCAGAGGCAGCCACTGTGGTCGCAATAGTTTGGAAGTCCCTTTCATGTATAACATGAAGTAACCTACACATGACAGCCATGGACAGAAGACCACCACAGTGCTGGCCAAAGCTGTTAAAAACAGGAACTCTGTTGTGTAAGTTCTTTGACATAGTTTTACAACAATGCATATGCAGGGCCTAGATTGTTCCTTTGGCCATCAGAACTCTACTTTTTTTTTTTTTTTTTTTTTTGAACAACTGAGCATGATCAAGTTTCTATATCTGCGCTTTCCCCTGTGTACTTGGTGCTGTGGTTCTGAGATTGTACTCTGGTCAGAAAATTCCTGCTTTCATCCCAAAGTTCAGTACCAAATACAGAGCTATTTTTTCTGGTGGCGCAAAAATTGAGCTGGGTGGGTACATCATGGTGCTGAGCTATTCCTCGAGGCTGCCAAATTGTGACTTGGCGTGTGTACTTATGCCCGTAAAAGGTTGCCTTAAGTACAGAGGAAGGGCAAGCATTGTGATTAAACACACACACACACACACACACACACACACACCCAGAAAGCATGGTCACCAGCATCATACCCACACGATGCACCCATTGGAACCATGGTTGCAAAAGGAAGTGGATTTGAAAATTCTTTGGAAAAAATGGGGCTGGATACTGTTCAGAGACAAATTTGGACATGATGTTTTACTGAAAAGCTGGTTTCCAGCAAGGCTTAGGGTCGTTTTGCTGTGGCTTTCACTATATTAGAGGTTCCCAACCTCTTCCAGTTAGTGAAGACTGGGACTTCCGATCACTCACGAGGGAGCGAATGACCTTTTTTGTCTCTTTCAATCTTCCCATCAGCTCGGCCTTGTTGGGTCACGTCAGCCCACGTGCTCCCTGCCTTGGGACTAGAACATATCTGCTTGCACGCCCACACACGTACACGCACACGTACACACAACTCCAGCCGCCTTCGCTCTCTCTCCGTTCCAGCCTTGCCTACTTCCGCCCAGCACCAAGGCTGGCCTGCCCCACAGCCCCCCGGTTGCAAAAATGTTGAAGAAGATGGTCCAAGGGCTTTCCTTCTGACCCCGAAGCATGGAGACACGGTGCCTGTAATAAGCTGAAGCTCACACTCCATTTCCTCCCTACTAGGACAGAAGTAATTCTCACCACATGGTGCCTTTCATGCAGGTGGATCACCTGTGGAGCTGAGAAGAGGATAGTTATGTTGCATGGTTTGAGGCGTAGGGAGTTTGCCAGCTCCTAAACCCCTTCCCTATTCTCCATCCCACCTGCCTGTCACAGCAACCAATGTGCACCTGCTTAACTCCGGCTCCTATGGGCTGTGAATGATTTTTGGTCATCAGGAGTTTCCCATTCCAGCCTTTACGGCCAATACCTCACAGAGATCAGACCAGTGAAGAGCCGTGGAGGGGGTTGGCCAGGGGCTGGGGACCACTTGGCTTCGTAAGGGCTGAGGAATGTTGAACTTCAGTATTGCAACAGGCAAAGGGGGACATCCTTCTTCTAGGTAAGCACCGGTTACGGATTGGTGTGGTCTCCAACTGTAGTGGGAGTATGGGACTGAGGCTTTCTGGAGCCGTGATCAGGTAGGAATTACAGCCAGTTGAAGGCCTGCTATAGTGACTTCCTGCCTGTTTGTTGCTTGGTGCTTCTATTTCTCCGTGGCGAGAAAGAAGGCACACTTCGGATTAGTGTGGTCCCAGGTACAGAGAATCACCTTTAGGGACCCACTCAAGCTTGTTCAATGTCCTCGATCTGCATGAAGGAGGGTGCCTCCCTAATGCCGGGAGGGAGCTACAGAGACTGGGAATTCATTAAGCAATGCAACCTCCCGATGGGCTCGACCCAAGCCCTCCCGAAAACATGAACGTGTTTAAGAGAAGGAAAGCAAAGTCATTTTTGAATGGGAGTCCACGCAAGACTGCAAATGAAAATACAGAGCGAAACTCGATCAAACCTGGCCCCTCTCTCGCAGGCTTCCTCGGGGCGGAGGAGATGTCTGAAGACTGGAAAATGTGATTTCAAGGGGGCCTGGAGAGAGACAGCAATAAAGACCAGTGTGTTTTATTGCACATTCTGAGGGGGAAAGGCTTAGGAAGTGCCTTAATGGATGAAATGAGAGATTTCTAGAGGACAGAGCTTGATAAAAGGAAGGTGGCCCAAGCTCTCAACAGGAGAGGTCATGCCTCTTTAATTTGTGGGAATTCATGAAGGGTTTACTGTACCTGCAGCAAAGCAAAAATCGTGGGCTCTTCGAGTTTCTCTTGATCAGTGCTGACGAAGCAGAGGTGGGAAAAGGCCGCAGCTAGTTATCGGGTAAACAGCGGCGTGCTGGCAAATGTTTCACAGCTGGCTCCTGGGATGGGGCAGAGAGAAGCCCTGATCTGCAGTTTTGCCGATTTCCGTGGTGTAAATACTCCCACCGAGGCTGACTTCAGGCTGCCCACATGATGTCACTGAACACAGACTTGGGAAGAGATACACAGAATGGGCTCTTGTCAACTGGTGCGGGCCAGCTCCAGCCCAGCCCGCCCTGCTTCAACAACCCAGGTCAGTGGTCAGTGTTTTTGTTTTCCTTTGGCATTGCTGTGGGGTCAGGGAGCCGGGAGCCGCTGGCCTGCTTGTCCTTGCTCAGACAGGAGCTAACAGCCTGCTTCAGGATGACAGACCCAGCTGTTTTAGGTGGCATGAAACGTGGGCTGGGCAAGAGACCCAGATGCAGGTCCTCACCTCCCCCCTCTTGAAGCTGTGATTTAAACTTGTGATGTTTTAAAATTATTCCTGAAGAATCTGAAATGCTTCGGAGAACTTCCAGCAAGCCCAGAGGATTCTGAGCACAGCACGGTATGCGCACAGCAAGGGAATATCGGGTCTTCAGGGAAAGCACCCATTACTTGAAATGACTTCAGTGACGTATGAGCTGATCAACAGGGGTCGTGGGGTCATCCCTCTTGTAGTCGGTGAAGATTGTTTAGAAAGGACTGGTTCTGGCTTCCCCTGGAGCGCCTATCTGCACTCCATATGTCTTACATTTAAAAAAAAAAGTACAGACCTGAATTAGAATGTTCTATCCTATTACCCCAAAAGTACAGTCATACTTGTCAGACTGAATGTGCTCTATTTAGACCACTTACAAGGCACCTTTCTTTTGAGCGTAGGGTTTCACTTCTCTGGGCTTCGGAGTACTGGGGAGCTGCCTTCTCCCCTCACCAGAAGCCATGAGAAAGGGGATGCCACATGCGAATCCCTTGACCTTTGCATGGAGAAGCTCTACATTTTGGGCATCAGAGTGAAATTCTGATTGGACAAAGGTATCTGTAGCTAATGAAACATAAACAACACAAAACTTAAGCCACCCTCCCCCTGCAAAAAAAAAAAAAACCCTATAAAAAGGAAACTCTGCTGTTTAATGGCTTATTCCTGTTTGCTATTTTTCTCTAATTTATCCCATGCTTACAGGACACTTATGTCTTTTCAACCTAAAGACTGGAGAGCTAGGAGGTCCATTATGCAATTTATTCTACATGTTATTTATTGCAAAGTGCTGGAAAAATAAATAAGACCCAGTCTCTCTCTCTCCTTAAGCGATTCACTATTTAAAAAGGCATGCATCATCTTGCAGAAGTTGGCACTGAGGTCAGGAGGCAGAGGGGAGCCCTGGGCAGTGTTTGGTCAGGGGCATGACACAGAGCTACCTTCTTAGAAAGTGGTGTGGGAAGGTGGGCTGGGAACACAGACCAGGATCAGTGCCCACCCAAGTTTCAGGATGGAGGTCATAACAGTCTGCGCCGGTGGAGATAGTAGGAAGCGAGAGAAGAAGTGAATAGCGTGTGAGTAGTTTCACAGAGAGAAACACCAGTGTTAGAGGAAGTACTCAGAAGGGCAGGATGATGAGTCTAATTGAATGGTCTAGCCAAGAGGAGGTCGGAAGAAATGGGTATATTTTCCATGAGTGTCTGATGTTTCTGCACATCTGTGAGCACGGGCACAGACAGCTTTTGTTCCAGACTACCTTTTCAAGGACATTTGTCTAGCAAACAGCCTTGGAGGATAGAGATGGTGTTGTCCTCTGGAGCAGAAGGTAAGTCTGTTTGCTCTCCAGGAAAGTAAAGATAATGTCTTTACTCAAAGGTCAGGTAGCCGTGCTGGCAGCCCATCATCAGAATGAAGCTCACACTGCCTGCTGTGCCAGGAATAATAAAGTCCTTGGTCTCAGACCCAGGAGTCTCGTGTCTCCTTCCAACATTCATGAACCAGTGGCAGGCTAATGAGTCAGCTTGCAAGTAGGGTGACATCTCAGACCCTTCGTAGTTCTTGACACATGGCAATAGACATTTAGGTCTAGGTGGGCTTTAGGTAGCATTTATTTTAATTAAAAAAAATTTTTTTTAATGTTAACTTATTTTTGAGAGAGAGAGACAGAGAGACAGAGAGACAGAGAAAGAGGGAGGGTGGGCAGAGAGAGGGAGACAGAATCTGAAGCAGGCTCCAGGCTCCGAGCTGTCAACACAGAGCCTGACACAGCGCTTGAACTCACGGACTGCGAGGTCATGACCTGAGCCGAAGTCAGATGCTCAAGTTGACTGAGGCACCCAGACACCCCATTAATTTTCATATGTTAGAGATGAGGAAACTGAAGGCCAAGGTGACTTGCTCCAGGGAACAGAGCAAGTTGGTAGCCAAGATAAGACTTTGTGCCAGATGTTCCCAACTCTTCTAGAACTTTCTCCACTATTGCAGGTTGCGTTTTGGCTTAACTGTAGGAGGAGTTTCGGTAGATAAGGGCAGTGAGATTTATTGAGTGCTACGCCATGCCAGCCAGGCATACTTCCAGGAGTTTCACAGGCCCTTGAATATCATTTAAACCTCTTCTATCGTTATCTCGAATTTGGAGATGAGGAAACTGAGGCATGTAGAGGTTAAGTGCTGGGTCTGAACCCAGGCAGCCTTGTTCCGGCATTTGTGGTCTTAATTGCCATCCTGTACTGTCGCAGGCTCATTAAAGTTGGAAAGCCATGTTTTTGGAAGTAAGCATGGAAAACTTTCAAGGTTTACATTTGTATTGGATGGGTCATCATGGAGAGGAAGGCCTACAATGTGTTTTGACCATAGCGTCATGATGGGATGATTTGTGTTTATACATGTACATTTCATTTCTGATTTACTTCTGAACTGAAAAAAATGCACATCAGTAAGATGACAAAAAATATTATCTGTTGAGATGCAGAAGGGGAAAGGAGAGGCTCAGGAACTCAGGCCAGCAGTGATAATTCCCTCAAGCAAAAAGGAGTAGTAATTCATTTTTGGCTTTTCTTTTGAGTAATACTCAACATGTCCTGGGCTCTTCCTATCTGTGGGTGACCGTGCTGAGCATTTCACCTGTACGGTCTCATATGAACCCCCATCACTCTATGGAGTGGCGTTTCCATCACGTCCATCTTACAGGTGATGAGACTGAAGGCAGAGAGGGAACATGTCAGATAGCAGGTGTATGTTATAAGCCAGGATTTAATTCCAGGCAGCCTCTCTTCAGACTCCATGCTCTCAACACTGCCCTGGCTGTGTGATCAGGGAAGGCTTTGTGGAAGACGTGGCATTTGAAGGCTAAGCAGACTTCTGGTACCAAAGTGCAGAAGGCATCCTGAGTAGAGCGAATGATGCCAATAATGGCATAGGTAGTGTCTGATGGACGTGGCGTAATGAGGGGTAGAGTCAGAAAGACAGGGCTGGATCAGACTGGGGAGAGGCTTGAATGAGCAGCTAAGAGGGGCTTGAGATGGTTTTCGAGGAGGGGGAGTGTATGATGAGTGTTGCTGGTCAAGGCATCAGGAAGTGGCGAGAAGATGACTCGCCAGCTAGGCTCCAGGATGGTCGTGGAGTCCTGCCTCCTGCTTTGTCCTGGCTCCTTCCTGCTTGCTGGCAGTTGGGTGCTTATTATCTGGTTATCCTTCCCCCTTGTGGTCTTCAACATGCCTTACAGTACATCAGCCTAGGCTATTAGATACGAACGTGTGGACTAGACAGATACAACCTTCCCTGGAGGGGCAATCAACCGTTCCACTTGGGAAGGTACCTCCCCAGGTGATCAGCTGACATTTGAAACATTATTCGAAGGGGCACTCTGCACAGGTAGCTACCGCAGGGCCTTGGCTATCTTCACCTACAATCAAAACCAGTGGTTTTTGTCACTAGCATAACATATGAGGAAAATCACCTTCCATTTCCCCCAGGGTGTGGGGGAAACCAGCACCTCCCCACTGTGTGAGCCAGTAGAAGGAAGTCCAAGGGGTCCAACAGTCTATGCCCTTTGGCATGATGCCCTGGGCTTGACGCAGGACCGGCCCAGTCTGGCCAGTTCTTCAGAGGATCCTGGCTGCCCGTGTCTAAGGCTTGAACATTTGTAACATTGACCTGGAGTGACATCAGCCCTTCACGCAAGTGGGATTGAAGCCCCTAAAAGGGTGATAGCTGAGACTTCCTCATGTCTACAGAACGTGAGACCATTTTTGTGCCAGTTGGCTAATAGATGTCTGTGGGGGCAGAATTTGGCCTGGAACTAGTTTCCACTGTCAGCCAGTAGGGAATCTGTGGGGAGGAGAACATAGCCCCATCCACATCTAATCATGGGAGCCTCCTGATATTTGCCCCAAAGATCCTACTAATTGGGAAGGACCCAATGGACTGGTGTCCATTTGCCACCCTCACATATGAGGCAGACATGACCAATACCTTCATCTTACAGATGAGGAAACTGAGGCACAGAGGAGCGGGCCAGCTTGCCCAAGGCCATGCAGCCAGGCAATGCTAGCTCTAAGATTCAAAATGTCACCTTCACTTGTTCTGCTAAAGCAAAACGTATCTGTCATTCCTTCCTCATCATGAAAAATTAATTTGTAGCAAGGAAAGAGTGGAGATTATACATGCGGAGTTTGCTATTTAAAATACACGACTGTCAAAGGTCTATATTTTTAGAATTCATTGCCGGGGGCAGATGAAATTGTGCACAGGCCAGGCCTAGCCCTATAGCTTTCACTCACCCCTACCGGCTCTAGAGGATCCAAATATAGTTTTTAGCATCAGTGCCTTTCCCTCTGGCTTATTCTGATCTGATTTTAAGGGCAAAGAAAAACACTGAGCTCGGCTTGGGTAAAATTGGAATTCACCTGCCTGGTATTTTTTTTCTTCTTATAATCTAAAGTTAGTCTTGGTTCAGAGAAGGTAGATTAATGAGGCTGGTGTGGTAGGGTCTCCAAAGAGCTGATCTCCCTTTTTCCTCCATAAGGCTTAGACCAGTTAAGCTTGGTCTGATCCATCCATGGAAATTCCATCCTTCTTTGCTGATGAGTCACTTATGGGGGACTGTATAACCCCATCCTAGTTAATAATGGGGTGTTTGATGAGCAATTTAGGAAAAGATCTCCTTCCTGATAAATGCTTCACTCCCACCCTCTTCCTTCTTGCTTGGATGGGATACTGTCATGGGAGGACATGATGTCTGGTGCTGCAACAATCATCTTGTGACCATGAATGGAGGCCCACTGACATGTGAGGATGGCAGGGCAGAAGGACAGAAGGAACTGGGGTGTTTGGTGGCATTGTTGGGCCACCTAACTAACCCTGGGGGAGGCTAACCTCCAGCCTAACTGTTATGGGAGCTTAATGGTTTAAGCCACTTTCAGTTGGACATTGTGTTATTGTAGCTGAAAACTTTCCTAACTAAAGGATTGTTGATTAGTAAAGACAAAACAAGGGAAGAGTGACTAATTCTCTGAAGGAAGAGTCAACCCTGATGTTCATAGAAGGTGTCCTGAGATCTTGATTAATCCCATCTTCATAAATCTGTGATAGACCCATACAATGTAACAAAGTATTACTAAAAAACTGAAGAGCCTCCTTGTCCTACCTAATAAGGAATATTCTGGTTGTAAATAGTTGAAAAAATAGTGAAAGAAATCTACTGGCCCCTTAAGTGAAAGGCAGGAAGATAAGCTTCAGATATGGCTTGATCCAGGGCTCAATGATGCTATGAAGTCCTAGTCCCTCCCCATCACTCAGTTTTGCTCTTCTTAGAGTTGACTTCATGTTTAGGCTCCAAGTGGCAACAAAAACACCGCCAACAGCTTTGGTGCACATTCTCCATTGTTGAAGTCCAACAGTGAAAGGATGAATTCCCTCCAGGGAACCAACAAGGCTCATTGTTTCGGGGGAGCTTTACCTTTGCCATGTGTCCCCGGGGGAATGCAATGCTTCGATGTAGGGCCTAGTCGCCTGCCTTGCATTGGTACATGGGTAGAAGCAACTTCACCTGAAAGTCCAGAGATGGGGAATGGAAGGGGGTTCTTTTCCAGAAGAAACTGGGGCCTGAGACGGAAGGTGAATGAATGTTGAATGGCCGAAACGGGAGAGGTCTACTACACACACACACACACACACACCTGTGTGCACATTACCAATCAGCTTCCTTTCCAGTGTCATTTTTCTGGAAGGTTTTATATGTGATAAGCAGAGAGCCCTGAAGCCATGGGCAGAATGAATGCAGAGGGTCTGCAAAGACCCTTGCCAACCTCACAGCGCCTGTAATTAAAATCCACACCTTCGAAAATCACCAATTAGCACAGGGCACGTGGCTTCTGGCTTTGCTCTCAAGCGATCGGAGGCCTAAGTTCATGAAGTGACAAAGAGCTATAGTGGCGAACATTTTACTGTGAGTGACGAAAGACCTCGGGAGGACAGACAGATGGTGGAGTGACCCTATTTGTGACTCCATTTATCACAATTTGGCTCAAAACAATAGATGCTCTTTCCTTGACAGCTGTGACAAGGCCTAGGGTGGGTGTGGGGGAGGCCACCCAGACCCTCCACACAGCTGCTCAAGGCAGAGGTGTCACCCATCTAGAGAGTGGTGTGTTCTGGAATGTGGGACTCACGCCAGGGGGAGAGACGTTATGCCATGAGGAGTAACACAAGTCCTTTTTCACTTAAAAATTGTTTTTAATGTTTTTATTTATTTTTGAGACAGAAACAGAGCATGGCTAGGGGAGGGGCAGAGAGAGAGGGAGACACAGAATCTGAAACAGGCTCCAGGCTCTGAGCTGTCAGCACAGAGCCCGATGCAGGCCTCGAACCCACAAACTGCGAGATCATGACCTGAGCTGAAGTCGGACGCTCAATCGACTGAGCCACCCAGGTGCCCCCTTTTTCACTTTAATAGCCATCAACGTATTGCCTTCTTTGTATTAGGTAAAAAGAAAAACCGCACACAGCTAACACGCTAAGCTTTGATTTTATGCAGGTCACTGCTGAAGAGGAGGCCCTGGCCAGCAGCTGTCTGGATCTGCCTCATGCAGACCTCCTGAGCCACCAGCGTAGCACACAGTGCCAGGCACACGGGGCAGCAGCTGTAAAGACAGCAAAAGGCAGGAGTTTTCTCTTCCTGAGCTCAGGGTTCCCTCCTCAGCTCAGGGAGTGTTTGGCAGAATTCAGCTCCTTGTGGTTGAGGGGCTGAGGTCTCTGCTTTCTTGCTGGCTGCCAGCTGGGGTGGGGTGGGCGTGTTCCTAAAGGCCACCCACAGAGCCTTGCCATGTGGTCCCCTCGAGGACCCTCCCTCAACATGGCAGCTCACTCCTTCAAGGAAGAATCTCTCTCCAGCCCGCTAAGATGGTGTCATACAGGGTAACGGAATCATAGGAATGATTATCCCATCATGTTTGGCATATAATGTGATCTATTCAAGGGAGTGACACCTCAAGTTCAGCGATCTCATGGGCACTGGAGGGGAGGGGTTCCAGTGGGTGAGGACATGGTGGGGGGCAAGAATCTGGGGGCCATTTTGGAATACTGCCTCCTGTAGCATTGCATTTCTCCATGTGATGGTCAGTTTTATGTTGCCAATGTGATGGGGCCATGGGATGCCCAGATGTTTGGTTAAATATTAATTTTGGAAGGGGCATCTGAGTGGCTCAGTTGGTTGAGCGTCGGACTCTTGATTTCGGCTCAGGTCATGATCCCAGGGTTGTGGGATTGAGCCCCACCTCGGGCTCCATGCTCAGTGCAGAGCCTGCTGGAGATTCTTTTCCTCTGTCTTTGCCCCTCTCCCCGCCCCCCCCCCCCGGCTTGCGTGCTCTCTCTCTAAAAATAAAATAAAAAAACATATATTATTTCTGGGATTGTTTGTGAAGGTGTTTCTGGACACCTTCCAGAATGTGGACATCCGTGTCCCTGTATATGAGCCCTACTGGCGTTCCTGTAATTATGGAGGCTGAGGAATCCAGACTCAGGATTGCCGGCGGTACAGGTCCGGTCCATGTCTGAGTCCAGAGGCAAGACAGAAGTCCCAGTAACAAATTGGTCATGTTCATGTCGAGGGAGAAAATTCTTTCTTACTCCGCGTTTCATTCTATTCAGGCCTTAATGGCTGGACGAAGACCAGCCACACTGGGGAGGCTAGTCGGCTTTACTTGGGCTACTGACAGGCCCCCTCACAGACACACCCTGAATAATGTTTAACCTGATACACTGGTGCCCCATGGCCTGGTTAAGTGGACAATATAAAATTAACCATCACAGGGAAAAATATCTCTCTGTACATACACACACTCATTCTATTGGTTCCGTTTTTCTGGAGGATGCTGACTCTTCTTCCTTTTCGTGCCCTCTATCATGCGAGGTCCTGGATGTGCAAGAGTGATAAATAAACAGGACCTAGTTCTTCCCTTTATGACATTTACAGGAAATCGAAAGATAGTCACTGGGTGGCATTCCTATGCCAGGTCCTCCTGGCAGGGTCTATGGAAGTGAAGATGGTTCAGATCCCAGTCCTGCCCTCACGAAGCTTACAGTCCTGGGGCTGACCTGCAGGACAGTGTCCGATGTGTCAGAGACGCAGGGCATGTACACTGTGCGTGTGGAGGGACTGGGGGCTGGAGATGGTTTTCCACTGAGGTTGTGGTGGGAAGGTGGCTTCCAATATTCCAATGTAGGAGGATCTCAAGGGGCAGTTGCATTCAAAGGGGTCCTGGGGGACTTGTTGGGATGCATGGGCAAAGTACATATGGGGGCTTCGATTTTATGTGGCAGATATGCAGGAACAGAACTGTCTTCCAGAGGTCCTCTTCCATTTTGTGCGAGCTTGAGAAGGGTGTTGGTTGTCTGCCTCACAGTGTGATGGCCAAACGAGGAGATGCTTCTGGGGGTTGCAGATGCCGAGGCCGGTGGGCAAACCCCACTCGGAAGCTCTCTTGGCACTGCCCAGCTGACCCTGGAGGAGGAGGCAGGCTGACAGGCAGAGAGGGCAGAGAGAAGCCCTCTCTCAGAAACACAGTTCATGAGTTCTGCTGACTTGCCACCTTCCCAAATCAGAATTTGTACGTGATGACCCGAGACCAAGTCCATGTGGAGAACTTAAAAGGCCTAACTCACAAATGTATGCCCAGTTCAAATGTGAAAATGTACACCCTCTGGCAGGGTAGATGTTTTTGGCCAGAATGGTGGCATTGGCTCTGGGCCAAGGTCTGGGAGGAGAGGAAACAGGTCAAGGAGGATGAGCCCTGGTTGTCCTGGCTGAGAACCAGCAGGAGGAGGGACAGGTCTCACCTCTTCCCACCCCAGAATCCTCCCCCCCTTTCCTGTGGCTCCTGCCAGTGCTGACAGGGGCCTGCTGAGCCTGAAATCAGGCCCCTGGCTTGTCTCCTCACCCGGGACCCTTTCCTGTCTACTCTGTGTCTGTTGACAGGACCAGTGTCTGTCGTGATGTGCTCCAGGCTCATTTCTCCCTTTCCTCTTTATTATTGAGGTACAACTGACATACAATGTCATGTGAGTTTCAGGTGTAACAACGTGATTTGGAATTTGTACATATTGGGTACTGACCGCCACAATTAGTTACCGTCCATCACCATCCTTGGTTACTCTCTCAGCCACTTTCAAATAAACAGCACAGGATTATTAACCACAGTCGCCATGTGCCATGCTGTATGTTACAGCCCATGACTTCCTTATTCTGCAACTGGAAGTTTGTACCTTCAGATGCCCTTCATCCATTTTGCCCACTCCTCACCTCCTCCCTCTGGCAACCTCCCCTCTCTTCTCTCAAGAGCTTGGCTTTTGTTGTTACTGTTGGTGGTGTTTTTAGGCTCCGTTCTTGGGGATATTTAAAACCTAAGCAAGAGAGGCACACAGACCCTTCGTATCCCATGGGCTCTGAAGGGAGCCAGGCCTGGGACTATGTGTTCTTCTAGGGCTAGGCGTCTTCTCTGGGAGGGCCCTGCTGGCCTCTTTCTCTCTCTGTCTCTCTTTCTCTGGTCCTTGTCAGCTCCACTCCAGGTACTGGAAGAAGAAAAGGCATCAGAGCCAGATGATCTGAATTTAAACTTCATCTTGGTGGTTCGCTAATAATGTGTGAGTGATCTTGGCTAGTGGGTCACGTGCCTTGAACCCTTCTTTCGGTCCATGGGCGTTGTTTGAAGACCGAGTGAGACAGTGAGCTCGAAGTGACTATTATACTGTCGGATGCGCTGGAGGCGAGCCCCTTCCACTCTTCGCAAGGCTGAGAATGGCATATTTTGGATCTTTTCAACAAAAGCATCACTACTGCATGGTTGGCCAACACTCTTTGGGCTAGATATCATTTCAGCTTAGTAGATCAGAACGTTCTCCAGCACCTTACAGCCTGTTGCTCGGGCAGGGGGTGCTGGCGGTGGAAAATGAAGTCATCTCTTTCTGACAGTGACTTCTGGTTAGCAGAACATAGACTGCTTGAGAGCAGAGCGTTTGCTCTGTCTTTGGGTGATATTCACCCACACGCATGTGTAAGACAAGTATTATGCTTCGGAGTGTGGGCTGTGGGCTACCTCTCAGGCTTGGTTCTGCATGATCAGGGCAGAGCTGGGGCTATGGGCAGAGGTTTACTCTGACTCTCTGAAGGTGGTGCCCATTCTATTTTACCCTTTATCTTAAACCATAAAGGTTTTGTTGTTGTTGTTGTTGTTGTTGTTGTTGTTTTTCAGATTGCTTTCCTCTCCTGGTCCTTAAATATGGAATTAGGTTTTACTTGTCTGCTGCCTCTGGCCTGAGTCGGGGGCGGGGGTTCTGTTTGAGTAGGAGCAGCTGGCGAGGGCTTTCTGTCCCCTTTGTCTTCTACCACTGCATTTGCACGGGCCTGTGCTCTCTTTCGTCCAATACACTTGAAACTGTTGACCGTAGTGCTTCATTTCTCGGTAATCCCCATCAAACACTATTTCAGAGCTCATTCCATGTGAATCCCTGGATAAGGTCTTAATAATGGCCCACAGGATGTTGGAACAGGCAGGTCCCAGAGATTTCTGTGTCTTGGTGTAGAGGCTGGAGGCTGAAGCTGTAGACGTTAGGTATGTGACCCTTCACGGAGCCCCTGGAGGCAGGACTGAGAAAACGTGGACTCAGGCTGGCTCAGCAAGTCTGTGGCCACCGCCGCTGGCCAGGGTCCCATGCTTAGAAAATGCTAGCCCTTGGCTTCATTCTCTACTTTCATCATCTTGAAATTCTTGAAAATGTTTGGTTAAGGAGCCTGCATGTTCATTTTGCACTGGGATGTGCACATTTTATAGCCTGTCCTGCAGAGAATTGTATTTGGTGGCTTCTAGCATTCAGGCAACTAGCATGGGGAAATGTGGGAAGTAGAGCGAGTTTCTTTATAAGCTGGAAGCTGAGCACATGTCTCATGGCAGTGGCCCCTGGAGTGCTCCTGGGAACTTGGGGGACTAGCCGCTGAGGTCTCCTGCCCAGGGAAGCTGGTTCCGGGCAAAGCCAAGGGAATCCACATTTGTTAGGTGCCACCACGCACCAAACACTGTACTGGCAATAAAAAGATGCGTAGGACCAAGGAGCCCATGGCCCAGGGGGGTGTGTAGAACCCCACAAAAGAAGATTAAAGAACAGTGTGGTGAGTACAGGGGTTGCAGGAGAGTGGAAGAGCTATCTCTCACCCTCACTGGGCCAGCAGGTGCAAGAATGAAGTTAGGGAAGACTTCTGGAAGGCAGTGGTGCCAGAACCAAGTCTTTTTTTTTTTCTTCAGTATTTAGTTTTGAGAGAGAGACAGAGACAGAACACAAGCAGGGGAGGGGAAGAGAAAGAGGGAGACACAGAATTCAAAGTAGGATCCAGACTCTGAACTGTCAGCACAGAGCCCGATGTGGGGCTCGAACTCACCAGCTGTGAGATCATGACCTGAGCCAAAGTTGGACGCTTAACCGACTGAGCCACCCAGGTGCCCCGTTGCCGTAACCAAGTCTTACAGAGGTAAGTCAGCCTGCAAAGGGTGGGAATGTGTGTGCGTGCACATGTGCACTGGGATAGGGAACATACTCTAAGCAAACATAACCACCACATGAATAAAGCACAGAGGTGAGGGAACATGGTGTGTGAGGAGCTCTATAAGCATCTTGTGGCTGCCCTTCTAGAAGGTATGGAGTAGCAAGAGATGCAGCTGGAAGGACTGATTACAGGGACCCTCGTAGCTTTATTTTGATGACTGGGTCATTACCTTGTAGGTGGTGGGGGACTTATCTACATTATACAGCAAAGGAAACAGATTCTGAGAGAGGTGAGCTACCTGCTTAAGTCTGCCTGGTTAACTAATTAGTAGCAGAACAGGCATGTAAATCCAACTCCGGCTGACTCCCAACTAGGGTTGCCAGATTTAGCAAAGAAAAAAAAATATAGGATGTCCAGTTAAATTTGAATGTCAGACAAACAACAAATAAGTTTTAAAGCATAAGTATGCCCCATGTGCCATTTGGGACATCCTTATCCTTAAAATTAGCTGATGCTTTATGTGACATTCAAATCTAAGCGGGCATCCTGTATTTTTATTTGCTAAATCTGGCACCCCTTCTCCCAAACCCCTGTTCTTCCTTCTATTCCATGGTGGTCCACCACTTAATGCTCCTCTACCCAAGGAAGGTTCCATGAAAAAGGTCAGAGATAACACAAAACGTGAGATGAGAGGAAAGGAATGTCCAGAATTTAAAGAGTTGCCATTTCAATAGATATTTAAAAATAAAAGTCCCTTCTGGTTTTCTATGTCATTGAGCTGGGCTTTATAGTAACCAATGCTACGCTTCAGTGCCCCATTATCCCAAATGCTAAGTGGGGGCTTCTCCGATTTCATGCACAGATGGGGAGACAGAGAAGTGGGTTCTTTGACAACTAGGATTATTTTGTCGTTTTTAATCTATTATATTTCAGGAGCTTAAAAGTCTTTAAAGAGAACTTTGGGGGCAAGTAGGGATGTCACTTATGGTTTTAAGCATTTTCTATTGTGTAAAAGAAAAAGAGGAATTCCAAATACGGAAGACCATATTTTCCAGTGCACCAGCCACTTTAAATACTCCTCAAAGAAAGTGCCAACAAGAACGAGAATGAGGAAAAGGTTTTTTTTTTTTTTTATGTCTCCCTTATTATATTTTTGCCTTCTTAAGATCTTAACATGCCTGTGTCAGATGCAAGTAGCTTTTTACTATCATCTTGAAACAGAATCACGAGACATTTACTCTAGAAAAATGTAGACTATTTTGCTTCTTCTCTAAGTAGAAATAGCACATTATGGTTAGCATATGTGTCTCCCCCTTTCATGTGCTCTTTTTGATTACGTGTCCTGTCTCTCTGGGTCTTTGTAGTTGAAAAGGTGAGGCTCTCCTTATAAACACTGGAGTCCTGCAGATGTGTCTTGGGCTGCGTCACCCTGAGAAGCGTGTCTGCCCGAGCTGCCTGGTTTTATAACTATCAGGGCTGCACAGTTTGGGCCAGTGTCTAAAGCGTTCCCATCTCCAGGCTGTGTCCCTTTCGTCTGCCTTGCTGCAATGCCCTCTTGCTTTTCCCCTTGTTCGGAGTCGTGTTTTACCAGGTCAGGAAAGCCATGACTCTTGGGTTCCTGTCCCTTGTTAATGTCAACTTGAGTGACACTCTTGGCTGCCCTCAGGACTCCTTTCCTTTCCTGGAAACCAGGGGTGCTGATACCTACCTCTCAGATTGTTGGGCGTATTGAACGCCACACGCACGTATGGCTTGTGCTGGTTTCCTAGGGCTGCTGTCACGAGTAGCTGCCGATTTGGGGCTTCAAACAACCAAGTTTATTCTCTCACAGATCATGAGGCTGGAAGTTTGAAATCAAGGTGTCGGCAGACCCAGGCTTCCTGATGGCTCTGGGGGAGATTTTGGCCTTGCCTCTTGCAGCTTCTGGTGGCTCTACATTGAGACACCGTTGCTCCGATCGCTTTCCCCTTGTCACATGGCCTTCTTTCTGTGTCTCTTCGGGTCGGAGCCCACCCACATCCTGAATGATCTTCTCTCGATCCTGACCTCCTTTACATTGGCAAAGACCCTATTTCCAAATCAGGTCCCCTTCTGAGGTGACAGTGAATTTCTGGAGGAAACCATTCATCCCACTGCAGAGCGTATAGCACGGTGCCGGGCTGTCAGAGAATGGAAGTTCCCTGTTCTAACCTCTGCCATGCGGGCGCCAGGATTTTATGTAACTTTCTCAATCCCTTCTAAAGAATAGGCTATTTACATAAGGCCTCAGAGAACATCTTGGAGTTGCTGGCCGGGTGGTTCCTGCCAGCTGGTCTGTGCCAGATGCTGGCAGCCAGGGGCTAGGTGACAGCAGTCCCAGCCCTCCAGGAGCCCACGGTCCCGAGGAGGAGAGTGATCACAATACGCCTATTTACCAGGCTGCTGGCTCCCCAGACCCCACCCCCTGCCTCCGCGCAGGGGCTGACGGGTTACTCACAGGTTAATTTCAATCACTGCGCTCATCTAAATCCTTGTCTGCTTTTGGCCTTTATCGTTGTTGGAAGCATCTCAGCTGGCTTACTGCGATTTCATTTTTTTCCCCTGGTGATGAATTTCTACACCTCTTTTCAAAAGACAAAACAAATTGTTTGTTTAACCTCCCCAGGAATAAGTGGGCCAGGGGTGGCGTGGGAAGGGAAACATACTTACTATTCTCGTGGGCAGACCTTCTTGGGTATTTCCAAATAGATTCCTGACTGACTCATCTTATTTCATTTTTTCCTTTTGGTAGATTTATATATGTACACATCCCCACCCTCACCCCCACCCCATGCTCTCTCATTATGCAATGTGGCCAACAGGTAGTTTCGTATTGCTTATTTCTGTATTTTTTAGAGTTTAGTTCATGGGGCACCGTGAGCACTCAAGATGTCCTTTGTTGTGTGACAAATGACCATTATATTGGTTAATGGGGTCGAGAGCTATGTTAGAAATGTAGGTCTGTTCGGCAAGGCTAGGAAGAACCATTCTTTCGGGCAAATTCCCGAGGTAATAGCTCCCAAAACCAGTGAGTACATTGGAATCACGTGGGTAGAAGGCACCTGCTAGACATGGAGATGCTCTTCCCTCCCCGATGGATATTCTGATGCCTTATGACCAAGAGGAAGGCCCAGCAATGATATGTTCTAGAGGCTTCCAGCTTCTTGGCATGTCACAAGGCTTGAAATTCTGATGCCCGGGGGGGGTACCCCAGACCCGTCAAATCGGAATCTCTGATGTGAGAGCCAGGTGTCACCTGCTGGGTTTTTAAGCTTCCCCAGGTGATGCCAATGCGTAGCCGAGGCTGAGAACCACTGCCCATGCTCAGACTTGAGCTAGCAGGCGGGTTAAAAACAGATGGTGGGTTCTATCCTTGGACTTACACCAGGCCTGCGGCAAGAGATTACAGCTCTAACACACTTCCTGGTGTCCCTGCCACCACCGCTTGGCCGAGATCACACTCTGAGGGCCGTGGTCCTAAAGCAAAGTCGCCTTCCCCAGGTGAGTCACTATTTCTCCCTTTCTCACTCGCCACTTGCCTTCCCGTCTACCTACCTCATCAACTCAGGGACGGCATTTCTTCTGTGCCTTCGCTGGCGCCCCGCTGTTGTCTGGCCTCAGGACCAAGGGGAAGTGCAGGCTGGGTTCGCAGACGAAGAGAGGCCTGCTTTTACAGCACACCGGCTTTTGGTTTTCTCTCTCTGGACATCATGTTGGGTGTAGGTACAATGCGTTCCCGTGGAGCCAGATTCCTCTTACACCTGCTCCCCCTCCCCAGCGGAGGCTGGCGGAGGCTGAGCTATGTCCCCAGGGCCCAGTGGGGACAGCTCTTAGCACAGCTCAGAGATCCAGTCAGACTGGGTGCCCGGGAGCATCTGAGCTGGTGGCAGGTGTGGGGTGCTGATGGCAATGGGGGTAAGTGGTGGAAGGAAGGTGGGGTGCTCTGAGCTGCCGAGGCCAACAAACCTGAAGCTCAGGGGCCTAGGAGCCCAGCATTCACTGGAGTTTTGCAGGTTTTAAG
>CM053561.1:72515054-72553003 GCA_028646485.1 Cryptoprocta ferox | reverse complement strand
CCCCTCTTCCTCTCTCCCCCTCCCCCTCTTCCTCTCTCCCCCTCCCCCTCTTCCTCTCTCCCCCTCCCCCTCTTCCTCTCTCCCTTTGTCTTTCTCCTCCCCAGAGCAGGTAATTTGCCATCCAGTTCGGTGGCCCAGGAGCCACTTAGTTTAATGGATATGATCCTGTAGTAATCATAGAGGCTTCTTGCATCCACCCCACTCAGCCTGTGGGACAAAAGCAGTAAATGTCAAAAGCTGCCCTCCCAGTGGGACATAAGGCCGTCTTTGTTAAGTGCCAGGCTTATCTGCGAGCACTTCACAATCTTAAGGCAACACGCCCACTCCTCCTGACTGTTTTTCTTGGGCCGGGTAAGCCTGAGCCCTGAAACCCTGGGGAAGTTATCTGTTCAGAAGGTGGGCTCTCTTTGAAGGGGGGAGGGACACCTGAGGGGCAAGCCAAGGAGGTGAGCCGCTCCCCCAGAGGGACAGGTAAGGACATTGGGGCGTCTCCGGGCTCCCAGGCCAGGGTACATTCAAGGACCTTTTGTTCAGTTTTCTGTCCCATTGGGCTCTCCGTGTCCTTCAAAGCTGCCGTGGCCACAGCATATGACAGTCTGTGCCACTTGGGCAGAGGATCTGGCTTTACTGTAGGAGAGTGCACTCATCCTGAGCAAGCAGGGAGGAGAGCTTTCCAGAAATTGGGCCCATATTCCCTTCCGGTAGGAGGGAAATGGCTTTAAAAACACCTCCTCTTTACTGTAAGAGGAGACCGGGCTCTCTGCTTTTCTAATCCGGTGCCCCTGTGAGCCAGTGAAGAAATAGAAGGATTATAAACAACTGAACACATTGACTTCGTCCCCCTGCAGACACCCTCAGGGGCTGCCAGGGGCCCGGTCTCGTGTCTGCTGCCGGTGATGCCCAGGGAGAGGGAACAACAGGGTCCCTTTCCTCTAGGATAGCGGTTCTCAAACTTCTTAGTCTGAGGCCACCTTTTAAACTTGTAGGAATTTTCGTTTGAGGGTTATTATCTGTCAATATTTACCACATTAGAAATAAAAACTGAGAAATGTTTGACAATTATTTTTTAATTTTTTTAAGTTTATTTATTTTGAGAGAGACTGAGATAATGTGAGGGTAGGGGAGAGAGAGAGAGACAGAAAATCCCAAGTAGGCTCCACACTGTCAGCACAAACCCCGATGCGGGGCTCGAACTCATGAAACTGTGAGGTCATGACCTGAGCTGAAACCGAGAGCCGGATGCTTAACCAACTGAGCCCCCCAGGCACCCCTGAGAATGACTTTTTAAACATTTTTTTAAACATTTATTCATTTTTGAGAGACAGAGAGCAAGCGGGGAAGGAGCAGAGAGAGAGAGAGAGAGAGAGAGAGGGAGACACAGAATCCGAAGCAGGTTCCAGGCTCCACGCTGTCAGCACAGAGCCCGATGTGGGGCTTGAACCCACAAACCGCGAGATCATGACCTGAGCCGAAGTCGGATGCTTAACCGACTGAGCCACCCAGGCGCCCCTGACAATTATTTTTTAAATTCATTTGAAAATGCCCCGTATGGGAATCTACCCCCAAACCAAGAAGAACACACTGTATACACTGTATGTTAGCCCACTTGACAGTAAATTATATTAGAAGAGAGGCCCTGCACATGTTAACATAAATAGCATTTTAAGGAGAAAATTACATTGGCTTTATGCTAAACAGGTTTATTAACTTGCTCTTCTTTATGTCCCATCCTGCAAACTCCTTTAGGCAGGTGTGGGGCTCACCTCGTTTACGTCCTGGTCTCAAGGGTCCCTGTTCTCCATTGTCTAATGCCTCACACCATGGGAACCGTTGTCCGAGGTATTTTGTCTGGATTTTTTGTTGTTTAGGATGAGACCATAAATCCAGGGACTGTTACTCCGTCTTGACTGGAATATCTGTTGAGTTAAAAAAAAAAAAAATGTCCACGCTTTGATCCTAGACATGGGGATTCTGATTCACTAGTAGGTTTGAGGTGAGCAGTGAGCATGCCAGTTTCTGAGTCGAGAGAAGAGAAATGTGTAACAATATTGGGGCGCCCGGTCAGCTCTGTCACTAGAGCATGTGACCCTTGATCTCAGGGTTGTGAATTTGAGCCGCACGCTGGGTGTAGAGATTACTTAAAAATAAAATCTGTAAAGAAAAATTGGGTAGCAACCAACTAGCATTTGTGGCTCTTCTGTACTGTGCTCCCCCCTCAACTGAGAACTATATGACGGTGTGGTAGTAATAGTTAGTATTTAGTAGGCATTTCTCCTGCAGCATGTGCCTGTGCTAGCTAGTCACACGTTTTGTGTAATTTCATTTTTGTAACGAACCAGTGGTCAAGGTATTCTTACCAGCATATCACAGAAGAGGAAACGGACACCGAGAATAAGTGGGGGGGGGGATCCCTAGTCTTTAGTTACCTTTGGCCAGTTTTCTAATCCCGCTGAAGTGTGGGTCCCAATTATCACCCATCTGCAAAGTGCACACTCTGATATTTGACCAAGCAGGCAGCTGCTTTCAGAATCGTTTTTATTCATCACGATGATTTACGGGGCTTCACTAACTCTGCCCTTACGCAATTGCTTTGCCATTGAGAGATCTCTTTTCCTTTCTTGGTTATTATATTCTTATTGTTCTTTCAGTCCTTTTAAAGCAAAATTAAAAGAACAAACATGAAACACAAAAGAACAGTTACAACATGTGTAAGAAATACAGAATGACCGTGAACCCACTCGCCAGCTTAAAGTGTTGAAGGCCTTTTAACAGACGCTGCAAGCGAGACTGAGATGCTTCAACTCCACGCATGGACCTCGAGCAGCACCACCTCGATCTCTGGTTGTTCTCATCTCTATCCCGACCAATCTCTCCAAAGTGTTTTATTTTAATAAGGTTCAGAGATCAGGGCCCCTTGTGAATCGGGCATGTTACCTCACACATCCCGGGGAATTGATGCCCTCAAAGGAATCATTTAGCTGTTTGCGAAAGAAGGAACAGTCCTGGCGATCGCGTAGCAAAATGCATAGTTAATAAAAATGGAAATACCCCTGAGGGAAGCATGGAGCATATGTTATAGTCTCGGGGAAGCAATATCTCATTTTCTTTGCCAGAACTCAAAAACTGCTTAGGAATTGCAACAGGGACTTCTCTACTCTGGTGTTCCAGCCCAAACCCAGACTGCCCTTGACCACCTCGCTCACAGAAGGTAAAAACATGGCATCTGCTTTCTTAATGTTTCTCTCCAGAGTAAGAGAGCCGCAGGCATCGCAAGTGTAACGACAGCCGTGTTACCTTCTGGCTGATACCTACTCTCCCCTCCTTGTGGAGTGAGCTTTGTGTATTTGTATCCTGAAGATCTGTGGTTCCTGTGTGGCACCTCTGACATCCTGGAGATGGCGTGGGAGGAGGTCTTGGAGTAAAAATTACCTTTGAATTCCTACCTACACCAAAGCTCAAGCATACGTACCCTACTAGTTATTGGATATACATAGATGATTTGTACTTCTATTTCTAAAAGCAACTCAGTTTCTGAATGAATGGTCCCCCCCCACCCCCCAAAGAGATAAAATACTGTTAGGAAGGGGATTTATAAAGTTTTCTGCCACGGAAAATGAGGCTGTTACTCAAAGTTGAGGATGGTTGGATTAGATCGTTTCTCACCTTTCTTGTCCCAAATCTCATAATTTTGTCACCTCGGGACATGGCCACTGTATGTCCTGGGCTTTTCATACTTCCAGTTCCTAGGATTCTTTCTCCTACGTGGGAATGAGTCTTTTATTTTTTGAGCAGGCTGTTTCCACGGATTGCAGGCTGAGGCGCTCTCCGCGAGTTCTCTGCGGGCCTTTGCGTCCCACCACGTCTGAGCCTTTGTGCGCTTATTAACCCTCTTGTGGTTTCTATGTTCTTCTACTCAATCGTTTCATAATCTCCTAATTTCCTGACTGCAGAGTTTATCCTTCCTTTCCTAGTCCCCCAACTGGCCTCCGAACTAAAATTATTACATCACTTTTTCTCCCATCACATATTAAAACTCCTCATAGTGCAAATGATCTCAATTAGCTAGGGGGTAGGAAGAATGTAATCTGATTTAATACATCCATACAAATTCACGCAGATAGGACTGAGAGGCCCCTATGAGACTAACCTCCCCCCCCACCCCCGCCCCGACCCTCATTCAGTCGTATCGTTTTTTTTTTTTTTTTAAAAAAAGAGGATGCTTGTTAAAAGAGGATGGTCATTAGGTGGTAACTTTCAATAGGAAGACAATGAACAAAGTGTGGAAGTACAGACCGCCAGGAAGAGGAGATAATTTGGGGGGTGGGGAGGGGTGGATGAGCTCATAGACAGGTGGACCGGGCTTGGCAGGGAGTCTCTTCTCAAAGTCAGCATCCCTCTTTCCCCTCTTCCATCCCCTTCATTCTCCAAACCCCCTCAAGCGTGCACAGGTGCCAATATTTTTCACAATGGCTCACCTATCAGGGAGGGTAGAGAAGGAGAGAAAAACTATAGGTGTTGACAGTAGTAGCAAAAAATTATTATTATATAATTTGCTTGTGTGAGTCCAGTACTTCCTTATTGTGAGTGAGAATAAAGCAGTCATATGTAATGATGAAAAATTAATATTAAAGCACACCTGAATATGTGACTATTGTGAGCACTTCTATCCTATAGTCCCTTAGATTTGTAGAGTCCAGAGCTCTTTCCTACTCTGTGTGGAATCGGAACTAGGTGAACTTGGGTCACTAAGCCTGATTACTAGATAATGTTTATCCCAGAAGAATGGGAGTGGGCTGGGGGAGAGATCGGGTTGGATGGGAAGGGGCGCTGTGCAGCAAGGAGCTGAGACAGAGAGGCGGAGGGCCCCTGGGCATCATGAATTCTTCTTGTCCACAAGAAAACAAGGCTGCAGCTTCCACCAGAGGCTTGGGGGCCAGGATTCTAGTTCTCAGGCAGTGGATGGCGTATGACAGACAGAATCTCCATGGTATTAAAGACTTGGAAAACTGGAGAAGCTTGGGCTGAGGGGCAAAGCAAAGCCTCCATGATCAGAACGGAGGTGCCGTGGAAGGGGCAGGAACTGGGCTGTTCGAAGCCCAAGCATCCCCAACCTGCCAACTCCATCTCCCAGGTCAACCTAATGGTAAGCTTGATCCAGTGCCTAGACCCTCGTGCACGTGGGGCTAGGGGATGTTGGGATTTCTTGTCACAGCTCAGGTTTGGATTGAAAGGATTCCAGTCTCTACAGAGAGCTTTGTCTGAGGAGCTAGGAGTGGGAGCAGACATTCCAAATGCAACATGGTATACAACACTATTGTAGAATCGGTATGAGCAAGTGCTGGGGGAATTGTGTGAGACCAGGAAAAGGGAAGTCTCCCTCTGCCTGGAGGCTGTTGGGAGAGGTTTTCATGAGGAAAATCTCCACCAAGCATTGAAGAATAGGGGAAAGCAGGTGCAAGAAAAGGCCTTTCGGACAAAGTTTCTGGGAGAGAGATCGCTCTGGTCATGTCAGAGAGTGATGGAGAGTGGGGTGTGATGGGAACTGGGAGGGCAAGGCTGGGGGTTCCACTGGGGGTAGGCAGAAATTCCTGGGAGTACAGTTATAGCTGTTTGTATTGACTTAGGAATTGGTATCCTTTCCTACTCTGAGTGACTGTAAGGAGCCTGGATCTGAGCAGTGAAAGCTTCATTTGTGCAGAAAATTCTTGCTGAAATCAATCATTTCTTCAAGGAGCTCTTGTCTTTTTAATCAGAGAACGATATTTAGAAACCAGTATCTGAGTGCTAAGTGCACTGATTGCCACTGTAGTGTCTGCGTGTGGACAGAGCTAGGAAATACACGTGTGATCCTACTCCATGCGTATTCATGCATCTATACTCTCGTGTCCGTCTGCACACTGTATGTAATGCTGTGGGCTCTGGGATCTGTTTATTACAACACCTCTGAGATCAAAAATCTGGCTTATCCCCCCACCCAATGAATAATCCAACTCTCCAGACACCAAGTAGGTGTCCTACAGTTTAATTAAATTCTGACACCAACTACCTGGAGTTTGCACAGACCCTACAGGTTAAGGGTTCAGTCCCATAAAACTGCCCCACTTCAGATGCCAGTCCCAAGTCCAGGTCTTCAGTACTTCTGATGGACCGGCTGTAAATTAGGAGTTCCCAAGATCTCCTCCTCAGGTTCCATAATTTTTTAGAATGGTTCACAGGACTCAGGAAAGCACTTACTATTTCCAGTTTATTATAAAGGCTATAACTTAGGAACAGCCAAATGGAAGAGATGAACAGGACAAGTATGGGAGGTGGGGGTTGGGCTTGGAGCTTCCATACCCTCTTGGGCATACCACCCTCCCAGCACCTCCACATGCTCACCATAACAGACACTCTCCAAACCCCATCCTTTAGGGTTTTCTGGAGGTCTCATTATATCGGCATGGTTTATTAAATCATTGGCTTGGTGATAAACTCAATCTCCAGCCTCTCTCCCCTCCCCCATAGGATGGGGGTGGGGCTCAAAGTTCCTACCCACTAATCACATGGCTGGTTCCTCTGGCAACCAGCCCCATCCAGAAAATATCTAGGGCCCCACCAAGAGTCCTCCCACTAATATAAACTCTGGTGCTTGAAAGGGGCTTGTTAAGAATAACAAAAGATGCTCCTCTCACCCCCAAACACTCAGGGAATTCCAAGCGTTTCAGAAAATCTCATTCTAGGAACCAGGGAGGAAGACCAAAAATATATTATTATGTCACAGTCTCACAGTTCTTCCTAATACCTCTGACTCCAGCCCAACACCCCGGGGTTTATTCTAGCCTTCTCTCTTTCCTTCTTTGTAACTTTTCTCTCCAGCAATGAGAAATCGCCTCTCCTCTATTACGTGCTTCACTGCTCCTTTCTAGTATGCCACATGAAGTTGTTTGCAATCGCTACCCCTCACCCCTCTGAGAAACACACCAACTAGATTATAGCATTTATGCACAGTTATTTTTGTCTTTAGCCTTACAATATCCAGTCAAGATATTTGTTTTTCAAAGTGACTTAGGTTAGCTCTTTTCCCGTCCCCTCCGTGTGGTTATGTGGTTTTATCTGTAATATGTTAGGCTCATTCATTACTGTTTGTATTCACTTTGGGTTCCGAGCATATCTTGGTTGGTCTTATTTATTTTTTTTTTTCAGGATGGGAAGGGCATTTGAGACATTACTGTGACTCTCACATTGTTATGCCCAAACCCCAGCCCAAATCCAAAAGTATCACTCTGTCCTTGTCTCTGGCACCCCATGTGCCTCCCTCCATGTTTCCCACCTCTTTCCCACTCACCCTTGGTTACCAGCCTCCTTGGTTTCTGGTTTAATTTTCTCCCCCTCATTTTTTCCCTCACAAATGAGCAGATACCTGAGCATATATTCTCTTTTATTTTATGGGTTGAATTGTGTCCTCCCTCCCCAATTGATATGTTGACATCCCAGTGCTCTGGCCCTCCCACCTCAGAATTAATCTTATTTGGAAATAGGGTCACTGTATATATAATTATTTAAGATGAGATCACTAAGGGTAATCTGTCATCCAATAGAACTGGTGTCTTTACACAAAGGGGGAAATATGGACATAGACACACAGGGAGAAGACCATGTGGATATAACTGGGCTACAGGGGTATAAGAGCACCTGGCTCTGGGGGTCCCAAGCAGACCAGGTTTGGCTACTCACCACTGACATACTCCAAAGGCAGAGAGACAAGTGGGAGTGGTGGGGGGACAAGAAAGGAATTTATTTCAGTGAGGCCAACATGGGGAAGACAACAAACCAATGTCTCAAAGACCATCGCCAAAGTGCTAAAAATATTTCTAGGTTGATATAAGGAAAATGTGAGACAAGGGTGGGTGGACATGCAGGTGGGCAGTAAAGGTGAAGCTGATCATTGTCTTGGGGTCAGTCATGCTGGGTCTTGCTGGCTCAGGGCAGCCCTTCTTGCTTGAGGGGGTAGTTTCAGATCCCATCATGGGATGCTTTGTCCACACAGTCTTTTGCCTGACTTAAGAGATAAGCTGCAAAGAAGGACTTAACCAGTTAGAACATACAGACTGCGGTCAGAATGGAGGTGGTGGAAGTCTCTTTCATGGAGATGAAGGCAAAGATCAGGGTGATGCTTCTATGAGCCAATGAAAACCAAAGATGGCTGCCAACCTACAGATGCTAGGGGAGGGGCAAGGAAGAGAGTCTCACTCACAGTCCTGAGAAGGAACCAACCTTGCCCACACCTTGATCTTGGACTTCTGGTCTCCAGTACCATGCGACCATCAATTTCTGTTTAAAATGTACCCAGTTTGAGCTATGTTGTTAGAGCAGCTCTAGAAAACTCCTGCCCCCCCCCTTTTTAAATACAATGGGTGCCATAATATAGGTACTCTTGTGGTTTGTTTGCCTGTGTCCTGGGAATCAGCCCATATAGAAGCTGCCTTCATGCATTTTAAAAAATAGCTGCATAATACTCCAGTGTGAGGATGTACCAAGTTTGTTCAACAACTCTCCTGTGTATAAGCATTTAGGTTGCTTCCAAGATTTTGCAATTACAAACGATGCTTTAATACATGCCCTTATAGATATGCATTTTTATAGACTTTTTAAAAAGGTTATTTATTTTGAGACAGAGCAGGGAAGGGGCAGAGAGACGGTGGGGGAGAGAGTGAATCTCAAGCAAGCTCTACACTGACTGTGTGGAGCCCCATGTGGGGCTCAAATTCACAAACTGTGAGATCCGCGACCTGAGCTGAAATCAAGAGTCTGATGTTTAACTGACTGAGCCACCCAGGCGCCCCTGTACCTATGCATTTTTATACTGTCAGAAGTGTATCTTCAAGGTGGATCGCTAGCGGGGGGGCTGCTGGATGGAAAGAGAGGTACATAGGCCCTTTGGTTAGGTACTGCCAAATTTCCCTCCAGGAGATTCCTACCAATTTGCATTCCCACCAAAAGGGTAGGAGAGTGCTGATTATCCCACAGCCTCACATACAGGCCATGTTGTCATATTTTGAAAATTTTGCTAATCTGACAGGTGAGAAATGGTATCTCAGGAATGTTTTCATTTGAATTTCTCTAATTATGGGTGAGTTTGAACATTTTTTTTTCATTTGAGGGTCACTCTTAGATGTTTTTTTATGTGAATTGTCTGTTCGTGTCTTTTTCCTTGTTTTTCTACTGGGTTTTGTTCCTTTCCCCCACCGATGTTAAGAGGTCTTTATATATAAGAATATTAGTCCTTTGTCTTTGCTGTATACTGTGAATATTTTCTCTCAGTTTTTCAGTTGACTTTGCATAACAAATATCCCCATAAACCACTTTAGCTTGTATTTATCCAAATCTGTCAGGTTTTTTTTTAATTGCATCTAGGTTTGGACTATCGGTAGAAAGCCTTTTCCTGTGCCAAGATGAACCCTGTTTAATGTCAGTTTAGATATTCAGGTAGAGCATCGACAGAATGGATTAGGCCATTGATTAGAAGTGGATTGTGCACAGGTTCATGGGGTCCATGCAGTAGTCTAGCCAGCCAGGTGGAGCACGCTTCCAATTATTTATAACTAATTTTTATAACACTTTCCTATTTACACACCCAGTGAGCAATTGCACATGATCCACAGATGTTCATTTATCAAGAGTCTCCAAGGCATGCCATCAAGCCCCCAGGGACTGCAGTTGCCAGAACTGGAAGACACATTAGGCTTTTGGTAAGGACTAGTTCTCAGGGTGTAGATGAATGAGTTCTCCTTCGCGCAGGCAAGAAACTGAGGCAAAGTGGAGGGGGTGGTATTAGTTGTCTTAGGGAGGATTTAAAGATGTCTTTTTTAAACTTTCAGTCTCTAAGTCTGGGGTTATAACTCTGAGGATATATACTGAGCTTTTCTTTCTTAAACATTTTCTTTTTATCTCAGCCCTTGAAAGCCAGTGTTCCTTAAAGCCCTCCTCAATCTCCTAATCATTTTCTGCTTCCTCCCTTGTCCAATTAGGGAAGCCAGACAGAGGCAGAGTTTTGGTGTTTGAATGCATTGTTCAATTAGGTCATTTGTGTAGTTCATTCAGCAAATATTTGTCTGGACTTATCTTCCAGGCAGGGTGTGTGTGTGTGTGTGTGTGTGTGTGTGTGTGTGTGTGCGTGCGCGTGCACCTGATGCCTGTACCTTACCAAGTCCGGTGAGAACCTCTGGGATTGGAGCCTGGGCATCCATATTAAACAATCACCACCCAGACTTCCCAGGTGATTCTCATATGCAGCTGGTGGTGAGAATAGCTGTCCTGCATCGTGTTGTGCCAATTCTAATGTATCTGCAAATTGCCCAGGAATCTTGTCAACATGCAGATCGTGACTCAGTAGATATGGGTCGGAGGAGAGGGGGGATCTGAGACTCTGCATGTCTAAAAGGCCCCCAAATGAGGCAGATGCTGCTGATCCACGCCCACACTGAGCAGCAAGCCTCGACCCCACCAGGAAGCAAGTTTGTGGATGTGTTTGTTGAATAGCTTCAGCCGTTAGGACTGACCGAATGGATGTAATGAGGCTGGAGGACGCTTCTCTGGAGGCATGGCTATTTTCTGTGGTTTGTTTTTTTAATCCCCAAAGCTGAGAACGTCTTTGCCCATGAGGCTTGGGGCTATGGCTCAAGTCTGTGAAATCCAGCCCCATCCCAAGGTGTAACTCAGCTGTGTCATCCATCCTGGTGCAGCCAGCAAGCTCTTTTCAGGAATGATCTCTCTCCTGTTTCCCTTTGTTGTTGCTCTCTGTGGAGTCTGCGCTGTTATGAGCCGTGTAATTGCTGGTTGGAAGGAAGCTATCCAGGCCACGCCACGGAGCACGTGCGTAGACCTACAAGGTTCTCCTTTCCCCCCAACCAGCAACCAGAACAATGGAGGTTTCTCCAACCTGAAACAAACGCAGGACCGCCCCTCCCTCCCCCATCTGATTCTCTGGATGAGCCTGATGGCACCTCCTTCAAACAGCCCGGGAGCTGTTCTGCTAGTTTGGACCCAAGATGTGATTAGTGGTTAATGGGCCTTGAAAGACATCTTTATTTATTACTGTTGCAGAGCGCTGTTGCCTTGATATTGATCTTTTCCAATTTTCTATTTTGTCCTTTGAAATGCTAAGAACCAGCAGGGCAACGCATTGCCTGCAGCACTCACTTTGTTTAAAGCTCATTTCCTTTTGCAATTAATGTAGTGATATTTCATTGTAGTTGTTATTTGATTCGCTTTTCATTTAGACCAGAGGCTTGATGTGAATTGAGGACATGTTGTTTTATTTATTTATTTTTGTTTGTTTCTTTTTTGTTTTATAGTTTATTGTCAAGTTGGTTTCCATATAACACCCAGTGCTCATCCCAACAAGTGCCCTCCTCCATGCCCATCACCCATTTTCCCCTCTCCCCCTCCCCCATTAGCCCTCAGTTCGTTCTCAGTATTTAAGAGTCTCTCATGGTTTGCCTCCCTTCCTCTCCTTAACTATTTTTCCCCTCCCCTCCCCCATGGTCCTCTGTTAAGTTTCTCCTGTTCCACATATGAGTGAAAACATATGGTATCTGTCCTTCTCTGCCTGACTTATTTCGCTTAGCATAACACCCTCGAGTTCCATCCACGTTGCTACAAATGGCCAGATTTCATTCTTTCTCATTGCCACGTAGTATTCCATTGTATAGATAAACCACATCTTCTTGATCCATTCATCAGTTGATGGACACATCATTTTAAAAGTAGGTGGTGGGTAGAGGAGAAACCAGTTTGAAAATAAGTTCAAGCTTTCAAAAAAAAGTTTTTATTCATTTTATTTATTTTGAGGGGAGGGAGAGGGGAGAGGATGGTTGGATGAGAGTGGCAGAGAGAAAGAAAGAATCCCAAGCAGGCTCTGTGCTGGTAGCGTGGAGCCTGATGTAGGGCTTGAACTCACGAAATGCAAAATCATGACCTGAGCCGAAATCAAGAGTTGGATATGCAACCAACTGAGCCACCCAGGCGCCCCTAAGTTCAGACTTCTAATGAGGCATCAGCAAGAAGCTTAAATCAGTGTGCTTATCAAGAAATTGTTATTCTTCATATAACAGTGGGTGGTGGTGGTGGGGAGTTCAGTGTCAGAGCTGGGAATTTTAGAAAGTTGATAATTTTGTTGATCAGAATGTATAGTATCCAAAGTATTTTTAGGAGGTCGATATTCAAGTTCAGAAAAGAGGAGTTAAATAATATTATGGTTTATTCAGTGGATAGCGTTTCTATCTCTGATCCCTCTGGTCAGTTTGCGGCCCTCAACGTTATGCACTTGCAAGGTGCTGAGTCCTTTAGGGGACATGTGAATGAATGGCAACTGCTGTGCTCTAGGGACTTGGTCTAGGGGAGGAAGCAAATAGATAAGAGAGGGAGCCGCATGGTAGAAGCAGGTGAGGTTCTAAAGTTAGTCTGCAGACAAAAACTGCATAAAGTCAAAGCGTGACAGAACTGTCATTTCCACAAATCCTCAAACTCCAGAGTAGATTCCACTCTTTCACTTATGCTCCAGCTAGAGAGGCTGGCATGTGTTTGGGTTCCGACACGACGGGTCCTTAAATGCTAGGATGGATCCCAGAGAAGGAAGATGCCCACAGGACAAACAGCAAGTAAGAGCGGCAGGCTTATGTATCTCCCCCCAAAACGTACATGCCTGGTGAGTGGACAGGCAGGGGGATTCCCTGCTCTGTCTCATTGTTCTTTTTCTGGTGAATTCCTATATGTACTTTTTGTTCGACTCACAGAGCTGATGTTGTGATTCTGGTGCATGAAGCCAGGCAGACTTACAGCTTCTGGAAGGAAGGTATGCCCAAAGAGTTAGGGGGATTAGGGGAGAAAGAGATGAATTCCAACCAGGAGATTGGAGGGAAGTCTCTTTGGAAGAGTGGAGATGAGAATCAGGCTTTGGAGGAAGGTGGGACTTTGACAGGCAGTGTGTAGGGGACTTGAGACCCCGGTGAGGGGTGGGGTGGGAAGGCACAGAGCATGTGGAGTCTGGACCCTGGGAAGCAGATATGGGAAAGTGCTGGTGCACATAGCGGGTGATGCTCTGTGACTTTCAGAAGGCCTTCCTCTATTCTGTAGGTGGTGCTAGAGCAAGATCACTGGTGGAATGGAGGTAGAGCACCTCAGGGGAAGCACACGGAGACTCAGGGAGCAGGGGTGGATGACCAGAAGGGGCAGCCTGATGCGGGTAGGGTGTGGTAGGTTTGGAAGGACCTGAAGATAAAGGGGGCAGGAGCAGGGGGCTGTACCAGAATCTCCATGAGGCAGAGGTGCCCATGAGTGTTTTAGAAAAGCACATTCAATATTGTATTTTATGTTTGGAAAATTTTAAAAAAAGTAGATTTTTTAAATGATACTAACAATAGGGAGCAAAATGCTAGAATCATTTTGGGGTCAGGAGACGAGGAGGGGGAGTAGCGAGTCTTATTGGCTGGGCAGGGGACTCTGCGGAGGGGCAGGGCAAGTCTGAGAGCAAGGGAGAGGCCGGAGAGAATTGATTTTATCGGAGAATCCAGTGGGACTAAGTGGGAATCCTAAAAGGTGTGTGATGTCTGGAGGGCAGAGTTGAGCCGGAGGGTCTGTTCGGTGAGGGGTTCCCAACCTAGTTTTGTACACGGACCCCCTTTGGCAGCCTCAGAATAACATTCTTAAATGCTCGAAACGAAGTGCATAGGATCATAAGGGAAACTGACTATACCAGAGTAAAATCACCAAAACAACTTTAAAAATATGTATGTACTTTTAATTAAGACATTGAATAGGAAGAACTAGAGACAGGTCTACTCATTAATATAATTTTGCAATACTGATGAGTGCAAATAAAATTTTGAGACCTGCAACAACTTTAATGTGATGTGAAATATTTCTGATATCTGATTTTTTTAAAATGTTTGAGAGAGAGAAAGTGAGCATGAGAGGGGGAGGGGCAGAGAGAGAGAGAGAGAGAGGACAGAGAGAATCCCAAGCAGGTTTGCACTGTCAGCGCAGAGCTCCACGCGGGGCTTGAACTCACAAACCTGAGATCATGACCTGAGCTGAAATCAGACGCTCAACCCACTGAGCCACCCAGGCGCCCCTTGATATCTCATATTAACTGGTATTACAATGGTGTGTTGCCTACTTTCATAATTACAGGAAATGCCAAATTTCGATTAGATGTCAGGGAAGACAGAGATGCACTATTTTTTTTTTTCATCTTAGTTCACAGACCGTGTGAATTCTGTGAAGTCAGGTGAAGATCTCGGGGAATCCCACAGCTCAGCCCATGCCTTTTCTCTGGACTTTGGAGTGTGGGAGTGGGGACGGAGAAGTAGTGAACTGTCACTGCTCATGCCATTAATCAGAGTAGCCAAGAAAAGTAACAAGACCCTCTTGGTGGATTCTAGATGGTGGATTCAGCAGAGGTTTGTGTGGGGACACGGGAGTGCCCTGAGGAAGATGGCGCTGGGCTCTAAATAGAAAGAATTAGTCTGGGCCCCTCATGGCCACTGTGCAAGCCTGAATGACTGTGGAACGAGAGGGAGCCCTAGATGTGTCCTCATGTGTTCAGAACATTCTATAAGGCCATACGCCTCTAACACAAGGATCCCTCTCACATTTGATATAGAAAAATTAGTTTTAGTGGCGTTTCAGAGAAAAGCATTGCATCTCTGGATATTTGAGATGTAAGTGAAATATTTTTCGATAACAATGTTCTCATTTGGTAAATCTCCCCCAAAGTCTATCTGTGGTGCAAAACATTGCCCACAGCTTGAATGTCGTTAAAGATGCCCTCATGTAAGATGTAAAGATGACTCGACGCCTCATTAAGGATGTAAGGAAATGTCAAGACAAGAAGACACTAATTTTAAGACTGTGTAGACTACAGAGACGTAATCTGCTGTTACGACAGTGACAGTGATCACTGCCGACCCTATTCCTGTGCTTGCTCGAGCTGGCTGGCCCCACAAGGCCCTTATTCTGCAAGAGGATGACGATTGTCCTTGTGGAGGTAACTCGGGCCCCAGTGGAAGAAGAGCTTGGGGTGACTTGAACTGTTTTCTTAGGAGCTAATTCCAAGTGGGCCTCTCGGGCCAACCATGGAAATCAGACTCCTTTTGCATTTTACTTTTTCTTTTTTTCAACAGCATGAACCTCACCACAAAGCCATGATGTTTAACCATGTGGATTTGCTGGAATTCAAAAGCCATATGAAAGTACTGCAAACATGACTGAAAATTTCAGAACGTGGCAATGAGGAAAGTGTGTCCTAGTGCTTACAAATCAAGGGATCTCCCCTCGTTTGGTGTGGGGTGGAGGCGGCCAGAACAACCTGTGCACCTTGCTGTTGAACTCTAGCAGATGACTTCTTAAGTCAGACTCTGCCCGTGGCAATGTTCTGATCCTTGAAAACAGAGCCCCAAACTCTACCGAAGTGTAACTCTCTTGTGCAGAGATTGCAAGCTCTTTGAGAAACGCAAACTTTCTGTTGCGGTCTCCCCTGCCTTCTAGAGTCTGAAGAGCAAAATTATTGGTGTTCCTAGGAAGAGCCAGCTGGGACTCAAAGTGTGGAGCTGTTCGCTTCTTCTCAGTCATTGTTGGCGGGGTTTTGTGTTGAAACTTACAAGGATCCAGGCTGTAACAGTTTCTCGTAGTTTCCTGGGGCTGCTGCAATTTTTCATGGCTTTAAACAACAACAGAAATTCATTCTCTCCCAGTCTTAGGGCACAGAAATCGACAATCAAGGTGTTGGTAGGTTTGGCTCCTTCTGGAGGCTCTGGAAGACTGTTGCATGTGTCTCTCCCAGGTTTTGGTGGCCCCGGTGTTCTTGCCTTATGGCAGCATGACTCCAGTCTGTTTCTGTCATCACGTGGCCGCCTCCCCTGTGTCTGTGTCAGATGTTCCTTTCTTTCCCTTACAGGGACACCAGGCATTGCAGTTAGTCCATTGCATTTGGACAGCCTAAACCTGGTTATGGGTTCATCTGAAGATCCTTAACTTGATTACTAGCTGCAAAGTCTATTTCCAAATAAGGTCACATTCATAGGTACCAGGAGTTGAAACTTGGATGTATCTTTTTTGGGGGATACTTTTTGACCCAGTACCACACAGAGAAGATGTAGTTAGGTGTTGGGGAAGAAGCATGGCTTTGATGGATTTGGAATTAGAGCAACTGGTTCGAAGTCCTGCTCTAGCACCAGGAGGCTCTGCAAATTATTTAAACTTCTGAGCTGTAGTTTTTCATCTGTGACATGAAGATAATGATGGTAAACGTGTAGGTTTTCTATGATTAAGGGAGCTGAGGTAAGGCATATACCTAGTACAGTGCCTGAGACCTATCAGGGGCCCCCAAAATGGTATCTGTTTTTACTGTTTTTAAGACTAGAGTGTGGGGCAGCCCAGGTTTGGTTCCTGATCTGGTCCTCATGTGGAGCCACGGTATTCAGATGAGATATGGCTACTATTTGGGCATTTCCGGTGGGTGTAGACACAACAATTTGGCATCATATGGACTGAAAATTGGAACCCCTCCAGCCCTGTTTCTGCCCACGCTCTGGTGCTTAGGAGTGGACCCACCATCTTGTCCTGCCCTGTACTGAGCCAGAGAGCCTAACTGTTGTGTCCATCTAGACCCAAGCATGAAGAGGATTGTGGGAAAAATGAACATGCTCACCAAACACTAGCAGGGCAGACAGGTCGGTGTCAGTATGCTAAAACTCAAATCCTCAGTGATGGCTTACTTTCGATAATATACTGATAGATCAAACATAAAGAACATAATAAACAGTTGAACCTATTTGGTTATAGCTTAGCGAATGGAAGGGATAAGGGATTTTGTGGCTAGCATCTTGATGGAATCATCAATAGGATTTTGCCACTATTACCAGCCGTGTGACCCTGGACCAGTGACTTAACCTCTCTGTGCCTCATTCCCCTCTTGTTATAGAGGGACAGTTATAGGGCCATCCCCAGCCGACGCATGGCTCACATGCTTAATGAAGGCAAAGCATTTGGGGCACACGGCAAGGGCTCACCATGGTGGTGGTGGTTATTAATATGGCTGTTGGGATGATGATTCACCACGGTGTCAGGACCAAAGTTCTATATCTTTGGAGAGAGTTTTTGCTCACTTTGGTCTTAAAAAGTTGAAAGGAAATCCAGGTTTTGTGTTTCCTCAGACCCCTTTCCCATGAATCACTTATTTTATAGGGTGAGCATCTTCAGAATTGATAATGAAGTTTTCTGGATTTGTTTTCAGGTAGAACTGATAGGCCGGGGGTACATACGGTATGTTCTGGAATCTGGGTCAGAGGGGACTAGGAAAGTAGAAATTCCAGTCAGCGGAGATACTGTCTTTACTCTAGGATGGTAAAACAACAGCATTTAACTTGCGGACTTGGCTTTTGTATGAGTTTTAAAACCCTTGAGAACTTTACTGTTCCTTTCAAGAGATAAAAGAGCACAGAAAACAATAAAACCGTTACTTCCTTGTCAACATCAAAAATAAATATTATTAAATTAGCTTCAGATCCCATTAAAAAGAACTAAAGAAGAACATATTATAGATGTAGCTGAAGTTTGGTCCTTTCCCCATCTACCCTCACAGTTGACACGTTAAACATGTCAGCTGTTTCTTAGTATGAACTTGGCCACTATTATCATTCGTGCCTCCAGACTACAGTTACGTCTTGGACTTGATGCAGGTCATCCTCGTGTCTGTGTTTGTGTGTTCTTAACCGTGTGTGTATGTATCCATAACAATATTTATGTATTTTAAAATTTTATTGGAATGGTGTTGATCTACGTAAACCTTGCTCATTTTAATTGCTAAATGGAATCCTATTATGTGATTAAAGCATAGTTTATTTCCCCATCTGCTTCCTGAGGGATAGTTTGGTTGTTTCCACTCACGCAGAGTGTGGCAGATCGCCTTGAACATGGCACATGGCAGTGCACTTACGTGAGACTGTCCGCATGGCTGGGATTCCGGCATGCACCGTGTGTTAGGAAGCACATCTTCAACTTTAACAGGTATTCTCAAATTGTCCTCAAATAGTTTTGCCATTGTTGGCACCTTCAGACTGGGAGTGTGGGAGCATTCAAAAATAACCTTAAAGGTTTCTGTGAAATGGATGGAATGGGTTGAGGAAACCTACATTTAGCAACATTTGACCAGAGACATTACAAATCTTGCATTCTCAACTTTCAGCTAGCATCCTAACTTCCTGTCAAATGTAATGTATGTCTACCCCTATTTTTACACCAGACCTTCAACAGTGCTGGACCCATAATCCAAATCAATTGCTATGAGTTTTGAATGTTTTTCATTTATTGCTAAGATGCTAAATACCCCACACGCTTTAGTAAATTCTTCCAGTGTTTGACTTCAAAGAGAGAAGTGCTTCATATTAACAAAACAAATCTGGGCTGTACAAAGAGTTTAACCCTTTCATAGCAAAACGTGAGGAAAGGGGATGGTATGGGGAACACAACTAGGTAGAAAGCATTTCAGTAATGGCCAGATATAATTTATAATCTAGCTGTGGGTGATAGATTATTAAACATAAAATGATTAAGCCGAGACTTTGTAACAATCTATTAGCAAGTACGTGGGGGACACGTATTCTCCTATTCTATATTTTATGATGAAGGAAATAAGGAATAAAGGAGGTAGCATGGAGTACAGTAATCCTGGAAGGATCTGGTAGGAAATTAATAGCCATAGAAGGAAATTCACATAGCATGATGGAAAATGCCATTTATTATCTTTACCACAGTTGATTAATAGGTCCTGGTGACATTGAACCATTCTGAATCATTCATCTAAATGAAGAAAGGAATAGAACATCACTGGTTGACTACATTTCAGAGGGACTCTTGCCTTCTTTTACTAAGTGGAATCAATGGGGTGGCCATAGCCAGAGTTTTTAAGTCCCCTTTCAACCCCGGAGACAGACTTCCCGCCTGAGAATTTACTGCCAGGGTATCTGAGTCCATCCCAGAACCAAGTTGTAAACCTGAAAGAGTATCTTGCCATTTACATTTTCAACGGTTTTAGACCACTTGTGGGGAGCTCAAATGTCACTTAGACTTGAGAACAAAACCTGCATTTGCCAGAGGAACATGGCCAGTGGGGCCAAGAAATGAAATGATGCCAAGCTGGCTGCCGCCCCAGGAAGTTTGGTCTTTGGTGGTGCCTGTGCTTGGGGACTTTCTGGGAGTGGGAATGTGGCACCAAGATGTTTATAGGTTTTCTTCCAGAATAAGAACAAACGTCCTCTTCGGCAAGTTAACATTTCAAGGTGATCGGAGATAAGTTTCATATCACATTTTGCTTTCCAGAATTTTCTTTATGCAGTATCATGCCGCTTCTCTGATTGAATCTTCCCATTGCCTTCCCACCACACTTAAGGCAGGGTTTCTCTGAATGTCAGCACTTACATTTTGGGCTAGATAGTTTTTTGTTCTGGGGGCTGTACTGTACATTGTAGGATGTTTAGCAGTATTCCTGGTCTCCACCTACTGTAGATGCCAGTGGTGCCAACCTCTCCTCCCCTACCCAACAGTTGTGACAACCCAAATTGTCTCCAGATAGTGCCAAATGTCCCGTGGGGGACAAAATTGCCTCCTGTTGAGAACCACTGATTTAGAGGAACATCTAAACTCTTTTCCATGGCCCACAAAGGCCTTAGCTTCTTCTTTGACATCTCTAGCTGTCTCCTGTCGTTCATTATGTCCTCCTGCTCTTTGAGCCAAGATCATTACCTCCTTAGGGTTTCTGCTTGAGGCAAACAGCTCAGCTTGAATAGCTCTTAGATCTTTGCGTGGCTGGCTGGCTCCTTATTATCCTTTAGACTCAAGTCTGAGGTCTTCCTTGACTTTCCTATGTAAAACCACCCACCCTCCCTCCCTATTTATTATATCCCTCTATGTTCTTCATTATACTTCTCCTTGTCAGAACAAACTAGTATATTCCTGTTTTCTTGTTTATTATGTCTCTCCTACTAGACATAAGCTTCCAAGAATGGAAACCATGTCTGTCCTGCTTGCTACCATATCCTGGAGTCTAACATCTAGTTGGCACTCAGTAAATTTTAGTTGAATGAAATGATGAAAAACGGTTGGCTGAAGAGGTAGATCAGATGACCGCTTCCAGACCTGGTTGAGACCTCACTTGAAAATGGTCCTGAAACTAGGTCGAATGGGGTAGACTTGGCTGAATGATTTTTGGGAACTGACTGTAAGCTTTACAGCCCCCTCAATTCCAGCAGACCTCTTCCCCCACCCTCCACCCACATCGCATCTAGCAGCTCCCTAATGGACTGTTGTCCCGCTGAAGGTCAGAGGTCATTCCCAGGGCCTGACTCCTAAAGTCTACTGGTGAAAGATTGGTTGTGTGGGCGGGTTCCAGTTCCTTCCCGAGCTCCCCCTCTCTCACTGGTTCTTTTCCACGGATAATTTCCCTACTGAGCTTCAAGCTTCTAGCCTGAAGACCAATGAGGTCATTGGAGTCGGCTTGGAGCTCCCAGCTGCTCTGGGAGCAGCCCGCATGCGCAGGCCATGGGGCGGGCTTCCCGGCGTCAGGCGGAGAACGTTCACCCGTCGGTTTCGGGTCGTCGTGCAGAAGCGGGGCAGGCAGAGCGCCGCGTTACCAAAAGCAGCAAAAATGAAACTTCAGCGCGGGCGGTGAAAGGGCTCGCTTTTATTTTGTTTTCACACATTAGGTTCTGCTTAGAGCAGACAAGTACGAGTGGAAATGTTCTGAAAAGGGCCTTTGTGTAGGAGCTGGACGTTGCTCCATCAGAGTTGTCATTTCAGGAATGTCGCCAGATGTATTGACTTACTAGCAATTGCTTTGGTGCCATCTGGCCTCACGGAGGCCTGCTTGGGATGGAAAAAGCTGAACAGAAGAAATGAAATTTGTTCATCATGCCATTACCCTTGCTGCTTATTTAAAGAAGGGAAAAAATGTAACTTCTTGGCAGGGGGGGATGCCATTTGAAAATAAAATATAAGGTTTTTAGGAGTAAGAGTTCCAGAACTCCAAAGCCAGCCGTGATGTTTACACAGAGACTTGAAAGCTGGCCCCCCCACGCTGTCATATTGTATATATATGTTTTGTTCAATGTAAAACTTCTTCCCTACCCTACTGTTCTGTAGGTAAAAAAGTTAACCCCTTGTGTGCTGCTCGTTGGGGTGACCTTCCTTTTAATGCTTCTTGGAATGTCACCGATAAATGGACCCTGTGGCTTTTATCCCATGACAGGGATTTCTGCTTTATCCCGGCTTATCATAAATAGCTTGGTTTTCACCTGGTATAAACCGTTTTCCTGCATAAAGGGAAAGTCAGATTCACATTGCTCGTTCTCCGCTTGTCCATGATCCCTCTCCCCTTCATAGTTAAAGGTTTCATTTCTGAGCATTACTTCAATCAGTTACTCAAGCTGGGGGTGACTAGGCTGATTAAAATCTCAGATGTTCGAATTAATCTATGTTTCTCTGAGGTAAGTGCTGTAAAAACACTGTTGTATATTCATAGCCATCTACATAATCTACACGGTTCAGTGTAAAATGACAATGTGGGACCCTTTATTCAGAAAGTACTAAGAATTTCAAGAGGGCGACAGCAAAGCCTTAAAGCAAGCATGGGGCCCTTCCGAGCACAAGGTCTGGTGCAAATGCATAGATTACATATTCATGAAGCCTGTATATATTTTCATTACCCACCCTTACCCTTGTAGGAAGAAGTTTCTAGAACACATTCCTGTGACTCCCCCTGCTTCCTCATTCTGTCCCAACCATCCTACTAGAATCAGTGCACCCTTAAAAATTCGGCTAAATTGCTTCCTCTTCTCTGGGTCCGCCGTGTCCGCCTGCCTCCTCCTCAGCATTGTATTCCCCTTGGCGTTGTACATTTAATTTTCGGTTTTTATTCCGTTGATATAAGAAACATTTATTAAGTACCTACTATGTGGCAGGCACTGTGGATACAGAGTTGTATTTTTTAATTCATTTTTTCACTCAACTATTTTTTCATTCTCTCCTGCCTGCGTATTATCCTTACCATGTTGACTCAAGATAGTGCTATCTGTCCAAGGGGGAGGCCGTCTGAAGGCAGGGTTTGAACCAAGATTACAAATAAACAGCTGAGAAATTAAAGGCAGTTGTCCCCACTCTGGTGTGATTTGTGTATGGGCCGTTAGCTAAGTAGAAACATAATCCGCTGGAGGGAATGACATGAACACTCAATGAAATTTGGATTTGCTAGTTTAATTCTTAACAACAGTTGTCCCCAGTACCTAGATGAGAAAACCAAGTCTTCGAGAGGGATTGTGTTCTAGGTCCTATAATTACTAAGATTGAAATCCAGGTCGGACTGACTCCAACACTGCTCTGGCATTTGAGCTAAATCCTATAATCTGAATATGTGAAAATGGATGGATAGAATGAGACTGTTCTGGGTGTAAGGGCTTAGCGAGAAGAGCATCTGAGCAATCAGGTATCAGAAGTGTTTCTTCCAAATGTAAATGTGTGTTTTTTTTTTTAATGTTTATTAGAGAGAGAGAGAGCGCGCACATGTGAGCATGAGTGGGGGAGGGGCAGAGAGCCAGGGGGACACAGAATCTAAAGCAGGCTCCAGGCTCTGAGTGGTCAGCACAGAGCCTGATGCGGGGCTTGAACTCACGAACCGTGAGGTCATGACCTGAGCTGAAGTCTGACGCTTAACCGACTGAGGCCCCCAGGCGCCCCTCTTGCTTCCAATGTTATCTCCCCTTTTTTTTTTTTTTACACATATCATCTCCTTACTCTATATACTGATCCTTTGAGGTATGTAGGGAAGGTACAGTTTGTCTTACTCCTATAGCATGAGTGCATATCCTACTTTATTTGGAAGAATTACAGTGTCAAATATTCTGCAAATCCTCCCCAAGTTCACTCCTATCTGTCCATGTGCCCCCGCTTTTGGTTCAAGAATTACAGTCATCATAGGTACATAAGAAAATTCTATACCAAATGCCATATAAAATTCTGGATCAATGCCATTTGTATTGATGAGAAGGCAAGAGGAGGTGTAGAAAAAAGCCTGGGCCTGGGAGTTGGGGGCCTGGACTCTGTTCTCAGCTTTGCTGACTCCTGAGGGTGTGACTTTGGACAAGATAATTGGTGTCTGTGGCCTCAGTATCCCCTCCCTGTAAAATGGGCTCTGTGATCTCTCCTAGCTCTGACATTCCAGCCTTCAAAAGGAATACATTGATGGGGCTAAAGAAGAATTTAAACAGAAACACAAGAAGATAAGACAGTGGCAAGTCTCGTGATTCTGGATTCTATAGGAGACTGGGGTGAGTGATTTGTGGTAGATAAATGAGTGCTTTTCCTTCCTTGATAGTTTATTTAGAAAACTGTCCCTCTGATTTGAAGCACAGATGTCTTCTGAAGCCAGCTGTGTTGGCTTCATCAGGGAAGACAGAGACCAAGGGCTATCATCTTGACGGAAGGCCCAAACTTCTTTACTTAACTGTGGTGCCCAAGGATAAAACCAGGATAAATGGGTAGAAGCTATAGAGGGACCAGTTCCAACTCAGTAAAGGATGAGATGCCTCCCAGATAGCAGCCTCTGATAGTGGAAGTCACCCGAGGTATGGTACCAGAAGCAGGCCAGTAAAGGTATGTGTGTGTGTGTGTGTGTGTGTGTGTGTGTGTGTGTGTGTTTGAGAATGTGTGTATGTGCTTTAACATCAGATAAGGAGCTATTTTTAAGGACTTGAGAAGCTTTGGTTTTTTTTTTTTTTTTTTATTTTCTTAAGAGCTTCAAGAAAGCCTTAGGGACAAGAAGATCGCTCTTCCTCCCCCTCAGCCCTGCTAGGAGCGCTAAGGATCTCCCAATATGACAAACTCCACTAAACAAAGAGCCCTTGATAAGCCCTCCACAACATAAATACCAACAATCAAGACAAATGTGGAAAAAGATCCCCGATGAATCCAGATAGACTGAAAACCCCATTCTGTCCAGTTGTTCCAGGTTGATGATCCGTTCTCCCTTCTGAGCCACAGCGCATCTTGTACTGTCAGTGCTGTGGTGCAGGCAGTGTGGGAAAGGGTGGGTGGAGGCTCTACCTTCAAATCTGTCCCTGCCTGCAGCCCTGTCAGCCCTGTGGGTGCTGTCTCCTGGTGCCCTGTACCTGTCTGGGGCATGTCATTAGGCTGGGAAGCGATCCACGCTCCTGGCAGGGACGCAGGGCCAGGTTTCCTGGTCTCCCCAGCACGGCTCCTCAAAATGACAGCAGGCCATCTCACGCTGGATCGTATGAGAAAAACGCGGTGGCCTGGAAAAACTGGGTCTTACGTTTCAGGTCCAATAAAATGGAAAATCCTCTTCATGTGTTTATACTCGGGGTAATCCCATTTCGGGTGCTTCTGCTGGAGTGCGGATGGTTAGGGAAAAAGTCCTTCTTTGGTGCCAGGGTCAGATGACTCTTGTTGGCTGGCCTGTGAAGTCCAGTCACGTGGAAATGCCCAACGCGACGGGGGATGGTCACCGGGAAGGTTTGTGATCGAAGCGAATCCCCGTGGGTGGGAGGGCTTGGGACGCAGGGGCCATCTGTAACCTAGCCTGCTAAGCAGGAAGGCTTCAAAACTTTCACTCTTGTGGGAAAGTTGTTTGAGGGTGGTTGAATCTTTCCTGATGGCCTGGTGTAATGAGCATGGTGATAAAAAACAAAAAACAAACCCCCACCAGACCAAAAAAACCTGTGGCCCACCTATCACCTATGACCCCCTGTTGCAGTTGTGCAAATGTGGACAGTGTAGGATGCAAAGCGGATGTTCTTGGAAGGTGCTTTCTGAACACAAGCTCGCTATGCCTCCACTGTAGAGCTAAGTGGGCAGTCATGGGATCAAGGGCTTAGAAGCCTGGCTTCTCCACTTACTAGTTATTTGTAAGCTCTTTAAACTTCAGTTTCCTTGTTTGCAAAATGGCATTAATAATCACAGCAGCCTCAAAGGGTGATATGAGCATTAATTCTACATGTGGCATCGTCCGGGCCATGTCCAGGGTTCAGTACGGGCTAAGAGCTCAAAAACATTCATGTGTTTATTGTAAGTGTGAGGCTGTTTGTCACACTCAACTCCCCTTTTTAAAATTCGTTTGTTTTCAATGCAACAGGGTGATTTTATTAAAGCACAGCGACAGGACCCACGAAAGTGGTATGTAGGCAGGAAATCTGGTAAATTGAGAATTTGGCCAGTTGGGTTCTAATGAGTCCCAAGTTGTGAGTCAGTTCAGGACCATATTAAGGCCCTGTTGATGCTGCTGTGGGGTTGGGAGGAGGAAATCCAGGGCTGTGTCCAGAGGAGGCCTCTGGGGATGGCCCTTGCTTCAGTCTTTAGTTGTAAAACTGGGCTTCCATAAAGCACCTAAAACTTAAGGCCATCACATGACCTTTATCTAAATCTCTTGGGTTTGCAAATGGAGCTTTGATTTCATAAGAAGTCTTTCTGGAACTTCCTGCTCTTGGTCCAGCAGCACCGTGAGAACAGGCTTCCCTGTGTATTTTGGCAGGGGTTGGCCGGAACAGGGAAACAGAATGATGTGCAGAACTCAAGAATAATATGAAATGAGTGAAGTGAGACTTCATGAATCTCAAAATTTTTTGCGTAGGGGTCATTTCAAAGTTTGGGCAAAGAATCATGGGGCTGGTTCCCCTGTATGTAGGGAGGGCTCTGCTGCTTCTGTCTGGGGACTTACGTGACCCTCTCCCTCGTGTGTTAAGCCTACTTGTCTACACAGTGGTTATTGGAACATTCTCCTTCTCTCTCTTCTCTCTCATTTTTTCCAAGTAAAAACGTGTGTTTCCCAGTTCTCTTAGAACATCCAATGGGAATTCCCAAGGAGACCTGTGTAGGGCTCAGGTACAATGCTGGTCTTCTGGAGAGACTGACTCCATGTTTTATTCTTTCCCTTCACGGAGCACACAGTGAGCTGCCATGTTGTGTCATGTGGGCCTTGTCTAAGTTTGGCTGATACAACAGTTATGAAATGTTTTCTGGGGTCTGAAGACATGCTTTCATGGGTATATATTCAGATCAAACCTATGATGGAACAGTGATGAAGTGTAAGCTAAATTCGATTTTTACGTCTGGTATAAAGCTTTTCTGAGAAAGTTGAAATGAGTCAGATATTGATTTATCATTTTCAATGAACATTCTGGGTTTTCTAAGCATTGAAACACTAGGTGCTCCCCTGGTGATAAGAGAAGAATGTGCCCTTTAACATTTATTCAACACAGATGTTTTGAGTACCTACCATGTGCCATGAGGAGTGTTTACGCTGTTTCTTCTATGTAGAATGTTCTCCCTAAACTACCCAGAAGGCTTAAATTGTAAATGAATTTCTTCCTGTCCCGTAAGGCACAGTTTTTGAAACCTTACTTTCTCGGAGAAGGTCTCACACATTGGTTTCCTACTGATGTGTTTCTTTGAGACCATTCTTACCTTAGGTTCTAGTGCTCACAGGCTTCCCTGTCTGGCGTTCCCTGGAGCTGGGGACTTTTGCAGAGCAGCAAACTTCTCCTTTCTTCCCTCCTCCTTCTTGTCTTCACTTTGGGCTTCTGAGGTGCTCAGATAATATTTATTGAATGCATGTTGAATGATCTCCAAATAGAAGTTGAATAAATGGATTGTCGTCTCCTGAGATGAAGGGTCATCTTGATGACTCAGAAGATGAAGACTCACAGAGAACCAGGGGCTGCGGTTGCCTGTGAGGAGTGGTCTTTTCCCAAGGTTTTGTGGGTCTACTGAGGCAGCAAGTCAGCCATTGTGCCACTCAACACTCACATTGCCTCTCTGCAGTGGTGAAGGTGATCTGCTTGCCATAATTTTTGGTGTCGTTCAGTTTGGCTCTGGGTTGGAAGAATTAGTGGCTGAGTTTATTTTCATATTGGGTGGTCTGCAACACAGACCACCACAATCCATAGGGCCCACCGGTGAAATCAATGGAAGCCCCAGCAGTGGCCCAAAGTATGGACCCAGTAGCAATGCCTGCATTTGGTCACCATGGTCTCTTTCTAGTGAGTGATACACAAGTTAATTCCAGTCCCATTTCTTTCAGAATGATCCTGAATTCATAGTAAGTCTGATTCGAAGTAATGACCTTTTACATGACAAATGAACAAAACCAATAGTCAAAGGGCTGGGGGGTAAAATTATGTTCTTAAAAATCTGGGGACTTTTTTTTTTTTTTACATTTTTTAAATTTAAAATTTTAATTTAATTTGGTTTTTGTTTATATTACATTGAAGAAAGAATGAAAAAGAAGGAATGTATGGCTTCCTCGAGGTGCAGTGTTGACCACCTCTGAGATCAAAGGCCTCTCCACCCCGACCCACCCCCAGAGCTGTTTTTCTAAACCTGCCAGGGAATTCCTCAGACACCCTCCATGAGGACTGCCTGACCCTGGAACTGTCCTGACTGGGGGTGACAGGCTGATTCAAGCCTTACCCAGACACCCTCTGTGGTCAGTTGTGACCTTGATGGTGGTTTTTAGAAATGAGGTGAGCCGTCCTTTCAGTCTCTCCAGCCGTGTTGGCTTATACGATTCAGGACAGAAGCCACATCCCTCACTGGCATCTGTGGGAGCTCCAGCAATGACAGAGGGCATCGGGCAAAGTGGGCACTCCTGCAGAACTTTCCTGGGCTGGCCAGATCTGCGCCCATGTAGCACTGCTCAGCTCAGCCCTGCATCCTAAGCACTTTCGGGCTTGGCAGATAGTGGTCCAGGGTTTCTGCAGACTGACCTCAGCCCGGAGGTTGCCCAGAGCCAGCACCATAACTGAAGGAACTTTGCCTTCTTCTGGCAGAGCGGAGTGACTCAGTACCATACAAGCATTCACACTGTATCTGCTTTAAATAATTGTAAAGATCTTTCTAATATGTGTGTGTGTGTGTGTGTATGGTGTGTATAAAGTATGTATTTATGGCTTTGGTGTAAGATTTTATTTAAAAAAAATAATTCTTTGTCTTTAGCAGAGAAAAATTTTAAATTCTGGTGTTATCTATCCATTTAATTTTTTTAATGTTTATTTAGTTTTGAGAGAAAAAGAGAGACAGAGGGTGAGCAGGGGAGGGGCATAGAGGGAGACACACACAGAATCCGAAGCAGGCTCCAGGCTCAGAGTGGTCAGCACAGAGCCCAAAGCGGGGCTCAAACCCATGAATTGCAAGATCATGACCTGAGCCGAAGTTGGACGCTTAATTGACTGAACCATCCAGGTGCCTCCCGGTTCTATTTAAAAGGGCCTTTTCCTCATCCACCCATCCACCCATCCATCCATCCACCCACCCATCCATCCATCCATCCATCCATCCACTCATCCATCCATCCAACCATCCAACCCTGTAGCCCTTCCAAGGCACTGGGCTCTATCCTAAGGATGTCACACATATAAACATATTCAACCTTCCCAACCATCCTAAGTGGTAGATACTGCAATAGTCTCCATTTTGCTAATGAGGAAGCAGACATTCGGAGGAGCTAGGGTGCTCCAGCCCCTGATTTCAGGCTGTGTCTGCACTCCCACCCCCAGACTTCACAGCCCTACCTGAGGACAAGCCCCTTCGGGCCTCTTGCACCGCACCCACCCTGTCCCCACATGCCTGGAGCCCAGAACAAATGGCTTCATCCCTCCTGTCTGCATCAGAGACAGCTCATTCTGCAATCTCTGAGGTTTCCTTCAGTCCTGCAGCCTGAGACTCTGAAATCAGATGATTGGCTGTGTGACATACTGTGCCTTTGACACTGTGGCAGCTGGCAAGAAGACCTCCAGGCCGGGGATCTGGAGACCCATGGCAGGTGTGGGTGTCAAGCCTCAAGCTGGACTCGAGGCAGCCCTGACAAAGGCCAGGTGGTTATTAGATGGTAATGTACATGGGCCACTGTGGACCGTTAGCAACCTGAACCAGACGTGGCATGGCTCTCAGACACAGGGGGTCTGTGCTCCATCGCCCATCAGCCAGGATGGGAGAGACGGCAGCAGAGTGATGCTTTATTTTAACTGCAACTTAGAACAGTTCTGTGCCCATCGAATTTATGCTCACATCGAACAACACTTAGACTTAAATGATTTAGTAATGGCTCCGTCAGTTGTGCTCATAAGCTGCCTGAAATTTTATTAAGAATTATAACAGGTTTTATGAACGTAATGAAAAAGAGAATAAGATCCTATATACGGGATCACTTATATTGTTGCAGTCAGCTGCCTTACTGGGGGGAGAAAGATTATCCTTTTAAGAGGGGAAAAAAGCTTTTAAGTGACTATATTTTTTAAAGGCTCTAGTGATCAGAAATGTCTCAGGATGACTTCTGTGCCTGAAGCAGGTTTCGTGATGTTGCAGGCCAGAGCTAAACAGAGCGTGGTTTTTATTGTAGACCAGTGCAGACCCTTTCCCTGTGACTCCAGAGAGTTCCAAGTTGTCTCCCACGGGCATTTAGGGAAGAGGGTTGTGGGACTCCACAGAAGGGAACTTAAGGAGAAGAGAAAGTTGAGGTTTGCTCTTTCAGGCAAATATCTCCTTCCCAGCACTGCATGGGGCTGAGCTTGTCCCCACAGGAATTGCTTACATGGCTTTGGAGATCTTATGTGGCCAGGACATGGCCCAGACCCTGGGCTCAGGGAGGGAGCATATGGGGAGCGGGGAAGGCCCTGCAAGGCTGGCCTGGAGGGCGTGCGGATGGGGAGGGGGCTGACAGAGGTCTGCAGGTAGAGAAGGCTTCACAGTATTTGATGTCACCTCCCAGTTCTTCTGGGACATGATCCATTGCCATTCGAGAGCTGAGGCTTGGAGCAGGATGTTTAATAAGGGGGCAAAACCCCCACACCCCAACAATTACAATTGGCTATAAAAAGTGCCACAGAGGGGTATAGGAACGGGGAGGGCAGAGACCAACTGGAATACGGTGACCCAGGAAATTGTTCACAGATGGTATGTGGGACATTTGAGCTGGACCTGAGGGGGAAGCAGGGTTTGAAGGACACGGGTAGTTAGGAAAAGGCATTCCATCTCCGGTCTCAGCACCGAAGATTTACTTCTTGCAGGGAAGTAGGGGAAGGGCCACTGCCTCAGGCAGCTTTCAGGTGTGGGAAATGGAGTCAGATTAAGGGAACTCCATGATTCCCCTGCTACCTGCATTCCCTCCTTTGCTCCAAAATAATTTACTGAGTAGCTTCTCTGGATCAAAGCTGGTAGCCCAAATCCTCATCGGATGGGAGTGGAGCAGCTTGCCTGCACTGTGCCCACCTCTTGGTATGCCCATCTGTGGGTAGTCCCTTCTCCCACTGTGCCGTGGTTGGTCTGTGGGACCAGTAGCATATGGAAGAAGTGATAGCATGTCACTTTCGAGATTAGATTATAAAAAGACCGAGGGTCCACCGTGGGTGGGTCCTCCTGTTCCTGGATCACTTGCTCTGGGGAACCACCTGCTATGTCATGAGGATGCTCACGCAGGCTGTGGAGAAGTGGTAGGGAATAGAAGTTTCTAGAAAAAAGTTTTTGAGGGACTGAGGTCTGCTAACTATGGAAGTGAGCCTGGAGGTAGAGTTCTCTCCTTCCCTTGAGCCTTCTGATGAAACTGCAGCCCCAGTCAACAGCTTGACTGAAGCCTCATGAGAGGCCTCCACTCACACCTCCTGGCTCAGCTGCTCCTGTTTCCTGGCCCAGAGAAATCTGATCTAGTAAATGTTGTTTGCATCTGCTAAATGTTGGGTAATTAGTTATATCATAATAGGTAATGAATGTTATGTTTATTTTCTTTTTTAAACATTATTTTTAATGTTTATTTTTGAGAGAGAGACAGAGCATGAACTAGGGAAGGTCAGAGGCAGGAAGACACAGAATCTGAAGCAGGCTCCAGGCTCTGAGCTGCCAGCACAGAGCCTGATGTAGGGATCGAACTCCAAAGCGTGAGATCACGACCTGAGACGAAGTGGGACACTCAACTGACTGAGCCACCCAGGCGCCCCTAAGTTTACTTTCTTATGTTACCATTCACTTTCCTGTTTCTACTCTCCAAAGTCTATACTAGCTAGTCAGGAATGTGGGTATTTGGAGTACTGGTCTTCACTGTGGGCAAGAGATGCCTTGTACCAGTGTGTTAGTGGGCCGTACTCTAGACCCCTAGTCCTGCCTCCTTCCTCAGGCTAAGAACCCGTAGGGCCCAGAGGATGACAGCCTCTATTGGCTGCTTTCCCCACATGGCAACTATCCAGATACCTGAGATTCTTTGCCCAAATTTGCCCAAACCCGCGTCTGGAACCTGGTGGAGTCATCCCTGGGTGAACCCCCTGAGGGCGAACTATGCTGCTGGAAATAAACCCGGGTCTGTGGGTTGCAAAGGGATGACTCTTCTTGAGGATGTGGGTAGATCTTGGATGTGTGGGTCCATATGTGTGTTCACGGAGACCCCCGTTCATTCTGGCAAGAAGCTCAGAGAATCCAAGAACCTGGCCTTCTAAGTCACTATGAAGATGTATTTGTCAAGTTTGCGGGACAGAATGGGTTTTATTCAGCAGTTCGTGGCTGTGATCGATAACTTGTAAATATTTAGATATAGGTAAATATGTCTCCATTTTATTCTTGCCCTGGGCCCTGTACATGTTAAAGTCAGTCATGGTCACTTGATTTCAAAAGGGATTTGTAGAAAATACTTGCCTGGAACCAGAGCAGGTCAACCTATAGGTAAGAACACTTTTCTAGCTCTTAGAATCTGAAATAAAATGGAAATGAATGAAGCTTCCATTTTTATCTTCAGCTCTGTTTATCTAGATGGGTAGATGGGTTACCTAGCTACTGTCTGTCCACTAGCCATCCATCTCTCTACTTAAATACCTAAAAATACCTTTCTCTTTTAGGACATTTTTCTCTGCTAAGAACATTTTCTGCTCTGTTCAACCCTTCTCATTTCCCTTGTAGCCACCTCATCTATTTCCTTTGGGAAATTCTTCTTAGGGATTGGTTTTTAACATTGGGCTGGTTGGCCAAAGCTATTAGACACACTGGTGAATTTGTGGGATTATTAGCTTTCTGAACGCAGTATCTCTGCCATTCCCAATTAGAAGAAAACTTTGGCCCTCTCCGCCATTTCTCATGCTGGAAAAATACTCCCTTCTTGACTTGCTCTTTCATTGCACTCTCTCAGTACTCGTTCAGGAGCTGACACATTTTTAGTGGCAGAAGAAAACGATGGGATCTATATATCTGTCTCTATTTTGTTGACTTGTGAGGCTCCTTGTCTAAATTTTTGGTGTGTGGGAATTCTAGCCACTGGGGGAAAGGTCTAGAAAGGGGGTCCTCTTCTATTCCAGCTGGAACTGGGACCTTAAACATAAACCATATTGCATTTGAAAATGGCCCTGTAGCTTTATTGTGCTCACAGGAATCTTATCGCATTCTTGCGTTCTAATGAAATCCAAAAGAAACTGGCTGCCCATTAGTAGAATCAGTGACCATTAAACAATGCTCAGGTTACCTAACTCATATCTTTCCTTCCCCAAAGTATGCGATAGCACCATTTTAGTAAATATGATACAGGAAAGCAATTTTCACGTTATTTCCTGGTATCTAAATGCATTTAATAATCTACAAGTTCAAGATTATTGGGGGGTAGTTTTCTCAATCAGTGTATATGTATTTGTGTGTGTGTGCATGCACCCACAGATGTATTAATTTTCTGAAAAACCGATTTTTATTCCAAGGTTGTCCTATAAGCCTTCTGGCCAAGTCAGAATGGGCTTGTCTATGAGAAATGCTGGTTCTCTCAGCATTGTAGCATCGAACAGCACAGACGGAGTGTTCCTAGTTATCAGTATAACTCTAAAAGACACGTTTATTTAATCCTGACTCGTAGGACTTCGGCCATCAAGACCCTCCTTCTCCTTTGCCAGCAATGTAATTGCTACCACATTTAACTTTATGAATGTGGTGCCATTTCCCTGCAATTGTGGTTAACTAAGGAGAAATCCTGAGACACATAAACCTTGGTTTCTATGAGACATATACGTATGTCATTGAAATATGAGAGCTCCCCTTTACAATGGTATCCTTTTAGAGAGCCAGAGTTGTCCGAGGCTCCTTGGAATGGTTCTTAAAAGACTTTGGCAGTCTTGCAATCTTTTCTTTCTTTCTTTCTCTCTCTCTCTCTCTCTCTCTCTCTCTCTCTCTCTCTCTCTTTTTTTTAAGAGTACGGGTACAGATTGGGGAAACAGGGAGGCAAATGGTTGGGGGATGGTTTTTTTTTTTTTTGTCCTCTTATTGGTTAGGAATCTGGCATTATTCAGTGGAAGCCATTTAGGCCCGTTTTTAGGCAGGGGCCTTAGAGTCTGACCACATTTGAAGCACTCACCCTGTAAATTTTCCAATTTGCTGATGGGCTTCCAAGGGGAACATCTCCAAAGTGCAGTGACTGATGACAGTCTCTGCATTGAGATCAAAGCTTCGGTGTTCTGTCTGTTGACACCTGAGAACATTATCAGAGGGAATGTTGAACTGTCAGCAGCAGATGTAAAGGAATTATTTACCGGAGAGCTAGCGAATCCTAGGGGACTAGAAACACAGTCATCTGTAGAAAACACAACATTCTAAAACTAGCTTCCAACCTTCGAACAGCTCCGGTCTGGCCCTCACTGTGGCAGCCATCTTGAATTTGTAGTTACAGGGAGGGCATTGACTCCTCTACTCGTGGCTCAGGTACATGCGTTTCCTGAGTGGATGCCAGTGGAACCGCCATTTCCACATTTGATTTGCTACTCCTTTGAGTTTCCCAAAAGCACCATAAAATTCAGGAAATAAACAGACACCAGGGAGAGCATTTCTGCTCCAACATACACATGTGTCTGACCTCACATCCGTGTGAGCGTGTTTTTGGAAATTTGGTCGGCACATTCATAATAACTGAGCCCTTCTGCATGTCCCTGACTTTCTCAGTCATCATGCCCAAGTCCCTGCAATGCTCAGGTGAGATGAGTTTGTCCTCTCTCTGAATGTGTGGGTTAGGAAACCGAAATAGTAGCTGGGTAAGATGGCAGATAAAGTGTCAGAGTACAGATGGGAGGTAGGGGCAGCTCGGGGTGTCTGAACCAGGTGTGGGGGGCTGTCACTAAGTCTTCCATGCTGCGCATATTTACCGTGTACCTTTTGCTTGCCAGCCCCTAGGATGGACAAAACAGAAGCCCTCCCCATTCTAGCGGGGTGTCATGCTTCAAATACACAATCACACAAACATAATTATGAACTGTGATCATTGTTCCTACAGCTAAGAATGGGATGCTCGAACAAAACTGGGGAGGCTTGTTTAGATTGTCAGGGTTGGTGGGAGCACTTAGGGATGTCCCTGTCCCAGGAAGTAACATTTCGATTGAGACCCAGAGCCATGGTTGATCAGGGAAGAGACAGGAAAGAACTCTGGAGGCTGAGGGAAGGGCCTGTGCAGAAGCCGTGATGGAAGGAAGATCTTGACCTGTTGAAAGTCTTGGCTGGATCCCAAAGGAAGAGGTGGAGGGTGGGGGAGTCAGAGGGGTCAGGCCAGGGTAATAGGAGAGTGCCCCACCTCCACAAGGGAAAAGACAGGGCCGCCTTTCAGTTCCTGGGAAGGTTGTGATTCAACTTCGGAAAATAAAATATCCTTCAGGCAATTTGATAAAAATATCCCCCACTTTACTCAACTCAAACAGGGATTCTAAACCTATTGCTGATATAAATCACTTTGCAGCGTGTGTGGGTGGGGAACTTCTGTCTGATGGTTTCAGGAATCCCAGATCTATCATTGATTGTGTAGGAAGAGCTCACAGAAGAACAAGACTTCTGTTTGAGTTGACCTTCTGAAAAGACTTGCAACATAACTATGTCAGTTTTGTTTGGATGTGCTGGCTCATGTCAATATACCCTACAAATATTCCTTTAATGATTTGAAATACACGGATTTCAGGACAAGAAGAGTTCTTCTTGCTTAAATGCTAGAGCCAAATACCATTCTCAAACTTTTCAGGCAGAAGCCTTCACTGAGGCCATTATCAGAGAGGCTCTAAGAGAGGAACTAAGAATAAAATGCAGCTTCGCCATAGCTCCCCACATTCTTCCACCCATCTGGCCAGGCCCACTCGGAGCTTGGCCAGATCGCTCCTGTGAGAAGAAATCACTGAGAAATTGAGTCTCTGCCTTATCTACTATATCATGGGATCAAAGAAAATTTTACTCTGCCAGATTTCTAAGATGATTTTAAAAGGTATACAGAATCGACTGTGAAGAACTTTCTATGTGTCCGTTTGACAAGCAGGGAGCGAATGCTTGCTGTGTACCACATCCTGGGATCAGGTTTTCTAAGGGACTCCCCCTCCCCCCAAGAAAAGAGTCCAACCTGTCTTTGCAGAACTTATAATTTAATGAGGACCTAAAACCAAAGTTCTTCTCCCCAACAGTAGCGTTAGGGACGTATTATGTGGCTAGTTCCAACAGAAAAGGCAGAGTTCAGAGGATGTAGAGATTTGGGTGGGTGGGGGATCTGGAAATGGGGGTAGGAAGGGATGGGGAGGGGCGAGCTTGGAATGTCAGGTGCGCGTTCACAGGGAGACATGAACGAAGGAAAGGTCCATGGGCGGGTGAAAGGGGTACAGAAGCCATGTGTGGGGCAAACCATGGTCTTATCACGACGATGATCTGAGCCTATTTTATTGGGAAAATGGCTTCTTGAGAAAGAGAGACTGCCCGCAGTAGATACAATGAGAGGACTGCTAGAAAGAAGCTTGGAGGTCCCCAGTAGAGCTCTGGATGGGGGAGGGAGGGATTGGTACCCCCTGAGCCATGTCTTTGCTGGTTTGATACACATCAGTTGACTGTTTCCCAATTCTAAAAGTCATGCATATGCAGTGTAAGAACAGGGAGAATACAGAAAATTATAAAGAATAAGAATAGCCCACAATCCTGCTGTACGGAGATGACCTCTGTTAGCATGCCAGAGTGTAATTATTCATACAGGCATGTACGTATTTACACATAGACACACACATCTGTTTTAGAAAAAAACGTGTTCACAGTACTAAAAAAAGTTATGGGTTTTGCTTAATTGTATATCAGGATTGGTTTTTTTTTTTTTTTTTTTTTTTTTTTTTTTTACGGTCTCTGAGAATTCTATCTGAACTGCTGCAGAATATGCTGTGAAAAGGGCCTTTGGGCATTTCCTCACCTTTTCGTTTTTATGAAGCATTTATGTAACTTTCAAATCTTTGCGGATGTCAATAACCATGTGAGAACCACTCAGGAACATAATGTGTGTAACATTTGTTTTCATTTCTTGTTATTTCCTCAGGATAAATTCCTAGATGGGTAATACTGGGTCAAGTAGGATAAACATGGTCTAGGCTTTTGACACACAGTATCAAATGGTGAACAGGCCCGCTGTTTGTTCTTTGATGGGAGTAAACATTGTCTCATTTGGGTGGCTTGCTTCTGCCCCAGGCACACCATTTTTATGCTTTTCTCCCAAATGTTTCCAAACCAGGAATGGATTCCAATGCCCAAGAGGGTGAGTGCTTTGCAGTATTGAAGATCACAGAAGAGAACACCTGGGGTGAAGGATAAACAAAATGTGGCAAATCCACACAACAGAATATTAATCAGCCATAAAAAGGAATGAAGTTCTGATACATGCTACAGTGCTTATGAACTTCAAAACACTATGCTAAGTGAAAGAAGCAGGACACAAAGGATCACATGTTGCAGGATTCCATTTATATAAAATACACAGAATAAGCAAAGGAGTAGGTGAACGGGGGAGTGACTGCTTAATGGGTATGGAGTTTCCTTCAGGGGTGATGAACATGTCTTAGAATTAGGCGGAGGTGATGATTGCACAGCCTTGTGAATTACCTAATGCCACTGAGTTGTATTCTTTAAATTAGTTAAGATGATGCATTTTATGTTATGTGAGTTTCGCCTCAGTGAAAAAAGTTATCTGGTGTGTATAATTGCTCAGGAAACCAGAAAACAGAACTTCCTAGAGATCTCAAGGGTCCTTTTCATCTGTTTTAGCAAATCTGGTCCAGACCATTGGAGAAACAAAGTTTATTCCTTTTGGAAATAGAAGAAACTACATCAAAGCTTTGATTCCAGTAGATAACTTTTCTAGTAATTATCCAGGTAAATTTAGATTTAGCCCGTTTCTCCCAGCATTTAATTTCCTTCAAAGAGTCTTTCTAATAGGACAAGATCTAGTTTTCTCAAAGTGTTTTTTTTTTTTTTTTTTTTAAGACTGCTGGGAGTGCCAACATTTCAATATGGCGGTGGGGTGCTGTTTAATGTAAAGACGATCCCCAGAGCCCACGTTACAGACTTGCTTGTAGAAGTTCGTCTTTGTAAAACCTCTCTCTGGTTCTTTAATTACTCATTTCGTGAGGGAATGAGTTATTAACTCTAAAGTTGGCCAGAGAGAGTCTCTGGGAATTAAAGTCTGAATGTAAATTAATAATTAGCTCACCTGGCCTCAATTTTCAGAAGCAAACTATATTCACATATCTCTCTAAGAGTTGCCAAATACCTAGCTCATTGGAGTCTCCTAATTATGGGGAAATGGCATTAATCTCTTCCTCTCACTATCTCTGAGATTTAAGATTTTTTATGACAGTTTTGGCTTTGGTTATGCATTAGAATCAGTATTTCCGAATGTTTAAAGTTATTGATATAAAATAAAAATAGTATTTTGTCTGAAAAAGTGAAGAAGGGTAGAGAATGTTTAGAAAATTCCATTTAGAAAGTAGCGATGATGGAAATGAAATTTCCATTAGTCTTATTAACAAAGCCTAGGGGACTTTTGAAAGGTAATTTAATAGAAAAACCTAGCTCAAGAGACTTACAATTAAACCCCAAAGATGAAGAAAAATTAACTCCCTCATCTT
>CM053561.1:72363195-72514954 GCA_028646485.1 Cryptoprocta ferox | reverse complement strand
TAACAAAGCCTAGGGGACTTTTGAAAGGTAATTTAATAGAAAAACCTAGCTCAAGAGACTTACAATTAAACCCCAAAGATGAAGAAAAATTAACTCCCTCATCTTTACAGTTATTAGATTTGTGATGGAGAAAAACCTGTGTCAAAGATGAGCCCTCCCAAACAAAGACTGAGTCCTCCCTCCCTCCCTCCCTCCCTTCTTTCCTTCCTTTCATGAACATTTGGTCTGCAGTGTCGACCTGCCTTGCGAATACTAAGCCCCACTGATACAAAGACTATGAGAGGTTTTGATGCCAGAGTTCTTACTGAGAGTTCAAGGCATGTAAATTAGTAATATTGATGCAAAGCAGATAGAAATATGCCCTATAATTAGTGCAACAAATTCTATACAGAAGGGAGCTATGCTCACTTGCTGGGAGATTTGAGATTTCATAGAGAAAATGGCCAGAGTTGCCCTTGAAAGGCAGATGATCTTTCAACAGGCAAAGGTGAGAGAGGGCATGGCCTGGTGGGAAGCAGCCAAGTATGTAAGTAGCAGGGTGAGCGGGCAGAGGGATCATGGTCTGCTCCAGGCACAATGGCTGCTCATTTGGCTGAAGTGCGGTTCCTGAAACAGGAGAGTGGGGTGTGAGAGCAGAGAGACAGGGGTATACTGGCAGGTGGGAACAGAAAGGTGGGTGGAGCTGGATGACAGAATCACGGAGCAGCAATGGAAAATGGATATTGGAAGGGGCCCATCTGGTCGGGTGTCCCAGGTCTTCTCTTGTGAGGTCCTTCGAGGACACTAACGGTTCCCTGGGTCAAGCCACTTTGCTGTACTTGTCTCTCCTTCCCCTCTAACAAAAGCCCTTACATGGAGGGAGAAATATGCCATGTTCTGAGAGCACTTAGAAGTCTTGGACTTAAAAGGTACTTTTTTTAAAATTTAAAAATAAAACAAAGCACTTCTCATTTTATTTGGGGCTGTGATTCTGTGGTGCGTTGAAAGAAGTAAACTATTTTCTGGCAGCAAATTCCCCTCTAGCATCTGAATCTGAGGACGTAAAGCCAAGTGCGGGAGGGATACGTTGACACCTGGGGAATTTCATCTCCAACACGTTATTCTGGGGGGGGGGGTGGTGAAGATACACATTGGATCCTAGAGAGGGTCCTGGGATAGAGGGGAGGGGGCCTTCTTGAGTACAGGGAGTAGGAAGCATCTCCCAGAAGATGTGCCGGAGGCCGTAACGAGCCTGGGCAGGGAGACCAGCAAACCAGGCAGACCAGGGCACCATCGTTTCTTTCCAGAAAGGCTTCAGTATGAACTGCGTTGCAAACGGTATCATTCATTGCCAAGGACGGGCAACTGAAGAACTGAATTGATGATTTAGTTTGCTTGGGCCGGAATGGGATGGCTGCCAGGTCCTTTTCTAAACTTGATTCAGAAATTCCTATTTGGGGCACCTGGGCGGCTCATGGGTCTAGGGTCTGACTCTTGATTTTGACTCAGGTCAAGATCCCAGGGCTGTGGGATCGAGCCCCGTGTTAGGTTCTGTGCTGAGTGTGTGGAGCCTGCTTGGGATTTTCTCTTTCTCTCTTTTTCCCTCTGCCTCTTTCCTCTGCTTGCGTGTGCTCTCTAAAAAAATGAAAAAGGGGGTGCCTGGGTGGCTCAGTCAGTTAAGCATCCAACTTCGGCTCAGGTCATGGTCTCGCAGTTTGAGGGTTCCAGCCCCACGTCGGGCTCTGTGCTGACACCTCAGAGGCTGGAGCCTGTTTCGGAGTCTGTGTCTCCCTCTCTCTCTCTCTGCTCTTCCCCTGCTCGTGCTCTGTCTATCTGTCTCTCTCAAAAATAAATAGACATTAAAAAAACCTTTTTTAATGCAAAAGAAATTCCTATTTGCCACCCATCTATCAAGATTATATATTATAGGGGCGCGTGGGTGGCTCAGTCGGTTGAGCGTCCGGTTTCAGCTCAGGTCATGATCTCGTGGTTCATGGGTTCGAGTCCCACGTCAGGCTCTGTGCTGACAGCTAGCTCAGAGCCTGGAGCCTGTCTTCGGATTCTGTGTCTCCCTCTCTCTCTGACCCTCCCTTGCTCATGCTGTCTCTCCTTCTCTCTCTCTCAAAAATAAATAAAACATTAAAAAAAAGATTGTATATTATAGTGCCCTCCCCAAGTGAAAGTATCCTTGTATACTTTACTGACTGATTGTCCTTATCCACCTTCTTATGCATCCCATAGACTTTAACTTGCATGAGAGTACACGGTGTCTCTGTCTTATTTGGCTAGGAAGCTGCCTGGCACATGGTAGGTGCTAAGTCAATATTTATCAAATAACTTCATTAATTCATTATCATGCTTTAATTCATTCATCACACATTTTGTACCTACCATTATAGGCCTTCTGCTAGATTGTGGGCATACAAAAATGAATAAAAGACATGCCCTTTGCACCCAAGAAGCTAACATTGGGTGGCAGGTAAAAGAACACAGTAGGACATTTGTTTGGTAATAGTTTTCCAGAAAGAAGGGAAGAAGGAACTACCTTTATTAAATACCAGTATGTACCAGTCACTGTGCTTGTTGTCTTCCATGCGATGTATTTTTCTTGTGTCGCTTTTGTAAGGAAGGATCTCATTCCCCTGGTGAAGAAACCGAGGCTCTGAGAGAGAGTTATTTATCTATTGATAATAAAAAAGTGCTGTAAGAGTCCCAGAGGAGGGGGTGTGGTTCATCCTGTGGGGAGAAAGGAGGTGAACTGGTCAAGGGTGACAAGTGCATTGAGACTTGAAATGAGCAACTCGTATCCTGCGGAAGGAGAGGGGAGGTGGGATGGGGGCTGTTCTGGTGCTGTTTTCTAGGGGAGACATGAGAGAGGCCAATGCCAATTTCCAATAGGAGAGTTAGTAAGATATAGATAGTCAATAAATATGGCCCACAGACTTGGCGCACCTGGAAATGAAAAATAAGATGACTAGTCCCTACATACTTAACATTCTGTTTCCGTGGCATCTCTCACCAAATCAAGAAATGATCTACTTGCCGTTCAGCTTCTTTTTTAGGACAATAGTGGTGATGATGATGAGGAGGAGACCCATTTGTCTTCCCAGAGGTGGATTATGGTCTTAAAATTAGTGGGCTGAGTCAACACTGTCAAGTGCTGATGCCGCCCATCCACAGATTCTATTTTCCTTAAAGGATTCCTTATCTTTCAGAATAGAAGATGCACCAAATGTTATTAATTCCCCAGTTTCCAGTTGCTCCATTCTGCTTTGGACAGTAGAATGGACAGTAGCCTTTGTTTGGTGTTTAGCCATAAAATACACATCCAAACAATCTTCTCCCTCCCCCGCCATCTCTAAATTATATGGGTCATTGCCTTGCCCTCACTTCCAATTTGACAATCCCACTCTGGTGTGAGAAGAAACTAACAGTATCATGTTCCTTTGCCCTAAACAGTTAATTCATCACACATGGTTGAGTGGCCCATTCCCGGGAAGTGCCTGCCCAGGGTCAGCCCCAACTGTCACCGGGGGTGAAGGCTCTGGGTGGCAACAGATGCCCCTCCTTCCTGCCTACCTTCCCCCACCCCCGCCCCGAGAACACCAGTTATTCCGATAATTAAAAATAAAAACAATGTTTTAGTTGTTTATCTTTCGTAATTCAAGTACCTGATGCATTATACTGTTATCAATTAAAAATGTGGACTTGAGATCAGGAATTTGGAAGAGATTGAAGAAGTTATATTTGTTGGATGATTCCCCCAAATTTAAGAGAGATGAATCAAAAAAAAAAAAAAAAGGAGGGAGATGAATCAATGTAGAATTAAAATGTCCCTGCCAGATTGAAAATCAACCCCCCCCCCAAACAAAACCTTCCTTATGGCCCGCTCTCGGGATTCTAGGTCTGTGTATGAACGCAGATCCTCAGATATCTCTATGCTCCTGGCAGTGGCTCAAATTTTACAATTGTTTTACTGAGGTGTCCGTTGGTATTAGGCCCTCCTGCTTTTGATCACTCTGACTCGCTTTCTCCTTCTGAACTGTGTTTCTGTAACCAATTTACAGGGCTCGGTGTTCAATTTCAGCTGTCCGATGGCAGCTGACATGGCCTGACGTTCGAGTTCCTTTTGGCGCTTGCTCCCTTTTAACCATCTTGCTGGCTTTTGTGTCATTGGTAGTCTTGCTGATCACAGGCAGCTGAAGGCCCAGATTAAAGGCCCCCGGGGGTTTCTCGGTCTCTTGCACGCTCCTGTCTGTTCACGTGCCAGAAAACCCTCAGAGTCCCCCCAGCGTGGCTCTCTGGGGGTCCGTCCCAAATAAAGGGAAACGTGTTGGTGGCCCTGGATGCCTATCTGGCTAAGGGAGTGGGCCGGCCTTGGATCAGCCCTACAGTGAGCTCTCCCTTTGCCCTCAATTTTCTGGGCAATTGGACAAAGCAAGCCGACTATTTTTCTTTCAGAATCAGCGGAAATTTTGTAACCTGACAAGTGATAAATATATATATTTTCCTCTCTGATCGAGACTTCTTTGCCAGGAGAGAAAGTCCTGAAAATCAATAATGCATTTATTCCTGGTTAACAGTGAGGGGGTCGAATGCTTATGGACTGTTTCCAACTTAAAAATGTTGTAAAAACTCAAGGGCCAGCATTGTCTCAAACCCAACACCGACCTTCATAAAAAAGCCCCTTCTAAGAAGACCCATAAATGTACCCTCTTTCTATGACGTGGGCCCCCCAAAGAAGCGCTTATGGCTCTGCGGTGGGCTTGTCTCCCCTTCCGATGAGGGGCCTCGCCCTGTTCACACTGCTCTCCACCTCTGTGTCCTAAACCTCTGTCCGCAAGGGCCGCGAGAGACAAAGCGGCATCTGCCCCTTCCTCCACTTGTCTTTTCCCCTGTTGGGATTTGCAGCTCTGGGCAACGGGAGGGGGTTGTAAAGTGCATCAATGTCTTGTGTCCCCTCCCAGCTGCCGCCTGGGAGAGCATAAAGCCATAATAAAGATGCCACAAATGTTTAGCCCCCTTGAGCAAGTCCTAAGGGATGCAGGCACCCGAGGACTTCATTTAGAAGTCAGCCACCAGGACAAGGGCTGCAGGACAGGCCGGTTCTTTTCTTGTCTCATGTTTAGTCCTGCAGAGAGGGCATTGAGCTGCTCAGGCCTTTGTCCCAGTGAGAGCCTAAACATTCCTCCCACAGCATTATGTGCAGCGGATGCCTGAGCCTTTCGGAGACAGAGGCCAGCAGGGCACTGGGGCTCGGCCACTTCAGAGGGGGAAGGGCAGGAGCTGGCGCTGGGAACAATGGGGACCGGGGGCTTGGTGACTCAGGACCCCATCCACGTCTCAGCTCTTCTTCTCTGACCTCTGCAAACCGGACTGAACAATAGAATCGCAGGAATACCAAATCTAAGCAGCTTTGCCAGGGACTTTGTTTCTGCTTGAAGCCTTGTTTCCAGATGGAAGGAGTTGTTGAAGGGAAGGGGGGAGGGTGTCTTCACATAGAGTAGTCCACATTAGGCCACACGAAATGGGTAATGGTTTTGTCAGTGAGCGGTGGCCACGATCCCGGGTCTCTGATTTTCTTCTAAAGACAGGCAAGAGCGAGGCCGATACCCAATCACCCCAGCAGGCTAGGAAAGACATTGCTTTGAAGCCGACTTAAGTCTGAGATCAAAAACACTTTTAGTCATCACTCAATGTGGGCAAAATTAAAGGAGTGTTGGAGAGCCCCAAATCATTCTTATTAAAGAGCAGACACTCAGACTTTTCCCCACCAAAGTATTCAGGAGGGTGGGAGGGACCTATCGGGTTATCCGTGTTTTGGTTTTCAGTGAGTTTAGCTTTTCTCTCTTCACATCCATTTTTGATTTGAGAAATGTAGAGAACTGAAGTTTCAGATTAATTCCATTCATGCACTGTGCTGGTTAGCGGTGGAAGAACTGCCGAGGTTTGACTTTATTTGGAGAAGTAGACCTGAGACTTTCAAGGTCTCTGCCTGCGTGAAAGTACCCAACCACAGTGGAAATTGGGATGAAACATATAGCCGTGCTTCTGATGTGTTTCCATGGCTTTTGGGTTTGGACTGAACAGAAAACCTAGAGCAAATAGTCTTTCTGAGGACATCCACTTCTCGATATTTTTTTCCAAGCCAGAGACATGCCAAAAATTTTCTAGCCTCAGAAGAATATCCCAATTCAGATCTGCTCCGAATTTGCTTGAGGACGATGAACGTCGTATCTTTGGGGTTTTGCCACTGCTGGTGAATATAAAAGTTTATTTCAGAGATCTCCGTGGGGGAATCACACCGACTGCGCGTTCCCTACAGCAAGAAGTTTAATCCCAGTTGACGTAAATTTTCTGCTTCTGGGCAGCATGTGTCAGTCAGTGCATGCTCCGAGACTCGAGAAAGAAATTTCTTTCTACCGATAGCCTAAACCAAGTGGGATTCGGAGGAGAAATCGTGTAGAAAAATAAACCAGACAATATATTCTACCCCCTCCCATCATTGATTTTTTTTTTAAATAATCTGTTGTTCTTAATTTGTATCTGTTCTAATTCTTTAGCTCTCTGATTAGAATTTGATTTATAATTCCAGTTGTATTTTCTGAAGAAAGAGGGCTGTTTCACAGGCAAGTTGGAAAACAGATCCAACTGGGTGGTTAGTGAATATTTGCCCCTGATGAGACCCAGTCACTGAAAACAAAACAAACCCAACCCAATCCCCGCCCCCTCCCCCACACACCCCGCCAGACCAGGAGAGTGCTGGACTCTGGCGGGGGCGGGGAAGGATATGCTCTGGGGCTGCCAGACCCCACCTGACTCAGCAGGTAACACAATGGAAACTCCCCAAGATCTGAGTAGGTGCCTGTTGATATCCCTCCAAATCTGATTCCGCAACTCTGGCTGGTGGGCGCATGGGCTACAAGAGATCACCCAGCAGACGCAACCGTACAGAAGTATTGTGGCTGCAGGCTGCTGTGAACAGAGAGAGGAGGGCATGGAGAGGGTAGATGGGGCGGCCCTGATGACTCAGCAAGGCAGTAGGCAGCACCTGAACTAAAGCCCCACCGCCCCTCTCCCTGCAGGCTCCCTCCACATACGGTCTTCTCCCCTGCATTGCCTCATTATTATTCACTTAAGTGGGTGTGATCTGAAAGGGAGTATTGTTTCAGAATCAATAAGGGGCTGAGGCCGTATAGCACAGTGAGTGTCTGAGCTTCAAGTACCTCCTTATCACCAGAGCCCAGCAGAGGATAGGGCCAAATAAAACACATTATCAGCCTTTGTTGACTTCCCAGGCCCAGCAGCTGTATTAATGGAGCTCTTTATATCCACTCCCTTTATGAACTGGGTTTTCTCACTTTTATTTCTCTGGGAACTTCTAAATAAAGCTCTTGCTGAAGAATGCCAAGGGTGTTTGACTTGGATAGTTGAGCAGAAACCCTTTGCTCAAAGGAATTCATACTTGCAAAGTGGGTGGGGGGGTGTCAGAAAGGACCACCCCCCCATTTGCTTTGCGGCATTCCATATCGTATTTAAATTTGCGATGCCAGATGGAGACGCCTAGCATTGATTTCGTAAGAACGTTTTCTCTAGATCTACACCGTCTGCAATTAGAAACTTGAAAGAAAATTTTTTAACATGTGTTTTGCCCCCTAAAGTCCTAGTAATTGTCCATTGAATTTAGCCTGTGTGTGTATGTTGTACTACAGAAATTTTGAAAAGACTTAGATTAGCAGTAGCATACTCTTACTTACAACTCACAGTACAATTCTTACTTGTTACGCCCTTTCTACTAGGGAGCTGGTTATTGGCATCGCTGACTGGAGGAAACTTTCAGGATGCATGGCAGTTTCAAGTAGTTCCAGTGCCACCAAACTCAAAATGGGTGTGCGTAGGAATTCTCTTTCTTATATTTTTATAAGCCTGTAGGCCTGATCTTCCCTTTAAGGGTGTTTTGCTTGGTTTATGAACTATTTATTTTTATTAATTTTTTAAATGTTTATTTATTCTTGAGAGAGAGAGAGAGAGAGAGAGAGACAGAGTGCAAGCTGGGGAGGGGCAGAGAGAGAGGGAGACACAGAATCTGAAGCAGGTTCCAAACTCTGAGCTGTCAGCACAGAGCCCGACGTGGGGCTGGAACTCATGAACCATGAGATCATGACCTGAGCTGAAGTCGGTGCTCAACCAACTGAGCCACCAGGCGCCCCCCCCTTGGTTTATGAACTATTTAAGTATTTTCTGACTCCACATAAAAAAGATCTTCAGAATAAAAATCTCATGTCTAGTTTCTCTTGAAGTATCAAAAGATCTAACCACACAGGATCTACCCGGGGCCTGTGCTCACCCCTAATCCACAGTCCCTACCACCCCCTATTGTCTCCCTGCCTCTGAGGCTGAGCGTCCGTTTACAATGTAACATAACACTGATGTGTATCTTTTGGGTGGAGAAATATTTCGCTGCGTTCACGTCTTTGTCAAAAGTGGAACTCCAGAAAATCGCCAGCTGGCTGAGCACTAGACAACATCTGCTGGGCTGCATGTTCCATGTGTCGGTATCTGGTGGCCAGGCTCATTTGCAGCGTTTGCTGTAACCCTAGGTTCACTTGCATTCGTCACCTTCCCACTTAGGTCCCCTCTACTTGAGGTCACCTTCCACACCCTTTCTTTTAGCGCTCAGCCTAAAATATCACCTCTCCAACCCCACTCTCCCTGGTTCCCATGTTGGAACAGGTGGTCCTGCTCTGTGCCTCATCACAACACCTGCCAGGCTTTCTTGTAATTACACATTTAAACATCTGCCTTTGACTTTAAGTTTTATGAGGTGGGGACCATCTTCACGGATGCCACCCCCATTGTAGGACATAGTATGTGTGCAGTACACATCTTTTTAAAAGGATGAATGATGTCACTGTGATCTGGATTTTGAATACAAATAAAACGTAGCGTCATTTGAGTCCTTGATACAAACTTTTATTTATTTATTTTAAATGTTTGTTTCTTTTTGAGAGAGAGGAGAGGGTGTGTGAGCAGGGGGAGGGGGGATAGAGGATCTGAAGCGGGCTCTGTGCTGGCAGCAGCAAGCCCGCTGTGGGGCTCAAACTCACAAATCCTGAGATCATGACCTGAGCCGAAGTCAGGTGCTCAACCGACTGAGCCACCCAGGGGCTCCGAAACAAGCTTTTAAATTCATGATCGTGTGAACACAGAGTGACTGCCTCTGAGAACATGAATTGTTCTTCTTTTAACTCTGGAGCAGAGATTTATTTGGGTGAGTGTCATAGGGTGATACTATTCATGGAATAAGTGTTAATCGGGCATCATGGGCCAGGTGCTGTTCCCATGGAGGCAGATCTGTTGGTCTCTCACGGAGCTCTTTCTCCAGGGGGCTTTGGGGGATGTGTAGATAAAAAGAATGTAAAAATAAATAAGATAAGCTCCAGTATGGATAAATACTATCAAGAAGTTAAAACAGGTGGTTGGACATGAGAATGAGTAAAGGAGGCAGGTGGAGATAAGGGGCCCTCGTAGCCGATGTTGTCAGAGAATGCTTTTTCCCTGACCTGCTATTTGAACTGAGATTCAAATGCTAAGAACAGTGCCACCCTTAGGAAGACCTGGGGGAAGAGTGCTCCAGTTATAGCAAAGAGCAAGTGCAAAGGCCCTGGGGAGGGAGCCAAGCTTTGTGTGCTTTAAAAACGAAGACAAGACTGATGAAGCTGGAACTGTATGCGGAGGAGTATGGCACAAGCTCAGAAAAGGAGGCAGGGGCTAGAGCAGGCAGGAACTTACAGAGCACAGAGGAGACGAGGTTTTTTATTCCAAGGAGTGCTGAGCAGACTCAAGATTTGGCAGACAAAGTGGTGAAACTGTGGACTTGAGAATTAACCAGACCTTGCTTTGAACCGCTGCTCTACTTCCTCCTAAGCACGAGCTTAGGCAAGTTGCGTTTCTCTGAGTTCCACCTGAGGCAGCGGTCAGTTCTCTGAAGAAAAGACACAGAGAGATAGATGAAGGAGGCAGGAAGGGAGTTACTTGACCCAGTATGTTGCCCTAATTTTACCTTTGAGGACACAAGCGTCGGAGAAGTTAAGTGACTTGCTCAAGGTCACACTGCACCCAAGAGGCAGAAACAGAAATCAAAGCTTGCCTTTCCGGTTCTGCAGTGTTAGTTCTTTCAAGATGCTTACATAGTTGTTGGTTTTATTCCCCGAGAAGTAGGATAACAGATCGCCTACTTTGTTTGGATGACTTCTATCAGAGAATTGAGAATTAAGGCCTAAACCATCCTGGGAACTGCCCGATGCTGGGCTCTACTGAGCATGCACTGAATTCTGTGGCTGCCAACACGACCCAGGGCCGAGGACTCAGTGCAAAGTCTGAGTGGGCCCTGTTTCCATGGTTACCACCAGCTACTGTCACCTTCCTGGTTTCCGGGGCACTTTCATGCCTACTATCCAATTGATGCTATGCCAACCCTTTGGGAAAAAATGTTATTGATCTTGTTTTACAGATGGAGACACTGAGGTTGTAAAGAGTATTTAAGTGACGTGTCTGAGCTGCACAGATATCAGGTGGTTGGGACAGGATTTGAAGGTGGTCTTCACGGTCTAAATCCTAAGCTTATTCTACTTGCCTTCTTCCCAGGGTCCTTCCTACCTCTATCCGTTCTCCTTCTCCCTATACCTGTGCTCCTAGGAGAATACTTTAGAACGGTATGTCCTCAGTAAAGATATTTCGATTGTGGTGGGTAGGATCTCATCTCAGCTCTTGATGCCACTGTTTGGCCAGAATCGGTGACTCATCTTTAATAGCAGTATTTGGACACGTTAAGCACCTTCTCGTAGGCGAGGGAGACTTTTTTTGTTCAGGGAGCCTTTCTCTAGGTAGCAAGTTCTGCTTTGGTCCAAACAGGAAGAGTTGGTCCTGGTCTGAAAGAACTTGTCTTATTCAGAACTGCTATTTCTCTTGAAAGATTCATCATTAATATATTTTAAAAAAGGCTTGAAACAAATGTAGAGGAATCTGCAATACGTGTGGTGGCTTTGGGGGATGGGTGGAGGTGGAGGCCCCTCAGGAAAACGTTCATGTGTCCCTCCTCTCCCTAGGTTTCCAGGCACCAACCCTTTTTTATTTCTTCCTTGCCACTTGCTACCTTCCTTCTCCCTTATAAGGTTAATCTGCTCTCTGTCCAGTAATGTGGGACTTCACAAGGCTGCCTCAGACTCTTTAATCTTCTCCCTGGTCTCCTCCTGAAACACCCCATTCTTTCCCATGGCTGCCATTATTACCTCCGCATAGGTGAGTCAGAACCCTATCTTCTTCTCTGCCTACTGACTTTGCTTTTCACCCAAATATCTGCTTGATATCTTTTCCTGGATAAGGAAACTCAAACTCAACTTGTCCAAACAAAATTTCCCTCCCTTTGTTGTTCATCTAGTGTTTTCTACCTCACTGAGTATCACCACTATCTCTACCATTACACAAGATAGGAAATGGGGAATTCACTGTTCATCTCCACCCCATATCTAGTTTGGTACTATCTTGGTTTCTAAATAGGTCTGGAATGTGCTCAGTTTTCTCCATATCTACCAGTACCATCTTAGCCCAGTCTACTCAAGGCACCATCTTCCCTCTGTTCCCCATTCACCACATAGCAGACCAACCAGTCCTTTTGGAAGGCAGATCTGATTATGTGACCCTGTAAGTTTCAAATTCTCCGGTTTCTCACTTAGAATAAAAATGGAATTCCTTGGCTTGACCTATAGGATCCTGTTGAGTCTGGCCACTTCTCTCCTCTGCAGATTCATCTTTAAAGTACTACCCATCCTCTCTCCACTCCAGCCACACCAGTCTTCTTTTTACCTGTCACATCATAGGCTCTTTTGACATGATTCCCTCTGCCTAGAATCCTCTTTCACTCTTTCTTTGCTTGTTGAATCCTATTCACTTGTAGTTACCAATTTCTTATCACTGCTTGGGCACAACTTTCCTGGCTACATTGAATTCCTTTCCTATAGACTCTGTCACACTGGATTGCTACTTTGTAGTCCTTCTCATACTTACAACTTAAAATTTTTGCTGACCTGATGATTCATCTCTCCTCCAGTAGCCTGTGACTTTTGTGAGCACAGATTCTGCTTAACGTTTGCCCCCATTACCAATATAATAGTTGGTGTTGTAGATCGAGTGGAGATCTCCTTACCAAGAGCAGTCAGTATATACGAATTTCCCCTATAAGTTTTGAGGGTATGATAGTGTCATACGCAACCCAGGTAGCTGGGTTGGAGAAGTTGACCAGAATTGCCATCCCTACCACCACCATCATCACCATCACTAGTACCACCCCAAGCATTACCACCACCACCATTACCATCACTACTATTACCACCACCATAATCATCACCAATTCTATCACTACCACCTCCACCACCACCACCACCACCACCATCATCATCATTATCATCATGGTAATTTTAACCTTGGCGTTACAGTAAGACTAGTTGGTATTTTTCTATTATGGGACATTGTTCATTGGTTCTGGATGAACATGTAGAGTTCTGATGATGATGCCTCAGATATTGATATTGTTTGTTGGTTGGTCTTTTTAACTAAAAAAAAAAAATAGAGCTCTTACTTCAGGTCTTAGAGAGCTTAGGTCTTCGAATGAGAAAACATGTAAAACCTTCCCAAAGTAAGGATTGGGATCTCCTTTATTCATTGAACAAATATTTACTGAGCGGCTAATGTGTGTGAGACACTGTATTAAAGGCTAGGGATATGGTGTCTGCACGGGGCTTACAGTAGAAGGAAAGAGGCAATAAACAAATACACGTTAGGAATGTAAATACTATAATGAAAAAAAAGTGATATAGCAGAGCCTGAGGGGGCTACTTTTGATTGCATAGCATATTAGGTTTTTCCCTCCAATGTAACAAGCAGCCTTAAAATCTCAATGGCTTATGACCACAGCAAGGATGTCTTTTGAGGTTCCTCATGTATTTATGGGCCCTTATTCACTTTGGGGTGGTGAGTATCTGATACTTGTCTCAGCAGAGCAAGTGGGAGAGGGGAAACTAGCTGTTGGGGCCTCAGCTCAGACCTGACCCACTGACATGGCAGCCACGTTTCACTGGCCCAAGCCAACCACGCGACCCTTATCGGTGGAGAGAAGCCACTCTACTTCCAGTTAGAAGCACTGAAAAGGCACTTGGCCTGAGTGTGGGTGTTTCATCCTCTTCCTGGGGAGCAGAGAGTCAGAACCATGATCCAGCCCACCCCGGGGAGCCCAGGAACCCTCAGAGTTGGTGACGTTGAGCTGAGCCTAAACAAAAAGAAGGAGCCTTCCGTGTGATGATTCTGAGGAAGGGTCCGGGCACGGGGATCAGCTGGGAGGAGGCCCTGCAGCAGGACCGTCTCGGGGGGTTGGACAAAACAGGAAAGGGTCCAGGGTGGCTGGGGGAGTGTAGGGGGGGCAGCCGCCTGGTCACATGAGGCCTCGTGGGTCTTGGTGAGGGTTTGTGTTTTGCGGTGGGAAGAATGGGGGCAACGTGTACTTTTATTTTCACAAGGCACTTCTGGCCACGTGTGGTATCTGTTGTAGGGCAGATGGGCGAGTAAGGGAGGTCAGCTTTGTGCACCTCTGAGAAGGATGACCTAGATGAACCCCGAGAGGCTTTGTCTCAGAAAACTTGAAGGCTGCCCTAGGAAAATGCAGGGCAACGTGGCCCAGGCCCTGGCCCTTCACCCTGTTGTTGTTGGGTGTGGACCCTCTGTTTCCCGGGGCCGCGCCTCCCCAGGGAGCCATGGCTTGCCCTGGAGAAGGGAATTCGGGGTGGGCCCCAGATCTGTACCCGCTCTGACACGGCCTTCTAATTCAGAGCAGAAGCCTCAATAAGGAATCACTTTAGAAGAAAGGCTGTGCTTTAATTTATTGTTTTTTCCCTAAAGTTTAAACATTCTCTGCACTTGAGTGGCTGTTTGCTTATGCATCTGACTTATTTAGGCAATTTGCTATTGTGTGTGTGGTCCAATCCAGCCAGTTTCAGGAAAAGTGTATGTTAGACGTTTGGAAATTGTCCAGTGGGCATTTGTGTGTGTGTGTGTGTGTGTGTGTGTGAGAGAGAGAGAGAGAGAGAGAGAGAGAGAGAAAGAGAGAGAGAGGGAGGGGAGGAGAGTGTGAGAAAGAGTGAGGAAGGAGAGGGAGGAGGGGGAAGAAGGAAGGGGTGAAGAGGGAGGGAAAAATGGGGAGGAGAGGGAAGGAGGAGGAGGGAGAAAGAAGAGAGCAAAAGAGAGAGGGCGCAAGAGAATTTTTGACTAGCAACTCAAGCATGATGTTCACAGATGAATAGTATACATTTAATTGAAGAACAGATTTTTTTTAAACTTTGGCTATTGTCAGTCATATTGTGAGCACACTGACATGGTTTAAATTAGTGTTGTGGAAGCAATATAGTGCAGAGGGCTGCGTGACTAAATTATTAAAAGCAACCCGTGAGGACCAAGCACGAAGCCATCTCAGCAGAGAGAGAAACTTTATACGGAGCTTTTTGCCAGCTGTGTCCCTGGTCATTGAGCACAATGTGTAACAGTTTGCCCAGGGACTATTTTGGGAAAAACAGTCATTTCATTAAGGGCACCATTTAGGTTTGAAATCTTGTTTGGATCTCTTGCCAAGAAATTGGCGTCCAAAAATTAAATATGAAAAATGTTAAGAGAATTGGAAACTAAGGCAGGGAACTCAGGTCACCAAATTTTAACTCTTAATAACCTGTGAGAAAAGAATATTGCTGGCGAATTCTACCATGTTAATAACACATCATTTGTTCCTATACTGTAATGACTGTCATGCTCTTATGGATAAGGCGAAATGTCAGGAGCTTTAAAAGGAAAAGGGCTAAGATGAGGCTTTCGCTTCACCACTCATGGGCGGTGTGAGCTTGGGCAAAGTCATCTCTCTCCCTTGACTCGCCCCCACACCTACAGGGTTTCTGAGAAGTATAAAAGAGATGGTGTTGCGACCATGTTTTCAAACTTGCAATGACGTGCAAATATGCATTATCACTTTTATTGATGGCAATGACGAGCTGAGGGGTGCCGGTGAGCACCACACTTATGAAGAGTTAGCAAATAAGAATTTCAACAGTTTTGAAAATTCCTGAGACTATTTCACTGAATAATCAAAGAAAAAAAGCTGAGGCGAATGTTTCAGCTCCGACTCGGGGAGGCTGGATTTGGAAGATGGGTGGGAAGCAGATTGTGACCAAAGGCAAGGAAAAATAAAATGAGAAATCTGCAACAGGCTTACATCTGATGTTTTGTCTGAACTTCATAAGCCAACAAAGTGCTTTGAGTCCCTCGTCTTGTTTTCATTTCCACATATTATAGGCCCATTGGCTTGGGATGATGATAAACAGTGGCCTTGACAGAGACAAGCATCAGACGACCGGGAGAAGGGGATGTGGGGGGCACCGCAAAGGTGCGTGGGGGCCTGTGGAAGGCAGGTCTCTAGAGCAGATGCCCCGCATCTTGAACAGGAGTCCACGGAGGCTCCCAGGACGGACGACCTCATCACTCAGGGTCTGTTTACTGCATTGAAGAACAAATGAATTAATAGAGACAAAAGAGCGTTGTGGACCTAGAATCAAATTGTGGACCTAGAATCAAATTGTGCTTATTTTTCAAGTCCCAGCCAAAGTCACATCTCACCTGTACAGTCTTCCACCCAGATGGGCGCCTTTTCACCCTGGTTCTTACATCTTCTACCATGGTGGAGCATTCTTTGTGCTTTTCTTTACTCACACCTTGAGGTCCCTCCTTCTCCTTTTCTTTTGAAGTGTATTTATTTATTTTGAGAGACAGAGTGAGCAGGGGAGAGGCAGAGAGAGCAAGATGGGGTGAGAGAGAATTGCAAGCAGGCTCCATGCTTGTCAGTGTGGAGCCCGACATGGGACTGAAACCCAGGAAATGTGAGATCATGACCTCAGCTGAAACCGAGAGTTGGACCCTTAACCAACTGGGTCATTTAGGCACCCCGTTGAGGTCCCTCCTTCTTTCAGTTCATCTTTAAAATAAGAAGGTGTTTTTTTTTTTTTTCTGGAATTCTGGCTGTCTACCTGGGGTTGCCCTTTGCATTGAAGCTGCAAAGAAGAATAGTCATCCTCTACTATCATTGAGTCTATAGCCTGAAGGGGAGATCATTATAAAAACCCTAAAACCAACATTTCTCCAAAGAAGACATACAAAGGGCCAAGTAACACATGAAAAGATGCTCAACATCTTTAGTCATTAAGGAAATACAGATCGAAACCATGATGAGATACCACCATCTCAGACCTACTAGGATGATTATAATTAAACAAATAGAAAATAACAAGCGTTGGTAACGATGTAGAAAGATTGGATCTCTTATGCATGGTGGGAGGGAATGGAAAATAGTACAGCCACTGTGGAAAGCAGTTTAGAGGGTCCTCAAAAGGCTAAATCTAGATTTAGCACATGACCTAGCAATTCCAATTCTGAGTGTATACCTTAAAGAATTGAAAACACGGTGTCAGACAAAAATTTATACGTGAATGTTCATAGCACTATTTATGACAGCCAAAAAAAAAGGAAACACCCCAAATGCCTATCAACTGGTGAATGGATAAAAAAATGTGGCATAGAGATATACAACAGAATATTATTCAGTCATAAAAAGGAATGAAGTACAGATACATACTATAACATGAACGAACCTCAGAAACATTAGGTTAGGTAAAAGATCAAAGACACAGAAGACCCCTATTGAATAATTCCATGGCATGAAATCTCAAGACGAGGTAAATCCATAGAGACGGAAAAAGGAGCAGTGGCCAGGGGCTGAGAGGAAGTCTTGGGGAGTACCTGCGTAAGGGGTACAGGCTTTCCTCTTGGAGTGGTAAAAAGGTCTAGAATGCGTGGTGATGAATCTGCATCACCATGAATGTACTTACTGCCACGAATTACATGCTTTAAGTGGTTAATTTCATGTTATGTGAATTTTACCCCAATAAAAAGAAACTAAAGGCACCAACAGGTATGGCTGAAAGAGGGTGTGAGAGATGCATGATCCCTGCCCTGCGGGAACATGGCAGAGAGACTGCCTCCGTCTGGGGTGTCGAAGGGGCGGGTTTGCTCAAGGTGGTCTCATCCTCATCTGAGTAGCATCTTGAAGATGCTGTGTGCTGCAGGCAGAGGGAGCGATGGAGGTAACATGCAGAAGTCTGAACACACACGGTTTGTCTGGGGGACATGAGTCTTCTTGCAGGGTTGGTGAGTAGGACAGGCTGGAAATAGCATCATGGGGAAGAAAGCCGGACATTTACTGAAGACTTACTATGTGCCAGGTGGCATGCTAAGGGCTTTGTGTCAATTAGGTCATTTAGTTCTTGCAATAACACGGATCTTTTTTCCCAGTCTTAACTTGTGATGAAACTGGGTGTGAGTGAGGGTAAGTAATCATCCCAGTGCTATATGGAGGCCCCACCGTAGATGGCATGAAGAGGGCATTCAGAGTCAGGAGTTTGTAAGAACATGAGCATGAGGCTCCATCCCTCCTAATTAATGGTACTTTATAAGATGTTCTAAAGGCATATTTCGGGGATGGCAGGAGGAACGTCATTCTTGGAACCAAATGTAAACCCCCTTTGTATTAGCATTCTCTAGTGAAACAAGACCAGGAGGATATATAGATATGGGTATACGCACATATATGGTATAGATATTGGAGATATATAAAAAATATATATGTGAAGTAAGTATATACTAAGTGTGTGTATGTATATATATGTGAATGAAGAGATTGAGTACAAGGAAATGGCTCACGGATTTATGGAGGCTGAGAAGTCCCACTGACTTGACATGTGTCACCTGGAGGCTCAGGAAAGCTGGCGGTAGAATCAACTCTGAGTCCCTAGGCCTGAGAACCAGTGGCACCAAGGGTAGGAGATCAGTGTCCCAGCTCAAGCAATCAGGCAGAAAGGACCAGATTCTGTCTTTCTCTTCTTCTTTGTTCCATTGAGCCCCTTAATGGATTGCCGGTGCTCACCTCATGGGGAGGGCAAATCACTTTAGTGAATCCACTGATTCAAATGCTAACTTCATCTACAAAAACACCCCCACGGACACACCAGAAATCATGTCGAGCCAAATATCAGGGCACCCTGAGACTCGGTTCAAGTTGACACATAAAGTTAACCACGCAGCACATTAATTAACCGATCTCTTGTGTGTTGCGTTAGACAATTGGAAGATGGTGTTGCTTTTTTATTACAGTTTTAAAAATAGTTAAAATAGGGGCGCCTGGGAGGCTCAGTCGGTTAAGCGTCCGACTTCGGCTCAGGGCATGATCTCACAGTTTGTGGGTTCGAGCCCCGCATCGGGCTCTGTGCTGACAGCTAGCTCAGAGCCTGGAGCCTGTCTTTGGATTCTGTGTCTCCCTCTCTCTCTGACCCTCCCCTGCTCATGCTCTCTCTCTCTCTTTCTCTCTCTCTCTCAAAAATAGATAAAAACATTAAAAAAAAAGTTAAAATATATTTAAGCATATTGAGGCCAGACTTTTGGGGGGCACCTGGGTTCCATGGAACATAGTTTGAACACCACTGCTCACGTTATCAGAAGCTATTTCGCCTTGTTCAGTCGTATCGTGGTGCCTCTTGTGTCTTTGAGCAGATTAATATCTTCTCATGGCCCACTTTTATTACATGGCGTGTGTACTATGTGGCCAAAAAATTGTTCAGTCAGTGACAGGTTGTCTTCAGAGCATTGCTGTGAATCAGACGTGATGAATGATCACTGGTCCAGTTCGTTACATACTTCTGTAATGTCTGTCTACAAGCAATTTCATTTCTAACCTTTGAAACTGCTGGAAAATTCTTTATAGTTCTACATTCCTCATTTCATCTTTAAAAAAAAGTAAACATCTCAGGGGCGCCTGGGTGGCTCAGTGGGTTAAGTGGCTGACTTCGGCTCAAGTCATGATCTCGCGGTTTGTGAGTTCAGGCCCCCCGTCGGGCTCTGTGCTGACAGCTCAGAGCCTGGAGCCTGCTTCTGATTCTGTGTCTCCCTCTCCCTCTGCCCCTCCTCTGCTCACGCTCTGTCTCTCAAAAATACATAAATGTTAAAAAATAAAAAACCTACATCTCATTTTGGAATAATTTTAGATTTACAGAAAAATTGCAAAGATAATAGAGTTCTTATGCACTCCTTTCCCAGTGTCCCCTACCATGCACATGTGACATTAGTGTGGCATGTTTGTCACAATGAATGAATCAATACTGATACATGGTTATTAAACAAGTCCACATTTTATTCTGATTTTCTTTGGTTTTATCTAATAGGCTCTTTCCATCCCAGAATCCCACCCAGAACACCACGTTACGTTTCATTGTTATTAGGCTCCTTTCGGCTGTGACAGCTTCTCAGGGTTCCTTGTTTTTTTATGACTTGTGACAGTTTTGAGGGGTACTAGTTAGGTATTTTATAGAATGTCCATCAATTGGGACTTTTTGTATGTTTTTCCTCATGATAAGACTAAGATTATGGGTTTTGGGCGGCAAAGTGCCATTTAATCACATCATATCCAGGGTACATACTGTCAACATAACTTGTTACTGTTGATGTTCAACCTGACTGCCTGGCTGAGGTAGTATTTACCAGGTTTTTCTGTTGAAAGCTTCTCTTTCCCCTCTTTCCATACTGTAGTCTTAGAAAGGAAGCCACCTTGTGCTATCTGCTCAGAAGGAGTGGAAAGTTATGCTCCATCTTCTTGAGCTTTATACCATCTTTAAATATTTTCGCTTTTCTATTCTCAACGAAGGAGAGTATGTAGTCAGTATAAAATGAGAGTTATCTCTCTAAGGATGGGTATATTTTCCTTCAGCCTTACCTTAAGGCAAGTTTTCTCAACAGTGGCACGTTTGACAGTTGGGGCAACATTAATCCTTTTTTGTGGGCACCTTCCTGTCTGTTGTATGATGTTTACCAGCGTCCCTGACCTCCGCGAACTAGATACCAACCTCAAAGCACTTCCAACCACCAAAAATGCTGCTGCATATTTCCAGCTGTCCTCTGGGGGGCAAGTTTCCCCCTATGCCCCACCCCCGTCGAGAATGACTGCCTTTCTGTAAAATCAGCAACTTGACGGCACTGTGAAGAAAGATCTTTCTCAACAATGAAAAAATATAGGGGCACCTGGGTGGCTCCGTCGGTTAAGTGTCCGACTTCGGCTCAGGTCACGATCTCACGGTTTGTGAGTTCGAGCCCCACGTCGGGCTCTGTGCTGACAGCTCGGAGCCTGGAGCCTGTTTCAGATTCTTTGTCTCCCTTTCTCTCTCTGCCTCTCCCCCGCTCACGCTCACGCTCTCGCTCTCTCTCTCTCTCTCTCAAAAATAAATAAACATTAAAAAATTAAAAAATAGTAATATATAATACATTCCTTCTCCAGGCACAAAACTATTATACCCCAGTAAGAATGCTCCCATTCATGAGTTAAACTTGGTAGAGAACTCAGGAAATGCATGCATTTATTCAGTGCCAAAGTGCTGCCTAGTTCCAGGGGGTGGAACGTAGCACAGAGAGGGTAGTCGCATAGAATGCAGCATTAATGGTACCCCCTGGAGTTGTGCAAGGCAGTGGCATCAAAGCTGCAGATCCTGAAGGCCATACCTAACTTCAGGAAGGCACGGAAGGACAATTTCACCACGCACCTGAGAGCAAGTGGTTAACAGTCCGAATCACTACCGCAACTTTGAAATACAAAAGTAAAAAAGAAAAGGTACTATCATGGCTAAGCTATTATTGATGAATCAATATATAAATAATTCATAGGATGCTTTCCACCTTTGATGACAAGGCTACAAAAATACTTTTGGAATGACATAAGTATCTAAAACAACCAGGGTTTTTTCAGGGAGAGGAAGGTGCCCAAAAAGTCATCAGCATAGAAGGTGTTCCAACCAAGTCTAAACCAAAATTTAGGGTTTGGTTGTGTCTGAACTGTGCCTCACCGATGTCTCTTCCCATGCTATACTTTCCTACCTATAACAACTAAATATTCATATTGCAGAATCAGGGTTGTAGAATCAGGGTTTTGTGTGAAGATTTTTGTACATCTGTGTCTCTGGGAGATTGTAGTGACCTGCCCCTGTTTCCCAGCCCGCCTTCACGGACCAAGAATTCTGAGCTCTGGGGAGAAACAGAGCTGCAAATGAAGAACTGAAGGAACTTTTTGAACAAAATACTTTGCAAGATTCTGGATATAAAAGTAGTTTCATGGGCGCCTGGGTGGCTCAGTCGGTTGAGTGTCCGACTTCAGCTTAGGTCATGATCTCGCAGTTTGGGGGTTAGAGCCCCATGTCGGGCTCTGTGCAGACAAGTTCAGAGCCTAGAGCCTGCTTCAGATTCTCTGTCTCCCTCTCTCTCTGCCCTCCCCTGCTTGTGTACTATCTTGCTCTCAAAAATAAAATTAAAATTAAAAATAAAAGTAGTTTTGTGTGGGTGTCTTGATGACCATGGAGCACGATGGGGTAGAGAAGTGGATACACCTCATCATCCTCTATAGGTAGATGCGCAGTGGAGTCCCACACAAGAGAGCGTGACATCATCCTGGGAGCGGAGGAGGAAGGATTACATGCCTCATACCATAGTTTAGTGGCCAGTGGGCACTAGCAGGGAGGCTGGGGTGTGGAAATAATCGAGGTGCTCCCATGACCTCCCAGAAGTAACCGGGGAGGACCAAGGCAGAAGGCTCCTCTTTTACAGATGAGCAACTAAAATTTTGGAGCCAGAAGAGTCTGAGCATTAATTGAATACAGTCTCATTTATATCAAAAGGCTTGTGAAGCCACAGGAAATTCCAGTTATGTAAGAATTTAAGAAAAATTTAAAGAACCCATGGAAGGGAAGGACTGGGCTAAACAAACTGTCTGATGTGAAGATCCATGGAGTTGTAGCCTTAGAAAAAATTATAGATCTTTGATTTAGATGTTCTCCTTGAGCAGAATGATTGCTGTTCGCTGTTAAATTACAGTGTTAGCACTAATATTGACTGTTAGGTTACAAGAATGAATATTGGATAGTTTGATTTGATTACAGTATTTCTGAAAGTGGGGTTTAGAGTGTGTGTCTGGGTAGAAACACACACAAGTACCAGTGAGGTATATCTGTATCGTAGTATATATGTGTGAAATTATATACTGTGGGCATATCTTGGCTCAGGGCATATTTACTTAATGTGTACCTTCTACTTCAAACTCTTTATGGACACAAGTGCCCTGCTGTTTGGAGCAGTGTGGTTTGATTCTTGGGTCCAGCAGCACCCTTTGGCTATTATCAAGCAACGAGGTGGACCACTTATTTCCTGGGAATGGTGAAACATTCCCTTCTCACCCACGAAGTTTCCAGAGCTGAAGTGTTGTTTGTGATGATTTGATGTTCATTCATGTGGTAAAGTTTATTTTTGTTAATTGCCTGTGAGTCAACATCTACACCACATTTTACCAGCAGAAAGCAGCCCACTCTGTAGTGTACACACGTTCAAGTTTCTTTAACTAAAGAAGGAAGAGCCCGGAGAAGCATCTTTGAAGTCCTCAGCCTCCAGGAGAGAGACTGATGCATGTCCCCAGAACTATCCTCGTTGACGTGTACAACAACCCGGAACTGAAATCGGAGACATGGCGGACCTCCAGCTGGTGGGCTAGAGGAGGAATGTGAGAACAGTGGCCAGTGAAGACACGCCAAGGCACTTGTTTTTTGTCCACTATAAGATGTATGTGTTGATAACTTAAAGAAATGGAGAAGGGAAAACAGGATTGTGAATCATAATAAATTAGAAGCAACCATCAGAAAACAGAAATAGAATGTATCACTTTCAAGCAAAGGGCCTGATCTTTCCAGTGGAATACAGGAAAAGAGAAGGCAAACCAAAAGAAAGCACGGTAATTGGGGGAAAATGTAAAATAAGATGGCAGATATAAATCTTAAGGTAGCAAAACACAATTACAATAAATATTAACTCACCAATCAAAAGAAATACCCAGATTGGATTCAGAACCTAAAATGTGGCAATATCTTGTCAGCAAGAGATTATGAAAGGAAAGCAGCTGGTTAGACTAATGACAAAAAGATGAATTATATATATATACACACTATATATCTACATATACACTATATACACACACACACACACACACATACACAATAGAAAAATGTGAACCAAAAGAAAACTGGAATAGAAATATTCATATCTGATGAAATAGGATTAAAGACAAAAACTATTAAGGGCAAAGAGGGATGTGATATACTTCCAAGTGCAATAATAGAGTATGAATACATAGTCATAATGAACTTAAATTCACCCAATAGCATCATCTCACAATATACAAAATGGCAAGTGATAAAACTATGGGAAGAAAGAGCTAAGCCAATAATTGTTGACAGTAATTTTAAAACAGCTCTCTCAAACTGATTGAGCAGACCAAGATAAGCAAAGATATAAAAGATCTGAGTGAGACATTAAGGTGGGAAAGTAATAGACATGTGTGAAATTCTATACCCACCAAAAAGTAAAGGTACGGGGTTTTTTTTGTTTTGTTTTGTTTTGTTTTTTTGGAGACTGGGTCATTCACAAGAAAACGTTCACTAGTTTACTAGGCCACCAAGGAAGCTTCTGATTCCAAAGAATGCTATTTAATGCAGAATTAGTTTTCAGATCAAAATGTAATAAAATGAGGGGTACCTGGGTTGCTCAGTCAGTTAAGAGTCTGACTGTTGGTTCCGGCTCAGGTCATGATCTCATGGTTCATGAGTCAGAGCCCCACATTGGGCTCTGCACTGACAGCATACAACCTGTTTGGGATTCTCTTTCTCCCTCTCTTTCTGCCCCTCCCCCACTTGTGTGCTCTTGCTTGTGCCCGTGCTCGCTTGCTCACTCTCAAAAAGCATAAAAAAATATAATACAATGAGAAACCAATGTCAAACTAAGGCTAAAATACCTCACATATCTAGAATCTAACAAATTCTGGTTGAAATAGAAATCATAAGGGAAATGATCAAATACTTAGAATTCAAAAACCACTTATCAAACTTTGTCAGATGGCTGAAGTTGTACTTAGAGGGAAATGATAGCTTTAGACACAGTTATTGGAAAACAAGAAAAACTGAAAACAACTGATCTAAGGGTTCAGGAGAAGTTGGAGAAAGAACAAACACAAACAAGAAGGAGGGCTATAAAAATTTAAGAGAAGAAATTTAAGAAATACTTATTAGAAAAGATTAATAAAACAAAATCTGACACTTTGAAAACACCATAAGAGAGGCACTCTCTGCCTAAACTGATCAGGATAAGGGGAGAATAAGCAAATAACAAAAATGCAGAATGAAAAATAGGGAAATAAAGTAGACACAACTGAGGAAAGACATGAAAGAATATTAGAAACAACTATCCACCAACAGATTTGAAAACTTCATGAAATAGGTACTTCTATGGAAAAATATAGAATGTGAAAACAGTGCAAAGAGAAACTGAAAAAAAAAATGGAGCATATCAATAAGCAACAATGACACTAAAATGGTAATAAAGCTCTTTCTCCCATGAAAACTCCAGAGCCAGTGGTTTTATGAGTAGGTTCTACCCAAAGTCAAAAAAGTTAGACAGCTCTGGGAAATTGAAAAAGGTGAAGGCATTAGAAATCATTTTATGAGGCTAGTATTAGTCACTCCAAATTTTGCCAGGGTCAGTACAATGGGCCATTTGGCATATGAACACATATAAAAATGCAAAGTGAACTATCAGCTCGAACTATAAAAGGGTAAAAGTAATTGATGATCATGGAAAACTTATCCCAGAAAAACAAAGATGGTTTAACCTCAGAAAATGTCTTACTACATTAATCCAGTGGAGAAAAATTACTTGATCATCTCACGTATAAAAACATTTTTATAAAATTCAACTTCAATATATGATAAAATGTCTTGCACATTAGGTCTAGATGGGCACTTCCCTTCCTTAATGTGGGAAAGATTTATGCCTCTGATCAACAGCAGATAACAGACTTAAGAGAAACTTTGGACTCATCCCCATTAGGATCAGGAACATAGGCTGTTGCTGGTTAAGACAGTATCAAAGGTCCTGGACAACTCATAAGATAAAACCCAAACAAAACCATGTCAGTCTAACGATTGGGAGGGAAGGCGTTGAATTGTCATCCACTGACGGATGATGTGATCTAATCTAAATAGAAATATACAAGAAGGAACAGAAAAAGATCAGAACAAGGTAGCTCAGGAAATTTGCAAGACACAGATAAACTCAGAAAAATCAATTGTGTCTCTCCCTACCACCAGTAACCCATCAGAAAACAAAACAGCAAAATGTCTTCATAATGGCAACAAAATTTTAAGTTATCTAGAAATTAATATACATAATATCTATGGATAATGTTTTAAGAAAATGACTAAACGGAGAGATACTCCATGCTTATAGATTGTTTCAACATTATGAAGGTATCATTTCTCTCCAAACGAATGCACATTTCAGTGTGATCCAAAACAAAATTCCAGTTAGATTTTTTTTTGAGGGACGTGCCAACATTATTCTACACACAGAAGAATATAGGTTCATGAACAGCTAAGTCACTTTGGAAAAGAAGAGGAAGAAGGCAGATTTCCATTACTGGATATTAAGACACAGTACAGACATGTTGAAATACCAGAGGGCTGAAGGGGGAGGGGGAAAAGGGAAGGGGGGTGATGGTCATGGAGGGGGGCACTTGTGGGGAAGAGCACTGGGTGTTGTATGGAAACCAACTTGACAATAAACTATAAATAAAAAATAAAGTAAAATTATATTCCAAGCAAAAAAAAAAAAATAACAGTGGGCCATTGGTGTAAGAACAGAGAAGTAGATCAACTGAACAGAGAGATCATATGGACTGATTCCTCTCTATATACATATAAAACAGCTTGATAGGCTAAAGGCCAATGGGCAACAGGACAAATTACTTAAGAGAAGGTGTTGAGAAAATTGGCTCACTATACAGGGAAAACAAAGCTAGATCCATATCTCATGCTATATACAAAGTGGACCCTGGATGCATGGAAAGCCTAAATGTGAAAAGTAAAACTGGAATGCTGATAGGAGAAAACCTAGGACCTGGGGGAAAGAAAAACTTCAGAAGAGCAAAGCTTTTGGTGAGTAATGGATGGTTCTGATCACACAGAACAGAGAGTTATGTTTAAAAAAGACAACACAAAGTTAATAGATAAAAGACTAAGACAACATATCTGCAGTGTCTAAGACCAATGAGAGACCAATATACAGAATACAAGGAATTCTGCCAATAAACAAGAAAAAAGAGAAAAGTCTATAGAGAAACATGGACAAAGGATATGAATAGCAGCGGTTCACCGACCGGCTGACTAATATATGAGGAGTTACTCAAACGTGGTAGAGTTCAGAGAAATGCAAATCAAAAGAATAGGCTAACATTCTATCCCATTTTAATTGACAGAAACTATAACCAATTGAATTGGATAATGCAAAGGTTGGTGGGATATGGGGAATAGGAACTCCATGTCTTCTTGGTAGGAAAGGGACTGGTCGGGGACCCAAAAGAGGAATTGAAGTAGGGCTCACTCAGATGATGTATGTATTTATACAGAGCTCAGAATCCCACTCGTGGGTAATCTCAGAAGAAAACCTTTGCATGAATCCAGAGGAAGACAGAGGTGCACATGTGCGATGCTTACTGTTTGTGCAGTTGATTGTGTGTCAATTAGGAGAAACAGTTCAGTAAAATGTTGGGGGGTGGGGCGCGGAGATCATGAAACACTAGGCGGGAGTTAGAGGCCACAAACGGATGTGCTCCCAGCAGCAGGAATAGAGCTTCAAAACATAGCGCTGAATTTCAAAAGGATAAACAGTGAGGCGCCTGGGTGGCTCAGTTGGTTAAGCATCCGACTTTGGCTCTGGTCATGATCTCCTGGTTCATGAGTTCAAGCCCTGCATTGGAGCCTGTCTCCCTCTCTCTCTGCCCCTTTCCTGCCTACGCTCTGTCTCTGTCTTTCTCAGAAATAAACATTAAAAAATTTGTTTAAAAGATAAAAAGTGTACACAGCCCATTGCCACTTATGCAAATTAAAATGTGCCTCTACACACACAACACAGTTCTACGTTCGTTACAGAGATACCTACAAATTTGAGGATACATATGAAATATACTGGAACTATGGCCTGTCGGGGGAGGGGAATGGGAGCAAGAAATTAGGGGGAAAAAAGGCAAATAAGTAAATAAAATAAGAGTGCAGACTGGCCTGGACTGATGCTGATAATAGCCTATGAACTGAAGTATAAGACAAATTCAACCACCTACCCCTGAAATCCAGAAAGCAAAGCAGAATAACTACGTTTGGGTATTTCTGACCATGTGTGTTTTCTCTTGTTTGCCACCAAACATGGACAGCTTAAAATAGGCGGTTCTTAAACTTTGAAGTCACCATTGGAAAAAAAGAACTAAATTTCCGGTTGCCGCAATTTGGAGGAAACAGGTAGTCTACATCCTGAATTTAGAGAGGTCAGGCCTGGCGCTCATCACCTGTCCCCACACCTGGTTTTACTTGGCCTTCCATTGTAGCCTGTAGAAAAATTCCACAGAGACCTTCTGTTTTCAGAATCAAGGCTTTCCAACAGGCACCTCCCACCCCACACAAATTCCTAATTGATTGATGTTTTCCCTCCCATCAAGCTGCATCGGTTCTATTAGCAACTTTATGGTCTGATATCTGATCCCCTGGCCATCCCACAAGGCAAACGCGGCCTGTTACAGGCCACCAGGTCCTCCGACAATGTCCAGGTTTCCCAGGTAATAACTTCTCAAGATTTATTTTTTTCATTAAGAGTCTGTTAGATTCCTTACATTTTATTTGTAACCTGGTACAAAGCAAATTAGTTGAATGTCAGGGACTTTCTCTTCATAAGTGGCCTGTATCCCCTCCTAAGGTAAAAAAAAAAAAAAAAAATATAGGGCCCCTGCTAGGCCAGCTCATCTAACTCCTGCCTTAAGCTTAAGTCATAACTATCCTCATATATTGGTCATCTTTTCAGAAAACTCTTGGCCATAATATTTTCCCACCTTCATGTAGTCCATCTCGTGAGGGACTTCCCTTTTATAGCGATTCCCACATCCTCCAGGAGACAGGTTTCGGTTATTATTTCTATGAAAACACAGAGCATCTGGAAAATATCCTTTGTTCAATAAATGTTCCTGAATCTAAGCGTATTAATAGTTCCCCAAGCAGTCTTTTATTTCTCTCCCTAATCAATTTTTGTAATATCAACATTTCTAACGGTGATAATACCGGGGAAGGATGTAATTCTAGGTATTTAGCAGATTTCCTAGTAATAACTTACTTTGTTATTAGGCATGTACGTGGGATTTATGGTAGCATATGGTTCATCCGGGGACCCCAATGTGCTTCCTCTAGGTTTGGTGTTGACTCAGTCTCTGTCATTCAAATCGGATTGGTAGTAGTAGACGCTATTTCTCAACAAATGGCCACCTTCTGGAGTTGTAGGAACATGCCATTAAGGTCGAATACACCATCTAACAAAAATATTAATATTGTTATTTCCCAGCATGACAAGTTCAGGGGTCACAGAGGTCAGGGCCTTTAGTAAGCACACCTGTGCTCCATGGACCCTGGGCAGAATAATTAGGAGTCTTGACAGCTTCCAGTCCCCTTGACCATGAGCACATCTCTGTCTCTGTGTACTTATGAAAACATACCTGTGTCTGCAAGGCAGCTTTGCCTCTGATTAGCTGGATGACCTTGAGTTAATTGAATAACTAGTTGAGTGACCTCGCTAAGCCTCAGTTTCCTCACCTATGAGGCAGAAATTTCTTCATTCACTTAGCAAGCACTCACTAAATACCTAGTGTGTATGCGGTACTGTTCTAGGAGGTGGGAGTAGAGATGTGGACAATAGAGGTCAGTGGGTGTGGTGGTGAGGGTGCCACTGAGAATCTCAAAGAGGGGCTGCAGAGCCCAGGAAGCTTTGTGGGAGAGAGATACTCTTGCACCTTGGCTTCCAGACGGGGTGTGTGGGTGCACATATGGAGGTGGGTACAGAGCCAGTCTGTGCAGATTGCCCTCCCAGCATCTCCACCTCCCCTCCATACTTCACTTGACCCAAAGAAGGCATGGGGGTTATTTCCCAGTACTGGGAAGTACTGGGATGGTCCTCGGCTGTGGTTTAAAATTTGTGTAGATTGGGTGGGCCGGAAGGAGAACAGGTCAGCACCCCCCAGGTCACTGTTCTTGCTGGCTTGTTTTCCCCTGTATGCTCGTTGAGGGTCTCAGACAATAATCTTTATCTTGGTCCAGGCTCTGCTTCCTGAGGCCAAAGTAGGGCTCTCCTGTGGCCTCTCCAGCTGAGACTCGCTGCAATTCTGAACTCAAGGAGGTTCTCATCTGCTTCATTTCTGTGGGGCTCCAGCTCTGGGAAGGGAAGACGCTATTCTGGTTGGGATTGAACGGAGCCTGACCATTCACTGTGGCCTGGACCAGTCTTCCGAGAGCCCTGACTTTTTCCTCGGCATTGTACAGAAGCTTGTCTCAGATTCCCTGCTTCATAAAACCACCTAATATGTAGTTACTTGATAGACTGAGAATATCTCTGGTGCTATACTTTGCGGTCCTTTTGGAAGGGACCATGAAATATGATTGAAAGGCACACAGAAGGAAGGAAAAGAGAGGTGGTGTGGCTAAACAAGTCAGCAGAAATCAAGTTTGAATTTGCGAACCACTCAGTGGACTGAAAGCCAAGTCATTGGAAATAAATCAAAACGAGCAAATGCATTTTTATATTATCCTTCTTTAAATATTTGTTACAACCATTACAGCACTGAGGCCTATTGACCTTTTCTTGGGAACGTTGATTCTTGGGTTGTTGGCTTTTGCTTTCCTAACACAAGTAATCACTTGAACTCCCTGGCATTGCTCTTGACCATGAAGCCTACAGGGTAGATACGTGCGGGGAGACTAATGTCTTCTCTGGCTGCCGACCTGTGCCTGAGTCGGCTAAGTCTATGAGCCTTGAAGGCCCAGCAAGCCAACACAAACACACTGATTCCCCTGAACTTGTCAAAAGGAGTTTAGTTGGACGGAGAATTCCAGTTACTGCTCCTGGAAAACACAGCCAGGTCTCACAGTTCAGATGTGTCACAACGGATTGGAAGTGAGTGTTCCTTTCTAAAAGAAAATAACAACAACGAGATGCTGACTTTCCTGTAGGAATTCAAAATGATACAGATTTGAAAATATTCAGCCCAAAGATTTTCATGGTTGGTATCTCTGACCAGTACGTGATATGTGAAGAAGGTAAATTCATTAACTGGATTGTATTCCAAGCCCAGAGAGGAATGACCTACGTGAACATGATTTAACAGCCGGGGGCCACGTGGACTCCTTGGAGCAGCGTGTCAGACATTCAAGTCAAGTTGGGGCATGAGTGACCTCTAACATCTGAAGGAGTGTTTACTCCTTGTAAGTTTATCCTCCAATTTTGAAAAAAATAGTGTTTGCTGACATACAGCCTTCATTAAGCTGCCAGAGACTTAAGATAATAGCAGGAAGTTCTGCCCAGATAAACCCAATATGGTAGTCAGGGAAGAAGGATTCAGTCAATTAAATCATTAATGGATATTTGAAATGCCTTTATAATGGGGCGCTAAGGCAATCCCCACATTAAAACGAAGGGGAAAACATCTTATCTCATTCGCCGGTTCTTTTGGGGGCCAAAAGAGTCTCCCTTGAACTCACTCTGTTTATAGATGGCAAGGAACAAGGTTTATCTGAACCGGTTTTGTTTTGAGTTTGTGTGGGTTTTTCCTCTCCACTGCAAAATGTATTCTTTAAGTTCCTGCGTCTCTGAGCCTGGTTTTTCTTTTTTGTAGGGGTGCCAGAGTTTATCACCGCTCGCTTCTGGATAGTGTTAATGCTGCAGTCACTTCCTGTCTGCAAAACAATCGTAACATTCACCAGAGTTCGGGGTGTTAAGGCCATGTGGGGGATTGTTGCCTGAAACGGCTGAAAACGTTTCTAAGAAGTCAGTGCAAGATGCTCACACTGTTTATAGAGAAATATTATTCTAGGTTTCATGTGTGCCCATCAAATAAATGGGGGAGAATAAAGCATACCTGTAAACAGACCAGAGGGGGAGACCCAACTGTTAGCATTTACCTAAGAGCACGTTATGGGCTATTCCTCTCTCGGCCTCATTGCAGTGAGGGTTAGTCTATAAGCAGTGGATGCTCCGAAGAAGGAAGACAGATAAAGCAGTGGCTCTCATGCTTCAGCGAGTCTCACCGGCAGAAGTTATGAAAACATGCATTGTGGAGCACAGTCCCAGAGTCTCTGCATCAGTTAGGCATGACTGATGGGGGGGGGGGGGTCCTGGGAATCTGCATTTCTAGCAGATTCCCAGGTGACCCTGACGCGGCTGGTGCAGGGAGCCTATTTTGAGAACCACTGGTATCGGTGAGGTCAAAAGGGAAGGGGGCTGAAAATCTTTGCTGGACTTAAGACCACTTTTCCCTCCTCCGTAAAGGAGAAAACGTCTTATGAAAGGTTATTTTGTTGATTTAAATGCGAATACAGATTTTTCTGGCTTCATGGAATAGACATATTCCAACAGAGCGGTATACAAATGAGTGTGCAAAAGAACAAAGTGCAAGTGGACAAGGACAAATGAATCTTAGTTGCTTGCTGATCTCTTCTCTAGCATCAGGGACTTATTTCCTCAAAGCAGGATTCCCTGGGAATGCCAAGCAGGAGCCTGAGTGTAAGGAAAAGGCTCGACGGTGCACTCATGGCACTGTGGGGGCAGGATTCTGGGGTCAGTGCCGCACCATTGTCTTGGTTCTGTGTTCTTCCCTCCCCACCTCTTGGCACCTTGTGATTCTACCCCTGCCCTTGGGACTTCCATCATCAATAGAAATTTCTCGTGTTCTTGTAGACTGACTAATTCTGTACGACACACTTTTAGATAGAATGTAGCCCCTCTCTTATCACCTGAGTTGTTACATGTCTGGCTTTCCTAGACATTCAATGTCTAACTTCACTGGTAGAAATTGCCAGAATCTTTTGTTACGCTCTGAGAATGCCTTAAGTAGAAGTCTTCAGGTTCTGGAAAATAAACCCGTGTTCCAGTTTATCAGTTTCCAACCCCCAAATTCAAAATTGCCACACACACACACACACACACACACACACGCACTCACTCACGTATTTATGAGCAAGGTGAAACGTGTAGGGATTTTCACGTCCCAGGGTTTTTAAGTGGGAACAATTAGTAAAATCATGTAATGGTGAAAGCAGCAGAGAATTTGCGAGTCGTCCTCCATTCAAGCTGGAGGGAGTGACTGGGGATACACGGAGACAAGAGTCGTCTTGCCTCCAGATCTGGGGGGCGGAGGGGGTCCACTCATGAGTGATTTCTTTGGAAAAGTTTGAAAGGAATTTGCAGAATGTAAATGATTCGTTATCTCGATGATCCAAAACATGTCAGAAGTGTCTCGAATACGCGTCCGATTCTGAGGCTGTAGTTCAGTATAGGATTGAGCTACAGATAAGCTTGCAGGTGTCACTGCCTGAGGCTTAGAAACCAGAGAGAAAGAGGGGAGACAGACTGGGTTGGGAGTAACTCACCCTGTGCAAGGGGAATACAAAAAGAAACAAGGCTTTTGCCTCCCTTTAGAGTCACCTCTGTGGCTCAGAGACTTATCAGCCTTTGGAAGCTGTTGGCATTTTCTAAAGAAGTCAGTGATTGTTGTTTGCTTCCCTCCATTATTATTTCCTTTTCATCCCTGCCTCTTCTCTGCCCTGTCCCTTTTATAGTTCGGGGCTGCCTCAGAGCTGGCCTTCTGGCTTCCTTTCCCCTTCCCCGCAGGGAGGCACATGTGACAGTCCTCGCTCATTGCCCCAATCCACCTGCTCTCAATAGTCTCACCCACAACGCCTGGGGCTCCCCGTGCTTCCTCGTAAATGTGCTCGAAAGGATAATTGTGGTTTCTCAGTTACAAGGTCGATATGAGGGGACAGCTTCGTGGTCAGTCCAGCCGTATGGGGAGTTAAAATCATCCACGCCTGTCTGCACTCTGCTTACCGAACTGTACGCCTCTACCTTTTTCCGGCTGATTTAGCCTCCCCTTCCCTGGGGAGTGTGCAGCCTGAATCCCCTTGCCTGCTCGGAAATCGGCTCACGTTGTCATCAGGAGTTTGTTAGACCAGGGGGGATAATGAAGAGGTCTGGGGTGTTCAGATTTATCTCTGTGACAAGTTGCAGGAAACCATTGTTTTGAATGTGGCAAAATGACTACTTCTTCTCCCTGTAGGAGCAGAAGTAGTTCTAAATTACATCCTTTTCTCCGGGCTGGTTCTGTGTCTATTTTCCTCTGCGTTTTGCTCGAGATAGGTTTTCAGTCTTGGAGCTTGGTTGTGTAGCCGTCGGGCTAAGGAGGCAGGAGGGAGTGGACATATTAGACGAAGGGGCCGGTGGATTCGTGGCTTATCAGGAACTCTGTGGTTTTGAACACCGCCTCGTGGATTCCCAAGAGGTCATGTTTAAGATCAAAGTGCACTTTCTCTCTCAAAGACTCTTCTAGAAGGAATATTTGCGGAAGTTACCGAAGTGCAGACTTTAAGAGCCTCCCCTGTGTACCGTCCAAATGCTTTTTCTCATCTTCCCCAGTCATCTGTCCCAACTGTGCTTTTCTTCTGGAAATCTAGTGTGCATTTTGATCAGGGGCTGAGAGGGGGTGCAAGGGATGGCCCAGGCACTATGGCTGGTTTGACACCCCCTTGAGGAGGGGAGTCTCCACGAAGCGCAGAGTGTATTTCCTCTCTGGCTTTATCAAGGCTTTCTGTGCGATCTTCTGGAGTCTGTAGACGACTGTAGCCCTGAATCCTCACAAGTGTTTCTGAGGCAGCAGTCTTCCAATGTTTTCTCACTTTCTCAAGTCAAGAAATCAAATTGCCTTAAATAATATCGATTTCTTTAGTCCTAACACGTACTGAGTGCTCGGTGTTATGTTAAGCGGTGAGGATGCAGAGGGGAGTCAGGCCACTTCTAGCACCTTCTTGCTTTCTAGTACTTGCTGGTGTGACATGGGAGGGTGGACAGGGCATGGTAGGAAGACACAGAGGAAGGGGACAAGTCTAATTCTAAGTGGAAAAGCTTGAGTGGAATATTTCCTAGAGAAAATGAGCCAGGAGCTGTGTCACGGCCAATGAGGCGCTGTTGACTTGGGGACAAGGAGAGAGAGAGAGTGGCATTTCACGGGGGAGGGCATGATGAGCAAACCCAAGGAAGCGTGGCACCAGCTGGTATGTGTAGGGATGGCCTCGGATGCCATGCTCACGATCACGTCTTCTTATTTCAGATGGGGCAGCTTAAGTCCTGAGCGATTTTTCATGCATTTAATGGCAGATTCCCCCCTTCGGCAGATATCTGTGGCCTCTTTCTCAGTAAAGAAACCCAGAGTCTCTTTTAGACCCATCTGTAAACTTGTGAAAACCCAATCAAAATCAGGGCGCATTTCATCCCCTCCCCAGCCCATGCTGGAGCTCTCCGAAAACTGTACTTGTGTGGGCTTCCCTGTACTTCCAAAGTGGCCTGTGTCTGGGGGCGGCTGCGTGGGGCCGGCAGCAGTGGTGGCGGTTATGACGGCCCCTGACGGATCCTTCCCGGCCTTAACCGCACCGAGCCTCGACGGAGCCCAAGCCCGTGTGTCTCTGCACAGTGAGAGTTTGGCCCCAATTCTAGCACATTTAATAGCGCTTCATTTATTTTTCCAGCCTTCATCAACATGCTTCTATGTAATTGTCTTCACATCCCATTACCATTTTCTAGACTCTTCTCGGCAGAGGAAAACCAACACACCAATCCGCCACTCTGGTTAAGCGTTGGCAGATGCCTTGTAAAGTTTTTTATAAAACATACATTAAGCAATTTAGCTGAAAGCCTGTTGTAACAAGCCATTTGATTCTAATGAGCTATCTGCACTGGAGAGGTTTGTCATATTTGCACTGTGTCTTTCACTAACTAGTTTCCTAACGAAAAAGAAAAAAGAAAGGCAAAGAAAGGAAAAAAAAAAAGAAGGGCAAGTTGCTTCCCAAAATAAAGACGGAAATAAAAGAAATTCCTTACTTGAAAATATTTTCCTGGAGCCACATGATTTGTACCATATATACAAAAAAATGAATAAAGAAGGGATACGTGAGCTCACGACACCCAAACCCTCCTCTGCCCCTCAAGAGTATCCTCTCTCGGGGCTCCTGGGTGGTTCAGTTGGTTAAGCATCTGACTTCGGCTCAGGTCATGATCTCACAGTCCGTGGGTTCGAGCCCCATGTCGGGCTCTGTGCTGACAGCTCAGAGCCTGGAGCCTGCTTCGGATTCTGCGCCTCCCTCTCTCTCTGCCCCTCTCCCACTCCCACTCTGTCTCTCTCTCTCAAAAAAAATAAACATTAAAAACAATAAAAAAAAAAAGAGTACCCTCTCTTTTTGGGCAACAAGGTGGTATTATATAAACACGTAAATAAAAAATACCCTCTTTGGTGGTGGTTGAGGATTGGCCGGATGATGGACCCCCCCAAGGGGTACAACCAGAAACAGCCAGTGCGTGCCACATGTTTGTAATCTTCCAATACTGGTTTGATACTTCATTATAACTCACTGTGCGTGAGGAAACGAATCACTTGAAAATGAAAACCTTAAGCTTCAAGTTTTTCTCTGACAAGATAGGTGCCCCCTGGAAGCTATAATGTCCCATAGATCATCTAATTATTTGTCGGTGGCGTCAGGATCCACGGAACAACCCCAGTGACCCCATGCTCCTGGGGTTGAATTCAGCCCAGAAATGGATTCACTATTTATGTAGAAAGGTAGTGGGTATGCTGTGGATGCTGGGTAATGAATGATTCTTGCTGTGTTTCCTATCAAGGTGTGTCTTTGGCAAGAGCTGACTGTTAGCGGGAGGCCATCAGTCTTTTTTTAGTTTATACCAGGGACAGCATTCCAGGCAAGCAGCCAGTCGAATAGGGGTCTGTGTTATACAAGGTTTCGGCACCCACGGAAGCATTTGTATATGTAGATGGATATATATTCTGTGCATATATATTCACGAGCCTTGTCTAGCCTTGGTTCCTCTGAAAGCAGAGCCTTAGACAAAGACTTGCATGCAGATGGTTTATTTGAAAAGTGACCCTAGGCAGCAGGAGTGAAAGATGGAGGGAGGGAGCAAGCAAAGGAAGGCAAGTCAGTAAAGGGATCTGCTAGTGAGTTGACCCCTGTGTGGGTCCGTGGTGCTGCATCCCAAGGGACCTTCTGGGGAGCTTAGGAAGTGCCTCACTCAAATACAGAGCGGGACACTGGGCCACTAGCTTGCGTCAGCTTAACTTACTCGCGCCTCCTGGTTACACCTCATTGTTCTGCGTCCTGCCCCAGGGTCTCAGAGAAGCTTCTGGGCAGAGTGAAAAGTATGAGGTGTGGGGCGTGGTCAGGCACCCTCAGGCTGCCCTGGGAGAAGCTGGCCTGAGCCTGCTCAGAACCGGTCATCACAAAGGTGCCTGGAGTAAGAACTCAATTGGAAGGTTTGAAGAGGTGCACAGGACACGTCTGACACTGGTCTTAGTCTGACTGATGTCCTCGAAACTGTGTAATCACTGTGATTGGTGGGTTGGTGAATTTCATCTTGCCCTGGTCCAAGACTGCAAATTAGTTGAAGAGAAACACCCTGCCACCTCCCCTGATCTGGGTGAGGCCTTGGTTTCCTTTGTTTCTAGAGGTCTCTTAGAAGGCTGTTCTTAGCCTCGGCCTAAAATAGAAGGGATCCTTTTTTCTCTCAATGCTTTTTAAAAATCAAAGGATTATTTATTACATATGGTGAAAATGTACAGATTTTAAGTATTCACTTCCATCAGTTTTGATAAATGCATCTAATCCACACACCTTGCAAGAGAGAGACTATTTCCAGCATCTCGGAAGCATCCTTGTATCCCTTCCCAATCAACCCCTCCCCCCACAACTCCAGAAGCAATCACTGGTTTGATTTCTATCACCATATATTAATTTTCTTGCATTGAAAACTCCATGTAGATGGAATCAGCTTTGAATGTGGCTTCTTCCACTCAGCATAATGTTCCGGAAGTACATCCGTATTATTTCATGTCTCTGCAATTAGTACCTTTTTATTGCCATGTAGTATTCCACTGTATGAATCGACCACAATTTGTTTATCCATTTCACTACTGATTGATACTTGAGTGGTTTCCAGTATGTAGTTATTATGAATAGAGCTGCTATGGACAAGTTCTTTTTGTGGACATATGTTTTCATTTCGCTTAGAAGTTTCTCTAGGAGACTGCTGGGTCATGGGATAGGTGTATATTTAACTATATAACAAAAGTGGTTGTAACATTTTATACTCCCACCAGCAATGTATTAGAGACCTGATAGCTCCATATCCTTGCCAATATCTGGTGTTTTCTGTCTTATTCATGTTAGCCATTCTGGTGAGCATGTAATAGCATTTCATTGTAGTTTTAATTTACATTTCCCTGATGACTAATGTTGTTGAATACTCTTTCATGTGCTTATTGGCTATTTGAATATTTTCCGGTTGAATATTTCTTGGTTAATGTCTGTTCAAATCTTTTGCTCATTTTTTATGGAGTTGTTTGTCTTTTTAGTATTGGGTTATATGAATTCTTTACATATTCCAGAATCAAGTCTTTTTTTTTTTTTATCAGATCTATGTGTTACGAATGTTTTCTCCCAGTCTGTGGCTTGCCTATTCATTTTCTTGACAGTGTCTGTTGACAAGCAGAAATGTAAAATTTTGAGTTTGTTCAATAATTGTTTTTTTTTCTTTGATGTTCAGTACTTTCTGAGTCCCCTCTAAATCATCTTTGCCTATTCCAAGGTCATAAAGATGTATTCCTAAGTTTTTTAGGAGCTTTGTAGTTTTACGAGGCATATGCTGGATTGTTCTGGATGGTCTGTGCCAACTTATTTTTTTTTTTTTTACCAAGAAAGGTGGTAGTACTTTTCATTACTTATGAACACTGGTGGAGACAGTCTTGCAGACTGATAATATGTGGGACCCTGAAAATCCCAATTAAGTTTCCCATATTTACATCAAGATCTGTCCCTGAGATGGTGTGTGAGTTGGGTCAGGGATGGAGGAATGGTTTCTAGATTTTCCTTGCATTTACTTTGGTGATGCTGGTTAGTTAATCCCAGCCCACATATTGCCTGTCACCACACACAGGGTCACTCTGCTGTTGAAACCTGACTTATGTTAAATGCCTGTGTTGACACTTCTCTTCTTAAATGAATGGGCTTTTTATGTAACTGGTGGCTGCTGAATTTGTGGGGGCTGCCAGGTCATTAAAATGATGTTTGTTTGAATTTGGCAGAATGAAAAATTGGACTTATATTTACGTTTTTTTTTTTTGTTCCCAAGACTGTTCTCACCACTCACCCCTAACAATACTCTTTTGATTTTATGAAGAAGCCTTTGCAAAACAGAATGAAATGCAGTTGAGGCTCATGGCATGTTCTAGGCATCTCTGGTGTATAGCCCCTCTATTCTCTAATGCCTGCAAGTGAGGAAGTTAAGAGGCCTTGGATTATACACACAAATTAGGAGTGGAAGTGGTTTTTCTGAAGTTGCACATGAACGAAACAGATGGTCATTGAATACTAACTGGTCATTCATTTATGCATGCAGGCAACATCTTTTGCGTCTTTGGGGAAAGAGCATGGAATCAGAAGTTTCAAGTTCTATCCTGGGCCAGGCTACTTGCTATCAATATGACTTTCAACATGTTGTAGATCCCCTGTGAATCTGTCTTTTCATCTATAAGACAGAAATAGTAATAGCTAGTGTGTTAGACCAGGCTAAGTTGTACTGAAGTCACCAATACAAGTCCAAATCTTTGTGGCTCAGTCATTAAGCCTAGTTTTTTTTTTCTTGGGCAACATTAATTCTTTGTTTATTTTATTTTTAAGAGAGAGAGAGAGACAGAGAGAGCAAGTAGGGGAGGGGCAGAGAGAGAGGGAGATACAGAATCTGAAGCAGGCTCCAGGCTCCCAGCTGTCAGTGCAGAGCCCCACATGGGACTTGAGCTGAAGTCAAAAGCTTAATTGAATGAGCCACCCAGGCGCCCCAGGCAACATTAATTCTTGAGTGGTGTCTCTCTTCCACCTGGTGATTCAACGTCTAAGATCTCATCTCGTCCTAAGCCATCATGGGGTCTTCAGAGTCACTCCAACAGTGGATGAAACACATTGCCTGTTAAACGCCTTGACTTGGAAGTGACACCCATCATCTTCTCACAGTCCATGCGAGTCCCATCCCCTGAAGGGAGGCTGGGAGCACATGTACTTGTTAAGCAACAAAATCCAACCAAGTAAATGTGAAGCTCTCATTGGCTTCATTAGGCGGTTCATGAATAGGGCAGCACCCCCTCCAGTAAATAGAGGCACTGAGGAGGTGAGTACATCCCACCTTTGCCATTTGTGCCTCTCGCGTGTTCTCCAATGTTCAGATAAGATTACTGATGAAAGCGCATTATTAATGATTTACTCTCTTTGTAACCAGACTATATGAATTTATGGTTCACCCAAGACATGCTGATTCAGATAGAGTTTCTGGCATTTGTCCACTCACCATTTTCTTACTGTTGTCTCCCTTCAATACTTCAGCAGCTGTGACTTTTGGCAAACAAGTTCTTCACGCTCCACCTTTCGGTATCTAAGCACATGGCCACACATCACTTGGTTAAAGTAACAAAGTGAAAACGCACTGGAATGAGTGGAAGGCTTGAATTATAGAGGGTTTTAGAGGAGCTACAGGGGCCTCTGGAAATTTGAGCTAGCTGCTAACAAGCCCTACCAGTCCTTCTTTAACGACCACTGCGATGCCTCTGTAACAAGCAGCTGTTATTTGCATACAAACTGCTCGCTGAAGCCTTCCTCCTTCCTCCTTCCTCCAGTAGCTTGAACACCACTCCTTTCCATCTTATTTGTGTTATTGATTCGCTCGGGGAAACCGCTTCTCAAGCAGCCTACAAAGGCAGGCTTCAATGCAGGCAAAGCCCAATTATTAGAATTCTGGAATGAGTGGAATCTGAAATAATGAGGTTTTATTTTACTTTGCCCCAGAGGTTTCTGGGTCGTATTGGGAGAGGGAAAAAAAATTTGTTTCCTTTAAAAAAAAAAACACGACTTTCATTGTGTTCAAACTAGAGTTAGAAAACAAGTCAATACAGCAACCTCATGGTACAAGGGGACCCGTTCTGTTATTAATTTCACTCTTCAAGGCATTTAACTTAGAAGAGTTGAGCTCCCCCCTCCCCCACCCCGCTATTTGGCTCATTTAATCTCGAACTCATGGCCTATAAACATAACTGCAAAGTCACTGTCTTTGCTATTAATTTGTTGTCTGATGTTCTTTTTTCTTTTTAATGTTTATTTTTGAGAGACAGAGAGACAGAGCATGAGCAGGGGAAGAGCAGAGAGAGAAGACACAGAATCGGAAGCAGGCTCCAGGCTCTGAGCTGTCAGCACAGAGCCCAACGCGGGGCTCGAACTCACAAACTGCAAGATCATGACCAAAGTCGGCCTCTTAACCGACTGAGCCACCCAGGCACCCCATCTTGTCTGATGTTCTAAAGCTCCAGACCACGAATTGTGTTTGTGATGTGTGTACTCCGAGTCTTTCTCAGGCAGGGCGATCCAGGTATCGGTGGTCACACCCGTGGCCTTACCTAGAGAAATCTCCATGTTGCTGATTATAACTCTTGCTCTTGTTTTCTTTCTGCACCACATCTGTATAAAACACAGCGTGTGGAGCATGTGCTCTTAGCTTTGGAACGTTAGGTGGGCTTGATTTTCTTCCTGCCCTCGCGGCCATTCCCTCTCTTAGGTGGACACCCTTCTACAACATGCACAAGAACGCAGGGACTTTCCACTGAGGCGCCCTGCCTTGTCTTGGCCAGGACATGAGCATGTGACCAAGATAAGCCAATCGGATTTCTCTCTCTTGCGTGTGTATTGACCACCAGGCTGTATGCTGTTCTGGGTGATTCTTCCTAAAAGCTGCCTTCCAAAGAAGTCATTATTTCCTGCAACCTGGACTCCTGAAGGTTCCTGATTCTTTTCTCCCTGATACGTGGTATTTAACCATTTTCTTCAGTTCCGTGTGCTCTACCATATCTCCCTCAACATTGCTCTTTTTGCTTAGATTGACTCTTGTTGGTTTCTGTTACCTGCAAGCAAGAATCCCATTTCAGTATAATTATTTGCATTTGCCTTAGAATCACAGAATTTCAGTAGGATGGACCTTTAAAGATAAACTCAAAGCACATCAAAGTAGATCCAAAAGATTGGCTGAGCTCCTTTACTCATTATAGTTTCATCTATTAAAAGTGGACAACAGAACCATTATATGAAGCTTGCAAACATGTTTGTCCCCTGGATCCCCTGGTCCTAATATTTAAAGTAAAAAGAATCCTCTTCATGATAGACTCACAGACTCAACTTCTCAACTTGTGAGTCTCACAGGCACTCAATGCCAAATTGTCCAAAATGAGACTCAATTTTCCCCAAACATGTCTCCAGGAAGGCACAGAGGAGACTTCAGGATAAGAAAGGAGTTCTCATTTCATCTTGTTGCAACTTCTCACTTGGCATCTTTACTAGAAAGGTGATATCTAATAGAGTAAGTTAGAATTAGTTTTTTCCAAAAGCTTCTAAAAGCTTTTATTTCTCTCTCTCTCTCTTTCTCTCTAGTTACTCATCCATCCATCCATCCACCCACCTACCCATCCATGCAACTATCTATAATTCTTCATTATAATTACATCATTACATTCAGAAAATAGAGAAGAAAAAATATCTCACCTAATCTTAGCACCCAGCGAGAGCTCCTGTTAACATTTTGGTGTGGTTCCTTTCCTGTAGATTTTAATGTGCTGTCACTAACAGTGCCTGTGTCTTTTTAACCTTGCTTTCCACTTAACATTATACAATAAGCAGTCTGTATTTGGCAATACAGGCTTTATAATCCTCTTCCAAAGGGCTGTGTGTTATTCTATGAAGTGGCTATTCTATATTGACCCAGCCATTTATTTACCTTCAGGACATTTAGACAGGTTGAGTAAATATAGAATACTCACATTTTACACCTGCCCTTGCCTTCTTAGAAAAATTCAGAGAGCTCCATGTCCTTCTTGGTGAGGGATTTAGAAAGCATTTGCAGCTCATTTGTTTCCTTTGCTACTGGAGACAAGATGGCTCAGATATAATTGCTTGTCATAACACAAATATCTGTAGTCACAAAACAGTGGGAAACTTTTAAAATCCAAATTTGCTGCTTATCCTTAAAAGTCTGAAAGAACAATGGCTTTTTTAAAAATTTTTACTCTTAGCCTCTAGAATTGGTAAGATTGTAATAATTTGTATTCAATTTCTACCACTGAGTTGATTGGGTTTAAGTTTTGGATCTCAGTCTCCTTGGATTTTCTTCTGCTCCTTCCCCTATATTTCAGCAGAAAGTGATTGTGTTTGGGTTTCCACTCTTGGAGGGCATTCCCTGGTCTGAACTGTTTTCATTTATTTTATTTTAACATTACAAAGACATTTCCAGTTATATTTGGTTTTGCAATTCATTCCTCTCTCTGTTTCACAAAAACCATAAAACCCACATTGTCTAAAAATGCTGTGTTGAGCAAAATGGATTCAGTCCTCCTTGGAGAGCAGAAAAGGATGGAGCCAGTGTGTGTTATAAACATTTCCAGGGAGATCGCCTCTTTCCCAGAATTGGTTTTAGACAAAGGCTGCTGACCAGTTGTGCGATTTCATTTCGGGTTGCTGACCCTGGACCCTACTTGAACTTGACTCTGGATGTCATGGAAGCATCTACCCACATCTCATCCATGCCCTTTCAGCTCTCGGTTCTTCAGTCCCTCTGCCCCTGCTGGTTCAGCCCCTAGCCATTATTTTTTAAGGGCCAGAGCCATGAAAAACCAAGACTTTGGATTTCTGAATGAATGTTTCTAATGTTAAATGCGGTGGTGTCCTGTCACAGAAGCACAGACGCGGTGGGTTCGGATTGTTCTGTGGATCGTTGTCTTCCGGTTATAGATTAAACATCCTCATTCCCTTCGATTGCAACATTTGATCTTCCGTGCTCAGCGTCTGCGAATTCTTTGAACAGTTTATTTTCAGCAGATTATAACTAGCCTTTCATTTTCCAATCTGAGGAAAACCAAGTGGAAAGTGTGGGCTTTCTGTGGGATTTATTTTTCCTGTTTGCCCTCATATTTAATTGAGGACTGTGATATGGAACTCAGATGGAGGACTTTCTCATGCAGGCCCGTGCTTCCGGTCGGCACTTGAGTTCTAGATGTTATTGGACCGAACCCTAGTTCCCCTTATGAAATTACAGGTATTAGCACCTGGCCCCCATGTCGATGGCAGTTGTGGTCTCACCCCAGGCTTGGGAGAGGATTTCGAGGGAATCTAAGTCTCGCTCCCTCTACAGGACCACTTCACAATCGTCCTTGCCACCTTCCACCTGCTCCTTCCCTACCCAGAGTTAAGGAGGGAGAGAAGGGAAGAAACATGTAGTAGGCATATTGCTCGCCATGCTGGTGTTCTTGGGTTGTAAGAACTGTCCATTCTTTAGGGAATTTAGGTGACAAATGGGCATGCGCTTTTTGGAGATGCTCATACATTTTGTATCACCTTTGTCACGTACTCACATACCTCTAATTATTTTTGTATAAGGCTGCCTTGTCTCCTAAACTACGGGCCAGCTGAGGGTGGAGAGACATCTTGATCAGCATACATTTGCTAAGTGAATAAATAAATAAGTCATAGTTGAGCATCTCCCGGGAACTCTGTGCTAAGAGAAGCAGTGACTTCCTAGTTGGATCTGAAGAGGTTCATGGATATTCCACAGGCCCTCTTCCCCAACAGCCCCCTGTATTCGTTTTCTTGCGGCCGCCATAACAAATTACCATAGTAGGTGGCTTAAAACAACAGAAATTTATTCTGTCCCTGTTCTGGAGGCCAGAAGTCCAAAGTCAAGTTGTCGGGAGGGTCATTTTTCCTTCTGAAGACTCTAGGCATGAAGACTTCCTTGCCTCTTTCAGGTTCCTGGGGGCCCAAGCGTTCTCTGACTTCTCACTGTAAAACTTTAATCTCCACCATCACACACCTCTCTCTGTCTCCTCTTCTGCCTCTCAAAGGACATCGGGCATTGGATTTAGGGCCCACCTGTGTAATCCAGGATGCTCTCATCTTGAGATCCTTAACCAAATTACATCTGCAAAGACCTTTTTGCTGAATAACATTCACAGGTTCTAGAGATTGAGATGTGGGCATATCTTTTTTGGGGGGGGCACCATCCAACCTACTACACCCAGCAATCTGAGTTATGGAGAAAGAGACTGGCTTTCAGAGGTTTGCAGTCCTGATCAGAAAGACTAAACCTTCAGTTGGGTTGGATTTTGGCTCTGTTAAGGAGAGAGTGAAGGACCAGGAAGGACCATGTCGTGCCCCTCCCTCTAATTCCATCTCCTTTTCTCCATTTACAAAGGGAGTGTGTGTATACAGCCTGGACTTTTTCTCTGCTTTTTGTTTCCAGTCTGTGCAGCTTGTTCTGACTTGGAAGGACAGGGCCAAACATCCACATTAGTTAGCTGTGAATTTGCAACCAAAACAAAAAATGCCTTCTTACTTGACCATTCATTTACTTAACAACAGGTTAATTATTTACATAGAAGTTTTGGAAAATGTCTTTTCTGACTCCAGTTAGTATTTGAACTGCCCTAAGTACTGATGAAAGAATACTATCCTCCCCCTCTCTTTTTTTTTGAAGATGGTTCTTGTTTGTTCTGCGTCAAATCAAGGCCCCTTGAGCAGTGAAATTCTAAGCACAAGGTGGGCAGCTGCTTTGGAGAAGCTATTACCTTTTGTTTGTTTCCCTCATTACTTTACTTAGTGACTTTTGTTTGGCTTCAGTCAAGTCCTGACAGTACAGAATCAACCAGTAAATGGGTTTTCAAAGGTGCGGCTCATGAAGAACCCCTGGGGCCACCTGGGGCTGCACTAGAAAGAAATAGACCCGAGTCTCGTGTTTCACTCACACTTAAGAATGTAGGCTTTAGTTCTTGAGACTATAAACGGGGATGGTAGGACGGACTGGAATCAGAAGACAAGGATTCTGGCCACATCGCTAACTGGTGAGCGACTCACATGTGCCACTTCACCTTCTCTTGGCTTCAGTGTTCCCATCTCAAATTGATCTAAAACTACCAACCCTCCCCTCGTTCTGAAAATCCAGTTCTTTCTGTGATCTAAGGTTCATTTCTAGCTCTAAAACTAAGCTTCTACAATTGCTATCTTTACTACTTGCAACACTAGTTTGGAAATAGGAAAGAGACCATCTACAAAGTTAGTCATCATTCTCTATGTAGCCCACCCTTTTCCACAAAGCAGAATTTGTTTTAGATTGGAGGTTAGAGTTCCAGTTGCGTTGGATGGAGAAACATCCTGAGTATCTTTACCTGGGTCTTCGCTAACTCTGCCTCTTCATCTGGGTCTTTCATATCTGAGATGGCTTCTCTCTCTCTCTTTTTTTAAGTTTATTTATTTTGAGAGAGAGAGGGAGGGAGGATCCCAAGCAGGCTCTGTACTGTCAGTGCAGGGCCTGACACAGGGCTCAAACCCATGAACCGTGAGATCATGACCTGAGCCGAAATCAAGAGTCGGACACTTAAATGACTGAGCCACCCAGGCGTCCTTGAGATGGTTTCTCTTAAACAGAAAGTTATCTAGAGCTTTAGTGGAAGGGTAATTATGTTAATTAGTATATCCATGCTAACAGCAGCCCAAATTTCAGTGACTTAACACAATAAAATTGTATGGCTTGCTCATCCAAAGCCTAACATAGATGTTCCTGGTTTGGAGGCTCTGCTGGGAGGAAAGCCTCTTCTCTATGCTGTGACACAGCTTTCCTCCATCACTGACTTTCACTTCAGAGCCCATGTTTATGGCTTGGGGGTGGGGGTGGAAAGAGAGAGAGAGAGAGAGAGAGAGTGTGTGTGCACAAAGAAGATGGCACCAGAAATTATGTGGTCCCAACCAGCTGCAAAGGAAGTTGAAAATGTAGTCTTCCTGTGTGGCCAGGAAGAAGAAACGGGTTTGGTGAGCATATAGAATTACCTCTGCCCCAGTAATTCTACTTCCTACTTTGGAGGGATGAAGAGAAAGAGGCCAAATGATTACTCTTAGCCCTCATGGTATAGCTGGGTAGATCTCAGAAGAAAATTTGTAATTTTTGTTGCAGTCCTCAAGACATTGATCCATGCTTGCCTTGTCATCATTTTTTACCACAGAAACATTATTTAGCCCCAGACTGTGGTTTTATTCCTTAATTTGCATCATGTGCTCCCAGTGCCTCATGGGAATAAATGGGAAATGATTTGGGTGACTGACAGCCTATACCCACTGACGCTTATACTTCCTTGAAAAGACCCAACCACATCTTAAGAGTTTGGAAGGGTAATAACCATGATAATAGTTAACATTTATTAAGTGCCTACTATGTACTTAGCACCATAGTAGGCACGTGTTAGGCCTACCTTATTGAATCCTCTCATTTAATCTTCAAGATTTACTTTTACCAAGTGACTTAGAAGCTGACTAATTTCTAAGGATGGATTTCCAAGTGATTTTGAGGAAAAGAACAATGATAATTCCTTTTAAGGTATTCTTCTCGAAACAGCAATCACTTGGATTGGTAAGTTCTGACCGGTTTGTGAAAACAGGGGTCATATGACTATAGAGTCCCATCTTGAGTGACTTGGTAGGAGCTTGGGGCTGGCCTGTCATCACTTCTGCTGGCAGATGGGGTTGCCCATCTGCTCTTCATTTTCATTGTTGCTTGCTCAGCCTGCAAGCTTGCAGTCAAAATGGTAGACAGATCTCTTTGTCCATCTAAGTGGACAGAACTGTTTGTCAAAGATGGAGGGCATCAGTATTCTCTTGGGGGGTCTTGGGGTCTGCTTCAGGGAGCTGTGCTTTGGGAGGGGTCCCTGACTGAAGAGGAACTGCAGTGGTTGGGAAGGTAGTATTAATGTATCCAGACACTTTCATGTGATGAAATTAGCGTCTCTGGTCATCCTTCCTTCTCCTGGAAGTAATGGATAGATCTCCTTGTCCAGCAAAAATCTCTCTGCTCCTAATGCATTACTCAGATTTATCCTATATAAAGGTATGTGGTTGAGGGATATCTGAATCCTTCCTTCTCTTCTCCACAGATCTAGAGATGGCCCTAAAGATACATTTCCCAGGGGCTCTTATGGGGCTGGAGTAAAGTGAAATAAGAGGTCATCAAGTTGTTGGAATGAAGACCTAGTTTTTAGGGCACCTCTTGCACAAAAGATGTTTTCATTTGGAATGGACACTCAAAAATATTTTGAGCACAGGTTTTCAAGGAAACTTTATGCCACAAAGACAATGGAAGACCTTTCCTTACACCCAAAGAACACCATCTAGTGATGCCAAAGGGAAGGTCAGAATCTGGACCGATAGCTTTTTAAATTACAGCCTCTATTTCAATGTCATTAGGATTTCTGATGAAAACAGGCTAAAGCAAGCGTCTTTTAAGGTGTAAAATCATAGCTTTTAGTTCCAGAAATACACATTTTAAATTTCCTGGCTTTACTCAACCATCCCAAAGGAGAAGGGAAAAGGCAGCTTGGCAAATGTTTTGAAGCTCTTCTAGCAGAACAGGGCAGATTTGCACAGATGCTCTTAACTGTGTACCTACACACTCCCCCCAGGCCTTTCCGGCCATGCATTTGGCCAGGGTGGCTTCCTGGAGCAGCCAGAGAAGGTGAGCTCCATCTTCTATCCATTCATGAGACAGCACACTGCTGGGCTGGGGGTGTGTATAGCCATATTAAACAAGACAAGATGAAAGAAACACCAGAGCAATTGACTTCACTTGGCTTCTTAGAAACATACACTTTGTGAGGGTGACATGGATCTTTCTCTCTGTTTTCTGATCATCAGGGATTATCTTTGGTCTCAGCAATCATACTGCAATGCTCTGACACCACCAGGGCCAACATCACCAAGGCCATCCCTCTCCCCCCCAACCCCCGTCTCTACAGTATGTATCCTGAGCGTGATAGTTATAAGATAATCAACTAGAGCCACTAAACAACTATATGGCATGTTAGTAAGGTCGTTTGATCTGAAAGTCTTTTGCTAAATAACCATAATAGCCATAAACTGCTAGAGATAGGTTAATGATGATCATAAAATTTATTACTGAAAGTATCTGTTATCTTCCTGAGGGATGCTCTCTCTTTATCACAGTTGGGCTGATTACATTTCCCTGGTTAACATTTCACTATGGCCTGGGTTTCACTCAGAGTCCCATAACTTGTCAAGAGTTGAGCCTGTCAGCCTGGAGCTCCTTTTGGGAATTTGATTTTATTAATACTTTACGGTTAGTGAGCTTTAATTAATGTTAAATGAAAATGGGATTCTAAAAGCATTACAGAAGACTTTTCACTTGGGCGTCAAAATGACTTACGGTGATTAATACGCTTTAAATGACCATCATAAGAGATCGTTTTAATTCCATTTTGATGGTAAGACATTGACTGGATATGTTTATAATTAAAAAAAAAAAGTGTCCCTGCGAGGAATTTCTGTCTGATCTTACCAGTAAGAAATGTAGCACTTCTGCTGAACAACTAGTCTGTCCTTAAGGGGTGGATGTAGGAAGAACATGCAAGAGTTTGTTGGTGGCCTGCCCTGTGTTATCGTGGGATTCATTATGGGATGCCTGAGTCAGCTTTATTTATCCATCCCTTTTCCCTTCTACCCACTCTGCTCAACACACACACACACACACACACGTATTCTGGAAAAAGGTGGAGCATAAACAAACAAAAGCTAACATTCCCAGAGAGTTTCTCGTGTGTCCGAGGGTGTGCTATTTATAGGCATGGTCTCATTTAATTCCCAGAGAAACTCCATGAGATAGGCCTTACACTTCTCCCCGTTTTACAGATAACACCAAAGGCTCACAGTGGTTAATGACTTGCCCAGATCTTCTGCTAGTAAGTGACAGAGTGGGATTTAACTGAGGGTTTTCAGAATTCGGAGTGAGTATATTATCCAGTTTTTCATGGACAAACAGATACAATTTCAAAGCCCTGCTTTCCTGCCAGCAAGCATCAGTGACCTGAGAGTCAGGACAGGTCTCCACCTCCATAAGGAAACAGGGCAGGCCAGGGGATCAGAGCAGGGGCCCTGTGCATCATGCTAGGCAAGCTCGGTGGAGGGAGGGAGAGGCTATGTCACTGGTCACCACGGCCTGGGAGCCAGTGGTTGCCCCTCCTACCCAGTATTTATGGGCTACCAGCTGCAGGGGGAGATATGAACTGCTGGCAGAGGGCTGTGTTAGGAAGATAGTCCTGACTCTGCCCTGTTTCATAAACATTGTTCAACATGTTTATTCTAATACTCTCCTGTCCATATTTCTATATAACCCATTTTTTAAAAGTTTTTTAATGTTTTTAAATTTATTTTTGAGAGAGAGAGAGAGAGAGACAGCGTGAGCAGGGGAGGGTCAGAGAGAGAGGGAGACAGAATCCGAAGACAGGCTCCAGGCTCTGAGCTAGCTGTCAGCCCAGAGCCCGACACGGGGCTCGAACCCACGAACTGTGAGATCATGACCTGAGCCGAAGCCGGACGCTTAACCGACTGAGCCACCCAGGTGCCCCTATATAATCTGTTTTCAAAATGGGTCTGAAACGTCACATAGAAGAGGAGATTCTTATCAATTCTGGCTTCTCCTTTCCCGGATCACTCAGGGCTACATTTTCACCCAGGCCACCCTGCCCCATCCCTGAGCCCTCCCTGGGACATGTGACCTCTCCCACTCCCACTGCAGGGCCTTTTCTCTCAGAGGGATACAAACTTCTTTGCCGGAGAGCCAGAGCCAAGCATCAGAAGGACACTGAGTGGTAATATGAAACAATACCAGCTCTTTTTGTAAGTGGGTGCTGGGTGCAAGGTACACAAGGCATGTTCTCTATCTGGTTTGTTCCTCACACCTGTTTCTCCACTATCAGTTTCTTCTGCCAAAACCATGCAAAGATGTCTGTAGCCACGCACGCCCCCGGGAGTGGTGAATGTGTTGATCACGAGTCTTTCGATGATCTGAGTGTGCAGCTCTCTGGGGTCTTGAGTATTAGAGAGCTCGATGGCAATAGCATTGAGGCCCCTCTGTGGGCCCGTTTTCTGCCTCACCTGGCCCCAGACCTGCAAGCTGGGTGGGACTGGGTGCTCTTATCCAATCTTCCCCCACCTCTACCCCACGAAGGGATTGGAGCTCTTTTTAGGGCTGTAATTTTCCATTCCTTTGTGTGATTATTGGATCATGTCTGCCTCCTCCTCCCACAGCTGTTCACTGCGGTGCCACCGGGGCCCAGTGTGTCTTTGGTCCTGGCTGGCCAGCAGGAGTGATGTCCTGAGTGGGTGTGTGAGTGACGATTTTACGGTCCCTGGGACAGCCTTGCGTGGGGGCCCTTGCTGATTGGTAGGAAGCTCAAGGTCAGCTGATGGCTTCTCATTCCTGTGTCTAATTTAAACAAAAGATGTTGGCAGGTTATCTGTGGAGAGTAATCTGTAGATGTGTGGGTCTTTCAGCTGCCACATGTTGGCCACAACTTGCACTCCCGTATCTGTCAGGACAGAGGAGCTGCTGAACTTCAGAGCTGAGAAAAGTAAACGCGGATGTGGAAACTGTCTGCTTAATTGGTTGAACTTTATAATGGGCCCTTCTGGAGCCTTGTGATCAGAAACTTCTCTCTCAGGTCCTGGGGGGTGAGGGAGTCGCTGTGACAGCTCATCCTCTAATGTCCCTGCCTCCCTGCTGTGCAGACTGCAGCCTCCTTCCTTCTTTCCTCCTGTGTGTGTGTGCGCATGAGTGTATATATCCGTGTGTGCACGCATGTGTCCGTATGTGAGTAGATGTGTCCATCTGTGCACATGCAACTACGTTTGTGGGAGTGTGTGCATATGTATGTTTATATATGTGTCAGCTGTGAATATATGTGTTTGTGGGTGGGTGCGTGTGCACAGGTGACCATGTGCCTTGCTGTGTTCATGGCTGTGTGCCTGTGTTTGTGGAAGTGTGTTTACCGGTGTGTGCACGTCTTGTCTGTATGCACACGTGGCAGTAACTTGGCCTTGGTGGGAATGCACCTGGCAGTGTGCACGTGTGTCTCTGTGTGTATGAGTGTGTGTGTGTGTGTGTGTGTGTATGCACACGTGGCAGCACTTTGGTGGGAATGTACTGGTGGTGTGCACGTGTGCATCTGCGTGTATGAATGTGTGTGTGTATGTGTGTGTATGCATGCACGGCAATACATCGGTGGGAATGAACCTGGCAGCGCGTGCGCACGTGTCTGCATACGCGCGCGTCTGGTCTGCGCATGCCCCAGCGGCCCCCCGCTGCGAGGGGCAGAGGCCGGGACTGTGCCCTCGTCTCTCGCGCGTTGATGTTATCGCTTCGGCTTCCAGAGTCTGGCAGGAGACGCAGAATTAAACGCAGACGCTCTGGTGCCAGAACAAAATCGTGAAAAGATTTGAAGCCCCCGTTCCCTAAACTTGCAGCCTATCAAACTGGAACAAGCCCGGCTTTGTTTTATTTCCTGCATTGAATGGGGGTAGAAGAGTCTGGAGCCACATTGGTTCTGATAGTAGAGCTGACTCTAAGCCAGAGAATTAAAATTGCTGAAACCCCAGGCAGAATGGAGACGGCAAGATGTAATGGAAAGGGGAAAAGCCTATATGAGAGGGGAAAAAGGCATTCTTACCTTGAGTTAGGGAGGAGGAGAAGAGGCAGCTTAATTTCTGAGAACTACAGAAGCACAAAGAGAAAAGAAAAAAAGGTGGTTCAGGCAAAGAAACCAGGCTGAGTCCCTGACCCCGCTTTGCCTTGGATATGGGGTCAGACAGGTGGGCGGGACCACCAATAAGTGCAGAAGAAACGGGGTCCAGTTCAAAGTGTTCTCCTGTCTAGCCCTTAATTTTGATGCTGGGGAAACAAAGGTCCAGCTGGGAAGTCACATCCTGGGGCCACAGCAGATCTGGGCCACAGGGACTCCTGGCCCAGTGCTCCCTGCACCTTGGTGCTCTAACAGGAGGCGAAAGCTGATTTCTCCTGGCGTCTCTCCATGTGCCCCAGGCTGTCTTGCTGTCTCCTTATTTTGCTCCCTGACAACAAATTTCCCCCCTTCTGTTTGGAGCCTCTGATCTTGAACTAGCCTCCCTCGAGATTTCTGCCTTTACTGTAACAATAGTGTTGGGGCAGTGATATCAACCTGGTCATATTTTCACCGATTATGACAAAAGTGTTTCTTTCTTCTTTTTCTCCCCATCATCCACCCTAAGGGAATTGATGACACTCGTTCCCCAGATCTGTAGCTGCCTCGGTGGCTGGCCTCCAGGTCAGCTGTGAATATGAAGTAGAAGGTATTTGTGGGAAGGTCATAGACGGCCAGGGGAGGAATGAAATGGAAGCAGCAGTGGGGGCAGGGGTTAAGAATCATTGCACTGCCAGGGGTGGGTCCCCCTGTGTCCTGGGGTCTGGCTCAGACCAGCCCCATGAAGTATAGATTGTTATCCCCACAGCTGTGTTCCTGAGACCTTGGCGGGCCCAGAGCCCCGTTTCTACTCTTGTACTGAGCCTCACTCTCTAGTGAGTCACCAGGTCAGGCCAGCAGGGATCTCCCCTGCTCTGTTCCACCCCTTCCTCCACACTCACCCTCCTGAAATGGGCACATCTGTATAGAAGACCAGCCCTTGCCAGGAAGGAACGCTTCCTCAGTCCAAAGAGCTGAGCAGTGATGGTGTTTATTTCCTGGTGTTTGTTGAGCAGTGATGATGACCTCATCACTGCCGACCCCATCCAAAGGAGCACTTTAATGGCCATTAAAGCCAAATTTCTAATCTTCTCAGGTTCAAATGACAACTCTTCCCTCTATCATCTTTTGCTAAGAAAACTTTGGATAATGAATCTCCTTCATTGGGATTTGTGAAATGAATTGGGATACACTCGTGTAGGAGAAGACTTTGTAGTTGCTAAAAAAGAACAGGGCAAATCTATAGAAAGAAAAGGTAGCCATGATATTGCTCTCTATTCTTTTACTTTGGTAGGTGAAAAAAGGCAGCTGTAGAACAGCATGAATTATTTGATTCCATTTTTATTACATAATGAGTGTATGTGTCTGGAAAACCATATAACCAGACTGTTAATGGTAGTTATCTTGGGGCAGTGAAGCTTAAGAACTTGTAATTTTTACTTTATGTATCTTTGTTCTCTCTCCCTATTGAGCATAAACAATTCTTTTTCAATGACAAAAATCTCTTATTACTATGGCGTAAATAAATATACTGTCAGTCTAAGATTGCAGGAGTTCATGGAAAGGGTGTTTTTTGTGTATGTGGGAAGAACGTGAGGTAAGAGGTTAGAACACCTGCCTTTTCTCTTAACCAGGGGTTTTACATCTTTTTTTGTGCCCTGGACCTTTCTGACAGTCTGATGAAGGCTTCGGCCCCCTTCTCAGCACAATGCTTTAAAAATAGAAAATGAACTATATATATAAATTACAAAAGAAGCCAAATATATTAAAATACAGTCATCAAAACATTAAAAAAACAAATTTGTGAGATAGTAATATATGTGCATCTTAATTAATGCATTAATATACAAAATCTAGCTGGAGGTCTAATAACTACTATAATTTAGCATTAGCAATTGAGCATACATGATATTTTAAGAAATCTGTAATGAGTGAATGTTACATGAAAATATCACTGATTGCCATTAGTGACAGAGTCAGATATGCTAATACTACTGTGGTCTGTTGCTTTCCTTCATAAGTGAATGATATGCTAAATTACAGGTAGGGATAGTGAAAACAAAGATGCATTTTTTCCTTCCCCATCCAATGTCACAGACTTGTGTTTGAATTTTCAGGCAAAGAACGAATGCTCTTAACTAGCTGTGAGACACTGAATGATACTATTCCGTCCCTGAGTCTCAGGCTCCTTATCTGCAAAATGAAGAGCTTAGTTATGGCAAATGCATATTCCCCTGTGTGTTAACTGTAACTTAATTCAGAGCGACTTGGTGATGCCTGTCGAAAACATTACTGAGATTGCCTCTGCGATCGATTGGAAAGGATGCCACGAGTGACTGGTGATGTCTGCCATGAGCAGATGAGAGAGAGAAAGAGGAGTGTGCATGGTGCAAATTTCCATTCTTGGACTAGACGAGCCTGTGGTCCCTTCCAGCTCTGAGATTCTAATAAGTCTGAAATTACTTATTCTCTTCTGACTGACTCTAATGGAAAATATGTGCCGTGCAACAGCAGCAGCAGCTCCTTCCTGAGGGATTTGTGTGTATGTGTGTGTGTGTGGGGGGGGGCATTGTTACCCCTCTGCCCCTGTAGACTGAGTCTTTGGATAGACTTTTCACTAAATGAAATTGTAAGCATTACCTCCAGTTTCAATGATAAAATGGGTACTGGGAACAAATTGTCTAGAAAGAAAACAAGAATTAGTAAACACAATCTTACAAATAAGCCATCTGGAGATTTATTTACATAAGAAATGAAGAAAGCCTTGGTATTTTCATGCTGGGGCTTGTTTCTCTAGCAAGTAGCCCCAGGGGAGTATTTATCATGAAGACACATGGAGCTTTTTAGCGAAGATTGCTGAAAGCTTGCAAAAGTGATGCTCTTTTGGTTCCTTAGTTGGGGACTGGGAAGGAGGAGAAGAGACAGAGTAGGAGTCACCAAAAAAAAAAAAAAAAAAAGTTTTTGAATGAATTTTAGCAGCTGGGATTTCAAAATAGTTACAATGTGCTCACACCGTGGTTTTGAAATTACACATTATCCCCAAAGTGCCAAATGAGAACAATTTTCCCATAACAAGGTCAAATTTGGAGGCATTAAGCCATCAGGCAAATGCAGAGGGACTACAGAATAGTGCTGAGGGCCCCAAACCTTGACACGATTTGTTCAGCTGTGGGAGGAGAGGTCTTTCCAGCCCGGGGAGCCCCCTGGGTGTCAGACCAGCTCTGCAGAACCACTTGTCTCCCTCTGCTAGCTTGTCCCTTTTCCCAGGGTCCACTCAGGAAGTGCACATGGAAACAGTCCTCTCTTCCGGGGTATTCCAGCCACATGACCTGTCTTCCCACCCACCAGGAGTGTTCTTCCATTTGAGGAGGACAACACAGGGTAGATGAGTGGGGTGGGGAGGAGCCCACAGGTGATGGAGCTCACCAAGTCCCAGTGCCCATGTTGGAGAACACACAGACCCAGGTTATACCACCTGCCATGCTCACAAAGTGACAGTCTGGATAAAAATAGCCTCACTGTGTCTGGACAAGCCCTGTTTGGCCAATAAAATACAAATTAATAAGACAACACTTGGACTGACTTTACAGAAAGAGAACTTTCTGCTCCTGGACTGGGCTGGGTTGTAAAGTATCTTACATGTTTGCTCTGGCAATTGTATAGCTTAGGGCAGCAATGCTTTATAGGGGCAAGAAGAGGCAAGACCAAAAGGGCTGAGCAGGTCTCCTGCCCCAGGGCCCCTAGAGTCAGAAACAGCTGCTAGAAGAGGACAGAGGACGGGAAGTGAAGCTTGAAGAGTGAACATAGCTGGAAGGCACCCAGCAATTCAGAGCCATCAGCATAGAAGATAATTACCTGCTGACAGGTCTCTGATGTGTACCTGGGGGTGTGTGTGCATGTGCATGTTTACATGCGCGCGCGCGCACGCACACACACACACACACACACACACACACACACACACCCAGGCTCTGGTTAGCCATGACTTTACAGGCAACTTGGGGGCATATTCCATATTCCATACCTGGGCAAGAGGGGGAAGGGCTCATAAATAAAGATCCAGAATGCTTAAACATTGTACCCTGAACAAATCTGCAACTAAACTCGAATATGTTAAAGATGCAAGGAGAAACAAAATTTGAAATGTGGGAAGTCTCTGGAAGAGGTAGGTTGAGAGCAGTGCTCTGGGCCAGTGCCTGGCTTGAAGGAGATGTTTCTGAAAAGGTTGTAAAGGAGTCCAGGATCCATTGACCAACTGCTTGAAGGGAATTATAAGAAGAAAACCAATACGGATGGCAAATACGTGGCCAGGCTCTGGGGCTAAGGGCCTTAGCCCTTGAACCTCCATGGTTCATCTCACTGGAGGCACTGTTTGTGGATGCATTTATAAGATGAACATTTTGAGGCTGAGAGAGGGTAAAGTGAATTGCTTGAGGCTATAGAGGGAGACTGGGATTTAAACCTACCCAGCCTGCTTCCCAAACCTGCCTTCTTAGCTCTTACTTAAGCAAAGGTGACCTTGACCTTATTGAAATGAGAAACAGGGGCCATGTGAAGTAGGAGGAGCACTGGAGTACGAGACCTCAGCTTATGAAGCTAAGGACCTCCCCAGCATTGGGCGAGTCATCGTTATTTTTGTACATTCTTCCTGGTATCATAATCGTTTTGATTTGTCATTATCAATACGTGGAATTGGGTGATAAGGTTGTAGCATTTTGGATTTTGTTTTTCATATTCTTAAAGAGGTATTTACAGGGCTCTGAAAGTGAGTTCACACAACAGTGAACAATAGTGAAATTTCACAATAGTGAAACTGTGAATAGTGAATTTGGCAGGTGTCCCCAGACCATGTACTTTTCGTATCCAATGTGGACGAAATGCACATCGATGGTACTCTAAATTTAAAATGTTTCTAAATGAATTTTTATGCTCCTGTTCTGATATCACATACATGTATTTGAAAACAGTTCCATATACGTGAAGGAGACAATTAAGATTATTTAAGACACAGATCATGCTTCCTGGGCCAGCGTGGTTAGGAAGGTATGTTTCAATCCTAAAATGAGAGAGGAATGGATACTTTTCAAGTAACACAAGGAACACCAAATGGAGCTCTTGACTTTCTGTGTAATCCAACATCATACCATCCATCCAGTGTGACTCGTTCAAGGATGAAAGTAGAGCTCCAGGAAATGGCGGTCTAATTTGACCATTAAGAGTGTCAGGCTAAGAGTCTCTCAGGTGAGGTAATGGATATGACTGGTTCCATCAAAGTCATTCTAGAAGGCATGGCTTCAGAGTCAGGCGAGCGAAGGCATAAGTTCAGAACCCTGTTTTCCACTTCCAGTTCCCATTATTGAAAGCCTCCACTGGTTCCTTTATGATGCCAGTTGGGGGAAATGTGATCAGGGAGAAATGAAGCTTGCAGCCCTACTGATGAGTTACATAGATGCTTTCTCCCCAGGCTCCCACCTCCAAAAGCAGAATTGGCTCGGCTGAAGTCACTCTTGCTTTTTCAGTCCTGACGCCGGGAGCAGCAAATTCCACAGGCACTTGGTAGGATTTTATCTGATTGTCCCTCTCAGGCACTGACATAGTGTAACTCGTTTGCTGATGGAAATGAAAGGTAATGTAATACTGATATTATGCTACTTTTCCATGAAAGCCCATAAGTAAGAATCATGTTTGTTTCCCATTCATCTTTTTCTGTTTCTGAAATTTGCAAAATTTAACCAGAACAAATTTGTGTTCTCTGTCATTTTGGAACTGGTAGTGCTGGAATTTTCTAACATTCCTGGTATTTTCAACTTGCGTGCCACGTAGATTTCTTTTTTTCTAGAAATGAATTAGCTCCTGGAGTTGCAGATACAGAGGCGGGTGATACCACATCTTCCTGTGTCTTGAAACGCAAGGACCTACCTGGGGAAGGCAGAGGTGTTTGGTGGTTTCCTTTCACTTCTCCTGGTATGTGAGTGAGATTACATTTTGGGTGACAATTCTGTCTTCCCTTGCAAGGACAATATTGTGCATTTTGCTGAGCTTTCAAAGAGAGTGCAGGCGGCGAAGATTCAATAATTATTGTGAGTAGAATCTAGTAGGCTTACAGTTCCAACTTGTTTTGGGGCTCAACTTCTGGAAGGCAGCCTACAAAAATAGCAATTTACAGGGGGAAAAAAGCAGGTCCTGAGGCATTTGGTCGGGGCAGACATTAGTTCCATTTAGGGTTTAAACCAGCCCACAGTTAATTGTAGGTCTCTTGCATTAGCTTGTAGGAGCAGTAAAAGCATGTAATTTGAGCTAATCTGATGGGCAAGTGAACTGGGTACTTGGTGCCAAGTGAGACCGTGAAACAAAAGGACACATGTGTTTTCAGGAAAAAAAAAAAAAACAAAACGAACACAACATAGTTTCAACTGTTGCACACGTGAAACTCTGGAGAATTCTTTGGAAGGTTTGTCATTTTAGAAAAGGACCTTTAGGGTACAGTGGACGAAGCTGGGAGCTCAGTTGGGCCTTTCAATTGGGCGGTGACACATGTGGTCAGGATAATTTGGGGGCAGCTTTCAGAGGGGAAGTTTTATTTCAACCGATCGTCAAGGACTTCATTAGAAAACCCCTCTATCTTGTGGGTCTTTGCATCATTTCACCTGACTGTACATCAGAATCCGGTCCCATCCCTATCGAGTCTGATTTAATTAGTTTGGAGCGAGGCTCAGGAGCCCTTGCTTTCTAGAAGTAGCCCCAGAGGAACGCAATGTGATGATTGTAGTTAGGATTAAGAACCCCTGATCTAGTAGCAGATATGGCTTAAGGAGGGTGAGGTTCATGGACATAATTTAAATTACCTGAGAGGACAGTGATACAAGGCCAACTGTGACGTTGTAAATGGATTTTTGGCATTTTGCAGTGATGCCGTCTTGTTGGTCCATGGGGCAGGATTTGTGTTCCTGAAGGGTTAATGCCCTGGTGGATTTTCTAATGTCATCCATCCGACTTCCTCAAAGCATAAATGTAATGTGACCTTAAGTCAGATCTGCTCCAGTGGGTTCCACCCCAGAGCAAGCCCTCCAAAGAAGATGATTCTGGATCCTCTTTGTCCAATCCTGAGCCTCAAATGGGGCTTTACTATGTCCTTTTCTTGGCAGGGCTGCCCTCCTGGGGCCTAAGGCGTGAGTACCTGTTGGTAAGCAGGTTTTAGGTTAATAAAACAATTAGGTAGTTTCATCACTTAAGACAGAAATTATCCATTTTAGCAAAAAGGTATTAAACCCCTAGTTTAAAAACGGATTAAATCAGTAGTGTATTTTGAATACATTTTGCTAACTTAACTCAATTTTTAAAAAACTTTTTTAAATGTTTATTCGTTTTGAGAGAGAGAGAGAGAGAGAGAGAGGGAGTGGAGGAGGGGCAGAGAGAGAGGGAGACACAGAATCCAAAGCAGGATCCAGGCTCTGAACTGTTAGCACAGAGCCTGACGTGGGGCTTAAACTCACGAACTGTGAGATCATGACCTGAGCCGAAGTCGGACGCTTAACTGACTGAGCCACCCAGGCGCCCCACTTAACTCAATTTTTAATGTAAGAGCTTGTGTTAAAATCAGGCATCTTCGGGGCACCTGGGTGGCTCAGTCAGCTAAGCATCCGACTTTGGCTCAGGTCATGATCTCAGTTTGTGGATTTGAGCCCCGTGTCAGGCTCTGTGCTGACAGCTCAGAGCCTGGAGCCTGCTTCGGATTCTGTGTCTCCCTCTCTCTCTGCCCCTCTTCCAGTCTCTCTCTCTCTCAAAAATAAATAAACATTAAAAAATCTTTTAATTAGGCATCTTGATTTTACTATTAAAAGAAAAATTTTGTAAGGGCAAAACATTTAATACCCAAAATGTGTCATTTGGGTTGAATTGCAGGACTAGAATCCTCAAAAATTAGAGGCAGAAAATTAAATAGTAACTTAAACATAAGCTATTCTATATCTTGAAAATGAAAAAAATTTTTAACACCCTACAGGGTAATAGGGCTCATCAGAAAAGACTCTTAAAAAGGCAGTCTTCTCTGTTGCAGCGTAAATATTAATCCCACATCAGAGAAGCAATGGGTATGTTGTTTTTATGCTCCAGATGTTTATATGGAAAGTGGAAATTGAATCAGTAAGTCATTTGCAAACTTAACAGTTGTGATCTCCCTGGAGAGCATTGCAAACATCATCTCTGGTTTCCTCAGGTGTGTGCAGTTAAGGATCTTCGGGCAAACCAGATGTGGGAGGTGGAATGGCAAAAACAGTTTCTTAACAGACACTTAAAATATTTATAAAACATCCATATATAGGCAGGAGTGCTGTGAGTCAGTAACTGATAATTTTGTGAGTGTTTTCATCTACATGATTCTCCTGGAAGGATCTAAACGATTGGCCTGAGGGGGCTCCATTCCAGGACCCAAGAAGAGTCCTCTCCTCCTTCTCTCATTTAACAAATATCCTCAAATTCTGTTGACACTTAAGGAACATTTATGGAAGGAGGACTCTGTGTTATTTAAGGCTCTCCAAAGATATAGAACCAATAGAATGTATCTCTCTATCTCTATCATCAAGCATATATTTGTGTATATATATACGATATGTATTATATGTACATGTACATATATAGTGCTACATGTATATATGTACTATACATGTATATATGTGTTATATGTAAATACGGTAGTGTGTGTGTGTGTGTGTGTGTGTGTGTGTGTGTGTGTAAAGAGGTTGTAAAGAATTGGCTCGTGTGATTGTGGAATCTCACAAGTCCAAAATCTCCAGGGCATGCCGCAGACTGGAGACCCAGGGAAGAGCTGTCACTGTGGCTTCAGTCTGAAGGTCGCAGACAGAAGCCCTCTTCCTTAGTGGATCTCAGTCTTTTTTCTATTAACGTCTTCTCCTGATTGGGTGAGGCCCATCACATTATGGAGAGTAATCAGCCTTACTCAAAGTCTACTGATTTAAATGTTAATCTCATCTATAAAATACCTTCACAGAAACACCTGGAATACCGTCTGACCAAATATCTGGGTATTATGGTGTAGAAAGGTTGACAAATAAAATTCACCATCATAGACAGAGTCCTTGTGTGTAAGATAAGTGTAAGGATTCTGCGCGGTGGGCTTGCTGGCCCACCTTGCTTATGCTCCCACACTCTGTCATCGCCAGAGGATGCTTGATGATGTTCCGCCTGAGGTCCAGTCAGTTTGACAGGTGGGGGTTACCGGGTGAGGTTCCACAGTCAAGGGGAGGAGCTTCTGACCTCCCTCACAATTTCCTTCCAAGAGACGAAACGGAAATTTATTCAAAAAATTAGCAGTGCACGTGTGGAGTTCAGAAAGCAGAAGGAAACTTTTCTGTTACTTTTATCACACAGCAAATGCATGTCATCACTAAGTCTACAATGGAACCAATTTTGACTCTGCTAAAGCGTTGTTATTTCCTTTCCCTGCATCTTGACCGTGGGGGAGGAGGGATCTTTGACGGCTGTAATTTTAGCATAAATAGGACAATAGTGTAGTTGGTAGTAACAGTGCAAGTTGATTTGTTTCTTTGATGATGACCTTCCATTACCGCCCCTGGTTTCCAACAATGACCTCTGCCGCCAAGGTGACACAGAGGCGGCCATCAGAACGCCAGTTCCTGCAGTCTTATCTCTGACAAGAATATTCTTCGAGGCTAAAAATGTCCATACGCAGTCCTAGCTTGAGAGAGATTTATAGCTTGGAAAATCTGAGTACAATCTCTGCAGCCATTTTTCAACCGAGAGTGGAAAAAACCCACATTTCACACTTAAAAAGCAATTTGGGATTTATTTTTGGTTCTTTGATAATTCAGGGAGACTTTGAAATGCTTGACATCTCGTTGCCTCTCAACATAATTGAAGACAAGCTCCAGGTTGGGAAATTTAGGGGAGAGTAGAATTTGAAGCAAACATTTTAGAAGGCGGAAGTTAAGGGTGCCATTATCTCTTTAAAAAGAGATAGATTTATTTTTGTTGTTTATTTTTTTGTTGCAATATTTGGAGTTTCATATTGGGTATCCCTGTTGTATTTTGCTTGGTGGAGTCTGGTAGATGTGCTTCAGGTCTTGTCTCAGTACAAGGAAGTAATGCATTTAAAGAGGTAAATTTAAAAAATCAGTGTTAGGCATGTGGCTAGACTTAAGGATGAGGGGTGAATTACTTCTATTTGGGAAAAATTGTTTGAACCTGAACCCAGTAACTTTTGAACATCTCACATAAACAGAATCCTATACTACATGGCATTTTCTGTCTTCTTTCACTTAAAGTTATGTTTCTGAGGTTAATGCATGTCATAGCACCGTGTCGGGCCTTTGAGCCTCTTTCTAGCTGCATACTAGTCCATTGTATAGATATGCTATATTTTATTTCTTCATTCATCAGTTGATGGACATTTGGGTTGCTTTCACTTTGGGGGCTATTATAAACAGTGTAAATATTCATACTATTGACATACATATTCATGATAGTACGTAAGTATTCATGTACAAGTATTGGGTGGATGTCTGTGTTCATTTCTCCTGGAGACATGCCTAGGGGTGGAAATGCCGAGTCACAGGGTGACTCCATGGCTAGCTTTTTAAGAAACTGCCATATGTTTTTGTGGCTCACACCTGGAGATGGACAAAGTTATGCTTAGGCATTGCCAGTGTCCGCGTGGGTGACGGGAGTGACCCTGATCGAGGGTCAGAACGTAAAATGGAAGAGAGGAGTGCCTCAGACTAAGGAAGTTTTAATAAGGGTGGGTTTTCATAATCATTTGTCCATTCAGAGCAGTCTGCAGTTGTGAAGCATCTTGTGTAGAAGTGAAGACATTAGCGTTCTGAAAGATTTGATGCGATCCATTTATAAAGCTTCCTACAATGCCAAATGCCTAACTTAGTTTTTAGGATTTGGTTTTTGCATCAGAAAGCAAAGACCGTACCCCCCACACCCACAAGCTTTCCAAATCAATATCCCGTGTGGGCCTTCGAATAAAAACAATCTCTGAGTCTGCCTTCAGTTCAATGCACCAATGATGCTTCCTTGACCCAATGAGGGAAACTGTCAGTTCACCGAATGTTTGACCTCTGCCTGAATTCTGCCCTGTATGTGAAGCTTATAATGAACTTGGTTGATTTTATGCAAAGCCCCTTTAATAACATGGGAGGCAGTGTTTGGGGACCATTTCTGAAATTGACCTTTGATAAATTGAAGATCTACGATAGGTGTGTTAATGTTACTGTCAGATGCTTCATTTTTCACTTTTAAATGTCTGAACGTGAATACCTTAGGAATTTGAGATTAGCCTTGGTATTAAACCTAAAATGGTTAATTCCATGAACGTTGGCCATGAGGATTCCTTTCCCTCTTCGTTAGTAGAAAGACGATATTAGCTTGTGTAATTATATCCCTAGGTGGCATTAACCACAGAATTGAAGGTTTGGCTTCCTTCTGGCAAACAAACCTCCGTTTCTGACTTGACGCTCGCACAGCTCACTTGTATAATCATGCTACATGTGAGGGTGGAAATTAGATCTAGGGTTGCTGATTTATATTCCATGAGCTGAGTTTTCCTGTGCCAGCCCAGAAAAATCTTAGCATTGCTGAAGTGTTCAGGTTTTTTTTTTTTTTTTTTTTTTTTTTTGTGGCTTCTGCAGACCCTGTAAATGATCCAGGAGGCCAGATTTTGGTACATTCCCCCCACAAGTTCTAATTATGGATGTAACGACGGGAGAACATTTGAAGCAAAAGCCTAAATACGAAACGTGGACCTTCTTGCTTTTAAATGAAAAGGTCAGCAACCCAGTGTCAACAGTTTTAGACAGCTTGGGTTATACCCTCTAAGAAATAATCAAAGTCAGCAAGAAAAAACAAACCCAGACCATTCCGCTGCTCATAAATGAAGGAATCCAGTTGTCGTATGTGTTGTAACTGACACGACCTGACATGCTCATTTTTTTTTTTTTTTTAGTCTTTGGGTTTTGAATAATTGCTTCTTGCAGAAAGCCTATATTTTCTGTACTCCGTGGTTGCCAAGCTGTACTTGACTTTTAAAAGAGAGTCAAAGGAACGTATCCTTGTGAGAAATTGCTGCTTTGTGAAGTACAAATGAGAGGTTTCATGATCTTTGAAGCTACGAAGGCCAAATCCGGCTCAGAAACCCCATCGCCAGCCTGCATTTTATAGTCTTCGTTGCTCTACTAAATGGCACTGTCCCTTGCTGGAAGTGGGGGAAAAAAGATGTCATGGAGGGGAAGGGTCCAGCTAAGTGACTCTCCGTCTGGCTCAGAGTGCAGAAAGTGCTCCCTGACCATTGTGGTCCAGAAGTTGGGCTGAGTGGCGGATTACGCCAAAACTAAACCAGTGGTTCTCAACTGGGGACAGTTTTGTCCCCGAGGGGACAGTGGGCAGTGTCTGGAGACATTTCGGTTGTCATAACTAGAGGGGAGTGGGGAAGCTACTATACTTAGCGGATAGAGGCCAAGAGATGCTGCTAAACATTCTATACTACACAGGACAGTCCCCGGCCCCCACGACAAAGGAACATTCTGCCCCAAGTCAACAGTACCAGGTGTAGAAATGCATGCATATACGCACACACACAATATATACATATATATACACACAGTTTATTTATTTATTTTGAGAGAGAAAGAGCAAGCACACGTGCAAGTGAGTGAGGAACAGAGAGAGAGGAAGAGAGAGAATCCCGAGCAGGCTCCACACTGTCTGCACAGAGCCCAAAGTGGGGTTCGATCCCACAAACCTCGAGATCATGGCCTGAGCCGAAATCAAGAGATGCTCAACTGATTGAGCCACCCAGGCACCCCTGGAGGGGTTGCTCTTAATACCAGATGTGAAGTTTCCTACTCCACTCTTCGTAGCGGGAGGTGGTGGGGGGAGCGGAGAACAGAAAGGAGACCCAGTATCTTCCTTCCAACAAAATGTTCTCTTTATTTGGCACCTCATTTCTTGGGGCTGCTCTTAAAGACAGCGTTGGAATCGTCAGGAGCAGGAAGCAACCTCTCCTACCTGTAGGGGGGCTGTGGAGCCAGCGCAAACACACAGCCTCTTCCCACCCTGCTCAGTAAGCCATTGGCAAGATCCTGCAGGCCCGGAATTATTTTTTCTTTCTTTCTTTCTTTCTTTCTTTTTTTTTTTTTTTGTCAAGTGTTTCATAAAATGCTTTTGCCCCAGGTTAACTTTCCTCTTTTTTGTTGTTAAAAAAAAAAAGGTGTTTTTTTTTGTTTTTTCGTTTCTTTGGCGAGGAATTACTCTCTAAGCCTTCACCTTTCTCGGAAGGCAAACACTTTGATAAACAGATCAGAAAGTTGTCCAAAGTCACCATAACTGTGTGGAAACTTGCTGACATGTGAGTATTTCTGCTCAGCCACAACTGCAGTCAAACAAAACCACATCCATTGGCTTTCTAGAACCAAAATATCTAAGCATCCTGGGGGCTGACCATGGCCTGTGAAACAGTGTGTAAGCCAAGGTGGACCACTCTGTGGGCTCTGATGCCCCTTCCCCCTGGGTAAGCACCACTGATTTCTCAGGGCAGCTCCAGGCAGGAGAAAAGTGAACAAAAGACATATGTACAGAGACCTTTATGTTTTAGTTGACTTCCCTCCTTTGCTTTTTAATTCAAGAGAGAATGGCACAAGTGGAAGGGGTAATCACCTACCCCTTCCCCCATGGTTGTTCCAGACCCACCATGGTTGTGTCAAAAATTGGTGGTGGTGATGGTCGGGGGGTAGGGGAGTGGGGTGGGGAGTGGAGCTCTTGGGATCTGGAGGTCTTTATCTCCGTAACATCCCAAAGTGAGCCAACCCTCCTTCCCACCTTCCCACTGTCAGCAAACATTGATTGCATTACCCAGCACTGATCACCAGGAAGAATGGGAAATTGAGTTAAGCATGTTTTCTGCCCTGTGCTCTGTAGGATTATCTTATTTAATGTTCAAAAACAATCCTAGGGGTGGAGAACTTTTATTATCCTTCTTTTGCAGATGAGGAAATTGGGGCGTAAGAAATTAAATGATCTGTTGAAGGTCACAGAACTAGTAAGTAACTATGTGAACATCTGAACTTAGGCAGATGCCTTTGTATTTTCTAGATTCTGCCATACAGTAGGAGCGCCACAAATGTCCCTGAGCTGAAATTTTGTCCACATATGAAGTGAAAGCATGTATAGGCATTTCATGTATAATTTCAACTCCACGTGCTGAGCAAACCAACAGTCAAATCTCAGGGATCGATAGCACGTGTGAGATGGTCAAGCAGAGTCTGTCCCTCCCAGCATGTCCAGAGGTGTGTTTTGGAAGTGGCCACATCTTGCTCAGTGAATGATTCTGATGCTTAATTTTCTAGGGGTGCCTGGGTGGCTCAGATGGTTGAGCGTCTGACTTTTGATTTTGGCTCAGGTCATGATCCCGGGTTGTGGGATCAAGCCCTGCAGTGGGCTCCGTGCTGAGCATGGAGCCAGCTTGGGATTCTCTCTCTCCCTCTGCCCTTCTTCTGCTTGTGCCCTCTCCTTCTCTCCTCTCTCTCTCTAAAAAAAAAAAAGATCATTTTCTATCTTGGACCCTTGGACCCTAAATTCAGACCATCGATTTGGCCATGGCTCTCAATGGAAGAAATGGGCATCTGTCTCAACACTGGAGAAAATCCTGGTCAGGGTGCCTTACAGGGACCCACGTGGCCTGGCCGCAGGAGACACAACATGATCTAGAGCGGCACTGTCCAGGACTTTAGGTGGCTCCAGGGCCCTCAGAAAGTGGCTAGTCTGAGTTAAGACGTACACTAGGTGTGAAATTCACACTGGACTTTGAAGACTTAGTACAAAAAAGTCAAATATCTCACTCGTATTTTTGTATGTTGATTCCATATTAGGTTAAGCAAAATATATTATAGAAATCAATTTCACCTTTTTATATTCTGAATGCAGCAAACAGAAGATTTTAAATTACTTGTGTAGCTGTGCTCATATCTCTACTGGACACAGATGGGCAGTTTAGTGAGTTTTCAAGGAAAATATGGTTCAATGTGCTAATTTTGTGGCCTGATTCCCCCCACCCCAAACGAGAATGCAACTCCATTATAATTGTCAAAATAATCCTGGGAAGCAGGCGTTGTTACATTTTTACAAATGAAAAATACAGTGTTCTGGCAAGGTTAGATTATTAGATTACTCTTGTAACCATTGATGAGTGTACCTGGGAGTTGAATTCTTGTTCATTTGAATTCGACCCTGGTTTCTTTTCCTTGTAGTTTGTGAAAAAGAAAACCAGAGAGTGAAAGAGAAGGATATGTGACCACCCTTTTAGTCAAGTACACACTGAGGCCACAAACTTCACAAGCATTTTCTTACCATTGCTACTTCCCTAAGTGGAGAAAGTATACAAATTCCAGTGAGTCGTGGGTTCTGGTTAGTTGCTCTTCAGTTAATCCAGGTTTCACGGAATATTTCAGTTTTAAAAGTTTCTTGTAAAAAGCAGAGAACACAAAAAAATAGAAATTTGAAAGACGACAACCTATTCTCCCATTTTATTGAGATAAAACTGACATCCAACATTGTCTTAGTTTTGAAAGTACAACACGATATATATTGCGAAATGATCACATTTAGTTAACATCTACCACCTCACAGTTAGACATTTTTTCCTTGTGATGAGAACTATCAAGAGTTACACTCTTAGTTACTCTCAATATACAATACAGTCTTGTTAACCATAGTCACCATGTTGTACATTACATGTACATTACGACTTGTTAAATTGTAGAAGGAACTTACGTCTGCAGTTCCTCTCCCCTGTATTCTTTTTTTAAAATTGTTTTTTGGGGTGAGCACAAGTGGGGGAGGGGCAGGAAGAGAGGGGGACAGAGGATCTGAAGCGGGCTCTGCGCTGACAGCGGTGAGCCTGGTGTGGGGCTCAAACTCACAACCATGAGATCATGACCCGAGCAGGAGTCAGACGCTCAACTGACTGAGCCACCCAGGTGCTCCCTCACCCCCCGTATTCTTGATTCACCATCAGAGAAGGCTCTTCTGGGGACTCTGTATCCAATTTGCTTTTGTTCCATGGACGTTAGTAGTTAGGAGAGCTTTTTAGCTGACTTTGTCACAGTCCCCATGCTGCAGCCTGCCTCGAGGTGTGCGCCTACATGGCTTGGAGTACTGCTGAGATATTCACTTTCTATGGTGTAGACCAAGTGGGTGGCCCTTTTTATTTTTCGAATCTCCAGCCAAATGTGAATAGAAACTAGCTTTTTGTCCTGTCATGTTTTGGATTGGTATCTTGACTGCCAATCAGAAGATCCCCACCTGTATCGGTCCCTCCGTTCATGCTTAGTCTGTTTTATGATGACTTACTGCTTTGGGTGAAAATCGTGTTCCCCATCCAAGTTGGGCAAAGCATTGGGGCAGTCAAGCCACGGGCCGCCCTCTTCCTGCACAATATGCATAATTTTGATTTTGGAACAATTAAAATTGAGAGACTGAAGAACATGTTTGAACACCAGTAATGCAATCCCTGGTTAATAGATGACAGAAGGCCACGGAGGCAGCTGGTGGCAGACGTGGGACTTGACCCAGGGTCTACTGCTGTCTACACTGCCAAAGTCTGCGCCTTTTCTCAAGTGGGTGGTGCTGGGTTGGCTGGCTTCGGGCTGGGGCTGAACTCTAGGCGTAACAGCCATTACGTTTGCATCCACGTCTGCGTTCATACAACGAAAGGCATCTTGTCCCTCTAGCATGGGTCACTTAGCTACAAGTTGCTACCTAATGTGACAGATGACTGAATGGAACAAGTGAAAATAGAGTCTCTATTTACAGTCCTGCCCAACCTCCTTGGCCCCAGACTGACATCTTCAATCACTTGACGTTCCTGTCTGAAGGTCTGGTGACAAAACCTAATACGTGCCAGATCTTGCTCTAAAGGTTCCTTCCATATGCTCAAACTCCTTTAATTTTTACAATAACTCATGGAGCAGTCATTATCATTATCCCCATTTTATAGATAGGGAAGCTGAGGCATAGAGAAACAAAGGAGGCTGCCCAAAGTGGCACAGTAAGGTAGATATCAAAGCCAGAATCATCAATGCAGGTGGAGGCCACTTTAGAGTCTTTCCGGTAACCACTGCCCTGGGCTGCCCGCTCTGCAAACCCCTCACATGTACCGGGTTCCAACTGAATACCTGTCCTCATCCTCGACCAGCCCTTTTCTTGCTGTCCCATTTCTCGGAACGGTTTTGTCACTCTCCTCGCTAGTGACTGGTGGGAGACTGGGGGTAAAGCACCTGCTACCTTCATGTACCCAAAACATTACCAAGTCTTGTAGATGTTACCTGCTCAGGGTTTTCTACTTCTTTCTGTTTCTTTCCATCACGGCCGCCAGCGTGGCGCTCAGGTGCTGGTTACAGCTTTGGGTGGTAAAGCATTAAGGGGGAGGAGGGGCTTCCAGTGGCATCCGAGCTCAGCCTCTCCTTTCCCAGTGGAGAGGTGTTGCCCTCGAACCTGCGACAGTCTCCTGTCCGACCTGCCAGCACCCCCTCTCCTTTCACCCCAGTCCTTCCCACTCTGGGCGTAGAACTGGCCTCGTGAGGAGCAACCCCTAGTGCTGACTTAAACACATACTGTGACTCCCCGGCCATGCGGAAGGCCATCGAAATCCCCCGATGAAGCCTAGAGGCTGTATTTTTAGCAAGCTTCTCAGGTGTTTTGGAAGGCTGCTTGGTTTGGGGATCACTTCTTGTTTACCGTCCCTTCAGGCCGTCTCTGTCCTGCACAAACGCCCTCATTGGCTCTTTCCTGCCATGTAGTTAGTGCACCGCTCCGCTGGCGTGCTCAAGGCCAACGCCTCGTGTGGGACAGTTTTTCCAATGTCAGTCCAGCTGCTCCTCCACTGTACCTTCCACTCCAGCGGCTCCAGACCACACATCTGGGGGGACGCACAAGGAGACTGTCCACAGTCTGCGCGGTTCAGCCAGCAGGGGGCCTCTGCTGAGGCGGGGGTGGGGGGGCGTTCCCGAGGAGACCCTGTGAACGAGTGTGGGGGATGCCTCTCTAGTCAGACTACATGATGTCTGGGAGCTCCCTAGGTCCTGGGAACGCGTGTGCTGAGCATAACCCCTTCTCAAGTGGTGTTTAGACTTTAGTTTTGATCACTGTCTATGTTGTTTTTGCTCAGGGCCCAACTCCCTAGGTGCAAGAGTTTGTTTTAAATTCTATTATCGCAAAATCGAGGAGCGTTGTATTCGTAGGATCAGAACCTTCCAGGAGCAGAATTCCTCACTGTCAAGTCCTGCTTTGCACTCTGTGTATTCTGGACTTACCTGTGCTGGGAGGCTTGCTGTTCCTGGTGGTCTCTCCACCCCTGGAGGACACACAGGTGACTCTGACTCCCTGATACTTCCCACGGCCTTTCCTTTGCCTCTGTTGTCACCTGTCATAGTGTGGGCTTCATGACGCAGCTCTAAGACACTCTCTGAACCTGGGCACAAATAGAAATCTGTGAGGAAAGCTGTGACCGGCTTGTCAGAGGGGAGCCCTGCTCTCCTGTCTCCTCCTTGTATGTTGCACCTTCAGAGGCACACCCAGAGATAGGACCCCTCTCCTTATGTGCCCCTTCCTCTGGAGGGAACAGACAGGACACCTGAAATCTGTGGGTCAAGTTTACTCATTTATACCTTCAATCACTTGACATTCATTGAATGTCACACTACAGTCACACTTCTTCCTTTCCTTTCCTTTCCTTCCCTTTCCTTCCCTTTCCCTTCCCTTTCTTTTCTTTCTTTCTTTTCCTTTCCTTTACCTTTCTTTTCTTTCTTTTCTTTCTTTCTTGTTAGAGTGCGCACATGCACAGGAGGGGCAGAGGGAGAGAGAGAATCTCAAGTAGGCTCCACTGATACGGGGCTCAGTCTCATGACCATGAGATCATGACCTGAGCTGAAATCAAGAGTTGGATGCTTAACTGACTGAGCCACTCAGGCACCCCATGATTTGCTTTCTGCCTCAGAGAGTTCTTAGGTGAATACAGTAATTCCCCTTTTTAAAACTATGCCATGTCCACTAAGTTAAAAAAAAAACCCTCATGTCCTCTTTTGTCATTGGTTGAAATAAAAAACAAATACAACTATTGTCACTAAAAGCAAATCAAAGCAACGATAATTTTAATTTTTTAAGTTTATTTATTTCGAGAGACAGAGACTGTGTGAGTGGGGGAGGGGCAGAGAGAAGAGGAGACAGAGAATCCCAAGCGGGCTCTGCACTGTCAGTGTGTAGGAGCCCCATGCGGGGCTCGAACCCACGAAACCAGGAGATCATGACCTGAGCTGAAACCAAGTCCGATGCTTAACCGACTGAGCCATGCAGGCTCCCCAAAGCAATGATAATTTTAGACTGCGCTCCCAGCTTCGAACTAGTAGCCTTTTGCTCCCACCCCAACCTTCCCACAGACCCCCATCATGTGGGACGTTTCTGAGGGCGACACCCTGGATTTGTGTCCTCTTCTCCGAGGCACCCGGAACTACCAGGAACGGTCATGGCCAAGGTGACCATGCCTCTTCCCAGCATATGGCAGGCATGGGGCAGTGTTTGAGTCAGCACCACTTCGTTTTAGAGCCTGCCTTTCCCTACTCAGGGACTGGGTTAACATAAAAACTTGGAATGGTGGTCTCATGTCTACCTACTGCCTGTGGGTCTTCCTTATGCTCTCTTCATGTGTTTATCCCATTTCCTAACCAGATGGGAAGCCCCTTGAGGGTAGAGGTTGCAACCTTCTTATCTTTCTCTCCCTCCTTTACTCCTGGAGCCCAACACCATCCCCTGCACATCTTGGATGCCCAGTGCATATGTTAAGAAGATTCAAAAAATAAAAATTTAAATGCCCCAAGATCCTGCTCAGTAGGATTTTGGCTGCCTTCCTTGAAAACAAAAAGTATATTGTACCTTTTTCTTCCCAATCTTCCTATTTCCTTAGCCAGGGAAGGTTGCAACATGTCTTTGGTGAGACAGGTTCGGCCTTATGATGCCCGTGGGTGGTGGCTCTCTCGCCGCTTTGACTTCGGATCCTGGGCCAGGGCCACGTCATCGCACTTGGGGACCTGGCTGTTGGAACCTCCCCCAGCTCCTTCAAAGGGAGAAGGGCTTTGGCTGCAGAAGGAGGCAGGGTTGACCTCATCTCCTTGGGCAGTGCGCAGTATATCCCTGTGGAGAGGTCTCCCTGTGAACTTGGCTGTGACTCCTGGCAAGACACCTGTGTCTTACATGGGCCATCCACGCACCAGGTGGCTCCCCATAGGGGAAGGAGGGACACAGGCCAACCCAGCCAGGGCTCTAGTAATTGATGCAAATTCTCTTCGGCTGCTATCCGCTGCCAAGTCTTATAGGAGGAGTGAAACATCCTTCCGTGTCCATGTCATTTTTCTTTTATCGCCTGGAGTCCTGTACTAAATATCTTTTGAACTTTGGAAAGACCTCACCTGGTACCCAGGGCTGAGGCCACTTATCTTAGCATCTGAGACTAATGACAGCTAACATTCATTATGAGAACATTCAGTGTGGATTATGTGCCAGTTACTGTATAATTAATTTTAATAACCCTTTGAGACAGACATTATTGTACCCATTTTACCATGCAGAAAGCTGAAGCTCAAATATTGGGCAATCTCACTTGAGTTATATCCCTGGTAAGCAGCCAAGCTAGGATTTGAACCCATGTCGGCCTGACTGTAAAGATCTTGCTTCTCTTCCTGGATACTTGACTGCAAAGCACATGAACACTGTAAACAACATTTCAGAGGGAGAGAGAGTACTTAATCCATGAAAAAGCACATACTTCAGCAGCACAGAAACAAAATTTATTGCTATCCAATTGATATATTAGTTAGAAATCAGATTGCGTTTTCCATAAAGAATTTCCTAAAGGAGTTCTATGTGGCAGCGATGTTAGCAAAGTATGAGTTATTTTAGTACTTGAGAGTTATTAAACTACTTGTCGTTAAAAATAATTACTTATCAGACTTTCCTCTAATTCAGACTGGCAGTTTCCTGGAAGTAGACGGAGTTAGCGTTTATTATCATTTGCTAATTCATCGGGCCACGAAAACAATCAGTTTGGCTTGCCAATACGCTAACTGAGTCCTGGCTCTATTTATCAAATATGCTGATGGATGAAGCTTCCCCCCATCAGAATTAATCTAGGCCCCTTCCAGCTCGATCTCATCCACTGCTTTTGTAAGCTTTTGTCTGGGACGTGCCTGGCACAGAGTATGTGCTCAATGAGTATTTGTTGAATAAATGAAGCAATGTGCTCATTTGTGGCATTAATCAAAATGCTGAGTGGGACGGGGCTGAAATCCCCTTGGGTCCCCGCCACATCCACACAGGAAGTTTGCTACAGTCACCAGTGGTTGCTTTAGTCCCCAAACCTGGCTCTTTCTATTTACCTCCATCCTTTCTCCTTGGTTAAGGCCCAGGACAAAATGGTCACCTTTAAATAATTTTTAAATCACGCTGGCTTGTCTTATCTGTCTTGTTTTGTCTGTCTTGTGTGTCTTGTCTGTCTCAATGACTTTTCTCTCCTCCTTCTCTGATTATCTCATAAATGCCAAGGTTCTTCCCAGCATCGCTCGGGGCCCCTGCTCTTCTCTCCCTGTTCTCATCCCACGGTGGGCTCTGACCCACCCACATGACATCGGGGGCCACAACTAGAGTGACAGCTCCCCAAATCTATCTCTCTTCCCAGTTTTGGAGATATACATCCGACTGTGTATATTCTGAATGTCTTCTCTGGAAGCTTCTAGAAAGCTCTGCAGGAGGAACATCTCCAAAATCAACTTTCTCAGTTTCCCCACCCCCAAACTTGAGCCTCCTTTTGTATCTTCTAGGGTGTGCCAGCGCTATCACTAAATCTAATCTAGCAACTTCATAATTGCACAGCACGCTTCTCCCTCCTTCTCTGCTCTCCTGTCGCTGTCTAGTAGGTCATGAGACCCTAGAGAGTCTAAGAAATGTCCCACAAAGGCACCCCTTCATCACCCTGGATTCTGCCCCTCATTCTCTTCTCAGCTGGGTCCATCCTGACAGGTGGCCAGGCAAGAGCGTCATGTGACAGCAGAGTGGGTCCGTTTTCAGACTCCTCCCGACTAAAGGCAGCCAATGGTTGACTTTGTTTCTCTCCCAATCATGTTAGTGATCAGAGGAGCTCTTGCAGCCCGTGTTCTGACTGCCCCTTGAAGATGTGGGCCGCGCCAGGTTTCCAATGGGGCAGAAACCATAAAACAGACACAGAAGCAGGTTGGCATTCAGGAGCTGGCCTCCGGCCTCCGGTCCATGGCGTGGTCCTCAGGCCATGCCCAATGGGCAATGTAGACAGAAGAGAGTTCCAGGGATGTCCATAGTCTGCTGCATGGAACTTGCATCCTTATCTCTGATTGGTGAAAATGGTCTTCCTGATGTCACATTTTTTTCCTCTTTGGTTAAAAGCACTATATTGCCAGGGTGCCTGGGTAGCTCAGTTGGTTAAGCATCCGACTCTTAATTTCAGCTCAGGTCATAATCTCACAGTTCATGAGTTTGAACCCCACGTTGGGCTCTGTGCCGACAGTGCGGAGCCTGGTTGAAATTCTCTCCCCCTCTCTCTTTCCCTGCCCCTCCTGCAAATGCACATGCTTTCTCTCTCAAAATAATAAACTTAAAAAAAAAGCACTATATTGCCATTGTTTGTTGTGGGTGTTTGAGTAAGCATTAGTGTGTATGAGTGTGAGTGTTCATGTGTGAGTGTGTGTGTTTTAATCAGCAAATCCATAATGAGCAAAATGTGACCAACATGGCCTGGAAGAGAGAGACTGGGTCCAAGGAAGACCAAGATTTAATCTACCAGCAAATCTGCTTATACCTTTAAATCTACTTGTACCTTTAAATAGGAGCCACTGAAAACAGTCACCCCTATGCTTAAAAATCTCAGTTCCCTCCCTATTATCTATGGGACCGAGTCTGACCCCTTGTCCTGGGATCAAAGCCTCTAACGTTGGACCCTGGGCCCCTCTCCAGCCAGACCTCCAGCGATTTCACCCCCTGCAGCCATACTTCATCTTTGATTTTTTTAAAACATTTTTATTCATTTTTGAGAGACAGAGAGAGACAAGGCATGAGCGATGGAGGGGCAGAGTGAGAAGGAGACACAGAATCTGAAGCAGGCTTCAGGCTCTGAGTTGTCAGCACAGAGCCTGATGTGGGCTTGAACCCACGAACCACGAGCTCATGACCTGAGTTGAAGTGAGATGCTTATCCGACTGAGCCACCCAGGTGCCCCACACTTCTTTAGACAAGCAGTGGCTCTCAGAACTTTGTGCTGTGTTGCGTGTTACAACCTGTCGTTTGAACACTTTGCCCTTCTCTCCCACCTCCTTGTTCAACTTTATCAGCCCTGCTGTAGACGTCCCCTGGTTCCTTGTCAGATAAAATGTAGAGTGCCCAGTTCAATCTGAATTTCAGATAAACAACAGATAATTTTCCAGTATATGGCCCAAATAATTTCGTTCTTATTTACGTGGCTCTCAAAATGAACTGTGCATCCTGTATTTTTTATTTGTCATATCTGGTAGCCCTACTCCTGAAATTTCCTCTGCCTCCATATTCCTACAAAGCTCTTATGGCTCTTCTTATCCTGAGGTGATTGATTATGTTGCCGGGCATCTTCCCGACCAGAATACGTATTCCCGCATCAAGAACCATGATCATGCACTCTGTCGCCCGATGGTTTTCAGCCATGTCCGTCCCTTCTGCCAAGCACTGTGCTGGGTGTGGGGTACCAAGTCTAGTAAAATCAGGGCCACGAACGAGAGCATGGTTGGCAAACTATGGTCTTGGACCGGATCCAACATGCTGCCTGTTCTATGGGCCATGGACACGACACTGCCACATTCACTCTGTGGCTGCTTTCATGCTCCAACAGCAGACCATGTGTCCTCTTGGCCCACAGAGCCTAAAATATTTACTATCTGGCCCTTTACAGAAAAAATGTGCCAACCCCTGGTCTAGAGGATCTTACAGTCTAGAGGAGACAGACGTAAACAAATAAAAGCAAATGTATCTTTCATCTCCAAAGCCTTGTAGAAGTCAATGTGTGGTCTGGAGAACACCTATCTGAGAATCACCCGGAGCCTCAACCTACTGATCCTGATTTCTGAGCCTGGAGAGCCTGCCCTTCCAGAAGCTTTCCAGGGGCACCTGGGTGGCTTAGTCGGTCGGTCGAGCGTCCGACTTCAGCTCAGGTCATGATCTCGTGGTTCGTGGGATCGAGTCCCGCGTCGGATTCTGTGCTGACAGCCCAGAGCCTGGAACCTGCTTCGGATTCTGTCTCTCTCTCTCTCTCTCTCTCTCTCTCTCTCTCTCTCTCTCTCTCTCTCTCTGCCCCTCCCCTGCTCATGCTCTGCCTCTCAAAAATAAACAAACATTAAAAAAATTAAAAAAAAGAGAAGCTTTCCAGAGGATTCTGCACATTGAAGTCTGAGCATCGCTGCCCTAGTACCTGCCATCCTGTCTGGTGCGTGCACAGCCCTGGTAGACGACTGGGCAGAAAGTGTCTGTTCATTGATTGTTTTTCAATTCTGTTTGTTTTTAAAAGCCACTGGCGTTGTTTGTTATATAAGGTCACAATTTCAGCCTTTGATCCTGCGAGTGGACTTAGCAAAATTTACCTCCAACCCAGGCACAGTGCTGCTGGCTTCCTCCAGAGAAATGTACACCCAGACCAATCTCCTCAACTGGCTTGAGCTCTGTCTTCCTTATCCTGAGGGAGCAAGCAGAGGCCGCCTGTCATTCCTTAGCAGCAGAAGCAGAGAAATATGTTAGCGGGGATCGCCCTCCTCTACATCAGTCAAGATCTATTGCCGGGGAGACCTGGATGGCATCACAAACAGTCACACAATCCAAATAAGCTAACTGGTTCCTTCACGTCCCCCAAGCCCCGCAAACCCTGTTTCCTCGTGGTGCAGTGTGATGGGCCGACAGAAAATAAATAAGAGCGCATTCAACCCATTAGTATTTGGAGAGCAAATGTTTCCTAGTGAAAATAAAGTCTGTGACTCTATGTTGAGACAGATGTTCACACTTGCTACCCTTGTTAGAGTACTTAAGAAAATAAATTCCAGATAAGAGAGCCCGCCACGGGCATTCCTGGGGCCTGCGCATTCCTGGCTCTTCAAGCCCTTGTGAACAGCATTCAGGGCACAAAGGGACTAAAATAACAAAATAATTTCGCCCTGCAATTCCACCTAAATGTTCTTGTTCTAGCCAAATAATTGGGGCAAAGGGAGTTTTTAAAAAACTGAATTATCTGTATAATTAATTACTTTAATGGCTCTCTGTAGTTGCTTGCAAGGATCCAGACTAAATGTTTTGTTGATGTGTTGGCAAGGGTGGAGGTATTTGGACTTGACCTTATATGGACGGCAATGAACTCAAGCAATTTGCACTTGTTTCTGCTGTTTGGGTTTAGGTGCATCCACAAGGAGGCATTTCACTGAAATCGTCATGAGATAATTGAAACCTCTGGGCCTCGTTGGCGACCACAAGCTTTGCTGCGATAGGCATCCATCCTTCCTCTCCATCCTTCTTATTTGATGCATGAAGTTATTGGTTGTAGACATGTTTATGGGAGCGGTTGTTAAGACATTTTAAACGAAATGCTATTGCACGAGCAATTTGGCTTTGGGGTATTTAAGTACGCGAGAACTATTCTCTCTCTGACAATTAGAAAAAACACCCCCAAGTATCACTAGACCTACAATCTTGGCATCTTTGAAAAAATCCAAACAACATCGGTCATCTTGTACTTTATGATTCCTTTGATTAATATATTCTGTGTGTGTTGAATCTATTATATTCCAACCAGTGTATGCTATTTTACGTCCTCTACACAAACTTCCTGATATAAAAACTCATCTTGCCGAATTATTATATTTTCATATTCAAATGCCCACCATGATTTTTTTCTTTTAAATATATTCTCAGTAACTTACTGCTCTTTTGTGTGCTTCCGTCACTGACAGCAACACACGAGAGAGGGAACCCTGAACTAAACATTGTCTTGGCACATTTTGTAGAAGGGAGCCTTAGAGCTGCTTACCAGTTATTCCAGCATGGGGCTTATTAACTAGTTATAAGCCCTAGCTAGATAAATTATTAAAAGAGGCCAAATAAATTTTATTTGCAAATCTGAACTTTACCAGGGCGGGGGGCGGGAATAAAACTTCCCTTATGTAATCACGATGAGAAGGAATCAGGTGTTCTTACACATCCAGCACACGAAGTAAACATAACAAGCAAGCCCCCCACCATTCAGCTGTTTTTTATTAATAAACCTCCATCCATCATAAATTGCTGGAAAACCTGGCCAGATGTTTGAAACTCACCCCACTTGTCACCTAGGTCACCCCGGCAGGAGTTACAATTTAGTTAATTTCGCTACTACAGTAGCTTGATATAATTAAAGACTCAGTAGGGTGTGTTTTAAATGCTATTAAGTCATTAAGGGTTTTTAGGGAACCAGGAATGTGCCTTCATTGTAGTAAAGAGCACAACATTTTCTCAACACAAAGAAACCAATGATCGGGATTTGAAAAAGCAGCAGTTAAAGTACCTAGCGATGAAATGAGATTCTCAGACATCAATTATGGAAATCAATAAAGAATGCTACAACCTACACTGAGCTTTCTTGGCCCTTTCTTGATAGAAGGAAAGACCACAGCAGAGCCAGCAAGACTGTGCTTGCTTAATCAAAGCAATAAATTCTTCGTGTCAGAACTGCATTTTTAAAGAAGCTCTAAAATTTCTTTTTGGTGCTGAAGCCTGTTTCTGAGACCAATTTACCTAATTCCTGAGAACAATAAAGGCACAATAAAGGGTTTTCCCTGCTGAACCAGTTTAAAATAATATATAGATATTGCTCCTCTGTCCCATGAACAAAAAATGTGAGGCCGTTGGAGGAAAAGCGGGAGCTGAATGAGAGTCTATGTGCAACCAAGTTGCTAAAAAAACAAAAAAAAAGTTCTAATGGCACCCGAGTGTATTTAAATAGATCGAGTGGATCGGAAAGTGAATCCTTCCGAGCCTACTTTCCTGAGGTGAGGCCAACACCACCTGTGATCCTGGTGTTTTGCGCTGTGCAGAGGGTGTCTGACATCACCCTGGGAATGGTGACATCCCAGCACCTGGCGGGGCCCTCAGTTCTCTTGGGCCCTTTCAACAACGCCTCTGGGAGCACCATTCAAGGGTGTGCATGAAGACCTTCCATGTGCTCCATGATTGCTTATTTGAGTTTGGCTTTACTGTGTCAGTGCTTCAGCAGTTAATGATCACATTCACAGACGAGTCTCATAAATCAGGACAATGGCCTCAAAACTCCCCACTCCTGCCTCTCTGGTAACTGGGAGAGAATGGGGCCCCAGAAGAAGGTGTTGAGTTACTATCGCAGAGCCGTCTGGCGAACCCCAGACTTGCCACCCACATATTGCAAATGAGACATTGAAGAGAGGTGACTAGTGGGGTGATGGTCACAAAGAGTTGGGGTCATTCTGTGGGGGGGGGGGGTCGCATAATGCCAGACTGTGCTGGGGCCACAAAGCACTTGTTGGCCCAGATCTGGAATGTTTCAGGCACTTTGAGGGAGCCCGGGGTAGGAGGAAGAAAGATCCAAAAGAAAGTCTCAAAACCGCGATGAAGGCTTCAAGAGCAAGAGGGCTGTACACATTCAAGGTCAAGAATGTGTAGTATGACTTGGTCAAAGGCTGACTCATGGTCGCTGTCAGCAGAGAGCTATCTGAAGGGCCCAGGCAGTTTGGTTTTGGCCTAGGGGTGGGGATATGTACCGTGAATTATATCATCAAGCCTGGAAGACTTCAGGATAGCAATCCCCGCGTGTATCTGAATGAAAATCCAACTGGACCCTGGACTGGGTTCTGCACAATAAGGAAATCTTGTCCCATGGGTACTGGGTCCAGGGCTAAACCACTTCTTGGACACGCCTGTTGGGAGCTGTCACGAAGAAGAGCAGCCTGGTCTAATTGGAACCTTGATTCCTGACTTGATCCAATTAGTGTGCCGGGTTTGCTGAGGTCCTTTGGGGACTAGAAAGGATTCTAGTGACCAGCGGCAATGGAAAGTTCCTGTTTTGAGCTGGAAGGAAACCAGATGTTGAGTATGCAACTGACTGTCAGTGTTGATCCCAGTTCACATGAGGATGGCTCCTTGCAGATGTGTAGGCTAATCAAAGCCAACTGGCTGTCTGGTTTTAAATGGGTCTGGTCCTCTTGCGTAGTCCCCAGCCTCCACCATAAATGATTCAGCCTTTAAACAGTTTGATTGTAGCTGAACTTAAGGGTTCATCCGTCTTTCACTGAACATCTTCTATGTGTCAGGTACTGGGGATACCTACGAGGCAGGCTTTTCCTTAACAAGGGCTTCAAGGCCATGTGCGTCACTGGGCTTTTGCCTGGCCTCTTCAGCCTCTTTGCACGACTCCACCCCTTTTGTGCTGCGGTCACACCGGCCTGAGGGCCTTTGCATGTGCTGCCCCTCTTCTTAGAATGTTCTTCCTCTTGCTCATCCCTGAACCATCTTTTAGGGTACAAATACCTTTCCTGACCACAGTTTCTGGAGTGGAGTAGACTGCCACAGTAATAGTAACTATTGCATCTTAACTTTTCTTTATAGCTTTTACCACAATTTGTAATTATTTTGTTATATTTGTTTGCCCAGTAGAGCATGTTGGTTTAAAAGCATGAGCTCTGAGGGGCGCCTGGGTGGTTCAGCTGGCTAAGCATCTGACTTCAGCTCAGGTCATGATCTCACGGTTCGTGGGTTCAAGCCCAGTGCCCCGTATTGAGCTCTGTGCTGATGGCTCAAGAGCCTGGAACCTGCTTCGGATTCCGTGTGTCTGTCTCTCCCTCTTTCTCTGACCCTCCCCTACTACTCCCTGGTTCTGTGTCTTAACCCCAGTGCCTCAGTTTCTTAATCTGTAAAATGGAAATGACAATAATAAACAGTAAAAAAAAAATTCTTTTTCATGTCAGATTGATTGAATCTTTTAGTTCATGGTCCCACATTTCTCTTTTACTTTAAACCATGGCTTAATGAAACTCTAACATAGCAATGGATAGAAACAGACTGAATTAGTGTCCAGGCGGCCTTAACTCAAAAACTTGTATTTTTAGACTACGATAATTAAAATAACTACATATCTTTATTAAATGGAGCAATTAACAACTATGAAATATGAAGAGATTTTGCTTGCCTGTAAAACATACAAAAACCGTTCAGAATTAGGAAAAGAAAGTTACCTTCCAAGCTCACAAAGTGTAGCCTGAGATTTACATGGTCAGTGCACTCATATGTGTAAAGCAACTGAATTCAGATGGTTCAACTTAATCTCAAAAAAACTGGCCATTCCTAGGATTTTAATCATTTGCAAGTTCAACATAATGAGAGGAGACCAGGTAGTTAACACGTCTAAAATACAGCAGGTGTTCATGGCACAAGTGAATTATTGTAAACTGTAACGGGAAATATAATGAGTACCTTAAAACAGAAGAAAACAATGACTTTTTAAAAAAAAAATAGGAAGCACTGAAAAGAAATGTAAAGAGCTGTTGGCAGTAGATAAGTTTTGACAAGAGAAGACATATGTTTAGAGTATTTTTAAAAGGTGACTCTGTGGTGAGGAGTCATTTAGTTGCGTCAAATATTAATTAATGTGGTTAGCATGTGATAATATGGTGGCTGTGGTCATGGGAATGGACTGACATATTTCTAGTACTTTTACTAACAATCTAGAACTTTCTTTGTTCCCTCATGAGAGCATTTTAAACAATCCATGCTTGTGATTCCTGAATGGTGTGAATTCATCACAGTGTCAGATGATGAGATTCTCACGTTCTCTTTCCGCCATTAGTACTCTGGTAGTCAATATGGTTGGCCGTTGGTGTTCTGTTGAATTGCAGGGTCTGGTTAACTGAATTACCATATGTACCCTGTACAGATTCTGAATACTCAGGGTCGGACCCAATAAAATACACAGGACATTAAATCTCTGCTGAGTAGAATTTTTTTTAACCTAAAAATTATACAAGGTGGTTATGATGTTTTATATTTACCATTCTGAGCACCAGTAATCATTCTGATGATGTAGCACTAGTGGATAACTAATTCCAGTTGATACATTGGACAAATCTGTTCTTCCCAGGCTGGATATAGAATTAATAGTGACAGAGTAGTTGCCACTTAGAGCTTTTCATGGACCAAGCTCTGATTTAAGTATCTACAGGTTGACTCATGAAATCATCATAGCAGCTCTTAAAGAGAAGTAGCAGTATTAGCTTCATTTACACATAAGAAATGGAGGTCCAGAGAAGTAACTTGCATAAAGTATCTCTTTCTCTTTGTAAGTGGAGATGTTGGGATTGTAAAACCCAGGCAGGCTGGCTCTAAAAGTCGTGTCTTTCAGTTAGACTTTAGTGGTCTTTGGTTTGTGTGGCCATTTTGATGGGGGTATGTGTGTAGGGGAGTTGATAAAAATTACTTGAACATTACAAAAATGTGATGATGATATGTGTATGCCTGTTTTCGCATGCTGTGTACTTTCTGGTAAAGTCCGATATGGCCAGACTTCCACCTCAAATGCGTAAGATTGTTCTTTTACATTCTAACTAGTTATTTGAGCCTTTGGGTTAAGTATTTCTCTCCTCTGCTAACTTTTTTTTAAGTGAAAATTCCCTTGGAGGAGAAAAAACTTACTGTGAATTAAAACTTCAAATGTCCCAAGATAATTAGTTTTTCAACTGGATTTCCTTTGTGAAGCACTCCCTAAAACAGAGGTGTCTTGAGACCTCAGACAAACACTTCTAAAGTCATTAGGCTGAGCCTTACTGTAATGTTTAAAATTATAATTATAAAATTAAAACACTTACAAATTATTTAAATTTTATTATGGGCCATAAAATATATATTGTGATATAAAGAAATCAAAAAACCCATCTTCTCTCAAAGGCTGGTAGGCAAATGTTTGAGAAGTTATATTGTATATCAATTGTCATCACAGATTAAAAAAATTGTTATTTACAGAATGATGGCTACCTTCTTTCCATTTCTTTGAGTGTATATTTTAGTACACTTTTTTTCTTTCTTTTTTTAATTTAAATTTTATTCAGTTAACATGTAGTGCAGTATTGGTTTCAGGAGTAGAATTCAGTGATTCATCACTTACATACAACACCCAGTGCTCATCACGACAAGTGCTCTTTTTAATACCTATCACCCATCTAGTCTATCTCCCATCCACCTCCCTCTTCTTTTTTTTCCACTTCCCATGTGTTCATGTTTTGTTTCTTATATTCCACATATGAGCAAAATCATATGGTATTTGTCTGTCTCTGATCGACTTATTTCGCTTTGCATAATACGTTCTAGCTCAATCCACGTCATTGCAAGTGGCAAGATCACATTCTTTTTGATGGCTGAGTAATATTCCATATATCACACACGTGCACGCACACGCACACATGCCACATCTTTATCCATTCATCAGATAGTGGAAATTTGGGCTCTCTCCATAGTTTGGCTATTGTTAATAATGCTGCTATAAACATTGGGGTGCATATACCCTTTCAAATCTGTATTTTTGTATTCTTTGGATAAATACCTAACAGTGCAATTGCTGGATTGTAAGGTAGTCCTAGCACACTTTTTATTGAAGTGGAACATATATAGAAAAGTGGATGAATCCTAAGTGCATAATTTTATCAACTTTTACAAAGTGAAGACATCCAGGTAACCAGCACAACTATAATTATTACTTAGATCAAGAAATGGAATATTAATGACCCCCCCAGAAGGCCGCCTTTGGCATCAACCCACGCATATCCTCCAAAGCTCAATTGTCCTGACTGCTATTGTCATCAAATGATTTTACCTGCTTCTGTCCGTTCTCTAATGGATTCATACAGTAGATCTTCCTTAGTGTACAACTTCATTCTGGTGTGAAATTTTTTCATGTATGTGAATGTAGCAATATCTTTTCATTGCAGTAAAATATTCCGTTTTGGGGTTCAGTGTTCTATATATCCATTAATATATATGTATTCTCTATATCTATATTTATATCTGTATCTGAATAGCCAAGTTAGTTCATTATTTTGTTAAGGTGTCTTATGTTCTTACTGCTATTTTGTCTCATTGTTCTATCTGTTATGGAGAAAGATTTGATAAAGTCTCAATTACAGTCTCTATTAGAATCAACTATGATTATGAATTTGGATATGTCTCCCTTTAGATCTATTGACTTTTCCTTTATTTATTTGAAGCCATATTATCAGATGCATACACATTTATAATTATTATATCTGCCTTTTGGTTTGATACCTTTTATCATTATGAAATGTTAAGAAACATTTAACGATGTTTCTTAAAGTCTATCTTATATAATATTAACATGCTACTTTCTTTGGCTGACTTTTACCTAGTATATTTAGTATATTTTCCCAGCATTTACTATGAACTTTTCTGTGTCCTTGTATTTAACGTTTGTCTCTTATGAGATAATGCATATATATACACCATAATAATATATATTATGTATTATACATAAGGATGTATGTTTTTAATGAAAACATGTAGAACATTTTCAATAAATGTGATTATTGATATGTTTTGATTGCTATCTAGCTTTCCTTTGTATTTTCCCTTTTGTTTTAAGTGTTTTCTTAAAGTTAAAAAAATCACACCATGTTTCCTTCTTTGTTAGCTATAACTTGTGTATTCTTATCTTTTAGTGGCTAATACAGATATTATAGCATGCATTCTTGACTTAACTAGAGTCTAATTTAAATTAGTACTTTCTCTCCTCCAGATAATGCTAAGATATTTGAACATTTAAAAATCTATCCCCGGAGGGTGGAGGAGGGGGCACCTGGGTGGCTCAGTTGGTTAAGCATCCAACTTCAGTTCAGCCGAAGATCAGTTCGTGATCTCACAGCTTGCGAGTTTGAGCCCTGCATCGGGCAGCTGGAGCCTGCTTTGGATTCTGTGTCTCCCTCTCTTTCAGCCCCTCCCTTGCTCGTGCTCTGTCCCTCTCTCAAAAATAACTAAACATTAAAAATTAAAAAAAAAAAAACTATCCCTGAGATGCCTGGGTGGCTCAGTCAGTTGAGCGTCCAACTTCAGCTCAGGTCATATCTCACAGCTCATGAGTTCGAGCACTGCATCGGGTTTTGTGCTGACATCTCAGAGCCTGGAGCCTGCTTCAGATTCTGTCTCCCTCTCTCTCCGCCCCTCCCCTACTCATGCTCTGTCTCTCTCACGCTCTCTTTCTCTCTCTCTCTCAAAATAAATAAATAAAAATCTATCCCCTTTCTTCATTTTTACTATTGTCATTCATTTAAATGCTACACATTATTTTTCAAAAGTATTATTATCATTATTATTATTATTATTATATTTAGATCTAATGGCCCTTTCTATTTTTCTTCATTTCTTCCTTCATTACTGGGTTTCCATCTGGGGTCATTTTTTTTTTCTGCCTAAAAACAAAGCAGAACAAAAACAATTCTTTTTAGTATTTCCTTTAATACAGGTCTGTGAGTGATTAGTTTTCTTAATTTTTGTTATTCTAGAAATGTCTTTATTTTGCCTTCAGTTTTGTTTTCAGTTTTTACATTTTTTTTTACTGAGGTATAAATTATATACAGTAAAGAGCCCAAATCTTAAGCTTATCACTTAATTCATTTTTATATATGTACACATCTGTGTAACTACCACCAAGCTCAAGATATAAACCACTTGCGGCATTCTAGCACAATTTTTGTGCTGTTCCAAGTAAAAAAAAAAAAAAAAAAGCTGCCCAGAGTTAACCACAGCTCCGTCCTCTAGATTAGTAAATCAGATTAATTTTATCTATTTAAAAATATTTTTAATATAAATGAAATCATATATTAGGTACTGTTTGTGTCTTCCTTCCTTTTCTTAATGTTGTATCCGTGAGTTTCATCTGTATTGTAAGTATAGCAGTTTTCATTGTTATTGCTGTACAGTATTCCATTAGAGGACATTACCATAATTCATCCTGTTGCGATGGGTCGTTTGGGTTGTTTGTTGTTTTTGGCTGTTGCGGAGAGTGCTTCCATCAATATTCTCACTAAAGTCTTTGGAGAGAGTAGTGCAATTCTTTTGTGTATATACCTGGACATGAAAGTGCTGGGGCATTTGGTGTATGTGTATTTAGCAACGTAGAGAATGCTCCTTTTCCCCTCTGTATGCTTTAAGATTTTGTGTTAGTCTTTGGTTTTAGCTATTTTATTGTGATGTGTGCAGATGTGATTTTTCTCTGCATCCATTCTACTTGGGTTCATAGTTTCTTCTGAATCTGTGGCTTGGTATTATTTTTTAGTTTTGGAAAATTCCTGGTCATTTTCTCCTCAAAAATTGCTTCTGCCTCATTCCCTTTCTTCTCTTCTGGGACACCAAATGCGTATATTTTAGACCTTTCATTATGTCCTATATGGCTTTTATATTGTTTTCTGTAGTTTTCAACCCCCTTTCTCTCTATTCTTCAGTCCTGGGTATTTTCTACTGTATTTCTGAGTCTTCTGATTCTCTCTTCAGTTGTCACCTCTTCTGCTAAAGCCCTCTATTAAGTTCTTAGTTTCAGGTATTTTACTTTTCTAGAATTTCCATTTATTTCCATTCTAGAGTTTCTGTCTTTTTATATACATTTCTTGTCTATTTTTGTGAACATATATATTAATTATAGTTATTGTAAAGTGTGTGTCTGAGAACTCTGATATCGTGGTTAACTGTAGCCTGTTTCTATTGTGAAATTTTTGTGTGTGTTTTCTTTGTTGTGTGTGTATAAAATCAATCAATTAAGTTTTTAAATGTTTATTCATTTTTGAGAGAGAGAAACAGATCACAAGCCGGGGAAGGGCAGAGAGAGGGGAAGACACAGAACCCGAAGCAGGCTCCAGGCTCCAAGCTGCCAGCACAGAGCCCGATGCGGGGCTTGAACTCATGAACTGTGAGATCATGACCCGAGCCAAAGTCAGATGCCCACCCGACTGAGCTACCCAGCTGCCCCTCGGTTAATTTAATTGTATGCAGAGAAGTTCTACTTCTGTGTGAACTTTGCAGAAGCATTGCATTGTGTTGTTTCCCTCCAGGGAGAATGCACCTTATCCTTGGGCATGCAGGAGACAGGCAGATCATTTCCGTTCAGTTAGGGAATTGACTGACTTCTAGCCTGGCTTGGAGTCATTGCAACGCTTGATCCTCTTCTGGTTTGCTCCTGGTCAAGATATTAACCTCTGGGGTTTAATACCTGAAGTGTTTCCAGGAGCCCTCACTCTTTGGTTCATCAAGAATTTTTTTGCCTTTCCTTTGAGATATAGCCCCAAATTCTCTTCTTCTTTTAAGAGCCTTTCTACTTGGCTTCTTAGTTTATTTTCTGTGCAACTTGACCAGAAAGTGCCACTAGAAGAAAAACTGAGTGTTGGGCTAAGCCCTCTCTGCACCTTGCTGTATCCCAGGATCTTGCCCCCCAAACCCGGTTGCCTTGGTGACCCTGAACTCCTGTCTCACCAGGTTGTGAGATTGCCTGAACTCTACCGGCTCCTCTAACTCTTAATCGGCCTCTTTCCTCTCCGCTCGTCAGCCTCTGGCTCCATGCCCCAAACTGGCAAATGCTCCAAGGAGAAAAGAGGTGTGCAGAAATGTGGGCACCTCTCAGCGAACTCCCTTTCTCTCTGGGATGTGCCTTCTCAAACCCTGGGTGCGTTGGCAGTTCTCTGATGCCTTTAGACAGATGGGTTTTGTGTTTTATCCAACTTTTCCCTTGCTGCAATCTACTGTTAGCTATTTCAGCATAGCTGGAAAGCTTTTACCATTTTGATAAACAGAGTCTCCAAGCAACCCGAAGTAAGAGGAATAAAGCAATATTTATCAGAATAGAACATGATATGACTCTCTTTGTAATTTTTTCAGTATCCGTTGTGATGCAAAATAACTTCTGGAATGTCTTAATGTAAAATTATGGTCTTACTACTGTTTATATTAAGATAGAAAAAGGAAGATTAAAATGTTACTTAAATATTCATTTGAATGGAAGCCCCCTGGCATCTAGAAATGCTGCCATTACCACAGTGAGGTCACTGGTAGCAGGAGAGAGAACACTGTGGCCGAAGAACGCACATCTGTCCCAGTTCTGCCCTATGCAAGTGGGCTGTGGTTTAGGCACGGATATCATTTATAGGCAGAAGCGAGCTCCATTGCTTGGAATCAGCAATGCCCTTTCGTCTGCAAGGTGAATATCTCAATGGCCCATGAGGTCCCTAGCTGCCAATCACTTTCGCAGTTATCAGAAAGACAAGCGCCATTTTAAATTGACAGCATTTTTAAAGCTGTCAGATAGGAGCAAGAGGGCAGGAGGTAAGTCTGTCTTTCTCAGAGGGCACCTCCCTGTCAGAAAATGCCCACTTCAGATTTATTGAAGGCAAAAAGTAGCCATTTTCTCTTTGTTCCCATTGCTTTGATAAATGTTGTGTACTTCTGATGTGTGTTCAGGTGCTCTGAGTGATACATGAGGAAGCTAAAACATTAGTCATAGTAACTCTAGCCACCGAGCGCTCTAGGGAGTAGCCAAGACTTAGCTCACAAGTCACAGCAGCCCTCTGTTAAGGGTGAAAATTCATGGTTGCAGAAGGTAAGTGCAATGGGAGGTTTGCCAAGGGGGTGACCTGTGACATGTGGAGGTACCTGGAAGGGCTTCCTGGGGGAGGCGCATCTCATGTTGATGCCGGTATTCAGCGGTTCTTACCCACATCTCCAGAAATGAACTTTGCCCACCTCTGCTCCATAATTTCCACTGGCTCCTTCTTCCTCCTTCGGTTCTGTGGTCTGAACAAGATTTGACATCAAGTGCCACTTGAGCATTCTGTGGTTTATTCCCCGGGCAAATCTATCTGCGGTGTAAATGGCTGTTATGGGATGGCTTCCCAGTCTTTCTTCTCCCTTGGACCTTTGCCGTCCAGAACGCACACTCACCGGCAAAGAGCTCCGGCACCACACTGCGACTTCTCCCAGCAGGCAGCCGCCTCCAGAAGATGAATGTAGAGGCTGAGGCAATCAGAGAGAATCGGGACCCGAGCTTCTCGGGCGCCATTGCTCAGACCTTTGAAGGGGTTTCAACGAATTAGTAGTGTTGAGAGAAAATTCTTTTTAATCATTTCCTCTCTTTTTCTTGTTGGCTCCGTGAATTTTTCCAGAAGGCAATGGCCAGAGCTTTATGAAAACCAAATGATGTGTTCTTTGAGAGAAATAAAAAATAATTGATTCAGAAGATCAATGTATCTCCTTTCTGTGGTTCAGTAGAGAGGGTCCTCCCCACCGCCCCCGTCCTTGTCCTTGAAATCCAAAGGGGGTTTGTTATTTAAGGCTGATGTTAATTTGTCAAGTCACCTAACCTCAGAAATAGTTCTTTTAATAGGTTAAGACTCTGGAGGCATCCCGTGTAGAAAGAGAGGCAGAATACGAGGGAGGCAGGATGGTGAGCCCATGAGAAAGGCAGAGACTAGTCCCCTCATTGCAGACCCCATTCTCAAGGTCTAGCACACCACTGAGTCCAGGGCAGCAATTCCCACTGTTCAGTTGAATTGACTATTGGAACTGATTTGTAGTCTCACATATGATTGTCATCTGCTCTCATCTACTTCACTGGCCCATGAGTGAATGGCTTCTGTCCCTAGGCCCTTCACTGGGCAGTGGTTAGAATGAGGGCTGCCACCCTCAGGAAATTTTCAAACCCATCATCATCTCTACCTTTTAGGTTTCAGCAACCTCCCATGGAGCCTTTGGGGACATGATGGAAAAATAGGAGAAGAGTTCTCAAGCCACGTTGAGTTGGCAAATACTCAAAGGATGGTATTAGTGGGTTGAACCCTGCTGGAGGGAGGTGTCAGGAGTATGCACACAGTTCAAACTTCAGTCCTTGCCTTCACTCTGTGTCACATGTTAGATCATGGTTAAGAAGAGGACAATAATGGCATGTGTAGACTAGGGGGACTTGAACTTATTCTGTAAAGGACAGTATAGCAAATTCGTGAAGTTTTCAGGCTCTGTGGGTCTTGGGTGCAACTGCTCAACTGTGGTGTTGCAGTTTAGAAACAGCCACAGATAACATGTACCCAAATGAGCATGGCTATGTTCCAATAAAACTTTCTTTTGAATGCTAAAATTTGAATTTCATATCATTTTCACTTGTCATGAAATACTGTTCTTTGAACTTTCCCTCCCCAACCACCTAAAAATGTAAAAGCTATCTTAGCTTGTGGGCCGTACAAAAGAAGGTGATGGTCTAGACTTGGCCTGTGGTCTGTAGTTTGCTATTCATTGGTATAGATAGCTGGATGCCTGGAGGGATTCCTACTGTCGCTGATGATGGATTCAAGATCCCCAGGAGCATTGAGCAACTTGAAGGATGGACCGAATCTAATAAAATAAAATGTGATGGGACTCATTCATTCAGTTAATATTCCTTGCACATCTACTGTGTGTCAGGCACTGTCCTCATCACTGATACCATAATAGTAAATCCTGCCCTCAGGAGTGTGTTGTTTTGTGCTCTGAGGACAACTGGTCATTGCAGCTCAACCTGGACCCCTCAGGGCTAAACACCTCTTGCCTCAAGAGACATAGATAGAGAACCAAACCCACAACTGCAGAACGAGGGCCACATCTTGTTTGGGGTCTCAGTTGACTCCGTATGAACCAATAGTGTGTTGCCACTGAATTAAGGGTAACGTGATCATAAGCTGTATTAATGGAAATAAAGTTTTTGAAGTCAAGATGTGCCCTTCCATCTTTTCTCTGGGCTGGTTGGACCCTGCTTTGACATTGACATAGCAATGATGTGATCTCTCATTCAATAGCTATTTATTGAAGGCTTGCTTTGTGCCAGACATGAGATTGAGCAATAATTCCTCAGGGATGCTCTAGTAGGTGAGGCTGGGCTAGATGATGGTGGAAGATATTCCCTTTATTATTGGTGCTGTGGTATACTAGGAGAATGCAGGGGTCTAGAAAATAATGCAGGTAATGAAATCACAAATAGTTTATAAGAGTACCTATGTCATGCCATGCCTCTGTGATGGAGGCTGATATAAGGGCAGAGCCATTACCATGAGCAACTCAGGGCTGTTATTGGCAACAGAATATTGAGCTGAATAGGTCCTGGTTCCACCAGTTTTGGCAATTTCTATTTTATTTGTTTATTTATTTGTTTGTTTTAAGTTTATTTTGAAAGAGGGACAGAGCGAGTGGGGGAGGGGCAGGGAGAGAGGGAGAGAGAGAACCCCAAGTAGGCTGTGCGCTACTTGGAGTCCGAAGTGGGAGTCAAACCCACAAACTGTGAGATCATGACCTGAGCCAAAACCAAGAGTCATTCGCTTAGTCCACTGAGCCACCCAGGTGCCCTGGCAATTTCTATTTTTGGATGAGACCATTTTAGGAGTAGAGAAGGCCTTAAATTATCTGCCAATGAAATTATTTATTATTTAATATTATATAGTTAATAATGTATAATTATTATTTTATATCATTATATGTTTATATAATGATATATTTAGCAATATATCATTATATTATTTAATCATTATTCCCATTTCCATTGTGCAGTGGAAAATAATGTTCTTAATTATGATCTTGTACTAAATATATCAATCATCAAAGAGTAACCAGTGTTTAATATCATCTTAATACTAAATAAATGATACTATGTTTCAGTTGTCTAAAAAATGTACCCTTGATATGATAAATATAACTCCTTATTAACCAGAATGTTTGCCCAAGTGCCCATTTGGTTATCCAACCAACGTAGGTAACAAGTTGCCATTCTCCTTTTTGTAGGTGTAGGAAGGAGTTACTGGTAACTAAGGAAGTAGCCATTGCTTGGCCTGAAAGCTCAAAGGCACATTTCCAACTCGTGTATTTTCTGAAGGAGTTGGTGAAGGGTAGGTCATTCAGTCGTTTGAAAAACTTGACATTTTCATCAATTCTAAGATACATTTTTTTCCCTACCTCTTATCATTTTTGAAATCACAATGCATCTGACAATCGGTGGTGTCCTGCTTCTGTAATTGTCTTGCTTCTTTCTTTTCCTTTCCTTCCTTTACTCTCTTTTTTTACTTTCTCATAAAATGAAAGTGTGTCTTTCGATGAAGAGCATTTTGCATTAATGAAGTACAGTATTTTTAAATAAGCTATTCTACCCTTAATGGTAGTAACTTGTGGTGACATTGTAGGGGATGAGGTTTGCTGACCATCACACTCTTCCCAAGCTTACTTTAAATAACAATAATCATATAAACATGGAAGATTGATGTTTTCTCAATCTTATGAAAGACAAGAATAAAAGCATCTTTATTTTTATGTACTTTTAACAAAAATTCCGACTGAAGATACTTCCCAAACCACTATGTCTGCTGTGCCCACAGCTTTAATTTTCTGTTCCCGCTAAAGCCAGAGTGCTGACCCAAGGTGCTTCTTCTGTTAGGAGGTCAGGGGCACCACTCTAAAAGGGAATCAATTTTATTTCAAACATGTCTTTGCATTTTTGAACAAAACAGCCTCTAAGTCTTTTTTTTTTTTTTTCATCAGCCTTCTTCCTTGCAATGCATAAAAGAGGTGAGATACAAGTAATATTTTTATTTTAGAGCAAGGTTATTTTTTGGTCAATTGCTAACTCATGGACTCTCTGGATATGAGTTCCCAGCTACTCTTTTCATCTAAATCAGGACCAGGAGACTCACCGATGTGCTTGAATTTGGTGGTAAAAAGATTATTCTTCGCTTGGGCTAGAGTTAAGGGAGGCCTCATTCATTGTGTTAGATCTCTGGGAATGAGCAGCGCGGATGGTGTGACTAGCGATTTAAATGCTTTCGACACATCTTCCTTCTGTTTTTCATTCTGGGTAGTTCTTTTCAGAGTTCAAAGACTCTGTCTTCCAAGGCTCCAGAAACTCGCTGATATATGACTGTCTCTCCATTTGTCCTACTTTCTGCTTTTCACAGTAATCAAGCCTCATTCCGCAATTTAATTGGGCTAAATGGGCTTGGATTATAATTCTAAGGAATTTCTTGTGATGTCAGGAAAACACAACTCTGTTTCTCTGCCTTCACAATGGAGGGAATAAAGAAGTTGACAGGCTTTTATAGATTAAATTATGTTCTTTGTCTTTGTCTTTTCTTTATGTTTGAAGTGATTTTATATAATTTAATAAACATCCACTTTCTTTTCTGCATCTTTGGTCAAAAGCTTTGTGTAGGAGTAAATAGGGAATAAAAGCTTTGTCCAGCCGGCTGGCCACACAGTCTGCAACCATTGATCACTTTGCCATGTAGCATTTCAGTGTCTAGTTAGGGAAAATCAGCAAAGTCTGTATTTTTTAACACTTTGGTCTGTCAGCTTTTCTAGCTCCAATTTTGCGATTAGGCAGCTCTCCACAATCACAACCACAGCGAAAATATGCCATGAATTCAAGTGGAGACACTAACATCATTTTTGATATTGTGTTTTTTTTCCCCAAGGGATAGTAGAAGTTTTACTAAGCATTCCAGGTAAATTTTTGCAGAAATGTTTGGGTCAATATCTACAAGATGTTTTGGGGGCTTCTAACTTTTTTTTTCAAAACCCACAGAGGGACCACTCTTGTTCACCTTCCTCAAGAACCTTCATGAGAATATCTCCAACCTGAGAAGCAGGTAGAAATCAGCCCACAGACTTTTACTTTCATCATTGAAGACCCTGAACACTTTCTGGCAGGAAAATATTTTGTCTTCACTAGAAACTGAAAATGCTCCTTTTAGTAAACACAGCGTCATATGACCTTTGTCTTCCACCTTCCTTCCCTCCCTCTGTCTCTCTCTCTTTCTTCTCTTTCCCTCTTCCCCCTCCTCCTTCTAATTGTAATTCCTCTTCCTCCTCTTCCTTCTTCTTCTAGTCTGTCTCTGCCTCCCAGTCTCTCTCTAATTTGGCAGCCAGCAGCTCAGCAAGAAGATCATTTTAATCTCTTTATTTAATTCTTATTCTAAAATTAAAATAATATTTGTTGTAGGGCTTTTAAAAACCCTAAAAGTGTAATGCAAAAATTAAAAATCCTTCAGATTTCCAGTTCTCAAGTGCTGACGTGTTGGTGTATTGTTTCCCTCTGGTAATTTTTCTTTGCAGAAAAATATTTTTGCTCAGTTGAGATTAATTGGTAATGTATTTTGTATTCTGTACTTTTCACTTAACAAATATTCTAAGTCCTTCCATATGCCATTAAAAACATTTATAAATTGAATTTTTGATGGCCGCATACTATTCCGTCATGTGTTGACCAGACCTCCCCAGCCATTATTCCACCCTGTTGACTGTTTAAGGTGAATCTAATTTTTACTTCAGTGTGTGAATTGATTTAGGACAAACACCTCTAGGAACAAATCATTGTCAGTATTTTATCTGTCTTATCTTTTCCTAGTGCGGGAGTCTGCAAACTTTTTAGTAAAGGACCACGTAGTAAATATTTAAGGATCTTTGGGCCATACGGTCTCTTACAACTACTCAATTCCTCTCTTGCAGAGTGAAAGCAGCCACAGTCAATATGCAAATGAATGGGCATGGCTGGGTTTCAATAAAACTTTATTTATAAAAGAGGATTAGGCTTTTGGGGCCTTCCTTGCAGACTCCTGTTCTAGTGTGTACAATTCGATGCTTATGGGTTTCAAAACCTTTTTAGAAATAGGTGGGTGGTTATATATCAATTATTCTCTTCCACTGAGTCCTTTAGAGTTAATGTTTAGGTCCACATTGGCTCACTGGCAGCAGTCCACACCAGCCTTGAGCACAGAAGACTGGTTCCCTGCCTGTGGCTCTCCTGGTGGGTCAGATGGGACATCTTCCAGACTGTAAAACCCCAGGGGAACCATCTGCTGGCCTTGAGCAACTACACCGCTACATTATTTACCCACGTGTCAAGTCTATTTACAGAGTGACTCCAAAGAACCTTTCCTGTGTTGACACCAGCGTCTGCCAGACCATCGATGGTTCTAGCCTCCAGCCGGGCCAGGTAACAAGCTAGAAAGTGGCATGAAAAGAAAAATGCCATGAAACTAGTCCCACTGTCTTCTCAGGGCAAAATCCTACCGTTCTCAGTGGTCAAATCCTACTTTCCCAAACTTAGCTCCTTTGAAAGTATAGAGTGAAGCAAGCTGAACAGGAGAGTTACAGAAATAGTCTCTCCTAGTTGATCACCTCAAGCCCCCTTGTAGCCGGTGGGCAGCATGTTCCTCAGAGGGAAGGGGTTCTCCTGTGTTTCTGTCAAAATGTGAGTGTGCACAGAGGATTCTCTTGCTCTTGGAATAATTGAAAGGAAGCTCGGCAGTAATGGCGTTCATGTATTCATGTGGATGCAAGAAGTGCAAATGGTTGATATTAAAACCCCCATCAGCCCCACTTTCTTCCAACGGAAAGAAGGAAGCTTCTGTGTGACTGAGCTGTCCACTAGGGTAGTGCGAAATGTTTCCTAAAACGCTAGCAGGTAGTCTTTGAACATGTCCTGCTATTAAACCAACCATCATATTGAGTAAAAAGCCAGATGAGGCTTTCATATTGTTACTTGAGACGTGATCTTTTTAGCCTGTATCAGGGCTGTCTCAAGTTCTCTGGCTGTGAACTTCAACTTATGTATAATTTATTGCTCATGAGGAGGAGCTAATTTGGAGTTATTGTATTTTGTCTTGAAGCTGATATTTGAGGGGCAAGTAGAATTGTGGCCCACCCACTCTAGGGTGTGCCAACGATAGATTTGCGTCTTTATCCTCAAAGTCAGTGGAGGAATTTTAGAGGGGAGAAGACAAATGTCGGCAGAAAAATGTTAACTTAATAAAACAGACTAAGATCAGATTTCTCTCTCTCTGGCCACCTCCCGCCTGGAATCCTTTTGTTGACTTCTTGAAACTTCCTGTGATTTATAGGACCCCTTTCCTGGAGGCCGAATGCCTTTTGATTAAGAAGTGAACCACAGCCCCTAAGCCACAGGGACAGCTGTTGTTCGAATTACCCAGAACACTTACTGCCATTTTCCACTTTGGTGTGCAATGATATCGTGTTAGTGCCGAAAATTGCCCCAAATGCAAGCATACATTGCATCGTTCTAGACAATCATTGCTCCCCATTTTTGAACCTTTTGACCCACAGAAGTCTTAAAACAAGGTCTTTAAAACCTCTAAATGGAATGGGGTGGGGAGAGAGGTGTTGTACTCTGTGTTTTCTGGATTCCTTCCCACCCTAAAATTCTGTGAGTATTTAAGACTCTGGAATCCTGTGAATAGCATCTAAATTACCTTAGAACAGTGATTCCAAGGAGGGATTAAGGGGCTCTTTCTTCCTAGAGGGTCTTGTCAGGTCTGGAGTTGTTGGGGTAGCGGTCGGAATGGGGAGGGTGTGTGTTGTTTGAAAACAGCGTAGTGATTACCCCTGTTGGGCAGATGTTTGATGTAATTTTAATTTCACATAGCATTAAGAGAGTGTGGCATTTTCATGTGTCAAAGGGAGGCACAGGGGAGGAGGGGATGCAACGCACTCACGTGGACCAGGACTATAGCTGAGACCAGGTCCTATATACTGGGGATGGGCACAGTAAGATGTGACCGAGTGTCTCTGCTCTCAGCCCCGCTTAGGTCTCTAAACGTGCCCAGAACTGCCAGTGTGGGAGTTATTCCTTCGAAATGGACCACATAATCAGAAGAACTTAATAAATGTACGTGTGGCACCCGGAAGGGGAGACAGCTTGATGCGCCCCCATCCAGGAAAGTGAGAAGATCCTCATGTTATCATGGGGCTTAGAAAGCAAATCATAGCAACTGGGACCTGGGGCAGGCAGACTTTGATAAAGAGGGAGGTAAGAGTCTAGCACAGGGGCTGGCAAACCTCAGCTGATCTGGCCTACTGTCTGTTTTTGTAAATAAAGTTTTATTGGAACACAGCCATCCCATTGATTTTCACATCGTCTATGGCTGCTTTTAGTCTCCAATGGCAGACTTGAATTGTTGCGAGAAAGACTATAGGACCTGGAAAACTGAAAATATATACTGTCTTGCTCTTTAAAGAAAATGTGTGTCCACTGCGGCTCTAGTGTATAGGTCCTTGTCAGAGGAAGATGTCCCAAATGGCCCTTAGATGGGAAGGCCAGGCACAGGCAGCACATGAAAGCACTGTGCCCAGGGGCAGGTGGAACACAGGAAAGGAGGAGAAGCGTGCCGTGTGTGCCCATTGTTTTTTTTTTTTATTCCTTTGAGTTCTTTTACTTGGGCCTCTCCAGTTGCAGTTTGTCAAGGTTTGGTAGCAAGGGCCGGTTGGCTGGGTGACTGTAGGCAAATTCATCCCCTGTCTATATTCTGGCACCTACACATCCGTGGTCAATGAAGATGGAATTCAGCCTGGTCCTTGTGCAACACGCCGCGTTTAACACGACTGCGGGGAGGTCACAGGACTCGTGTACTGAGGTCATTGTTCTATTTGAAAAGAAGGAATGGAAGGTACATCGGAGCAGGGATGTCCCGCATAGTTACTCTGTGAGAGTCCCAGTCAGGGGCCACACACAGGCGCTCACCTGCGCAGCCTCAGTGAACGGACAGCTAGGAGGCCAATGAGGGACTGAGGGAACGTGCCCCTTGGCCTCAGCCAGCATCGCTCAGAGAGGCGGGCTCACACAGTGAGCTGTTAGTGGAACAGAGTGTTTCTCAATAACACGGGCAGGGACCCCATGTGGAGTTCTCGACGACTCCCTCCAGTGATGCCAGCCAGTATGATCGGTTCTGAAGATGTCCTTTCCTGGGGTGGGCTGGAGAGGGGAATGCACCAGTATCAGAAGCGTGTTTTCCAGGCCCACCTCCTATTAATGTATTGTCTAGTGCCACCTGCTGAAAGCTAGCCAAGGCCCATGAGAAGGAGAACATTGTTCTGCTGTGGGAGCCACAGAAGAATGAGTTTGCAGCCGGCCCCTCCTTCCTGACACAGGCTTGGTGACCCGAGGGCCGAGTGGGGGTGTAATCCTAGTGGATTTCTCCTGTTTATTCCTTTTGGATTTTTTTAAACATGGTAATTTATTTTTGAGAGGGAGTGAGAGCATGCGAGCAGGGGAGGGGCAGAGAGAGAGGGAGAGAGAGAATCCCAAGCAGGCTCTGCACCGTCAGCGCAGAGCCCAACGCAGGGCTTGATCCCATGCACCATGAGATCATGACCTGAGCGGAAATCAAGAGTTGGACACTTAACCAACTGAGCCACCCAGGTGCCACTCCTTTTGGATATTTCTAGTTACATTTTTGGGTGGTTCACAGCAGAGCCAGCCAAAGGTCACTTTTTGACCCCAAAAAAGATTACACTGGAGAACTTCAGTCCATTGCTACTATCCGTTTAGCCAGGGAAACGTGATTGGGAATTGGGAGAAGTATTTAACACTTAATTTTGACAAAAGACAGCCCCCCAAATCCCACAGCTATTCTTTGTTTAAGACAGAAGCTGTGTATCCAACCGAGAGCGTGCATTCATTCAAGTCATGTACAATGTGAGGCCGTATCAGCATCTTTACAGCATCGTCTTGCCTGCCTTCCTTCTGACAAATTCTCTTTAGGGGAGAGGGGCAGCAGGGTCTTGAGCCAGTTTTTCTGTTGGAGTTGGAGCTCTCATTTGTGTCATCTGTGTTGTCTGCCTCCTTTTTAAACATATGGTTTTGGGGGAGCCTGGGTGGCTCAGTCAGTTGAGCTTCTGACTCCAGCTCAGGTCATGATCTCGCAGTTCGTGAGTTCAAGCCCCACATCAGGCTTGCTGCTGTCAGCGTGGAGCCCACTTCAGATCCTCTGTTCCCTTCTCTCTCTGCCCCTCCCCGCTCATGCTCTCTCTCTCAAAATGAATAAATATTAAAAAAAAGGATGGTTTTGCAGTAATTGTGTTCACCCGGGGTTAGTTCTGGGACTGGTCTCTGTCCCATCTCGGAAACACATCACCTATAAATCAGACTGCTTGCTCCTGGTATGTCTGACTCCATGCAGGTCCTGAGCACCCTGACTGTCACCCTCCTCCCTCCCCATTCTTCTGCAGTGGCTGCCACCTCCAGAATCCTCTTGGCATAGAATGCAGGTCCTCTTCTGCAATAGCTTATAAGCCAAGGCGGATACCTGCCCCAGAGTCCTTCCCCGGGTCTGACCACTAGGGCAACATGGTGTGACAGGAAGTGCCTTGATCTATGACAACCGCTTTTCCCCGAGATCCCTTTTCTAACCATTAGAGTTGAGAAGGAGTTAAGTTTTCTCTTTTCTGCAAGATGGAGATGTGGGTGTCTCCGTGACCTAGTCCATAAGACTTTTGAGCACTGTCGTTTCTTCTAAAATACATCAGTGAAGGCATAGACTGCAGGAGAGTGGAGAAGGATGAATAGACCGTTTCATGGCAATGTCAAAGGCGGTTAGGTCTGTGAGAGCTCCCGAGAAGGATCCATATAGGAAGATCTGCACCAGGAGCCAGATGTTGCCGTATCTGGGTGAGATTATCATTCCTTGAACGACGTGGGCAATATAGTTAAGCACAGTTGAGCAGAACAGGTAACAGGTGCTCTTTGGTGCTTTTATTATTTTGTTATGTGTGTAACACTCTTCGGCCAGAGCAAAATAAACACATATCCTGGTTATTTAATAACAAGGAAAAGGCCACACACCAAACCAGGATGAAAAGATAAATAGAAGAGGAACAAATACTCTCCTGTGACAGGTGGCAGGTACTGAGAGGGACAGGGTCCAGAAGGGTATGAAGGTGAGAAGTTTATCTGTGATGAGGAACTTCCCAAATTTGCAATCTGAAGCCAAAGGTGTTGGTGGGTGTTGAACCCATCTGACCTCCTGTCGTGGTGGTTGGGGGGGGGAGGGGCAGGTACACCCACAGTGCAGAGGTCTCAAAGCCATGGCAGTCCTGACCATCGGTGGGAAATTTGGGGTCCCGTCTATCCGGTGGGAGGGGGTTCAAATGAATTGCCAAATGCAAGGGGGTCAGAGGGTACCTCCAAGTTACAGCGTGATACGTTACAGAGCAGAACCCTTCGTTCCAGGGAGTTAGGGGGAACCAGGAGAAAAGAGAGTGGAGCCAGGAGAAAGAAGGCAGCCGAGAAGAAGGTTGGCTGCCGCCCTGAACCACTGTCAGATTTATGACTTCCCTCTGTGGGCCAGCTGGGCACAGAGCAAGGGTCACTGGGCAGAGCACCATGTCTTGAGAACCTCCTAGATTTCTGTTGTTTGCCTGAGCCTTAGCGATCATTGGTCTGAAAAAGACCTGCCTTCTTAGGGGAACTTTAGGAGAACTAAAAAAAGTTTGGTTATTTTTTTTTTCTTGTTCCATGACTTGGATGCTTTTGAGAATAGAGACCCTTGTTATACTTCCATAGGCTGAAAACTCAAGCGGGGAGGGGGTGGACGAGAACCCAAGAACATCGTGTTCTTTTGCGCCCATGTGGTCAGGAGCTGATAGCATAACTTCCAGTCCACACATGCATCTCTCGTTTTTCTTTGGGCTTTATACTTCCTTCTCGAGCCAGTCTCCTTTAGGCCACGTATGCTTGCTGTGTGAGTTGTTTCAGAGCTGTCCTGGTCGGAATACAAGCCCCTTTCGAAGTTTACCCTGAAAGTTTCTCTTTGGAGTAACTGGAAACAACTTCCTTCAGGAGGGGCAGAGACACACAGAGAAAAGAAATGGCAGGTGCTTCGATCCCATTTTATAGATCTGGCGGCCAAGACTTGTCAAAGGCCAGTGCCTGGTTCCCATACAGTGTGATATGGGATGTGTCTGAACCAGTTCTGATTGTTGCGAGGCTCTGATTGTTGCGAGGCTCTTGCTGCCCACGAGATGGGAAGAAAGGTGAGCCAGGGACCCTGGAAGAGCAGAGTTGCCCTCCATGAATCCTCACAGGCCCATGAGGTGGTGAGCCACTGTGGTTCCGAGCACCCAAATATTTACTGACTTGAGTTTCATTAAAGGTGAAAATGGAAGCAACCCAGAACCTCTTCATAAGTTTATTTTGTAACAAACCATCTCTTGACTGCTTTTCTTCCCATCAAAGGAAGGGATCTGGTTTAGATGAGTTTCAATCAGGCCTGGATGTAAAATGAGGGTCAGATTAAGCAGTCACTAATTTAATAGTCCAGATGGACAGCAGTTAAGGATTAGTAAAGTCGATACCAAATTGTGATCAAGGGTCAGTCTGTGTCTTCAAAGGTTCCCGCAAGTTACCTAAAGTGTGTGCTAAAGAAAAAAAAAGAAAAAAAAAAACCCCACAGTTTAAATCCCAGATTCTACCCCTTCCTGTCGGCGTGCCTGGAACACGCTGGCATTCGTGCCATCCGGGAAGTTTGAGAAATGATATTTTAACTTATGTACAAAACTAAATGGACAACTTGGAAAAGTAAGAACTTGCTTCAGTGTTTATGTGCTCGATTCTCCAGGGTTACCAGGAGGACAGGGGCTTGTCAGCTTCCTCTCTTGCCCCTGCCTGTGGCTGCTCACGCCTGTGGCTGCAGGAGATACACAGGTATGTGTGTGCAAGATGCAGAAGGGATGCATAGATTCCTTTCATATGGGCTGCTGGGCGGAGAAGTTAAACCAATATCCGATCTCTAGGTCTTTCCCCCAAGAAGATGAGATCCCAGGGGTGGGAGTGTGGGGAATAGACGCCCCACCTGGGCTGACTATTCAGCTACCTGTTCCAGACTATTTTGTCCAGATTCTTTGGGGTAGGGGAGTGCTGCACACAACAAAGTTCTGTACCTTCTTTCTGCCATTGCTCCTTTTAGAGATAAGTTACTCAGTTACCCCTCAAGGAGGGCAGCTGATGAGAAAGGAAATGGGGGAGTCCATCTTTGGGGGGGGGCTGATGAAGGGAGATGGGGGGAGCTTGACCAGAGAGATGACCAGGGAGTCTGATGGGGCAGAGCAATGGGGCAGCAGGCAGGGCCTTTGGAAGAGGATGGCTATAGAAGGGCGATGTTTGGGATGGGGACCAATGGAGGATCATGGAAGGGATGGGAGGCTAGTAAGGGGGAAGCCGCTGGGGAGGAGGGCTTACTGGCAGGGTAGGACCTAGTTATTTCCAAGGATCTAATCATAGCTGTACCAAATTCTGTCACACCTTTTCCCATAACCACACCATTATCTTTTCACAAAAGGTGATTTGAGTGATATTATATTTTGATCTCTAAAAAGGCCTGAGCGCCTGATTGCTCTACCACATGGCCTGTCTGAAGTGTCACCACCCACTGTCACCAGGTACAACTTGCTCTAATTATAGGCAAAGGCCTCTAAGGAAATGAGTTCTGTAAAGACTGACGTTTTAGAAACTGCAATGGAAGGTGGCAGCGGCCATTACACTAGGTTGGTGGAAAGTGCCCGAATCTCAAGCATGATGCTGGGTAAGAAAACTCCCCATCTCACTCAACCACACACATTCTCAAACATGTGTTTCTTTTTGTAAGACTTTGTACGGTGTAGCCAGCATACCAGAAAACTTTCAGATGCTGTTTGCCATTTCTACTTTTTGGAAGTAGATTTCTGTCTAGACTTGCACTTTCTGAAGCTCAGACCCTGTAACAACGGAGTCTTTTATACATTGAATAACAAAAAGGAGCCAATAACAGTTCATTAAAAATGACAAATTATTCTCTTTCATTTAAGAATGATGACTATAAAAAATGAGGGATACAGATTGATTTGACTTTATATGAACTACTTCTGAGGTTAGTGAAAGAATATATCCTGAGGCTGGCAGAATATATTTTATTTTTTTTATTTTTTATTTTATTTTATTTTTGAGAGAGAGAGACAGAGCACAAGCAGGGGAGGGGCAGAGAGAGAGGGAGACACAGAATGTGAAGCAGGCTCCAGGCTCTGAGATATCAGCACAGAGCCCGACACGGGGCTCAAACTCACCGACTGCGAGATCATGACCTGAGCCAAAGTCAGATGCTTATTCAACTGAGCCACCCAGGTGCCCCACAGAATGTATTTTAGGTTATAAAAATGGATGGATGATATTTGGTTTTAAAATCATGCTGTTGCTTCAGGAAAGCACTCATGTTTCCACCACAGAAAGATACTCTGATTTTAATCCCCTAAGAACTGCGTTTGAGAAATCTGGTCTTTGGAGTGTGAGTGTGATAAGGTGACAGTAGAGGCTGTGGTCAGTTCTTCATGAAGCTGCACGAGGCCCAAGCAGAACCCAATACCCTCCCCTTCAACATCCACCCCGCCTCCCCACCTCCCCCTGGCCACACAGAGCTGACCTCAACATGGACACCTGAGACCTGACCATTTGCTCCTCTCTAGAACCATCTCCAACCCCCCTTCAAGAATTACCTGCCTTTGTGTTTTAGTCTCCATCCCATGTCTGGCTTCCCACCCCCGATCACTTTCTCCTGCCATATCCAAACTCAACTCCCTGCCAAGTTCTGAAAACCCTTCAACCTTGACACAATCCTGATTGCCAGTCCACCCCTACTATGAATTATGGTTCTATCAAAGGAGTCCCCTGCTCCCCAGTCATCCCCTTGTGCCTCGATTGGAATGAAGCTCTGTTCTCATTGGATGAGAAGGAGGTTGGATGGACCAGGGACAGAAGTATCTCAGGCCAGATGGTATGCGCTGGGCTAGGAGCCTTTCCTCTAAAGTGTAGCAGCTGGGAGCTTTGAGCAGAGGAGAATCATCATAGCAGTGGGTAATGGAGGAGGTGAGAGCCAATCCCTCGAATGTTTCCATTTCCTTCCCACGCATCCTGTCCCTGCCACTGTCCAACCCCATGGCTGGAAGCTTTTGACCTTGAACCACAGGTTCAGTGCAACATCAAGCCCTCAGAGCCAGTCCCAGCCCTGTGTTTGGGTGAGTGGGTGGGTGGGGAGACCGGAGACCCAGGTTCCAGTCTCTGAGCCCCATTTCTCCAGAAGATGCTACCTTATTTCCCTGAGTTCCTTGTTTACATGGGTATGGACATCCCACCTTTGAACTAAAATATTAAAATGAACTGCTTCCCTGCCTGCTCCCACACCTGCTTGAATGACAGACCCTCTCAGACCCTCAGAGACAGTTTAGATGTGGGCTGCTAGTGCCCTTTTGTCTGGTTATTATTCTTCCTTAACCAGAGGTGGATGACCACTTGGCAAGGAGTGCTGCCCCGGGGGCTGCTGGAACCTCCCAGGGAAAAGGCCGGACCAGGATGGGAAATAATCAAGGGAAGCTGGACCCAAGTCCTTCAGAGGAGGGGAGCTGTGGGTGGTGGTAGAGGAACAATCCTTGACATTAGAACAGGGTCAAGTGTGAGCCTCTGACTAGTGTCGAATGGGAAGATGGAGGGGGTGGTGCTTTGAGGTGAAGTAGTTTGGAATGAGGCCTCCAGAGATGAAGATGCAGAATGTGTATTTATTAAGTGGGGACCTTAGGATGAAGGAGGGTCTCCCTCGTCCATCGTGCTTATCATATTTCTCATTGATACGTCTTCAGATTTGGACTTCATCATTGGACCCACATTGAGGGCCCAGCATAGAGCCTAAGGGAGACCTCTTGGAGATCAGGTGACTTCCATGTGACCCAGAACATAACATTTCTTCTATTTAAAAAAAATATTTTTAACAGCAGGCTTTCCTCTGCACACTGTGACACAGAAATCTTTACTGAACTCCATGGCGACTTTCCACTGTTTGTCATGGGAAGTAATCTTTCCCAGCCTCCTGTTTGCTGATGGACCAGGAGCGTTACTCCCTTGGGTCCTTTTGTGGCCTCTGGACTGAAAAATGCCCCTTCAGGTTCTAAGCTGAGGAGGTCGAGGATCTTCACTGCTTCTTGCCAGGTTCCCGTGTCTGCCAGGCCTTTTCGTGGTGCAGCATCGTGGGAACAGGGAGGGGCCTCAGCACCTCTGACGCCGGGGGGATAATGGGACCCTTGATCATTGGAAGAAGTCTGTAGAATGTCTCTTGCCAAAATTACCTCATGAAAGGCTGCCCTCTAGAATACGCTGCTCCCTCAGGCCCTCCTAATGCTGCCCCCTTTAACCTTTGACCTCACAGCCCGTGGCACAGTGCCACGCCTTGTCCGTTCCCCCCCTAACTTTGCTGTGTTGCTGGGAGTCATGGTCTCTCAGTGAAGGCAGAAAAACAGGACTGAATAAGGGGCAGGTGAATGCCCTAGCCATGCCAATAAACTGTCCCCACTGGGTGGCTCCGTGTCTGATGTTCGGGGCACCTGCACCCAGGGGTCGTGAAACCCACTTCCTACCTTTGACCAGCCTGGCTCTGCTTTTCTCTTCCAGAATCCAACCATCCTGCAGCCGTTATAACTTGTCAGTTTTTACTAATATTCAGTGTTTCTCCCAAAGGTGGCACGTCATGAATTTATAGGTCCGGTTTGCAACTGGCACCTTTTTGTGTGTGTTCAAGGATGATGCACTTGTTTACTTGTTCACTCACTCTGTGAAGATTTGTGGAGACTCTGTTCTGGGCCAAGTACTTTTCTAGACTCTGGAGATGCTATGGTGAGTAAAATCTCTGTCTCTACCCTTGCATCTTCACCAAGTAAAATAATAAATGATTTAAACAATTGAAACTGTGACAGATGACAGGAGGGAAAAGGTAGGAAGCTACAAAAGACAGTAACAGGGGGACTTACTTAAGTGGGGGCAGCTGGAGCAAACCTTTCTGAAAAAGTGATGTTGAAACTGAGATGCAGAGAATGAGAAGTCTCCAGACAGGTGAGGGTTGGAAGAAAGCATTGCCAGCAGAGGGAACAGAATGTACCCACAGCTGGAGAAGGGAAAATGCTGGATGCGCTGAACTCCAGGGGAGCCCATCGGCCTGGAACATGATTTCTCCAAGAAAAATGCACCGTGAGGTGAGGTAAGTCAGCTAGGCATGGGTCAGATCATGCAAAGTCTGTGGGAGAAATTTTAAAATCTGTCCATGCAAATTCTTTGGTACTAATCCCTCCAAAAGGCAGATGCTACTTCCCTTCCCCTTAAGTGCAGTCTATACTTAATGGCTAGAATGTGCTGGAAGTGACGATGTGTGATGTTCAAAATTAGGACAGAAAAACACATTGTGGCTTCCTCCTTGCTTGCTCTTGGATCGCTTGCTCTGGTAGAAGCCAGATGCTGTAATCTGAAGATACTCACGGCCCTGCTAAGAAGATACCCATGGCCGAGATCTCCCAGTGGCACATGTGAGTGCGCCATTTTGAAAGCTGATTCTCTGGCCCCGGTCAAGTCCCAGCCAGCACCTTGACTGCAACCTTATGAGAGACTAAGCCAAACCTCCTAGCTAAGCCACTCCTGAACTCTTGACCCACAGAAATGATGAGATACTAAATGTTTGCTGTTAGGCAGCAATAGATAACTGATAGAGCTTGGTGGACTATGTGAAGGGACTTAAATTTTTATAAGTGGAAAGAAAAGTCATTGAAGAACTTTGAGCAGGGTAATTACATACATACTCAGATGTATTCTTTTGAAAGGATCGAAATGGTTGTTGCATGAAGAATAGTTTGGAGTTGGCCTAAGGTAGAAGAGATGAGGCTTGTGAGGCTGAATCAGTCAAAAGGCCTTTGGCTACAAGTGTCTGAAATTCCCAGCCCAAACTTATTTAAACAATAAGGATGTTTATTATCTCATCTTTTAAGTAGCTCAGGTTTCGGGTAGCTCTCAGGTTGGTTAATCCAGAGGCTCATCAATATCATCAGGCCCCTAGCTCTTTGTGTCCCTGCTCTGCCTGTCTTGGATGTTGGCTTTGTCCCCAAGCTAACTTCTCTCATGGGGACCAGATAGCTATTTGGATTCTAAATGTCACAGCTAGAAATGACAAAGTCCAGTTGAATTTAAGTCCATCTCATCTTAAATATCTCTTCTTAGGAGTGTGGGAGCCTTTCCCAGAAGCTCTCAGCAGGTTTTCTCTCATATATCATTGATAATAATTGCATCACACATTCATGGCTAATCCATTCCCTGGCAAGGGGAATGACCAACATAATTGGCAGAGACTAGACATTATGGTGGCCTGGAGTAGGATTGCAACAGTGAGCTGGAAAGACATTAATGGATGGGATGTACTTTATAGAAACCAGGAGGAAGAAAAGAAGGTTTTGAGCATGAATAATCAAGAGTATAGAAGTACCATTTTCTAAGCTGGGAAGCCTGAGGGAGGGAGCTGTGGGCAAAGGCTGAAATAGAGCTTGTTATTTCCATGGACAGGGCTCGTCAGTCCCACTTTGCCAACTACCATCAAATATCTGAAGGATACAAAACCTTTGCTTCAAAGATGGATTCACTAGTGATAAATGTCTAGCACTATTGCAGGCTGGCTAAGGGAGTACAGTCAGGGTGGGAGGCCTTTCTAATGAAATCATGAAGACTAGCAATTTCTTTATAGTCATAAGGCTTGCTTTAATGATTATTGTTGAAGACATTAATTGATACTGTAAACTATAGCATGGCTTTCATTGGGTGTCCTTAGATCATTTTCCCTTCATTGGACACTTTCATTAGCTCTCTTGGCCGCCAGACACATTATCTTACAACTTCCATGAATAATAAGAATGTGAGTGCTTGCCTCTAGGTTATACTTTCTATTTTTAAAGCTCTTTGTCACATTAATGGATTGATCCATAAATGTATAAAAGCTATGTAAAAGAACATGCTCATCACATTTCGTACCCCGTATTATTTTAAAGTGAAGATCAAAATTCTAGGTGATAACTTCGTCTGACAAACATTTATTGAGTACCTACTGTGTCCCAGGGCACTGTCCCAGATGTTTGATCAATATTGTTGACTGTCCAATGAATGGACTTAGATGGACTTAGCCAAAGAAGCGATGACAGGGCTAGGATCCATTAAAAAATGGCATTTTTTTTCCTTTGGCATAGTTTCTTCTTTCTAGAAATGATGGCAAAAAAAATCAGCTTGGCCCTTAATTCTGGGAACTTAAAAGAAAACTGCCAGAAATGAGATCCATTTGAATCTTAGTGGGCTCAAGTCCTATTTCTGTCTAAGGTGGAAACAGATGCTTACAGAGGTGCAAACACTTGAAATCATTTTGAGATTTGGGGTCCCAAGAATGAGCTCCCAAAGTCTGAACATAAATTGCTGTGACCATTGGGTTTGCCCGGCTGGACATTCCTTGTGTAAGTCTGCAGATCAACTGAATACATCCCAACAATCTTGATTTTTAAATTTAATTTTCCTTCATTTATTTCCTACTATCTAAAATGAGCTTGTTTGTTTATTAGTTTTTGTTTTTATCTGTTTTCTACTGAGACACCAGCACTTCGAAGAGTGCCTGGCACACAACATGAACTAACTTAAAAATTTATTGTGTGAATGGATGACATCCCTCTCCTGATCGGAGTTTTCCCGACTATTTAGCTCTCCTTTTCTGGATTCCAGCTGCCCTAAATATTATATAGTAAGTTTTTCTTGTTTAGGACTTAACTGTTTAAATCATCAACTAAAATTGATACTAAACTGTAAGATCCTCGCGTGTAGGGATCAGGTGTTGTACATCTCCTTAAGCCAATGCCCCAAACTCAGATTAAGGGAGTCCATCAGATACTAGCTGATCAACCGCTCCAGGTGTGAGGCAGGTAGAAATTCAGGGAGGGAGGGTCCTCCTTCTACCCATCAAATCCCCAGGGGCAGAGACATCTGTGGCTCATGTGGAGAATGTAAGTCTAGTTTCCAAAACAAAACTCACCGGCTCCAGGAGGTTGATTCGTTTCTAGGCGGTGGCACTCAGCTCTGGAGCTGTGTGGCTTTGTGTGCGACTGAGTAGTGTCATAAAATTGTCAGTGGTGTATGTGGCTTCGAACCGAAATTTGCTGCCAGTTCACACCCTCAGGAAATGCATAACGGATTTAGATTTGTGTGTTTTTAAGAAAACCAACAACCAAAAAAGATGTGGAAAACATTAAGCTATAACATGTGCTCTCCACCCATTAAGGATGAGAACAGACACTGACGGCAAAGAAATTGCTGGGTTGGAGACAGGAAGGACAGATTTTATCCCCGCAGAATTCTGGTTGCTGTAGTCTTGAAATTGTGTGAAAAGAATCAAGATAAATGTGATCAAAATTAAAAATGTACTTTTGTTATTAAATATCTTTGGGACTGTGGAGCTCACTCTTTCTGCATTCAATAAAGACAGAGCTTACATTGTCTCCCAGGAGGGTTAAGTTTAGCAATACTTGCCATTGATGAGTGGTCCAGAACACAGAATGGTTTCCAATAGCTGGATTGTCAGTGAGCTGAAAAGGTCAAAATGTCGGGCTCCCATGGATCTCACTCTCTAGAGAGAGACCCTTTGGAGAGAGAGCCAAGGATGGATTATTACAGTTACTCCAACTATCAGAGGCAAGTTATCTTTTTGAGGAGCTCAGAGAACTGTTACAATGGCTCCTGGGATATCCAAAAATGTATTTGGACTGATTTGAGACACTCAGAAAAGTTGTAAAAACAGTACAGTGCATTTCAATATAGCCCTCACCCAGTCTCTCCTGATAGATCATTAGCATGTTATATGACTATAGTATAGTATCATATATAGTACAGTATATAATATAATTGTAGTATAATGATCGGAACCAGGAGATCGACATTGATCCTATACTATTAACTAAGCCAAAGACCCTATTTGCATCTTGCGAAGTTTCCCACTTATGCCCAGGATCCCACATTGCATTTAACTTATTCTTTCTGCTCAGGCTCCTCCAAGCTGAAATAGTTCCTCAGTCTTTTGTCTTCACAACCTTGACACTTCTGAAGATTACTCACCAGCTCTTCTGTAGCTTAACCCTCAGTCGGGGCGTAGCTGAAGTTTTCCCATGATCGGAAAGAGTTCGTACAGATTTAGTGAGAATCACACAGAAGTGATGTTTTATCCTTCCCAGAGCATCCTATCGTGGGGTTCCTGATGTTGATGCACCTTGTTACTGGTGATATTTACCTTGATCTCTTGGCGAAGGTGTGGTCTGCCAGGTTTCTCCACTACCTTGTCTTCCCTAGTTAGTAAATATCTTGGGGGAGCTCCTATGAGACTAAGCGGATTCTGTTTCTGAAACTTTCACCGGCTAATGTTACAATCCGTAACTGTCTTTTCTGCAATAATGATTATTACAAAGTTTGCCTATTATTACCACCAAATTTTCTATTTCTTTTTGTCCTTCTACATTTATTAATTGGAATTTTATTCTAAGGAAGAGCAGTCTTTTCTCCTTAATTAATAAATATAAATAAGTCAGTATGGACTTGGGATAGTTATTCTGTTCAGTGAGTTATAATCCAGCGTTATCCTAATTTATTTTGTGGCTCAAGATGTTCTAGCATAAGCCATTAAGAGCTCCTCTGGCTTGGCTCTTCGTTCCATCAACAAGTCCTTATCATGTTTTGCGCTCTCCCTTATTTTCTGGCACCACAAGATGTTCCTGGCTCATCTCGTACTTTCTCTGCCCCAGCCCTGCATTCGCTGGGTGACTTTTAAGTGGGAGTAACTATGGAGCCCCAAGTCAACACTCATGTAAGCCTCAAATTCAGATCCGCTTTATTCAGAAGTCAGTGAACCACTAGGAGACCTGATGGCCTTAAATCTGTCCAGAGTGTACAAAAAGATGAATTTCATAATGCAGGAACACTCGAACCCACTTTTGAAGTTTGGAGATCTTATTTCACAGCACGGGAAGACCTGGTTCAGGGGCATCTCTACCATATGCCACACAGCCACTCCACAAAAGGACCGAGTCTGACTAAGTATACTGCTCACAGGCTTCCTGTGGGCATCAAGTGAGCCATGCATGAAAATGCCTTCTAAACCATAAAATGTTGTAAAAATGTGAAGTGTTACTGTTATTGCTCCTATAACCACTTATTCATTATAATCATGGTCGAGTTAGAATAAGCCTGAAAGATCATTTCATCTAGTACCTGTGCTTCACAGGAAGAGAAGCAGAGCCCAGACAGGTTAGGTGACTTGCCCAAGGCTCCAGGGTGAAATTGATGTTAGAGCCTAACACCTCATCATGTTTTCTCCCGATCACAATATCTACTTTTTTAAATGTTTATTTATTAATGCACAAGCAGGGGAGGGGCAGAAAGAGAGGGAGACACAGAATTTGAAACAGGCTCCAGGCTCTGAGCTGTCAGCACAGAACCTGATGCGGGGCTCGAACCCATAAACCATGAGATCGTGACCTGAGCTGAAGTCAGACACTTAACTGAGTGAGCCACTCACTTAAAAATTTTTAAGCAAATTTTTCACCACCAAACCTGGGATAAGCTACCATAATTTTTCTTTTTTTTTAAATTTTTTATTTAAATGTTTTTTAACATTTATTTATTTTTTGAGAGGCAGAAAGAGCATGTGCAGGGGAGGGGCAGAGAGAGAGGGAGACACAGAATTAGAAGCAGGCTCCAGGCTCCAAGCTGCCAGCACAGAGCCCAACGCGGGGCTCGAACTCACGAACCGTGAGATCATGACCTGAGCTGAAGTTGGCCGCTTAACTGAGCCACCCAGGCGCCCCATTTTTTTTTTTAAATCCCTCCTTCCACATCGAATTCAGGTAGACAAAGGCAATTCATCACCACTGTTAGCGTTGGAAATGTCACTTTAAAATTTTACTGTATTCATTTTTACTCACTATCCTTGGCTCTCCAAGTAGGATTGGGCTAATTCATCTCTGAAAAAAACCAACGTAAGATAAGTTATCTCTCTTCTCAGAAAACTACTCTCTGAACCTGGTTCTGGGAAGTGATTCCAGTTCTGCTGCGAGCGGGCTCCCGCGCACTGTGGCAATGGCTAAAGTGACACCAGACATCTGGATATTTAGGAATAGGGAGGTGATTGCCTAGGTGTTTTGTTTCTCTTCCAGATGTTTGGAATCATGAAGACAAAGTCCCTGTGTCTAGAATATCAGGGAGGAAAATGGTTTATTTTAAAATTCACATGTATTTTCATAGTATCTCAGAATAGGGGTTTTTTTTTCTTTCCTGAAATGTTTGTTGAGAAGGGACTCGGAACTGTAGAAATGTTTGCTTTGTTGGATCCCAATTTCGAAAACTTGCCTTTAAGGGGCGCCTTTGTGGCTCAGTCGGTTGAGCATCCAACTCTTGATTTTGGCCAGCCTGCTTGGGATAATCTGTCTCCCACTCTCTCTACCCCTCCTCTCTCTCCACCCCTCTCAAAATAAATAAATAAACATTATAAAAAATTTCCATTAAAACCAATAGTAGGTACCTGTTGTCCTTTGGTGTTCAGTGCCCTTCTTTCCATTAGGCGACTGCTTTACCGTCCTGTGCAGATCTAGGCAATTGTTAGTTGTGATATCCTGCCTCTTCTCTGACTACAGATATGGACACATGACTAATCTTGCCGTCTCATCTTTGTCCATGATCACTGTGTAGGGCTGATCATAATATTTGTATTTCTGGATCCCACTATACCTGAGCTGGACCCCAGGCCTTCATAGTCGAGTAAACCAATAAATCCCTTCTTTGCTTAAACTAATTGATTGGGTTTCTGTCTCTTGAAACTACCAGGGTCCAGACTGATTCCAGGTCCTTGACTTAGGAACTGTCCATTTTACCTGCCTATTGAAGGCAATCAATAAATGCATATTGAATAAGTGAGCACGTGGGGGATACATAGAGCAGGGGTTTTTAGTCCAAATATGTGAGCCTGCGGTTTCAACCCGATTCTTCAATGGTCACTTATCAGGGTACAGGAGAAAACTGGGGGGATGGAACCGTTTATTTTTGAGTTCTCAGCAGCCACATAACTCAGAGAACAAGAAGAAAGACAACGAAGGTATCTGAATAATTCACAAACTGGATAATTAGCCTGAATGGTTAGCATTAGCAGAAATTCCACTGCTCAGGACGTCTTTGTTCAGCCAGTAGTTACAATCTGTCTCATTTCATTACATCAGATTTTTAATGAGAAGGGAAGGAGAGGAAAAAAAAGACACTCATTTGTTAGAGTTCCACTCCTTGCCAGACACCGGGCTGGGCGGCAGAGCGAGCTTCATGGGCACGACCTCGGCAGCCCCCCGCCCCGGGCTTCGTGCTCAGAAAGGACCTGCACTTAGGTTAATACTTTGCTGTGGCCAACTTGAAGTTCTCAGTCATGGTGCATAACAAGTCTCACACTTTCATTTGTCACTAGGCCTTGCAAACTCTGTAGCCAGTCTTGCGGAAAACTTTGTTTTCTCTCTATTAATCCTCATATCAGCCCAAGGACACTGTGTCATTAACCTCAACTTTCCAAAAGGAGGACCTGGATAAATGACTGGCCTGTGGTCACACTGCAGAGCCAGGATTTGGACTCGTGTCTGTTTGGCACGAGAGCCTCTGGCTTTCCTCCGACTCCTCTGCTCACACACAGGTAGTGAGAAGGGTCCTGCATTCAAGGGCCTTCATTTAATATCAGGCAGATAACAGGAAAGACATGAAGTTCATGAATTCCAGGATCCCCCAACTATGTACAATTGGACTAGAAGCTTCTCAAGTTCTTTTTATCCATTTATCTGGCTGATATTTTTTAAAGGCCTACTATTGCGCAAGGGCTTTATATGCATTTTTATTCATTCAATAACAGATATTCATTGAGCGCCTGCTCTGTGCCAAGCCTAGTTTGAGGGCAATGAATAAAGTTGGCGAGATCCCAGCTTTCGTAGAGTTTACGTGTGCATGTGTGGGACAGAGAGAGTTGGGGGTGGGGGCCAGCAGGAGTTGACAATAAATAAGTTCACAGACGACGTGGGTCATTTAAGATGGGATGACCCCAGTGAAAGAAACACACAGCATGTCGGAGTCAGCACGACAGGGACCTTGGTCCCCCAGGACCGCACCGTTCAGCTGAGACGTGAAGAACCCAACCACGGTGGGGGGGGGGGAACACCAGCACGAGCAGTTTCCATGCAGAAGCAAGGGTGAGTGGAAAATTCCTGGGGCTGCAACAGCCCTCGGCTTGCACGGGTCCTCACCGGAGCTCATTCTGCAGATGAGGAAACGAACAGAGATTTGGGGAGGGAGGGACATGTGCCAGCGTCCAAGGTTAGTGGGAGACTAAGAATTAAATTGTCTCCAGAGCAGGCACAATAGAGCACTCCGCGCTGGCCTCCTTGGGGCAGGAAGCCGTTGAAGAAGCTGATGTTAGATGGTGTTGGGCCTTGGAGGGGCAGACCCACAAAGCTGAACCGAGACCCCCCTGACCACGTGAATGCTTATTGCAAATTTGCATCATATTTTCCAGTCTTCTTCTTTCTTTTTAATTCCCCAGTGCAATTTGTTTCGCACAGACCCGTAAACCCTCGTGGAAGGTTACAGTGTAATTTGGGGTGGCGGTGGGTGGGCAGAGGCTCAGGAAGGCTATCGGTTGCTCTTCACCTGGGTTCAGGGTCACTTCCATTGGATTTGGGGGTCTCAGTGCCTGAGGACCCCGGTGCCAGTAGAATGGCCGAATGTCAGCCTGGCCCCACGAGCAGCTGGTGAGATGCTCAGGGCAGCAGCCCTGATAAAGGAGTGGACTCACTGCGGCTTCAGATTTGAACCATGTCCTCGGAGAGTCCTGCCCCCATCACTGAGGGGACTAGGGAGCTCAGCTGGGCTGGTAACAAGTGGGACTTGGTCACCGCATTTCACCTAAAGAATTACCAGAGCTCCATCTTGTTGTAAGCCCAGTAGAAAGAAAACCATCTTTGCATTCACTGCCTTGCCTGAAATCACTGTGGCTGGATTTTAAAACCAGATTTTAAACCATCCATAATTATTATTATGGATTTTTAGGCATAAGACGCAGTCACTTAACTAGCGAATACTAATAATCATCATACAAGATCATCAGGGAATCTAGACCTTTAATATATACTTGTGATTCAGCTAAATGCACTAAAATGTGCATTTGTGCTTGTTTTAAATCACTAATTTCGGTGTGTTAGAACTAGCTGTTGGGTCATGTCATTGCTTTCTTGCTTTCGGCTGTTAGATTTATTAAACAAAAGCATGAGTAAAATGTGAATTTGGGGGCGCCTGGGGGGCTCAGTCGGTTAAACATCTGACTCTTTGTCTCAGCTCAGGTCATCATCTCACGGTTTGTGAGATCGAGCCCCATGTTGGGCTCTGTGCTGACAGCATGGAGTCTGCTTGCAATTCTCTCTCTCTCTCTCTCTCTCTCTCTCTCTCTCTCTGCCCTTCCCCTGCCCCCATTGCTGTGCTTTCCCTCTCTCAAAAATAAAAAAAAAAATTTTTAATGTGATTTTTAAAGCATGTCATAAAAATCTCCATATCATAAAACTGGAGTGGATTCCTGGATGTAAAAATTACTATTTTTGACAGTTTCATAAAATATTTGGTATTTTAAGTTCCAGTGAACCTTAATAACGGCAGCCTGAAGAGCAGCCACTTCTTTTTTTTAATGGTCATTTATTCATTTATCTTGAGAGAGAGAGAACATGAGCAGGGGCAGGGCAGAGAGAGAGAAAGAGAAGGAAAGAGAGAATCCTAAGCAGGCTTCACACTGTCAGCACAGAGCCCGTGGCAAGGCTCGAACTCCTGAACCACGAGATCATGACCTGAGCCGAAATCAAGAGTCGGACGCTTAACCTGCTGAACCTCCCAGGCGCCCCAGGAGCAGCCCCTTCAAACTTCCGAGGTAGAGAACGATGCCCCTAGAAGTACGCGGGACTCGTTTGGCAGTGGGGACTTCGTCTTTGCTGGCATTATTCTCGGGTGGGTATGAACTAAAACGTCCTTTACAAAATGTCAAACGTGTCAGCAGATTCGTGGTCCAGGTTGGACTTTGCAGAGTTGGAAGAGGTGTTTGCGTGCAGTTGTGTTTCATTGGGGTTGGATCCGTGGCCTCCCTCTAGGAATGCACATTTCTTGACGTCGTGGTGCAGACGGGTCCTCTCAACACGTGCCGATCCAGGGGGCCAGGGGTGGCCGGACGTCAAGAAAATACTCTTGCTCAGGTCCTTTCTTATGCAATCCCCTCCCGCCCCGGCCAAATATATTATTCTTGTGTTGAGAAGGTCTGCTTTGCATCTTGGGGGCCTGCTGAAAGGAGGTTACGCAAAACTCACCCCTGGGTGAAGGTATCGGGGCACCTGCTATCAGGGACACTGGCCAGTTTAGGAGTGCGACCACCAGGCAGGTAGCAATCTTATTTCCCCACCCTCCCGACCTCATCTGAGTCCCTCTCGGGCTCTCACGATTTTTGCCTTACCGCATCCTGTGTGTTTCAGTGCTACCCTGCTTTTATTTTGCTCCCTGTGGATAATGTCACAGTGACCTTCTCGCAAATTACCACTACACTCTTGACCCAAGTTGCAAGTAATTATACCTCATTTGGCTACAATTACGGGCTCACACCAGACTTAACGCATGCCTGAGCAGTCTGTAACAGCTCAGATTTGCAAGAAATGGCTAGTTGCTGGCTTTTTTGTTTGTTTGTTTGTTTTTTTCTTTTATTTGAGAGACAGAGAGAGACAGCGCGAGCAGGGGAGTGTCAGAGAGAGAGGGAGATACAGAATCTGAAGACAGGCTCCAGGCTCTGAGCTGTCAGCACAGAGCCCGATGCGGGGCTTGAACCCACGAACCGTGAGATCATGACCTGAGCCGAAGCCGGACGCTTAACCGACTGAGCCACCCAGGCGCCCCTGGTTGCTGGTTGTAACATGTGTGAAGCAGCTGAGCCCACCCCCGGCCCCGGTGCAGGTCGTGGTTATGAGATCACAAAGAAGAGGACATCTGAGGAAAGTGGCACCTTTCATCTCTCAGCAGAGAGCGCACACCGAATTGCTCAGAGGCTGGCTCCCCATCCGAAACTGGAATGTTCTGCTGGACTTCCCCAATTAGCCCCACTTCAGGAAGCAAATTGGCAATCACGACAAACTGGGTCAAAAATAGTTTTCTGGCATATTTAAGCTTCGGTCTTTCTCTCCCAGAGAAATGAAAGTGGGGGTGGGGTGGGGACATGCAATAAAAAATAAAGAATCTTCTTTTCCCCGAGCACCTAAAACCACACCTGCTCTCTAATTGCACAGACCATGAAAAACGCTGTGCTCAGCAACCCCGGCCACAATTCCCAAACACCTACCGGCTTTGCGCCTTTGTAGCATGTCCCGGTTCATTCTCTTCAGATAATCACAACCTGAATCAGAGTTATGCCCGGAGTGATTCTTTCCCACGGACTCTGCTGTTTTGGGGGAGAGCCTTGGTTCAACTGCACGGCGGCAGATCAAGGTCATTCTGTGTTGTTGGCACGCACATGGTGGTAGCACCCACATGCTTTGTGCTCCAGAGACGATCGCTTTCTCTGATTAAACCATGCTCCTTTCGCTTTGCGAGCTCATGTCCAGGCAGGGAGGTGGTGGGGAAGCATGACCCGCCCCCACCCCCAATCCAGGCAGTGCAGGAGTTTGTGTTTCTGGGTCAGTGGATGAGGTCTTCCCTTTGCCATGGCTGGCAGGCTGCCTTTGGTGGAGGCTGCCTTAACGCTGACATGTTTGGTAACTCGAGAAAGAGATGGAGCAATCAGTTATCTGCTTCGATATCGCTTAGCAAGTCTCGTGCCCAGAGTGGCCATCTTGAATTGATTGCTCCAGTGACACAAGTCAGAGGCAAGCTCCCTGCCAGTCCCTCCTGCCAGCAGATGGCTCCAGATGAGGTCATTGGTGTGACAGTCTCACAAAAGAACCCCAAACAGCCCGAACAAACCCTTACTCATGTCGGATCATCCGGAACGGTCGTGAGATGAGCAATGGATTCAGACCAAAACTTTGGAAATGTGAAACACCACCAAGGTTCTGGCTCCTCACATCCAGGGAATCCCCAACTGAGGCTGGAGAATACTGTTCTGATTCCCTCCCAGCCTCTCCTCTGCCCTGGGTGTTGGAACTGCTTGGGTGGCAGTGATGATCTGATTAGGGGAAGATAATTAACTCAAACCTCAGTGATTGCAGGCTCCATTGAGAGACATCTTGGCAGCCTGGGTGTTGATATTTTTGGAATAGCGTGTTTTTCACCAATTCCAAGAGTGTATGTGCAACAAGTCACGTGACCCCAAAGTAACACTGGAAATTCTAGCATTAAAGCACCCACTGGGACTACTTATCATTTGGGTTGGGAAATTGGGCAGGCACGTATCTTTCCAAGTTATTTTCTAGGGTGACCGTTGTATCTTGGCTTCCAGAACGTGCATCCCTTGACAGCAACGCTTGAGTCCTGAGCACTGATCCAACTTAGCCATGTCCCTCGGGCTTGCTCCCGAAGAAGGGACATCTCCCTCTTTCAGATCTGTGTGCTCATCAGCACTGGGGTCAAAAGGGGTCACATTTTCCTCCTTCTTCCTGAGGTGGCAGCAAGAGCTTTGGGTTAGAAGTCTGTTTTCTACCCTTAGGTTCTGGTGCTGGAAGCTCGCAAAGGCACAAAACCGGACTTGGGCTTTGTTATCGGATCCCGACAGCTTCCCTAACAAAGTGCCCCAAACCGGAAGTTGAACACGACAGAAATTTATTCTCTCGCAATTCAGGAGCTAGACGTCCAAACTCAAGATGTCAGCAGGGCTGGTTCCTTCTTGGGGGCTCTCAACAGAGGGAGGATCCGTTCTGCAACTCCCTGGTGGTCTTGGCTCGTGGAGGCACAATTCCAGCCTCATGGCTTTTTCCCCACCTGCCTGTGTCCAAATCTCTCTCTTCCTCTAAGGACATCAGTCACTGAATTAGAGCCCACCTGACTCCAGTCTGACCTCATCAGCAAAGACCCTATTTCCAAATAATGTCCATTCACAGGTCCTGGGGTTGAGACCTGCACCCGGCTCCTGGGGGCACACCGTGCAGTCCACTACAGGATCTGACTTGCACATCCACCCCCTGCACCGGCCGCCTCTTGCCACCTGTGCACCTTCGGCAGATCGAGGGGTTTCTGGGCTCCTTTCCTTTTCCAGGGGATGAGAACCCTGGACTAGCCGATCTTCGGTTGTTTTTTCTGTTGTGCATCCTTGTTAAAGATGCTTTTGGGCTCATTCCGAGGGCATCTCATCAGGGTGGGGAAAAATAGCAATCCAGGAGGGACTCGGATTTTAAATGTGACCCTCAAGGTCTTTTAATATTTCACTTCCAAACTGGGCAGTGTTGGGGAGTGAGGCTTAGACAAAAAGCCACTGAATGCTCGGTCTGCAGACCCACGCGTGGAATTTTATCCCAGTGTCCAGGACACAACGTTGCCTGAGCTGGCACTCAACTATCTGCATCTCCCCTGTAGCAGGGAGGGCTCAGAGAAAACCCCCGGATTCCAGAAAGACAAGCGAGGGTCAGGCAGCTCACAGGTGCTCTGGGGCCTGGGGCTTGGCCTCTCTGGTGTGGCCAGCAAGGAAGTCAGACCTGAAAGCAGCGACCTGGGCTCATAAGGGCCACCCTGGTCCCCCCCACTGCTCCCTGTGTCCCCCTCTATATAGTGATGCTCTTTTTCTCACTTGAGTGTTTTTTTTCTTGTTCCCAGGGTGGCGATGCCCCATCTGCAGTCTCTCAGATGACTCCCTCCCTCACATCGATCTCCACCCCCGCCCCCATCGCCAGCCTGTTATTCATCACGATGCCTCATTTATTCTTGGAGCTGCCCCCAGGGCGCATGGGGGCCAGGCCTGCAAGGGTGACGTGCAGGCCGAGCAAGGGTGACTTCCCCATGGACTCTTTCTTCAAGGAGCTGGATCTATAGGCCGGACGTCAAGGCACAATATGCTAAGTGCAAGGCTGAAGGCACCCAGGAAGATCTGCACATATCCCCAAGGAGGCCCCAGGAAGACGGATGATTCAGAGGTAAGGGGGAGTCATCAGCGGGTTTGTCAGGAGGCTGAGGCATTCTATCCAGAAGGTAAGTGAGCAGACAGGAGGCAGGAACAGCAAGCTGAGGGCTGTATGGCTCCTGTGCTCATACTCAAGGGTGACGAAAGCGGGGATGGCCGTGGAACCTGCTTCCTACAGCATTTCCTACTGACTAAACTTTGTCTTAGAACTGAGTATAAAGGGGAGACCAGGCTAACCACCAGTCTGGGTGTGTTCCGCTCATAACTCTCCAAAGTACGCGTATAGCATGGAAGGAGTTTAAAATACGTGCAGTGATTGGTCTTTTCTCGGTCTCCTTCTGGATGTTTTCACGGGGAGGTTGGCAGGCAAGCCAGATGCAGACCTGGTGGGCACACTGACCTGAAATTGGGGCAGCCTGTGTGTGTGTGGGGGGGGGAACCTTGTAATCTTCCACCAGTTAAGATGCTACATGAGGACTTTGTCTGCTGAGCGAGCCCATGGGGGTCAGGCCTGTCTTTGACCCCATCTCCCAGGCAGTTAGTTCCATCTGGCCAGAAGCCTTCCCTTCCTTGAAGAAATCTTAGCTCTTCTGCAGGGCTCTGCTCCCCACATGTACCCTCTGTGGACCCCTCTAAAAATTTTTTTATATGTTTTTTATTTGTTTTTGAGAGACAGAGAGAGTGCGAGCAGGGGAGGGTCAGAGAGAGAGAGAGAGACACAGAATCCGAAGCAGGCTGCAGGCTCTGAGCTGTCAGCACAGAGCCTGACGTGGGGCTCGAACCCACGAACCGTGAGATCATGATCTGAGCCGAAGCCAGATGCTCAACTGACTGAGCCACCCAGGCTCCCCTATGTGGATCCCTCTAGAACCCTCCAGGAGAAATGAATAATCACGCCCCATCATTGGTGTTCTCTTGGTATTTTGTTCTTCATCATCATCATCATCATCATCATCATCATCATCCCTTACCATGGACAAGGCTGCTCAAACTTGGTGCTTGACATAACTGTAGCGAGTGTGCACATTCGCTCATATAATCGGCCGGTAAAGGCCGTGAGCAGGGAGCTCTCAGGGCTGCCGCTGCGGGTGGCATGATTGCTGATGCGCTCAGCTCTCACACTCTGCATCCCTCACCACATTCCCACCTGCTGCTCTTAGCCAGTGGCTGGCTGAGTTTGGTGGGGTTGGAGACTGAGAAACGTGGGCCACCCTTTACGTGCGGCATCGGCTCCAGGGTGTCCTCTCGGCTTACTGACATTTTCCTAGCGCAGCACAGCAGGCTAAGACTCTCCCTGCCCATCCTGCCTGCCTTCTTTCCTTCTTTCCCTCCCTTCCTTCTTCTTCTTCTTCCTTCTTTCTTCCTTCTGCAGGGGCAGCCACGTGGTGACCCGGTGGCTCTGCCCACCTCCTGCAGCTCCCTGGCCCCCGGCAACTCCCTAGCACAGCTAATCTTTTCTTGGTGTCTGTTTCTCAAGGGCTCAAACCAACCACCTTCCAGCAACCCTACCAGGAGGGCACGTTTCTCCCCACTGCCCTGATGAGGAAACAGGGGCTCAGAGGGATGGTCTAGCTGGGTTTTGAAACCAGGGATTTCTGGCTCCTCTAACTGATCTTTCCGCCCTGCTGCGAGGCCTTGTCCTCCCTCGACTCTTGTTCCTTGTGGAGAGTTCTTCCTGTGTTTATCTGTTCTTCCACCAACTTTCATGGCTTATAGGGTCTTGGTCATCATTGGAATCCCAGATCCTAGCTCAATGCCGTACACAGCAGGTGCTAAATAATTGTGAGTATGTCCCAGTATCTAGTTACTGAGGTCTTTCTGGCCCCACCTCGTCCAGAGAGTCTTGCTTTGTTCCCCCGCTCCCCATGCTGACGGCTCTGCCTTGGACCTCTGGTGCACTGCAATGCTCATTATTGTGGGGACTTCATTAGTCTCTAACAGCCCAAACCTTCTCTTCTTGGGTCTCCAAATAGAGGCATTCCAAGTCTATTCCTTAAAGGGGGGGATGGTGTCTGCATCTTCAGTATCCCACACACCTACAAGTTGGGGACATCTAGTAGACATTTGATCAATCTGCTTTGATTGATTTTAATTGATTAAATTGTCAACTTTGTTACTTATTTTCCCTCCATCCCTACCCCTACCCTGACATAGATTATTGGGCTCCAGGGGTCTTTCAGCTTCTGGGATTTGTTCTATTCTGGTATATCTTTATGCATTCTCAGTGGGGGCAATATTTTCCTGAAAGGGACAAAAGTCAATCCTTGGGAAATGAAAAAAAAACACCTTATTCATTTCATATATAAAGCACAGATGTACAGTATATCTGTGGTATTAAAATTCTGTGGGAAGTGATTCGGAAACAAATCTTAAAAAGTTCCTGGTAGGGAGGTGGGGTGGGGTGGCGGGACAATAATGAGGAAAAAGAGGTTGAGCGACACAACCCTAGGGGTTGGACGGGACTGTGGTACAGGGACCGTGTCTGTCTTGTCCATGAGAATGTCCCTTGGGAACCCAGCACAGCATATGGCAAAGCGTCCGTAATCTTTATTAATTAGCCTTTACCGAGTAATTTATTAATTAATCTTTATTTATGGAGTGGATGAATGATTGACAGAGCTGGGGAGAGTTTTTGCCCTCTATGGATAGATTCTACACTGGAGTAGCCAATGTGATCAAATGCCCATCACCATTTCTCTTTCCATATCGTTTATTTTTTTTTGAAGATATTTCTTAGAACAGTTTAAGGTTCATAACAGAATTAAGAAGAAGGTACAGATATTAGCTGTATGCCCTCTGCCCCCATACATGCTTAGCCCTCCCCATCATCAGCATCAGTCACCAGGGTAGTACATTTGTTACAGCTGATGACCTCTACACTGGCACATAATCAAAGTCCATAGGTTACTTTGAACATTTTCTCTATTTTGCCTGTTTATCCCTACCTATCCCCTAACTCTCTAAACCTTTGGCAACTGCTGACGTTTTCATTATCTCCCTGGTTTTGCTTTTTCCCGAATGTCATATAGTTGGAATCATGTAGTATGTAGCCTTTTCAGATTGGCTTCTTTCACGTAGATTACGTATTTAAGGTTCCTCCGTGACTTTTCATGGCTGATAGCTCATTTCTTGATTGTTGTTTCTTGTTTTTTATTAAGATATAATCAACATACAGTGTTCTATCACTTTCAGGTGTATAATGTTTCAACAATTGTCTACACTTCTCAGTACTCATCACACTAATGGGTCTTTTGCCTCCCTGTAAAATCACTTGCTGGGATTTTGATTGAGATTGCATTGAATCTGTAGGTCAAGTTGGGAAGAACTGACATCTTGACAATATTGAGTCTTCCTATCCATGAACATGGAATATCTCCCCATTTATTTAGTTCTTTTATTTCTTTCATCAGAGCTTTACAGTTTTCCTCATATAGGTCTTGTACATATTTTTAGATTTATGTATTTTTTGTTGGTGCTAATGTCAATAGTGTCATGTTTTAAATTTCAGATTCCACTTGTTCATTGTTGGTATATAGGAAAGCAATTGACTTTTGCATATTAATCTTACTACAATCCTTTATTATTTCCAGGAGTTTTGTTGATTATTTCAGATTTTCTATATAGGCAGTCATGTCATCTGTGAATAAAAGTTTTTTTTTTCTTCCTTCTCAATCTGTATACTATTTTTTCTTTTTCTTCATGATTATATCAGCAAGGAATTCCAGTATCATATGGAAAAGGAGTGGCGAGTGAAGGTATCCTTGCGTCATACCTTAGTGGCAAAGCTTCACATTTCTCATCATTAAGTATAATGTTATCTGTAGGTTTTTTTGTAGGTAGCTTTTATCAAGTGGGGAAAGTTCCCTATTATTCCTACTTTACTGAGAGTTTTTGTCATGAATTTTTTGCAAAATGCTTTTTCTCATCTATTTATGATTATGTGATTTTTCTTAGCCTTTTGATGTGATGGATTACATTAATGGATTTTCAAATATTGAACCAGCCTTACATATCTGAGATAAATTCCACTTGGTTGTGGTGCATAATTCTTTTCCTCATCCTTTTTTGGATTTGATTTGCTAATATTTTATTGAAGATTTTGAATCTATGTTCAAGAGAAATGTTGGTCTATAGTTTTCTTATAATATCTTTGTTTGGTTTATGTATTAGGGTAATGTTTACCTCAGAGAATAAGTTACTGAGTATTCCTCTGGCTTTTATCCTCTGAAAGAGATTACAGAGAACTGGTATAATTTCTTCCTTCAGTGTTTTGTAGAATTGACCAGAGAACCTATCTGGGCCTGGTGTTTTCTGTTTTGGAAGATTATTCATCATTAATTTAATTTATTTAATAAATGTAGGCCTATTCACACCATCTATTTTTTCTTATGTGAATTTTGACAGATTTTGTTTTTTAAGGAATCAGTCCTTTCATCTAAGGTATCAAATTTGTGGGCATAGAGTTATTCAGAGTAATCCTTTATAATTCTTTTAATTTCCATGAGGACTGTAGTGATATCTCTCCCTTTCATTTCTAATATCAGTAAGTTGTGTTTTCTCTCTTTTTCTTGGCTTGGCTAGAGGCTTTCAGTTTTATTGATCTTTTCAACTACTCACCATGTTTTAACTCCCAGTAAGTGAATTCATTTTATACCTAGTCATTCTCACATTTGCTCATGGGATGGTTCAAACTGGAGAGTTAACCCAGATATTTAAAATCATTAACCTAATGATTGTATTCGTAGGAGGCATTGAAGTAGCATTTTGGTGGAACACTATCATCAGAAGAAATTTTTTAGAGAGAGTACTCTCATTTCAAGTTGATTTTATTTTGGAAATGGCAGCTTATAAAGCAGGAACTGGGCATGTGTGTGTGGGGGGGGGACGGGGAACAGCATTCTGCTAGGAAGAGACTAGGAGTTTCTTCTGAATTTTATTTCAACATAAATTGCAACATTGAATTGCATTTCTACAGCAAGAGCATCACTTTTACTTCGATTGAGCTTTTGGGTGGGAAGGTGCTGATGGAGATTATGGTAGAGTATAAAGTACCCTCACCTCAGGGCACCTGGGTAGCTCAGTTGGTTAAGCATCTGACTCTTGATTTTGGCTCAGGTTATGATCCATGAACTGTGAGATGGAGCCCTGCATCAGGCTCTGTGCTACATGGAGCCTGCTTGGGATTCTCTCTCCCTCTGCTCCTCCCCACCTCAAAATAAATAAACATTTAAAAAATAATAAAGTACTCTCCACTCTATCCCTGGGATCTTTATTGCTCTTGGGAAGTTTCCTTATGTTTAAAAATAATTGTATTTTTAAATTAAAATTGTATTTTATATTACTATACTTATTTTACAGATGTAGAAAACTTGGGCTCAACAATTTAAATATAGTGTAAACATCTATTAAGGATCAAAACCAGGATATTAACCGAGGCCTCGCTACTTACAAAGGCCAGGCACCTCTCACCGTCACCTGCAGGCTCTACAAGAATTCATGGAGAGGCACCTGGGTGGCTCAGTTGGTTAAGCATCCAACTTTGGCTCAGGTCATGATCTCACAGTTCATGGGTTCAAGCCCCATGGTGGGTTCTGTGCTGATGGCTCAGAGCCTGAAGCTTGCTTTAGATTCTGTGTCTCCCTCTCTCTGCCCCTCCCCCGCTCATGATCTATCTCTGTCTAAAAAATAAATAAACATTGAAAAAGGTTAAAAAAAAAGAATTCATGGATTTAAAGATGGCAGGGCTGTAATCTAATTAATTAAGAGCTTTCTGCTTTTGTTGTTTTCAGGCCATAACATCTTAATTAAGTGGCCCAGAGCATCATGGCCCAGACTCCAGATGACTGGAGTTGAGTGATGGAGGCCGAACAGAAAGGCCCTACTCCACATATTTCCTTATTTATCCTGCTTCTCTTGGCATCTCAGCCTGGGCAGTAGTTAAAAATGGCAATAATAAACAAGTAGTATGGCCTTAATTATTGTTAGTTATTTTTGCCCACACTTGGGGTCCTCTAGGCTGTCTTAGCTCCTGGGGATTTTAATTAGATATATTAGACTCAAGAGGCTGAAATGTTCTGGGAGACTTCTGTGTGTGTGTGTGTGTGTGTGTGTGTGCGTGTGTGTGTGATGGAGAATCCCACTACTGTTGGTAATTGGAGTGAACCTCATCCATACTGATCTTGAATATGGCAACATCATTTGTGACTTAAAAAGTCAGCTTTCTAAATTAAGTTATTTATTGATTACTCCTCCAAATTCAATGACATGGTAGGAAAAAGGCAGGGGAAATAAAAGTATATTTGTAGAGCTTCAAGCTTCTCCAGGTCTGCAAGGCACATTGGTTGGCATTCTCAGACTGCAGAGCCTGATCTCAGGACAGGACCCTTTTTATGCTGGAGTTCTCTATCAGTCTGGATTTGCTCAGGGAAATGGAACAAATCTAAATATTCCAGGAATAAAGGAATTAGGATTTATATGAGTATTAGAAGACCTAGGGTTACAAAGGTCAGGAAAGCTGCAGCCAGAAGGTCAGGGAAGTTGACCCTGAAGACCTCAGCCTTCTTAAAAGCTTCTAAGGAAACAGCTGTCATTGTTAAGAATTCTGCAGAAGTTCCTACCCGTTGGCTTAGTCTGCAGTAGCAGAACGGGTGATTCACAAGTACTGGCCGAGAAGCAACGTGGATCTCACATCTGCTCACGTGTCCGCTGTGAAGAGAGGAATGGCCTCTGTTCCTAGGGCACTGTGCAGGTCTCATTGGCAAACCCTGACTTGGAGCCACACCAGGGAGGGATTCTGGGAATTGTAGTTTCCCAGTCCTTGGAAGGGTATGGCAGGTGATACCATGCTGATAAAAGGCCATTAACTCCAGATAGTCTCCGGGTTGGGCTTTCATGTCAATATTCTCTCTGGCATAATTATTACAGGCAGACACGACAGAGAGCAGGTCTAGGAGCATCCCTTTCACGTGTTATTTTCTCTTCCAGCACCATGGTCTCCCCTAAAGATTCTCTTTGCCTCCCTTCCTTTTTAATCCTGTCACCAGGAGGCCCCCTTATATACTTGCCTTGGGTTTTGCTTAACTCTTAGCTGTGGGCTGAGTCACTAAATGGTTACCTGCCTTTTCATCTGAGAGCATGATTCATGTCTTGTAAGGGCATCTGGCATTTGTCACATAGTAGGGCCTCCGTAAATGCCTCCCTTTCCTATACTAGATATTTGGTGATTTTGTCCATCCATTATCCATTCATTCTTCTATGGGTCAAGCTCCATTCATGTTGGCAAATATCCCTTTTCCATTCCACAACCATGTGTGCATTTGGTTTGGATAAGGCTGATCACGGCTTTGCTTCCTTTCTACCTACCCTCGCACCTGCTTCAGGAGTGGGTGTATGACTTGGATTGGGACAGTGTTTGCCATCCCTCCAGTTCTAATGATTGGCTGAGAGATGGGCATGTGACTCACATTGGTCCAGTGAGAGTCAAACCTGGAAATTGTGTGGGAACTATGGGAAAGAGAAGCCCCACCCCACCCCCGCTTTTTTTTTTTTTTTTTTTTTTTGGCCGTAGGTGTGATTAAGATGGTGAAATGCAAGCCTAGAGATGCTGGAGGCCTCTTTGTCTCTAAAAATCAGGAAACTGCCTGAAATGAAGCCATCACAGAAAGGGGAGTCCAGGGATGGGGAGAGTCCTGACAATGCTGCCGGGTCCCTAGAATCAGTTTGGTCTAAGGCTTCTGGACATTCATGCCCCTGGTTAAACCCTCATTCTTGACCTTCATCCCACAGTGATTCTGGAGCCAAAAGTAAGACATTCTGAAGAACAAAAGAGAAGATTTCAGATCAAGAGTAATACAACTGCAGGCTGTATCAGGAAAAAGGGCAGGGATGTTTAAAAGTTGCTTTAGATCCAAGTACCAGCACCGTGGATCTCTCATGCTCTTCTCAAACCTTTCCAGAATCTTCCCAGATTCTGTCCTTAAAACCCTTAAGCATCTCTTATACCTGCTTTAATGAAATTTTCTTTATCTCAAACCCTGGAATTTAAGAAAAATAAGACATATCATGTTCAATATTTTTGCTCTAATAATTAATAGTATAAGTACATGCCAGAAAATGACTCTACATCTACTAAGACAGTATTCGGTATTTCCTGGGTTTCAGTGGCTTTTTCATGCTAAAAAGCATGAGTCCTTACTAATGTTTGGTACATTATCTCAAACAAGATGTATTTCAATTATGGGAGGGCTATCATAAGCTTGGTGATTTGACCTTTGCATATAATTGTCATGTATTACAGTGTTTTTATTAAAGTTTTGCTTTCGAATAATTGAAGTTTTCGTATACAGGCTTGGGGAATTACTTGCCTCTCTAGTTTATCATTTGTTATCACAGAGGACTTAATATATGCATGTTATGTGCTGAAAAAAATGTAAGTTCAACGTTAAAAAAAATCTCCGCAAAAAAGCCAAAATGAGCATGCTTCTGAATCATGATAACAGAAGCCCAGTGTCTGGGTCAGGAGAGATGATCCTCTGTGCTAATCAGACCACACAGAGCGGTGTGGGGTATGTTCAAATGCATGGCCAAATTGCTACAAGACACTCTGCTATGTCTTGTAGCAATTCTAAGAGTCCTTAGAGCCAAATTCTAAGGACTTTGATAAATTAGAACAGTCTGGAGGAGAGTGGTGGGATACTAGGTCATAGGAAACCCTGACAGATAGTCGAAGGATCCAGGAATGTTTAGTCTGGAACACACAGGGCGTGAAGAGAAGATGTGGTCATTCAGTAGGTGAAAGTTCTGCTCATTCTGTGTGGTTCTGAAGGCTGAACCGAGCCAGTGAGTGGTAGGTGAAGGAAGACAGAGTATGAATGTCTGGGGATGGTCACAGTTTGATGGGTTGGCCTGGCCTGGCCACCAGGAGACTTGGGAGGCAGAGCAGTTAAGAGCTGCAGTTCTGGGGTTAGATGCCTTGGTTAGGCTCCTGCTTAATAGGTGTGTGACCTTGACAGATTCCTCATTTGGAAATTAGAACAATGATAGTACCTACCACATAGGAATGGGTACGGGGGTTAACCATGGATGGGAAAGTTCGCAAGACTATGGGCTATGGTAAGTGCAAAGGCCACACCCAACAGGTTGCCAAGCATAATAGGTACAGTTGCCTTATTAGTTGTTTGTTGACTGACTGAGTGACCGAATGAAATAAATGGATTATTCCTAATGTCTCATCCATCTGTGATTCTGGTGCTTCATCAAAAATAGCATTTTTGATTCTATTTTTTTGATTTTCGTTCAGTTGATTAAGCTTCCGACTTCGGCTCAGGTCACGATCTCATGGTTTGTGAGTTCAAGCCCTGTGTCAGGCTCTGTGCTGACAGCTCAGAGCCTGGAGCCTGCTTCAGATTCTGTGTCTCCCTCTCTCTCTGCCCCTCCCCTGCTCGCACTCTGTCTCTCTCTTTCTCTCTCAAAAATAAATAAATATTTTAAAAAATTAAACAATAGCATTTTTGGGGGGAGTTTTGATATATATCTATTTTTATGTTTCCTATTTTTATGGGTTTCGATATAAACAATATGCATATTATGAAATATAATAATTTGTAATTATGTAATCTATAATAGAAATTATAAATGTGTAAGTATGTAGGTTAATGATATATAAGACAAATAATATATAAAATATAGTGTTATAGATTAATATATATACTTATATTATATATATATTTACAGTTTAAAAATATAGAAAATCAAGAAGAAGGAAAGAAAAGCACCCATCATGATCTCATCTCTCCTCGCAAATAGTCACTAACATTTCCTTTGATTCTTTTTCCATATCTTTGCTTACATAGTTGGATCACTGTGTGTACAGATTTTGTATCCTGTATAGGTTTTCCTTTTCTTTTCTGTTCTTTTCTTTCTTTTTTCTTTTTTTGGGGGGTGGGGCTAAACATTCCATTTCGGTGTTTGTTTATTCATTTACTACTTCAACCTTGAGCATTCGTTGACCACCTAAGTGAGTCAGGTCCAGAAATAGAGTGAGGAACAGGCGTTTGTTCTTGGCCTCCATTTTCCCAGGTGCTAGATGTTGGCTCTGTAACAGTGAATAATGGGGTATTCATTAAAACCCCCGTTTTTACCATTTTCATTGAAACGCTTGCCCCAAATGTGTACAATCATCAGTTAACATGTGTTTCTTTTTACCCTCAGAGTAGAAAATCTTCCCCAAATAATCAGATCCTTTGCCTTTAACAATGCTTGCCTGCCTGCTGTAACCACCCGACTGCTTGGGGCTGCCAGTGCACACACGGCGCTACTAGACATGTTCCCAGACGATGCTTAATTAAATCCTTTAATTATTAGCCACTCACCACATTTGCATCATTCCCTAGCACTTAGCAGCAGAATCACTTAGGTGAAGGAGCCAGCCTCCTGTCTGTCCAAGTTACTGCCTCATTTAGAATTTTAGCATTTTCAGGAAAGTCGGAATTCTGAAAAATTTTTTGAACTCACCAGCTTTTAGATTTATATTGAGCAAGTCTTTGTGCTTTGAAAATGCCCTTTATCCAAATCGATAAGTTAAGCCCAGACTTCAAGTTGTACCCAAATATAGATTCGCTAAATCAAACTCATTGATGAGAGTAGCATTATCAAAGGTAACTGCAAAGTGATATTTTTATAGCTTTACTTGCAGACCCAAACCCTGTGCCACTATGGAACCTCATCTATAGTGTGTGCGCGCCACACGCCTGTGTGTGCACGTGCATGCCTGTGTGTGCGTGTAGCCAGGGCAGTGATAGAAGCTGTAAAGGTAGTTACGGAGGGAAAGAAGAAAGGAGAAACCTGAAGTGAATTTCTGCTTGGCCACGGGTTAACTGATGACCCTGTCATTCCTCTTGTCTGGGTCTCAGACTCCCAATCCCTTAAGTAGGTCTGCTTCCCTGGGATGGTAACAAGAATGAGGTGAGGCAAGAGAGGAGCACCTTTCAGGAGGAAAGAAAAAGGGAAATGGGAGGGGCGAGTTGGCAAGAAGTATGGTGGCCACAAGTGGACAAGAAACCCTCCATACCTCTTGTGAGGAAAAGCCACAGGGCTGACGATGTGCCCTGTTTCATAATGTCCCTTTAATATATATTTTATCTTTGGCCCTGGGACAGGGTTGAGAGGCAGGATTGGTGTTAAAATCTCCATTTGACAAATGAGGAAACATCCTCAGAGTGCCTGAGGGGACCCCCGACTCCCCAGTGCTCATGCCCTCAGTGAACTGTTTCAAAGCAGGAAGCAAAGAAGCGCAGGTGCATCCTGGGGGCTCTGTCCTCTTCCTTTCCATGAGAAAGCAGGAGGCTGAGCCCTGGAGCGGGGCTGCCATAGAGTCTGTCCTTTCCTTTTGGGGAAAGTGCCCTCCGTCCTCCCTCCTCAGAGTCCTCACATGTCAGTAGGTAAAGCCCCAATGGCTGCCTGTAGGCACCTGAGGATATGACAAGACAGGTGAAATAAAAGCTCTCTCATGGAAGCAGAAAAAGTAGTTGGAAACACTAACAACAGATATGGTGCTCAAAAATATTTTTTAAGTAAGGACTTTGGGCAGATTCCCACTTTGACCATCACATCTAAAATAGCAAAGTCCTTCCCTTCTGCCGCTGACATCTAGGTCTTCCCTCCATCCCCTCCCAGGATAATTTTTCTCCTTAGCACCTGTTACCATCTACCATCCTCAAAGACTTCTGGCCTATTTGTTTATTGTCTAACTCTTCCCCATTCCCCCTTTCCAGAAGGAAGGCTCGACAAGGCTGGGCTTTGCTGTGTTCTCTGCGGAGTGCCCAGCCCTAGCATGGTGCCTGGGGCGTGGTAGGCGCTTAGTAAATATTTGTTGAATAAATACATGAATGTGAGCAACTCTAGGATCTTCTGAACTTTGTAGGTGATGGAATCTGCCTTCAAGACTATTTATAAAAGACTTAATTAGGAATGCTTCTTCTCTGGATATGATGATGTGAGAGCCTTTGCCCAGGCTTGTATATCCTACTTAGAAAAATGGTTTTTCATGAGCACTCTTTATGTGGCTGGGCACTTGGGATTTAAAATGAAAACAAAACCAAAACAAGATAGTGAATGGAACATGACTCTGCCCCCAGACTATGGGAGGGACAGATAAGTAAGCAGATCATCAGAGTCGAATGTGAGACGATTGGCTTATTCAAGCTGCTAAGGGAGTCTGGGAAGGGAAGCAAAGAACTTACCCAAGGAGTTGGGAAACGTTTTAGAGAGGGGATAAAGAAGAGAACTGAAGACATTCCAAACAAGGAAAGAATATACAAAGGCAGGGCATCATTAAAAGGGCAGAATGGCTATGCATGACAGTTCAGGCTGTGCACTGCACAACTCCAGGTGTGTGTGTGGGGGGGGGATGGACATTCATATTGTAGTCTATGTGCAATGTGGTGGTCCTCTGAAAGGACTAGTCAGGGGCACGTAGGTGGCTCAATCGGTTAAGTGTCTGACTCTTAATTTAGGCTCAGGTCATGATCTCATGGTTCATGGGATCAAGCCCTCTATCAGGCTCTGCACTGACAGTACAGAGCTTGCTTGGGATTCTCTCTCCCCGCTCTGACCATCCCCTGCTTGCTCGCTCGCTCTCTCTTTCTCTCAAAATAAATAAACATTTAAAAAAAAGAAAGAACTAGGTAATTCCAGAGCATAGAGAGAAACACAGAGAAGCTGGAAGGTGGGATAGATTGAATAGCCCTGAGGGACATGGCCAGAGGTATGATGGGAGGCAAAGTCAGAAGGTGAAGGGCCTTGTAAGCAAGGTAAGGAGTTTGAAGTTTCTTCTCTAGGCCATTGAAGGTTAATGGCACAAAAAATGGAAACAAGAAGGCTCAGAGCAACATGCTGGGGTCGGGGTATGGTAACGAGGGAGGCTTCCATGATCTTGTGGAGACAGGACCCATCTCCCTGTCCTGAGTGATTCGGAGCAAAGGGAAGCCACCGAGTACAGCCGTGGAGCAGATGACTTACAAGTAGAGGCAGCAGGGAGTTCAGAGACCTGAGGTTCTGAGGGTCTTCTCCCTGCCCGTCGGCCCCTGGAGGAGTGGTCCGTGGCCTGAGTCTGGAGCCCCGTGGCTTGTGGGTCACAGGAGCAAGCTCCCTGCCGCGAGCAGGGGACAGCCCCTCTTGGGGTCTTCTCTTGCCCTGGGAATAGAACTCAAGCTTGAAAGTTGGAGACGGAGCTCTCAGAGCCCTGGGAGCTGGTCAGTGGGTTTTAGGACTGATGTCATCCCCCCTTCTGACCCACCCCCCTAACCATCTAGATCTTGCACTCCTGTTCTCAAAATTCTTATTCTTTTATTTTGCCGAAACCTCTGGTCCCCTCAACCTCCATTCTGACCACTCCCTCTTTTCCCTTCTTCCTTCCTTCCTTCCTTCGATGTTGCCATTCCATCCTTGATATATTTCTCTTCCCATTTCCTATTCTTTCCATGCCTTCTCCCACCCTGTACTGTATCTGTACTGTACTGTATCCTACTCCCTCCTGTATCTGTCCATGTAGGAGTGACTCCCAACGCCAAGGGTCTCTCATGCCTGATGCCAGGCCCCTTTCAACAACTGTGTCTTGACCTCTCCATCTGGTTGCCCTGATGGCCACATCAAACCCAACAGGGACACCAGCCCTCCTGTGGGCAGAACTCATTCCCCTTGCAAATCTGAACCTTTCCATTGGTCTTTGCGCAGTGAACCGGTCGCCAGTCACCTAAGAGCTGGAGCCAGAAACCCATGGTCGATCCTGGCGCCTCCCTCCTCTGGGCCCACGTCCGAGCCAATGGGCTATCACGGTCTGTGTGCTGTGCTGTCTCGTGTCCAGCCTTTCCCAAACCCCTGCTCTCAGGTCCTCCATCCTGGCCTGGATTACAGTGATGGACTCTAAAGTGCTTCTCTTGCCTTTATCGGAGCCTTCCTCCGTGAGCACTGGGCCTTCTGGCCCCTCTGGCTACACTGGCTCTGGGCACCTTCAGGAGCACAGCCCTGCTCCCCCACCAGCCTCATCCCTGGCCCTGCAGCTCCCACTCAGGACTCTCAGATCCACCCTGCTCACACTTTAGTACTCAGGTCACGGCAGGTAGGCTCACCACTAGGTCTTCAAATGGTGGCTCCCTGGGCTTGGGATATGTTTTCAGCAACACTACCGAGTTTCCCTTGCTTCCCCCCAGTGTCCTGAGAATGGGAGCTCATTACCCCCTCTGGCCTGACTTCAGGCACACCCTTCCTTGCCTAGCAAATACATCAAGAGCGCAGATATTGGGGCACCTGCGTGGCTCAGTCAGTTGAGCGTCCGGCTTCGGCTCAGGTCATGATCTCGCGTTTTGTGGGTTCGAGCCCCATGTCAGGCTCTGTGCTGACAGCTAGCCCAGAGCCTGGAGCCTGTCTTCAGATTCTGTGTCTCCCTCTCTCTCTGACCCTCTCCTGCTCATGCTGTCTCTCTCTCTCAAAAATAAATAAAACATTAAAAAATTTTAAAAAAAGCACAGATATTGCCCTATTCCATTTTGTAGGGCATATTTTTGGCAGCCCATTCAATAAAAATTGAATGCATAAGTGTCATTTTCTTGTTTGAAAGCCAGATTGGTAGATAAACTCAAGCAGATGATGCCTTGTCTCTACACAGCAGACTCCTTATGGAAATTGATGGAATTCAATAATTTCTCTCCTCCCTCCAGCGTTGACTGTATAAGAATTGATTCAATAGGATTCTGTATCCAAGATAAAGAATTGGCTTACATGCTTCTTTTTTTTTCTTTTAAAGATTTATCATCTTTAATTGCCATTTAAATTTATATGTATTTAAAGTAACACCACAGCAGTGGGTGGGAAAAGGCAACACGTCAAAGAGGCAGTGGCTTGTTTTTTAATTAAAGTGTATCACGTGACTTCATTCTTCTGAGTCCTCTACCCTTAAACCATCATTTGTGAAGAGAACTTGAAAATGACTATGGGTTTCACCTGCAAGAAAATGGGGAGGAGCAAATGACAAAGAACCTCTGCTCCGAACCAGGAGCCCGGCTCTGAAGACCCCCTTGGACTCTTGACCCTCTTTCCCACCTGTGGCCATGAGTCAGCACAGATTGGGGGGTGGAGTCTCAGGGCAAGACCCCCTTTGGCTGATTGACCCTGTCCCTTAGGAGGTCTACACCGGGTTGAGCTTCATCCCTGCTCTGAGCCTGCTCTGATCCCTGCTCTGACTGCAGGGTCCCACAGCCTCCCCACTGCATCACTCTTCCTGCCCGAGGTGGAGAAAGACCCCCACATCACTGGAGTGCTCCTGGCGATGATGGAGGGTCTAGGAGCTCCTGGTGACAGGCCTGACAGCGAAGCCTTATTCCTTACACGCGGTCGACTCCCAGCTCCGTACAGTGATGAATTCAAGAAGTTTGACACCATCCCGAAAAGTTCCAATGCTGGAAGTCACCATCTCTCTCTCCCCCTTCCTAGCTGTGTCCCCAGACACATTCCGTGTCCCCGGTCCAGGTCCAGCCCCACAGTTAATTGCACCTTAGGTGTGGAATTTGTCTCTCCTGATCCCCACGTTACATACACATCTGGAGCCGCTGATGTTAGCTTCCCATCACCCCGTATGTCCTGACAGCTGCGGCCGGGTTCCAGAAGCAGGGATATTATATTAAGGCAGGCAGCCAGAGACCCTGGACTGAAGAGAGACATTCCAGGGGCGGTCCCCCACCCCCCAGGGTCCCGAGGTCCCCCTTCCGTACAGAGCCCCGGCCCGTGATACTGTTTGTGAGCCGGATTCTTCTCTCACGGAAATAAATGTATTTTCTCTTTGTAACAAGCAAACAGCCTAAGGACACATTTACAGAGTCTTCATTTTCACGTGCTAACATTCTCTTTCCTAGAGATTATCAGAAATGATCATTTGTGGAATACTTTCCAGGCACCCCCGTGGGGTTTTCTGTCCTCAGGTCACAACAGGTTGTCCCTCCTTCTCGGGGGACTCCGGGAGCCGTGCCAGGGCTCCTGTCCCGATGGGACACCAGGCAAGAGAGGCAAAAGTGTACAGACCCTCATTACCTGAAGATACTTGGTTCTAGAAAGAGTGCAACCATTTAAACACAAGACCAGAATTTCTATAATATATAGTGAAAGACAAAGACACTAAGAGCCAGGAAAGTAGGTTTACTGTACCTTAGAGTAAGCAGAATATAGGTTATCGGGCAGCAATGTGCTGATTTCTTAGTACGAACAAAGAATTAAGAGAATGTTGGGGCGCACGAGGCATAATTTTTTCTGACAAAATTGTCTCCGAGGAACAACCCCTTTTACTTTATCTATGACCTTCCCAGCACTAGATCACAAAGAAGGTTGTTCTGGCGAAAATATAAGAGGCCATTTCTATTTCCTCCTGAGCCCCTCTTCATCTCTGGCTATTTATATCTCTTGCTTCCACCTTGCCTCTTGTGTCATCGTTCTGGATGACTTTCTTTTCTTTTCTTCATTTGTTAACTGGCCCTGTTCCACTGGTTATCAGTGGTGAAGGCTCGGAGCTGAGCCGTTCTAATTCAATCACAACTTAGCTTTATATAAAAATGATTTTGCAATGATACATCTTCTAATTTTATAGTCCATTTTGTCAGTTTTGTTCATGAATATTTTCCTGCGCTGATAACGTGTCCTTATCCACGAACCCTCACAACAGAGAGAAACTAGGGGCGTCTGGGTGGCTCAGTTGGTTAAGTGTCCGACTTTGGCTCAGGTCATGATCTCACGGTTCGTGAGCCCCGTGTCGGGCTGTCTGCTGTCAGCACAGAGCCTGCTTAAGATCCTCTGTGCCCCTCTTTCTGCCCCTCCCCTGCTCTCTCTCTCTCTCTCTCTCTCTCTCAAAAATAAATAAACTTAAAAAAAAGAAAAGAAAATCACCCAAGTTTAAAAAAAAGAGAGAAACTAAATACCAAATGTCTTCCCCGCAGAAGGGATGAAAGAGCAGAGGTAGTGGCTTGAGCTAATTGTTACAGAAATGGTCCAGATGTTGGACCAGGGTCAGAGATGACAAGCCCATTATACAGATGAGCCTCCAACGGTAAAATCGACTCGCGAGAGGCACATGCAGGTCAAGGCCAGCCCTGAGCTTCCAAGTAGACCTCTTAATTTCAAGAGCCTTGAGAGAGCCTGGAAGGCTGAAAGGAGCTTAGACAAGCAGAGAAAGGGGGAGGGATTCCAGATGAGGGGCCTCAGGAGGAAATAAGGTGGGACGCATTGAATGATGAAAAATTCAAACAAAATAGCAGATACGGAGTTGACTGGGCTTTTAGTATTTCGTGGTAGAATCTGTGCAGGCTTCTCAGATCTGCCTTTATCTTTCCTTCCCCGACTGTGGTGAGTTCCATTGTCCCCAGCCCTTATCTCTGGTAATATAGGCCGGGCAGACTCTTGAAGTTAAATGGAAAATGCTCTTTTATATCCTGCAGCAAGCAGCCTGCCCGATAGCATCTAGATAAGGCACCCAGGCCCTCTCGCAGTGCTTCATACACAGCAAACGGTTTTTGGCAATAAAAACCGACCATCAGTGTAAAAAGAACTTAGGAAAAAAAAAATCTTTTGAATTGTTATTTTTCCCCGAGGCTTTAAAGGAAGAAAGAAAGTTTACTTAAAGGGGAACACGTTTCCATAGACTCTAGTAGCTAGTAATTTGGGCCTGTAAAACGGTATTCCAATGACAACCTGCCCCAAACGTCTTGAAAATCACTTTTGACCCAGGGACCAGACTCCAGGAAGCCACTGTTGATATATTTAAATGAATCCAGCTGCATTACTCTGATGTATTGATCCAAGGGATGTGGTAGGGAGTCTGGGGGACAATGCTTGAAGTCAATCCAATGCATTTTGAATAAAAGTTTATTTTATTGCCACTTTTATTAAAAGCCCTAAGACTTTTAAGACTGGAGCAGTGGGGAACACGGGGCTGCCTGGGGCCACCAGCTCTGCCACTCCAGGTCCTCTCCAGCATACATTCTCCTGTGCTCCTTCCCTTTCAAGGACCTGGATTGAGAGAGAGAGAGAGAAAAAAAAAAAAAAGAACCGGGCATAGCTCAAGCCTGTAATTATTTCCATGAACATCCCTTAAAAGCTTCTGGATTCTGGATCTTCCAGCAAAATCCTGGAGTCCCCTCCTCTCTAACGTGCCTTCAGAATGCTGGGCGGGACCTCGCCTCCTCCGCAACTGGGCCTGTGTTCTCCTGACCACCATCACTCATTCCTCTGGCCTCCCAAGCTGCCAGGGCTCACCCTCCAGGCTGCTCCCAGCATCCTGGGAAGGAGCCTGTGACAGACCTGTGCCTGCTGCCCAGGTCTCCTTCAGGAGACCGGAGCCCGTGCCTGGACCAGGCAGCCACGCCAAGCCTTTCCTTTATCAGCTTGGGGCAGGGGCAGTGTGCCACGCGGGCCTCTCAATGGCCATGGCTTTTCTTCTCCGTGGACGGTGTCAGCCATGGGCAGTGGTGGGGAGCATAGGGGCAAAACTTTGTCTTCCTCAGTATACCAAAAACAACCCCCTTCCCCAAACAAATAACCCAGCCCACTAGGGACAGCCCGCAGAGATGTGATGAGTTTGAGGGCTCTGGTGCGTGTGAGCCAAAAACACGTTGAGAAAAAACAGAGCTGTGAGGGAGGCAAATAACTGACAAAGACAAAATGGTCTTTTGTGCAGCCTGGAGAAAGCCAAGTGGGAAACTGTTGCCGATGAGTTGCCCAGAGCAGGAGCACTGCCCAGACCTCTCTGTCCAAGTCCTTGGATTAGTCCTTGGTCAAGGAATGTGGCCCGGATGCCACTGGGGTCTGGAAGAGCTTTTCAGGCGTGGTCCATCAGAGGTTCTTGGAAGCAGATGATTTCATGTTTTCTGATGTCTGGGCTCTGGTTAGAAGGACTGTGTTATGAAGGACCCACTGTCACCCAGCCGGTCAATGGTCCCAGGGAAAATGGAGGAAGCTGCCCCTAAAAATGCCTGTTGTAGGGGCACCTGGGTGGCTCAGTTGGTTGAGTGTCCGACTTCAGCTCAGGTCATGATCTCACGGTGTGTGTGTTCAAGCCCTGCATCGGGCTCTGTGCTGACTGCCCAGAGACTGGAACCTGCTTTGGATTCTGTGTCTCCCTCTCTCTCTGCCCCTTCCCTGCTCCCACTCTGTGTGTGTCTCTCTCTCTCAAAAATAAATAAACATTTAAAAAAATGGCTGTTGCAGGGAAACCTGGGTGGCTCACTCAGTTAAGTGTCCAACTCCTAATTTTGGCTCAGGTCATGATCTCACAGTTGGTGAGTTCGAGCTTCTCCGAAACATCAGTGTGGAGCCTGCTTGGGATTCTCTCTCTCTGTTCTTCTCTTTCTCTCTCTCTCTCTCTCTCTCTCTCTCTCTCTCTCAAAATAAATAAATAAATTTAAAAACAATGCCTATTGCAATCCCCAAAGGTCACCATCAAAATAAGGTGGAGTATAAAATGTCCCTTTCAAGCCTTGACACGGTCATGTAGGTAACCAGAGTGTGGCCCAGGTCAAACTCAGTGTTGTTATTGATGTAGCCTTGTCTTAACAGAGGGATGTAGTAAAAATAAGATCTATCCTTTTTTTCTCACCCTTTCGTTATTGAAGTTGGTGGCTAGAAAAAATTTTAAGCAGTACATAGTTCTTTAGTCTAAACAGAAATCATTACTTTTTGGACAAACATTTACTGAATCCTACCATGTGCCAAGAATTGTGCTAGATGTGGAAACTGTTGCTCTTTTCTTAGGGCTGTATTGTCTATTGAAGAATATGGATACATCAGTAAGTCCAGTGCCATGTGGTAAATGCTTCTCAGATCTGTGTCCCATCTAAGCAAGTACCTGTCTCTTTCCTTTTCTCAAATTCTTTAGCCAAGGAGATTGCTACTGTCTCTCTTGGGAATGCGTGCAAGTCTAGTAGCCGGCCCGGTGGGCTCCCTGTATATCGGAGTCATTTCTAGGTCTCCTGTCTGTGGTGGATGGATTTATGGACTGATGTCGGCTCCTCACCTGGACTGCCTAGATTCCAGGTCTGTTGACATTTAACTTGTCTCAGTGGAGCAGATGGAAAGATGTGGATGGACTTTATGGATCCACCCACCTCACAACTTACATGGGGGAATGAGGCAGAGCTAACTTGGTCACCCACTGAAGAATGCGTAGCATGAAACTGTAAAAAAAGTGTTGACTCCCTCTAATCTGTAAAAGAAACTTTGTTGCTGAAGGTAAAAAAAAATGCACTGGTTGCTCTGATCTGCATGGAATTTCGTGGTCAGATTTACTACAGTTCGTTTTTCTTCTTTCCGCCATTTTGAAAGCAGCCCAAAGTGAAACCCCACTGAGATACACCAACCAATGTCTCCACCCTTGGCTGTAACAGAAAGGCCATTTGCCAGGCACAGCCCTCCCCTCCCCACCGGCTGATGGATCTAAGGCAAAACTGTGCTGCCACAAAGCATGGCCCATCCGATTCCTGGCCATGTCTCCACGGGCACTTGACATTTCCATAGTTGTGTTGAATTGGACCTGGGGCTTACTGAAGGTGATTATGGCATTGTAGACCAGAGAGGGGAAATCATTCTATAGAAAGCCTTCCAAAAATAGAGGCCAAAGCATGTCCCAGGAAGTACTGGCTCTTAGCTCCCAAAGGAAGCCCCTTAGTTAATCATGAAAGATTCTGGCTGGTTCAGGTCACTAGTTCAGAGCTTCAAATCTGTGATCTCCACCGTACCTCCCTGATCTCAAGTGAGGAGCATCTCTTGACTCACAGGTGTGTTTTCTGCTGGCAACAATTTTGCCAGGGATGTATTTGATTGTTTCCCTAACAAAAAAACCTAAATGTTATTTCTGAAGCTATTGTGAGATTATTGAGATTTCCCTGTGGAAATTTGAGAAGTCAGTCTTAATTGACACCAGCAAAATGTTTGGCACTGGGGATTTGCAGCTTCAGTTAGGAGCAGATGAAAAGCTTGTCTGTGCTGTGAGAATTTCGTATTTGGTGAATGGTCCAATTCATACATAAAGTCAGAAGCTGGAATTCCAGGGGAGATGTTTCCATCTTAGGTTCTAATTGATTCTGTTTTCCCCCTGCCTAGAGATGATCGAGTGTGAAACCTTTGATATAGAAGGGGGGAAAACATGGTGAGTCTTTCTAATGCTGTTTCTCTGAGGGGGAAGTTAAAAGTACTGTGCACGCATTCAAATGCTATAGCACTTTATGAAGTAGAACATTTGTGAGCATTAATTATTACCAAGGCTAATTAGACACCATTGGGTCAACCATAAAGCAAGTTCAGAAGCTATTCTGTTCACCAGGGAAACAAATCTTCAGTAAAACAAAGTGTTTGGGGACAATGATTTGAAGAATGTATGGGGCCACTGTCCAGAGTCAACTAGAGCAATTCTACTTTGGTATGTATTTGATATTGGAGTTCCATTTAAGACTTAACTTTTTTTAAATGTTTATTTATTTATTTTGAGAGAGAGAGAAAGTGCACAAACAGGGGAGGGGCAGAGAGAGGGAGAGAGAACTCAAGCAGGCATGCCATCAGCATAGAGCTTGACACAAGGCTTGATCCCATGAACTATGAGATCATCACCTGAGCCAAAAGCATGAGTTGGATGCTTTATCAAATGAGCCACCCAGGCGCCCCTAAGACCTAACTTTAAAAGGGGTTCTACTTAAAAATGTTTAGTGGAACAGTTGTCTATAGAGTATTGGTTCTGTCCTCCCCCAGTTTTTGTATCACCTTGTTTCTCTTCTCAACGACATACGCTCATTTTGAAAACGTGCAATTAAACATACTCCCACCCATTGTTACTCTCTGTAATACCCAGCCCTTTTAGCCAGTTCATGTGCCTGGGGAAGCACAGCCAAGATTAGCCTGGGGGAGGCTGAAGCACACGGACCCTGGTAATTGGGTCGGCAGGAAAGTGGGCTCTAGATAGTGACAGAAGGGCCAAGCTTCTAGCAAAGAAAGAGCCAGAAATTCCCCTTAAAAAGAACTCACCATCACCTGATGACTTTGTTCACTGCTAAATTAGCAGGACATGACCGTACAGAACCACATATGCCAGAGTTTTGACCTCCTCAAAATTTTAACCTTTGGCAAGGCCTCCTTTATTCTAGAGATGTAGCCAATTCTTTTTATGAAGTGCCTTTAGCATCCACGCCGCTAAAACCATCCTTACGGGGGAGTACGTCACAGCTCTCCGATGATACCCTGGGTTTGCAGGGACCCACCAGAAATCACAGAATGTCAAATTGAGTGGATGAGGTGGTCATTAGCCTGGGGAATGACACTTTAAGTAAAAATATATAAATGCCAGTTTCCCCTCTGGGGTTCATTAACTGCTTCTGAAGAACTTTTATTTAAAAAAAATTAGTTCTTTCTCTCAATCACTGCTTATTGGTTCCCTAGGCAAGGAATTTCTCCACAGTCACTAGCTCTTACCATTCTCAATGAACAACACTTTGCCTCTTAGCTAAGGTTATCCATTCCTTTAGAGCCACTTTTCCATACCAGTCCCTCAAGTGAAAATCCACCATTGCTTGAGGGGTCTCAACCCTTTCTTTAAGCTGCCGTATTTCAAATTCAGGCTCCAGAAATTCTGCTTGCATTCCATGTATTTGGGAGGCTGACCACAGTCTGCAGTTACTCTGGGCTATTTTTAGAGCAGAAGCTACGCCAGCACATTATTTACATTGGTCAAATTAGATGGCTCCTTGCCAGTGGCCCCTTTCCCTCCTGAAATGCTGACAGCACCTTCATTCTCGTGCTCGTAGGAAGCCTTAGGCTTCTTGGGGTACACGTGCTGTATAATTGCAAAAGAACACTAAGTATCTCAAGCATCTGCTTACATAATCCATTCCTTTTTCTCAGAAAGAGCCATAGATACAAGCTGAGTTTGTTTTTTTTTTTTATCCTCCCCCAACCCCCTCCATGATAGTAATCACGTTGCCAGACTCCCGGGGCATCGAGAGTAGGTTCTGCTAATCAAAACACAGCGCAAATTCTGGGAGACCAACAAGGGTGTTGGATACACCACCACTCCCTTTGTTTCCATAGGAAACATGATGGTTTGCTTTAATTTTCTTGCTTGTAACAATTGCTGGCGAGATATGGGCCTGCTTGAAACATAGGGAGGGAGACAGCATTTCCAACTCCGTGGGATGAAATGAGATGAAAATTGCGAAGGCATGATGCACACAAAGCGGCGAAATGGCTCTGTAATGTTTTCTAGCTGACCAAGTGTTTTAAATATCAAACTGGGAATGTTACCCAAAGTTTCAACACATTTCAACGTATTATACACTACATGCCATGATTAGTCAGTTCGGAACAGCTTGAAAAATTGCACAAAGTTCAGCGGATGACCCAGTCACGTGAGGGTAATAATATAGCCTGAAAAAATTCCTCCGTGCCTCCCTCTTTTAAGCGAGAACCTTACTGCACTTTATAAATTTGACTTTGTTAATCTTCACAATTTCATTGCCTGGTTGACACATTTGCTAGTGTTTCAGCTCTCTCTCTCTCTCTCTCTCTCTCTCTTTTCTTAAGTAAAAGTGCAATACCAGGGCCCCTGCATTTCAGAAAATGGATGCAGTCCTTGACTCTTGCCCATTCTAATATGATCATTAAGTAACGCTGGAGGAAAATGGAACACTTTGAACAAGCGATATGAAGCAGATGTAGCTTCAGAAGAAACATTTAAAAATGTGCACTGGATATGACGTCTTTTCACATTTTAGAAATTGCCAGCACAGTGGATTGTTTAAAATATATGAAGTGAGATTTAGCAGCTGGGGAACACTTGTTTATCTACATCAGAGTGTTAAATCCCAATAAATGTTTTGAACAATGAACTGATATGTTACATTACCAAATAACTCTTTCTATTAAATGAACGTTGTTAGATCTCATGGCCCAGCTGAGTTTTGTAATATCAAAGGATTATGGGCCACATGTTAATCCAGGATAACATACAATCGCGTAATTGTTATAGCAGTATTTCAAAAGTTGTTAAGTTTAGTATGCAACTTTATTTTATACATTACGGTGAGATATGTCCTAAACAGGGCCAGTCAGAGAGCCTTGGGCTGTGGATTAGAAATACTTTCTCGAGTCAAATACATCGGTTGAGGGGAAAGAATCAGAAGACCGGGTTGGTGTTTTGCAATCCAAACAACTTATTTGACCAGATGTCAGTTTTTTATTCTGTTGTGTTAGGTTGGTATAAGTCAGGTCTAGCATGGTGTCTTGGAGTTTTGTTCTACGAGAGACCATAAAAGGGTCAGATACTGCTAAACTGACTCACTTCAGTTTCTCCGTGGGCCCTCATGTGGTGGCAAAGGTTGATCTTGCCAATCTTATTTTCCAGCGCTCTTACATGAACATTACGAAAGTCTCCTCCTCTGGGGCCTGTTACATGATGTGGGCACTGAACCCTAAAAATTGGTTAAGAAAATAAATACTGCGGTAACTAATGTTGACAGCAGGTATGAAGCTCGGTCACAGAATCTGCTGCGAGAGATATACCTTCCGTATTTTTCTTATTCTGGGTTCATCATTTTACCCTGGGAAGCGACGGGAGGCTGATAGAGTATGAAAGGGGTATGGGTGGGCATGTCCAGTTATGGCCGCCATCTTTCCACATTGGCACCTGCTGAGTCCTTCCTAACTGGGGCTATCTCTTGGTGACCAGTCAGTGTAGCTCTCTCCCCTTTACCTATATTCCCATTTACAAGGCTACCCCACGTCCTGTGGCTCTCTTTACGGTTTTCATACTGCCCAGGAATCATTTTGTGGCTTCAAAAGCACTTGGGAAATAGAATACTTATGAGGCTAAATCCTCATTTGCCTAGAAATTTCATGCTGTCATTTCTTTCCTTCTGGGGACATTACCAGGAAACAGATCATAGGTGTCCCCCGCTCCTGGATCCCACAAACTTAACTGGGGATTGATTCCTTCCCAGGACTGGATTGGAGGATAATGTAGGGGAACGTCAGGGTCTTTATTCTGAGCCCTTCGGATTTCTGCCTCCTTATTGGACTCTTTCAGCCTCCAGGAAACCTCTTCTCTTCTTCTGTTCTTGGAGGGTATTGTCTTGTTACTCATGGGTTCTCTTCCTTCATCTCTGTCCACACCATTACTGATCTTCCTTCCTCACATTACCTGAGATTTTGAAGGGAAAGGCAAATTGACAGTGAGAGAAGGAAATTCTGAAGAAAAACATTGCTGAAGATTTCAAAACAATAAGCTTTTACACATTTATAGATCACTGGTAAGCTGGGGACTATGTCGTGTGCAAATATTTTATTCCATTTTCACCACTTATAAAGCACGTATCTTTAGCTATAAAAATATGTATATATGCATGTTAATGTGTGTGTGTCTCTCACACACACACACACACACACACACACACACACACACATATTTGGAAATCTAAACTCAGAGAGGTTAAGTAACTTGTCCAAAACCCAGTCAGCATAAAAAGTGATATATGAACCAGGCTTGTCTGATTCTAGAGCCCAGAATCTGTGCTCTAAAATAGTGGAATTCTGGGGCACCCAGGTAGCTCAGTCAGTTGAGCATCTGACTTCGGCTCAGGTCATGATCTCATGGCTCATGGGTTCAAGCTCCGCATTGGGCTCTGTACTGACAGCTCAGAGCCTAGGGCCTGCTTTGGATTTTGTGTGTGTGTGTCTCTCTCTCTGTCCCTCCCTTCCCTTCCCTGCTTGCACTCCATCTCTCTCTCTCTCTCTCTCTCTCTCTCTCTCTCTCAAAAATAAACAAAAAGATTTCAAACAAATTTAAAATAGTGGAATCCCTAGAGATTCTGATGTGACTGATCAGGAGGCAGCCTGGGCATCAAGATTTTTGTTTAAGGTTCTCAAGTGATTCTGTTCAAACCAGGACTGGGGAAAATGACCATAAACGGTGTACCCCATAGATATACAAACACTGTTTTGGATCCATCACACCTTGCTTGATGCTATTTATCAGAGATGGACCTTTGGACTTCATTCCTTTTTGTCTCTGAAAGGTGAACGGACATCTGAAAAGAAACCATGACAGAGGAAGCATATATGTCATTGGGATTTTGAGCCACAGCATACATTCCTTACTTTGTACCTTTCTGTGTGCCAGAGTGATTCCTAAATGCTGATGGGGTAAGATGACCCTCTGGCCGTCTTGGAGGGCAATGGGAAAGAAAGCCTTTAGAGAGATTAAATGTTTAGATTTTGATTTACGCTCTTCAAACAGAGAGAGGGGCCAAGGCACAGTGCTCCATGATGCTGCTTGGAAAATTTGTTTGAAAAAAATCTTTCTTTGGAACATTTGCTGATGGGTGGGGGGGGGAGTCGGAGGGCTATTTTTACCACTTCCAATGGAACTCATAAATGATCTTCTTCCAAAAGGGCTAATTTCATAGGAGGCTGGAGAAGTCAATAAAGGCCTTAAATAAGTTGAACTTCTTTATTTTTCACTTAAAGGCCATACTCAATTGTAGCCCTTGTTAAAAGTTAAGCCGGGAAATGTCTCTGAGGAGAAATTCAAGCTTTGCTTCCAGCTTGGACTGGTCATGAATGGTGATTATCTGACTGTAATTCAAATCATATGTGCTGCCCTTGGTTTTTGCCCTCCTCCAGATTATTTTTCCCCTTTTAAATCGAGCAAAATAGTCCTTGGCTTAAGGCAGACCTGTTCACATAAAGACATGAAATGAGATGGTGTTCCAAGACCTCAAACTACAAACCAGATTTATAAATCTCCAGTGAAGATGAGGCCCTGTGTGACCACATCCCTGATGAGCACGATCATTTGCTGTTCAGCCTTCCCCCGGTGACTCATGAATGAGTACATTTCAAAACATGAAACCCAAATTGTCAGAAAAATACAAATGCGGACAAAACAGAGTCAAGTGCTTCGTTTGTAGGCTGGTAACAGGGACTCACTTTATACCCAGATGGCCTAATTATGCTTTTGTGTCTAAACAGTTGAACAAAGAGTGGCCAGCCAACACGTCACCAGGAATATTTCCTAGCACCTTGACACTGCATGTCACTGTGGACAATGTGTGTAGATATTTGGTTATACCCGCACGAAGGTTTTCCATGCTGTTTGGCATCTTTTCAGACAGAGCTTTGGGCCAGGCAAGGCAGCAAGGGCTAGTAGGGAGGGCTTGTCATTCATTGAGAGTCAATGCAGGGGGGCAGAGGCTCCGTGCTGTCACTTAGTGCCAGTAGTGATCCTGAAAACCTGCACACAACTTGAGTCTCAGTTTCCTTACCTGTAAAATGGAAGACAATAATCGTTATCTCACAGGGTCCGTGTGTGGTTCAAATAAGGCTAAGGGTAGAATTTGTGGAGCATCAGAGAAACACTAACTATTGCTGTTATCATGGGTCGTTAGGAGGGTGCTGAGGATGCAAAGGAAATAAAGACGTGCCTTGAAAAGGAAAGAGTGAGATAAATTCCCCCAGGCCCCTCCCTGGTCCATACAGGTGCACAGCCACCAGCAGGCGTCCGTCGCTTGACCTTTCCACAAATTCCTTGTCACTTGTCTTAGAGTTTGGTTTTCAAAATTATTATCACTGTTATATACCAGATTTCTTTAAAGGGTCCTCAGTGTTCTAAAAATTTTAAGACCCTGTTCTAGAAATATGTTTTATCTTGTGTTGCCATAGAGAATTATTTCTCCCCCACTGCCCCTGGCTTGCTCATGAAATTTGAACCAGAGCTTGCCTCTAGCCATGTTTTGTACCTTCAGTAACTTGGTCAGTCCAGGGACCTCCCCCACCCTCTCCTCAGGCCCATCCTGTCTGTTCTCTGTGTGTCCATGAGATATGCTTATTTGGGTGTATGTCTTTGCACACTTGCTCATTGTCTTCACACGTGTATATGGTCAAGCCAACAGAACAAGAGTTATGGCAGTCTTTTGGATATGACCTTATACTGCATTTTGTGATAAAATATAGTAATGTGCAGGGTTATTTTTTAAATTCACCTATGTGGCAATGTATTCACCTGACAGTCTGTCTCCATCAGCATGGGATGGCTGTCACTATGGCGATGAAAACTTCATCTGCCTTTCACATATTGGTGTTCAGACATGACCCATCTGAGCCATAGGAGGAATAGAAACCAAAAGAATGACAATAACAAACGGAAGCATCATCAGGCACAGTTCAGGAAGGTTAGAGCTGCGGACTTCTGGGTTTCTAGGTTTATAGGTTAAACAATCAGGCAAAATCAGGTTACGGCCATAGATTTTGGAAATAAGAGGGATAGAAGGAATCGGGGATAGGCAGGTAAAGGGGGACAGAGGTGTAGCCTTTCTGGAGCAGCCTTAGAAGCACCCGTCCATCCATTCCACGATAGATCACACACACTTTGGGTAGGTCTGCCCTCCTTGCCTCTCAGAGAAAAGGGTTCCAAGATCTAGAGTCAGGCTCAGGCTCAGGCTGCTATGGAAAGAGCTAGGGCTCCCAGTAAGCCATGTGTCCAGGAGGGGGTGGGGGATGAGAAATGCCCCCAGCTGCTCATGAGCATAAGCCCTCCCCTTCTGAGTAGGCTCCAGAAAGGTTTGAAACTCAAGGCTTTCCCTGTGTTAAGCACCCAAGTTCCTCTCTCCTTTGGAATCATGATGGAACGAGAAAGTAAGTGTCAACAACAATCAGGTGGAAGAAACAAGCCCCTGCAGTGTTTCTGGGCGTTTCCATTCTTGTGTTCACAGCGTTAACCATGTCCGTGGTGGAGCATCAGGTCATACTGGCTTTTTTCGTTTTGTCCTTTTTGTTTTTGTTTTCTTTGTTTTTAGAGAGAGAGAGAGAGAGAGAGAGAGAGAGAGAGAGAGAGAGTGAGAGTGCAAGCAGGAAAGGGTCAGAGGGGAGTCAGATGCGGAGCCCAATGAGGGGCTCCATCCCACGACCCACGGATCATGATGTTTACCAAAATCAGGAGTCCAATGCTCAACCGACTGAACCACCCAGGCGCCCCCGGGTGGTACTTCTTGTGCGGTTCTGAGGCTGTAAATAGGCACACGGATTAAAAGAGCTTTTACAGAAAAATGCTGCCTTAGGAGGCATTTTACCTATTTCAGGTCACTAGGGCACCCTGTAAGACATCAGATTATTTTTCCCAGTGTGTTAAGACATGCGTCTAGGTGTATCCTCAATTCTTTAACTTACCTCTAGAGAAATGCCTGTGTGTAATCTCTAGGATTTTCCGAAATGAATCCCAATGCCCTTTGAACAAGCAGAGACCCGGGCACTCAGCAGAACAAATTTAGCCCTTAATTCCTCTGCTGCAGAGTCAGCAATGGCCACGCACAACCTTGGGGCCGTTGGTGAGGGTTTTCGCAAAATCTAATTTAGCACAACGGATACATTCCAAAGAAAAGAGCGAACATGCCTGGCTCATGTTTGTTTTTACAAAGTGAGCCCTGATTTTGTTCAAGAATGACAACGGAGGCGTCTGCAACTGCAAGGAACATTTTTGTGCCTTGTTCCAACCCAAATTTTCCAACAGATTTTAATGCAATTCCAAACCTCCCCCCCCGCCCCCCGCTGCCAATGAGGAAAATCTGCTTTCACGATGAGAAGTCAAGTTTCAGCAAAGAATAATAATCTCTCTGCAACTCAATTATGAGTAATTGCGAAGTGGTTTTAGAAGAAGTGGTGGCAGATATTCAGCACACCGCAGCGTAGGGCATGCCAGGCCTGGGAGAGTGAGTGTGGTGTGTGCACTGCAAGTCCCCCTGAAGTCCTGCCACATCTCTGCATGTAAGTGTCGGTCAGCCTTCGAGTGTGGCTCCCTGAGCAGGTATCCGGGGCACCAAGCCATCAGTGGGGAAGAAAAACTTCGGGGGGCCCCTGGGTGGCTCAGTCGGTTAAGCGTCAACTTTGGCTCAGGTCATGATCTCACAGTCTGTGGGTTGGGCCCCACGTCAGGCTCTGTGCTGACAGCTCAGAGCCTGGAGCTGCTTCGGATTCTGTGTCTCCCTGTCTCTCTGCCTCTCCCCTGCTTACACTCTGTCTCTCTCTCAAAAATAAAAAATAAATATAAAAATTAAAAAACCCAAAAAACAAAAAAAACTTTAGGTTCCCTAGAATAAAGGGATGCAGGAGTGTGATGCCTGCCATTTCCAACTGGGCTTTTTGCACTCGCGCTCAAGTGAACACACGCCTTCTCAATTGAAAATATTAGCAATTGTGACCATGGGGGAAAAAGGGAGAGGGGGAATTCTACTAGTTTCTTCATAGCTTGAAGTGAGACCAAATGATGCTTAACATAGAAATAGGGGCCCATTTTCTCTTGTGTTAAAGGACCCTTTTGGCAGAGTTCTGTAAGTCATTACACTAATTGCAGTTAATGCTGGGTCCCATCCTAAGTATTTACATGCCTCATACTCTTTACTTCTTTTATTTTTTTATTCTTTTAAATGCTTATTTATTTATTTTGAGAGAGGGGTGGGGAGAGAGGGGAGGGGGAACAAGCAGGGGAGGGGCAGAGAGAAAGGGAGACAGAGAATCCTAAGCAGGCTCCCACTGTCAGCACAGAGCCCGATGTGAGGCTTGAACTCACGAACCATGAGATCACAACCTGAGCTGAAATCAAGAGTCAGACACTTAGCTGACTGAGCCACCCAGACGCCCCCTATTTACTCCTTTTAATGCTATTATCCAGATAGGGTCTTGGGCCCCCATTTATGCAGCTAGTAAATTGAGTCAGGATTCAAACCCAGGCCTCCACTGAAAGCATTTTGCTGGGTCTGAGTGTTCACTAGGGAAATGAGTTCTAAGCATCCCCAGACCATTGGTGGAACTTTGACATGTCTGCCGATCTTGAAACATTTTGTTTCATCAGGAGAATTGTTAAGGGTAAAACCCGGAAGTCCATCTATCAGTAAGACACACATCTGGACAAGGTAAACTTCTGAGCTTTTTCATTTCCAATGGCTTTTTACGTGAACCCAGATTTCCATGGCTTCCTTTGACACCGGTCAACTGTGTGCCAGTTCAGGTGGGTAGAATCAGGGCAGGTTAAACTAAATCAGAGCTGGGTTGGTTAACATGGCCTTTTTCAGTAGAAGCAACAGCTTGGAAAGTGCGATCCTTTGTGCCGTATTTTCTTTTCCCCATTTCCAACATTTGAATCATTTATTAAAGAAAGGAGTCGTTCTTTTCCTTGCTTTCCCTAGGACGTTATGTTCTTCAAAAATAGCAAACAGTGCAAGAGCCAAATATTGAGACCCAAGCCACATCACCCATGGGATACCCTGGAGGTTCTCTCACACAGGTGCCAAACGTCACAATCACCTTGTATCTCCACACAGTGCATAAGAAAGAAACCCCCCCTTGAATGAATGGAAACGCAGTGGCTTTGATTAATGGGTGATATGAAATTTGATGAATAATTACATAAACACACAGTTTTACATATGGTACAAATTCAAAACATTCTAAAGGTCACCCACTGGAAAGACTCCCTTTCACACCATCTGAAGGTCTGCTAAGTTCCCTTTGTTAGACATGCACCAATGGGAACCAATGTTCCTTCCTTCCTTCCTTCCTTCCCCTCTCTTCCTTCCTTCCTCTCTCTCTTCCTTCCTTCCTTCCTTCCTTCCTTCCTTCCTTCCTTCCTTCCTTCCCTCCCTCCCTCCTTCCTTCCTTCCTTCCTTCCTTCCTTCCTTCCTTCCTTCCTTCCTCCCTCCCTCCCTCCCTCCCTCCTTCCTTC
>CM053561.1:72269301-72362695 GCA_028646485.1 Cryptoprocta ferox | reverse complement strand
CAATGGGAACCAATGTTCCTTCCTTCCTTCCTTCCTTCCCCTCTCTTCCTTCCTTCCTCTCTCTCTTCCTTCCTTCCTTCCTTCCTTCCTTCCTTCCTTCCTTCCTTCCTTCCCTCCCTCCCTCCTTCCTTCCTTCCTTCCTTCCTTCCTTCCTTCCTTCCTTCCTTCCTCCCTCCCTCCCTCCCTCCCTCCTTCCTTCCTTCCTTCCTTCCTTCCTTCCTTCCTTCCTTCCTTCCTTCTTTCCTTCCTTCCTTCTTTCCTTCCTTTCCCAAATGTTGTTAACCCAGTCTTCTTATTAGTTATACTAGAATAATTGGGATTGAAATCATCATAGACTCCCCCCATCCAGGGATGTTGAGGTTGTATGCTAACCTCTAGCAGAGGCATTTCACTTCTATTAACATTTATTAAGTACCTACTCTTTTTCGGACTCTGTGTCAAAGCAGTCAACTCACATTGCCAATCAAGTCAAACACCTGTCGGTTAGTTTAGAAAACTGGCCAGTAGTCAAAAATTCCAATTGAAAACTAGACAAGTTAATTAGGAAAAACAGATAAATAAGTTACCCTGAAAAAGAAGAGCAATGAAAGAGATAAGCCCCAGAAAAAGTGTATAATGGAATCAGGTTGGCACTGATACATGAATAGGCAGACTAAAGGAGCAGAGTAGACAATCCATAAAGTGATGCATTTGCATATAGAAACAGTATATGAAAAAGGCGGCATTTCACATTGGTGGAGAAATGGACTTTTTTGCAAGTGGTGTTGAAGTGAGTAGATAGCCATTGGGAAAAAACAAAATCGGATCCATTCCTCACACCATATGCCGAGGTAAATTCCAAGAAGGTAAAAGATTGAAGTGTAAAAACTGTAGCTCTAAAACTCTTAGAAAAATTATTGGCAAATTATTACCTAACTTTGAAATGAGTGAAATTTTTGAACTATTACTCAGATCTAGATACAATAAGGAAAAAAACTTGATAAATTTGGTTGAATGGAAATTAAAAGAAAAATACAAAACAGCTTCGTGTTAAAAAAAAATCAAAGAACAAAAAAAGAAGGCTCCATGAGTAAGATAAAAACACAAATGACAAACTAGGGAAAGTATTTGTAACTTATATCAAGGACAAATGGTTAACAGTCATAATGTATACAAAAGCTTCAAAAATTGGAGGAGAAAAACTCCAACAATTTTATAGAATAGGCTAGATATATAAGCAGACAAATGACAGAAAAAGAATCACAAATCTCTCCTAATGGTATGAAAAAATGCTCAGCTTTATTTAAAATAAGATCAACATAAACTAAAAACTACATCCAGATACCATTTCTCATCTATTAGATGCCAAAATCCAAAAGGCTGACAACATGCTCTACTGGCAGAGCTGTAGGGACAAAGTCACGCTCATATGGTGCTAGTAGCAACGTGAAATGGAACCATCCGTGTAGAAGAGGCTCTGACATCATTCAGCAAAATGATGCACACATTTGCCGTATGTCCCAGCAACTCCACTTCTACGAATTTCTAAAATACCCTGGTAAAAATATGAACAGACATAAGCACGAGGTTACTCAGTGAAACACTATTTATTTTATTTATTTTTGGTTTTTTCTTAAGTTTCTTTATTTTGAGAGAGAGAGAGCACAAGTTGGCGGGGGTGGGGGGGAAGAAAGCGAGAGTGAGAGCGAGAGCGAGAGCGAGAGAGAGAGAGAGAGAGAGAGAGAGAGAGAGAATCCCAAGCAGGCTCCACAGTGCCAGCGCAGAGCCTAATGCAGGACTCAAACTCACAAAGCCATGAGATCGTGACCTGAGCCGAAACCAAGAGTTGGAAACTGAACTGACAGAGCCCCCCAGGCACCCCCGAAGCACTATTTATAAGAGCAAATATCCATCAAAGAGAACTGATTGAATAAACTGTGGGACATCCACCTGCTTGAGTACTGCACCCCATAAAAAAGAATGAGCATCTTTACTTATTGTCTCCTTATGTATAACTCTGGAGTGATTTCCCAGGATAAGTGAATAAAGAAAAGTAGAGGAAAAAATAGTATGCCATCATTTATTTAAAAAATGAATATATACATTATATATATTTATATATTTGGTTCTTTTCCAATTGGAAGCCAGATAAGTGTGTTACGAAAAACAGAGAAGTAACCATTGCCAAGACAGCCCTGAAAAAGAAAAGTAATGATGGGGATAAACCCAACCAGACATCAAAACATGGTAGAAACAGGTTTTGATTATAGAGGTTTTCCACACACATGCACATACACACCCACCCACACTATTTTTAATTTCCTTGTATTACGAAAACAACATAACCATTTAAAAACCATTATTTTGGAGAGAAGGGAGATCTAGTGTGGAGGGAACAGAGATGAAAGCTAGCCTCGTTAAATATGTTTTGTAGATTTGACTTTGGAATCATGCAAATGTTTTACATCATTGTGAAATTGAATTTTAAAACAAAATTTTAAAAATCAGTCTCTAAAAGGTGAGAACAAAATGAAACAAAATAAAACTGTGTATTGTGCTGGCAGCATAGACAGAGAGGGACTCCTCCAAGCGATTTTTAAATATGATAATCTGACTGTGGGTCCCTGGTGAGTATACACTCTAAGGGGAAAAAGAACTGCAAAAAGAAATCTTAAATTGTTTTCAGTAATCACATTATTGGTGCTAGTGCTTATCTTATTGTTCTGAGACTGTTGAAGGCATGGTATGGCCTAAAGCAAATGAATAATCTGAATAATCATGTTGGTGTCATTGAAAAATGGGATTTTGACAAGAGTATAGATACGATTGTAAGATTGAGGAATTTAAGTAAAATCTTTTGATTGTGAATTAGGCATTTGAAATCAGATAGAAAGTCTTTTTTTTTTTTTCAAGCTCTGTCCACTTGAAAGACCTAGAGCCAACCAACCAACCAACCAAACAAACAAACAAACAAAAAAAACCCAAAACCAAAAGACCTAGAACCAATGACCAAACCAGCAGCAGTGAACACACCTAGACCCAGGTTTTGGTTTTGCTAAAAAGCTCTACCTGCCGAAGCTTCTTGGCAAGGTGGTTGATTCCCGGTTTGGGAGGAAATAAACAAGGCAAGCCTGGGGCAACTTGTCATAACTAAAAGTAAGGAAGCTATCAAAGACTAGAAGGAACATGTCAAAAGGACTCAGGAGCCAACCTGCAAAAGCTCCCACAGGGCAAATATTTTAACATCAAATAAAGATAATAACTAAACGGATTGAGACCCATCAAATATGTTTGAATCCATGAGTTCAAAATGGTGTTAGAAAAATCACTGGAGCACTGGATTTGGAGAATACAAGAACATTGCTTATTATTTTGAAAACTGGTAGATAAAGAATAAAGCATTTGCCCTTTTTTTTTATTATTATTTTTACTTCTTATGTGAACTGTAACTCAGGAAACTAGAGTTGGTATGAGGAAGTTGCTCTTCACAGAAGTGTTACAGATAATGGAGGGGGATAACAAGTAATAGAATGAGTGAGGATAGCACCTCAGCTTCCTATGTTCTTCCCTGGGGACCTAGGCTCTAGAAGGGAGGGCCTTTTGCAAACCCTAATGACTGAATGGACCTGGGCAGTGGTTCTCGATGGCTGCAATTGTCACAAAAAGAGAAACAACCCAACTGATGGAAGAACACACTATCGACCCATGAAGGGGTCTTGCCAAAAATACTGAACTTGAATCTGATGGAGACTCTAGAACCAAGTACACTTATGGGAGGTACAGGGGCCAGAGGAACATATGAATTCCATGGGCACACAATTGTCAAAGTGCAGAGCGTAGGGGACTCCAAAGGACAAATGACCCAGTTTCTTCAACAAAAAATTTCAAAGATATAAAATAGAGAAATAAGGAGGAACCAATAGATTTTAAAAGACTTTAGAGACTAATAACCCATCACATTGAAAGGACCTAATTTGAATACTTCTTCAAACAATTTTAAAATGTCTAAGATAATTAAGAAAATATGAACACTGGGATATTGACTACATAACTAGGTGATAATGAATTATTACTGATACTTTTTTTTAGATGTGGTACTATTATTGAGGTATTTTTCAATGTCCTTATCTTTTATGTATATATTTTGAGATATTTATAGATGAATCGATACGATATGTATATTACTTTAAAATAATTGTGATTTGAAGAGAGATATAGATAATATAAGACTGGCTATAGATTGACAATTTTTGAAGCTGGCAATGGTACCTCCAGTTCATTAAACTAGTCTCTCTACTTTTATAGACATGTAAAATTTCTGTAATAAAAATTTGAATAAAAGGCAGAGGATAAGAAAAGGATAAAATGACTTTTTCCTCATCTCAGAATACCGTTATCCAGGTATAATTCACAGTCCACACAGAAAATAAATCTAGACTTTCAAATTTCCCAAATGGACAGCTAAGTTTAAATCTAAAACAAAAAGATATCCAGAGATCTTCATTTCAGTTCAATTCAAGTTTATTGCCATCACAATAATTAAAAAAAAAAAAAAACAACCAAGGAGACAAATAAAACACAAGCTATCTGGGGAATGATTTCAGCACATTCTTAAAATTTCCTTTTCTCAAAAGACTTGGAAATGTCAGTGCTAAAAAGGCAGCTAACCAACCACCACAAAACGATCTGTCCCAGATAATTAGGACCCTTCCCTCTTCCCCTCTGTCTTTCCCATCTGTTTCTTTTCTTGAAGTTCTATTTTTTTTAATTTACAAGTCGCCATTGGTAAGACTGTAATAATTGTCAGTATCAGAGTTTTGAGGGATGCACAGAATAATAATGGATTTACCTGTTCCTTAGGTTGAACTCATTTTAAAATTAAGGTTCACACGAAGATTCCATTATCTTATAAATAGAAGTGCATTATTCACGGCAAAATGCCTGGAACTTTGACTTTTGTAAGCTGGTTGTTTTGAAGTTTGAACAGCCAGGGTCTGGTTGCTTTGAAGAGCAACCTCCAAATGGCAGCGGGGGAGAGGAGGCCTCCCTGAGGGGGAAGAGATGGATTACAGACCCACCTGTGACATCTGGTGCTGTCCTTGTTGAGTTCCCAGGTGGACCATCAGCCACTTGCATTTGGGTGAGAGCCTTGGTTAATTTTATGATTAATAATCAGCACAGTTTCTCTCAGGAAGGTGTCATGATGACCAAAGAATGAGAAGTGAATGTTGAGACTCATCTGCATGGTCTGTGTCTTCGGCATGACACCTCAGCACTTTGTGACAAATTTTAACCAGTGATCTGATGACCTGCTTTGCATTCTAAAGATAATAGCTTTGGAAACAAAGTAAACCACCAGGTCTGATACCAGCGATGGAGGGGTATTTGATGGTGAGGCATTTCTCCATTCATTTAGCGAACCAAGATTTATTAAGCGTGAATCATTTTTAAAAACCGCACCAGGCGCTGTGGGAAACGTCTAAAGAGAAGTCTGGGATCTCAACGTGGTCGGCACTTAGTGTGAGGAGTTCAATAGAACAGCACTTCTAAGTTTGTATTCTAATTAAGTGTGGCTGAGAGAAAAGGATCTGAGATTTCAGAAGGGTTGATTTTCATAATTTCTGGTCTCAAGAGGGACAGATCAAGGGAGGATTCCTAGAAAACATTATATTTGAGCGGGGCTTTGAAGGTTGATAGGATATAGACACTGGGGCATGCTCACACTCACACAGGGGCCCCTGCATGTGTTCAGTTGTCTGGGGGAGCGGGGATGAGCCTGGGGAAGGCAATTTTTTTTAATGTTTATTTATTTATTTTGAAAGAGAGAGAGAGTGCAATTGGGAGAGGGGCAGAGGGAGAGAGAGGGAGACAGAGAGAGAGAGAGAGAGAGAGAGAATCCCAAGCAGGCTCTGAGCTGCCAGCACAGAGCCCCATGAGGGGCTCGATCTCACATGTGGCAAGACCATGACCTGAGCTGAAATCAAGAGTCAGATGATTAACTGACTGAGCCCCCCAGGCCCCTGGGGAGAGCATTTCTGACGAAAGAAACAGCATCAAGAAAAGCCCAGAAGGCAGGAAAGTAGGGCAGTGTCTGAAGAACAGGGACATGTTTGTTTACACCTGGCTTTATCCATCCTTTGGATTTTTGGATCGCTCTCCTCCCCTACCAGGCCTGCCTGTGTCTGCAACGTTTCTTCCAGAGACCGCAACAACTGCATCTGTTGTAATGGAAAAATTCTTTCAAAGTGTTTATGAGGATAATTCTTTCAACTCCACTTCTACAGCGACAATGAAATAATTTGATTATGAGTGACCGAGAAATAGGATTTGTTTTCTGAGTCTCTTGGCTGTCGGCTTCATTTTAGAGGTGATAGATCGTTTTAAGAAAATTCACTGCGAGCGCTTCAAAACCTGTTGAATTTGTATTGAACTAATTTAATTGCAAAATATTTATCTACTTTACAAAAGGGATGCCAGATACCCTCACAGTGTTTACATTATAATTTCTTTTGCTATGGTTTGGTTTACATCAAATTTCGAGGTCCAAGGGTATGGTATGAGGCATGCTGTAACGCAACATGGATAAGAACAATATACGTTTGTCGCCATCAGTTAGTTTTTGTGTTAGGCATTTGCAAGGGAAGGACTGGGCTCATGGCCCCAACCAGTGGTCCTCACGTTTGGTGTCCAGGAGTGAATGTTCCAGGTCCCTAATTAGAACTTACATTTGCGTGTGTTTTTATGAGAAAGAACTTAATCTTACTGATGCTTAATATGTGGTAGACCACAGTACATCGAGATAATTTTAAAGTAAATATACACAAATCTGGGTTGTGTGTTCACAAAGGTGTTTTTTGGCTGGCTTGTGTTCTGATGGGTAAGTGGCTGGGGTGTTAGACACTTTGAACAACAGCCTCGGTTGTGGACTAGTTTAAGCTTCTTGTTCTTAGGTTAAGAGCAAGGGGACCCACTGAAGAGTTTTCAGCAAGGGAGGGGCATGATCAGGGGTGCATTTTAGTGAGATGGCAGAATGGATTGGCGAGGGGCGGGGCAACTAGTTAGGAGACAACTCTAAGGACTCTACAGGTATGAGATAAAAAGCCGGGGCCAGGAGGCATCATGGGCAATGTAGACAGACCTTGTGCTGTCAACTTAATGTCACATTTGGTGCAATTTTTTTTTTCTTGTCTTTTACTTTTCTGTGTTCTGTTGTGTCCTCTGGCTTTAGGACACAGATGGGTTCACCCACCACTGTGAGGGGGCCAGCATCGTGGCTAAAATATACTTGCCCTAAAGAGATGGCTTATTTTCTGAGAAGTTGAACAGAGAAAAATAAAAATCCATTTCATACTAAAAAGTCACTTGTTTGCTGAAAACAGAAACTGTGGAGCCCTTGAGTCATGACTCTAACTCAGACACCTGTTTACTCACTATTGGTCTCCCTCACTTGGATGTAAGGGCAGAGACTGTCGATTTCCAGCCCAGGAACTGACTCTGACATGGGGGAGGAGCTCCATAAATCTTTCAAGCGTGCTCAGCTCTGGACTTGCCCCCGAACATCAATCATTCTTGTCCTGAAGCTGCCCTGGCCCGTGTTGTGGGAGCGATCCCCCGGCTGGATGGCAGAGCTCGGCGTCTGTGCCCCAGGCCCCAAATACTTCTGGAGAGCTCTCGTTTGTCAAAACAACCGTCATTTTCCCATGCATTCCCAGGCCTATGGAAGAAGACCTGAAGGGAAAATGAAATGTAGGTGTGTGGTGCCCAAATGGCCACTGGCCTGGCCACAAGCAAGGGGGCTGTTGTGGCCCCTCAACACGGCCAGGAGGGATGGGAGAAGGGAACATGGTGACGAGGAAACAGGGGGTTGCATTTTTGATCATGCACCAGTTATGTTTTCCTTTCTGGTAGGATTTTATTTTATTTTTATTTTATTATTTTTTAATTAAAATTATTTTAATGTTTTATTTATTTTTGAGAGAGAGAGCACTAGCAGGGAGTGGAGGAGGTACACAGAGAGAGGGGAACAGAAGATCTGAAGTGGGCTCTGTGCTGACAGTGGGGCTCAAACTCACTAACTGAAACCATGACCTCAGCCGAAGTTGGACACTCAACCAACTGAGCCACCAGGAGCCTCTATTTTTTTTTTTTCCTTAAGGAATAATCTGAAGGGCAAACACATACTCTTCTTTCCTTCCTCTCTTCTCTTTCTCTTGATTGAATTTCTTTTCATTGATTTAACTGGATTACAAGTTAATAATTTAAAAGCAATAATGGCCAAGATCTGTTGAGTCTCATCACAAGTCAGTCATCGTGCTATAAATACTTTAAAAAGGTGCAATTCACTGAAAGCAAACAATAACACTCTGTGGAGTACTATAATTAGCCCCATTTTACAGATGAGGAACCTGAGAGTTTTCATAGAGGCCAAAGTCAGTGTGCTCACTTTGCATAGCTCTTGAATTGTGGGCCTGAGGATTAAACCCCGGTGCGCTGACCCCAAAGCCCACAGACGTAACTAACACATTATACTACCTCCTCTCGTCATGTTATTTAACTTGTGCTTTCTGGGAGAACATCTCTTCCTGCTGCCCATGGAACAGCACTTCCAGTATAGTAGACTTCCTCCTCGGGGAAGGGCCCTGGGATTTCACCTGGATTCTGAGTTCTTGGACGGAAGGGATTCTGCTCTGTTCATCTTGACATCCATATGCCTCTTAGATGCAAGGGACTCAATAAATAATCCCCTCCCTTAAAATGGGGTGACCTCATTTCTCTTTTCTCTCACTCCTCAGACCCTCAGAAAGGACTTGAAATTTATTTTGACTTTCAGGAAATGGTACAACTCACAAGTGCCTGGCAATGTATTTGTGCTGACCTCGAAAGCTGCTTCAGGACTCTTTTGTCTCTTTGGGCACATCTTAATGGAACCTTATCAGGGAAGCAAGTGGCTCAATATGGACTCGCCAGCGAGGTAAAATTCCACTCTGTGGTGAAATGCTTGAAAACCAAGTTCCAGCAAAACAGCAAGGGTTTTTTTTTTCAGTTTCATGGCAAGTGGGCTACCCTAGCTTTTTTTTTTTTTAATGTTTTTTAAATTTATTTTGGGGAGAGAAAGAGAAACTGTGAGCAGGAGAGGGGCAGAGAGAGAGGGAGACAGGATCCCAAGCAGGCTCTGTGCTGTCAGCGCAGAACCTGAAGTGGGGCTTGAACCCACGAATTGTGAGATCGTGATCTGAGCTGAAACCAAGAGTTAGAAGCTTAACCGACTGAGCCACCCAGGCGTCCCTTCCCTGGCTTCTCCAGCTTGTTCTTCTGTCACTTACCCACCATCCTACTCTGAATTAGGACACAAAGGCTGGTGGATGTGGGCCTTGGGGCTTAGCTGCATAGCTGAGACTCAGCTCACTGATGACGTCTGGTGGACCACTGCACTGGCTCCATCGTGCCGTCGGGATGAATGGCAGGACTTTCTACTGCCCTCCTGCTTCAAAATTGGTGCCCATATCCGCATTTTAGTCTAGACGGCTTTGAAACTGGGATCCCACCAGCAATCATGGGGTTGGATATCTGTTCACTGTTTCTAAATTTTCTGAACCCATTCAGCAGCCATTTTGATGGACTAAAATTATATGAAGGCATTACTTGTAACATCAGGATCCTCCTAGGCCTCACTGTCACGTGGCATCAGTTTAATCCACCAGGGTCTGACCTTTGGGATGTCCATGTGGCAGAGAACATTGGGCAAGAGTGATCCAGTTACAGCCCAAGATATCTTGAGGGATAGAGATCCTGACTTGATGACAAGGGGTGACAAGCAATTGGACCCAAGGCGTGATTTACATTGCATTATTGGGGGGAAGGGTTACATCTTGGTTAAAACAACAACCACAACAAAAACTGTTAGTTTTCTTGGAACTCCTGCATCACAGAGTGGAGAACAGTTGCTGGAATAAGAAGTAAAAGCTGGTCTTGACTTTGACAGTGACTTGTGTTTTGTGCCTGGTGCCTAGGAGGCACTTAGTGGATACTTGATGAGGGCTACATTAACAAAAGCCTTGGGCTACATATTTAATCTTTCTAGACTTCATTTTCAGTATCCATAAGAGAGTAAATTTGGATCACATGATTTTGAAGGTCCATCCTTTCTTCAACGGCCAGTGGCTCTGATTCTATTTGTAGGAAGGCATACCGAGGAGAGAGAGAGAGAGAGATTTAATTAAGCAGAGTTAATTAAATCAGCATATCTTAAATGAGATCAGGCAGCTAAGGCATCCTTTTAATCAGTAACTTTATAAATGGTTAGTTGATGGGTGCCTGGGGAGTTTCAGAAACACCAAAATTACCAAAAAGAATTCAGGGGTCACTGTGGTCAGAGGTTGGCAGTAGCGGTTTAGTCCAGTATGGGTGGTATAATTTCATAGTTGAGAACATGGATCAGACTGCCTGAGTCTGAGTCCTGGTTTTGCCGCTTGCTAGCTGGCCCTTGGGTAAATGTCTGCTCTTAAACTTCAGTTTATGGGACACGGTGGTAACAACGTACCTTTCCTCAACACACCATCCCTGAAATGTCGCTAAAACACTTGGCACAGTGCCTGCCATGGGGCAGAGGCCAAACACATATTTGGGGGACAGATAAAGGACATGTTCACTGTGTACCCAACGTTGTCCAGAAGACTTAGCCAAACAGTTCAAACAACAACATTCTGTAGAGCTCCCTAGCTACTTAGGAACGAGGAAGAATACCTCAAAATATGTTTTGTAAAGAAGATGCAGTAAGAACACCTGTATTCTTTTGTTCTGATGCAATAGTCATCTGATTAGAATACGATTTTCCTTATTTTGAGGAGGGACTGTGTTAACCTGCCAGTGTGATCGTTCCAGTCTGCGAACAGTTTGCTGTTTCTCATTACAAACCCATACATTGGCCTTCTGGTTATATGCCAGTCTTTTGTGAGTTTAGTTAGTAAGAGTTCATTGTCCAGGGTTTGCCAAATCTGCTGAAACTGAGTTCTTGCAGCAACACAGTAAAAGGCCACATCTTGAACTGAGGTCCAGACCCCAGGGAATGGCCTAAGGACACCTGACACCACTGGAAGACACTGTGACTGCGCACTCATTGACCCTCTATCTGCCCTTCCTTGGGTGAAGAGTCCTCTGTTGGGACTACTCAGGCTATTAAGACCCTAGCAGATATGATCTAGGTGTTTGGTCTCTCACCATTAATGCTGAGCATCTAAATGTAGAACTTAAGAAGGTCCAATAAATGAAGAAGGAACTCTTACCTTAGACCATGATTATAATCTCCTTGTGTTGGTTGGTACTAAGCCAAGTTAATTGCATTTTACTATAATTATGAAATAAATACAGAAAACACATGAAATATTAAGTAAGATTGCAAACTTAGAAAGAAAACATTGCAAATTCCAGGGCAGTGGTTTGGAAGCCACTGCTGGAAGTCATCTCTCATATCCCTGCTCTCACTTCATCCTCACAAATACCCTGCTACAGGGATTTAAAATAAAGAGAGCCAGGACACCTGGGTGGCTCAGTCAGTTAAGCGTCGGACTTCAGCTCAGGTCATGATCTCACTGCTCATGAGTTCGAGCCCCACATCAGGCTCTGTGCTGACAGCTCAGAGCCTGGAGCCTGCTTCAGATTCTGTGTCTCCCTCTCTCTCTGCCCCTCCCCTGCTCTCTCGCTCGCTCTGTCTCTCAAATATAAACATTTAAATTAAAAAAAAAATAAAGAGAGCCTCATTTTATGACGAGGGATTTGAAGTTCAAAGAGATTGAGAAATGCCCTGAAACTCTTGTTTGTTACAGGGCAGAACTAGGGCTCACATCCAGATCCTTGATTTCATGCCTGGATCTTTTGGTCTTCGCATATATTCTTGGGGTTCTCTTTAGTACACAGAATATGTACTGTGTACCGAAGAGGCCGAAGATCTCTTACGGGATGTCCTCAGCCAAGCTGAGTTTATTGTACTCAATATCCCAAGATGTTTTCAGGTTAATGTGACGGTGACTGCAAACCATTCTTCTTGTTCTGCTGGGTCCTCGTGTGAAATTTGTTCAAAAGGTTATTTAAAGAAAGAAGGGTAACACATGCTTATACATTGATTGTGATTACTTTTGTTGGTGTGTATGAAACAGGAGAAAATTGCCACCAACGTTCCCCTTACATGCTTCTCAGAATGAGCCCGTGCCAACCCTGTCTGTTGACGACTTCCTAATTTCACCCACAAGAATCCAACACTTTCTATAATGGCTTACATTTGTGTTTCAAAAAACCAACACTACATTGTCATAGGGGAACTGTTCCGAGTTTATAAAAAAGACTTCATGTCCTACCTCTCACCCCCCCCCCCGTCAGCAGTGAAAATACAAATAAATGTCAAATCATGTGCTGTCTCCATTAAGGCAGACATCACACTTGTGACCAGTTACCTGTGAGAAGGCACAGGCACAGTTCAAGGCTGGGTCATTCAAGCTCTGTGTTTATCATTCCAATCGCACAGAGCATGTGATGGCCAGTGAGGGGTGGGGGGAAGGGGCCTCACGTGCACTGGGAGAAGCCTGATAAGGAACACAGCCCTTTCCACTGTCCTTACCAGGGTGGATTCCAAATGTGCAAGCTTTGGATCCAAAAATTGTGTGGGTGCAATTAAGGAAAGGTTGGTTCCCCAAATCCTCATGTTGACTTCTGGAAGCTTTACTCACTGGCATGGAATCAAATCCAAAGGAAGCGTCTAGTATACAATACGGCATGATGCAGCCTTTTTCCTGGATTAGAAAAACTCCACTAGGCAGTCAAATATTGCTGGTGAGCAATGCATTTGGTCAGTGCTCTGCAGACCAGAGAGGCAATTTCATGTGAACTATTATTTTTTCCTCAGGAAAGTTCCCGGGGAAGTGTTCTGAGGGCCTCTCTGATGCCACTCTGAGTTATTTTCACTCATGTTGTGTGTAGAAGCCATGTACAATTTGTGTGCCGGCAGGATTCTTGGATGGCCCTTTGTCTTTCCCCTAATTCAACTCAAGGCCGTGTTTATCAGGCAGACAAATCACTATATAATGGCATTTAAGACCCGCAGAGAGGGTTTCCTGCTCTGTAGGCACAGAACCTAATAATATTCACTAACAGTGATTTCTTTTTTGTATTTCACCTGACACGTGTTTGCTGAACCAATCAGCATGTACTGAGTACTTAAGATACGCCACAAGAAAAAATAACACAAACAACAGTGATCATAATAGTACAATGGTGTCCTGATCTTTAATGCTTTCAAAGATTTTAGGCAGATGGCTAAGTACTAGACATGCATTCTTTCATTTAATCTGCATAGCGTTGTTAGCCTGATCTCCATCCCGTAGACAAGGCAGGTGATGGTTGAACACATTAGGTGACACGAATGCTGCACAACAACTCAGACATAGATGTCATCCTTAAGGAGACTTAATCACTCCAGAAGTCTTTATTGAGCACCTAATACGTGCCACTGGAGACACAGGGGCCCTCAGGAGGCAGCAAGTTCCCTGACCTCAAGTACTTTCCTTCTGAGAGAATATGAAATGTGCATAAGTAACCCTAGTATTAAATGGATCAAAAACTCCAGATTGTCTTGCATGGAAACCACATCTCAAACAGCATCTGTGAAAAACTAAGTGTGTCATTCAGATACCCGACTGTTTTGCAAGAGGGGCTCAGTGACTTCCTGCACCTGCCTGTTGTCTTTCTGACCCTCTTCCTGTGTTCCTACACTTGATATTTGTACAGCCCTGTGTGACCATGAAGTTATTTGTGAGATAAGTTCCCTTGGAATGGTCTTCTCTTCCCTGTTCTGGAGAGCTCCTTTTTGTTTGTATTAATAGCTTTGTTGAGATACAATACACATATCATTTAAAGTGTACAATTCAGTGGTTTTTAGTGTATTCACATATATGTGCAACTCTCACTAGGATCCATTTCATTTTATTTTATTTTATTTATAGTTTATTTATTTTTGAGATAGAGACCGAGCACGAGTCGGGGAGGGGCAGAGGGAGAGGGAGACACAGAATCTGAAACAGGCCCCAGGCTCCGAGCTGTCAGCACAGAACCTGACACGGGGCTCGAACCCATGAATCATGAGATCATGACCTGAGCTGAAGTCGGATGCTTAACCTACTGAGCCACACAGGCGCCCCACTAGGATCCATTTTAAAACATTGTTGTCACCTCAAAAGAAACTCTATACCCATAAATAGTCACTTCTCAATTTCTCCAATGCCTCTGGTCCCTAGAAACCACCGAACTACTTTCTGTCTCTAGATTTGCTTGTTCAAGAGATTTCATATAAATGGAGTCATACAGTATGTGATCTTTTGTGAATTACGTCTTTCATGTGGCATGATATTTTCAGGGTTCATCTTTATTGTAGCATGTATTGGTTCCTTTTTATGGATGTTCCTTTTTATGGATGAATAGTATTCTTTTGTATGGACATACCACATCCTCTTTATCCATTCATCATTTGATGGACACTTGAGTTATTTCCACTTTTTGGCTATTATGAATAATGCAGCTATAAACATTCATTTACAAGTTTTTGTGTAAACATATGTTTTTCATTTCTCTTGGGTGTGTACCTGGAACTGGAATTGCTGAGCCGTGTGGTAATTTTATGCTTAACCATGTGAGGAACTGCCAGACTCTTCTCTAAAGGGGCTGCCCCATTTTGCACTCTTGTCCACTGTGTATGAGGGTTCTGACTTCTTCACATCCTCACCAGCACTTGTTATCATCTGTCTTTTAGATTACAGCCTCTCTAGTGGGTGTGGAGTGGTATCGTGGTTTTGATTTGTAGTTCCCTAATAACTAATAGTGTTGGGGATCTTTTCATGTGTTTGTCTCCTTCAAAGGGATATCTGGTCCCATAACTAATCTGTGCATGAGAATTTCTTGGGGAAATGTAAAATTTTTATTTTGGGGGAAGGGGCAAAAAGAGAGGGTGAGAATCTTAAGCAGGTTCCACGCTGAATGTGGAGCCCACCACAGGGCTTCATCCCATGACCCTGAGGAAATGACCTCAGCCCAAATCAAGAGTCAGACACTTAACCAACTGAGGAGCCCAAGCACCCCAAGGGAAACTTTTATAAAATACAAAAAAAAAAAAAATCATTCCAGACCTTAAGAATCTAGAAATGGAGCTCAGGAATCTGTATTTTTAAAAATTCTTCCCAGGTGGTTCTGATGATTGGCGAGGTTTGTGCTTCCTGTTATGAACATGTCTGAGCACTGGGTGTGGGGGCCTTCTCTGTTGAGCTTCTAACACAATGGATAATCAGTCATTGGTGTCATCTGCCTATATCTGTGGTTTACAAACAGTTGACTCATAGTGGAGATACATTTTATATCCTGACCCAGTACACAAAATGTACGTGTGTATGTGGGTTTGTATGTGTGGGTGTGTATATGTGTGTGTGTGTGTGTGTGTGTGTGTGTGTGTGTAAAAACCGAAACAAAAATGTTAGGCAATAATACCTCTTCTTATTACAGAAAATATATTTGGATTCCCCCCGCCACTTGGTTCTATCCTTATTACTCATGAAAAAGTTGACCCAAAACTTATTAATTAACATATTAAGTTCACAATAACCAACTAATAGTTATTGACCTATACTTTGAAAAGTGGCAGTCTTAGGAGGCACCTTGAGAGTCTTGGCATTTCCCACCACCTCAGCTCTGAGAGGCTCAGTTTCTCTTTCTGCAAAATGAAGAGGTTATGAGAACAGATGATCTCTAAACTCTTGGATTCTGTACACTTGTTAGTTAGTAAGTGTCTCTTCAGTTGTCCTTTGCTGCTATCAGCTCTCTTGCCCTGCCCAGACGTGTTGTGGTTCCCAATCCCTCGTTAATTCAATATCTCTACCTCCGAGTTCCCTGGGCCCCTCTTGCATTAGGAAGGGCCAGAACTGACTGACAGATGTGTCCTGTACCATGTATAACTCAATAAAATCAATCATCTCCTTTCTTACACTTTTGTCTGCTGTTTGTTTTATTGGCAACATTAAAGAAAAGAAAAGGAACCACTGATTAGTCCGTACAAGCAATGTTCTTCTCTTCATCAATCATTCAACAAGTATTTATTGAGTGCCTGCTGTATGTGTAATGATCTGCGTGCGTTGGCTAAATAGAAAAGTCTTGAAGAATCCTTTTTTTAATGACTGATTTTTTTTTTCATCTCCACAGAGATAGAAGAAAGAATGAGGGCGGGTAGAGATTACCACACGGTGTTCCAGTTGTGTAACAAACTCCCAGTCTTTGTGCTGAGGTGGAGGGTGGGGTGGGAATAACACTATAACTTATATTGTCTATCGGTTGGGAAGGGCTGTCTCAATTTTTAGCTTAGCTACCAGTAAAGACAGTCACATAAACATTCCCAGCTCTGGAGTCAGGATTCCTTTGGTTGAAAGTGACAGAAAACCCAATTCAAACTGGCTTGAGCCATACAGGGAGTTTTGTTTTGTTTTGTTTTTAATTTACATCCCTGAACAGTTCAAGGGGCCGGCTAAATTCCAAGTATAGCTGATGCTGTGAGGACTTGGTTTCCCCCATTTCTTGGCTCTGCCCCTTCTGTATTACTGACTTCATTCCATCTGGTTGTTCTCACTGTTTCAGGTTCTCCCTTGAAGGTGCCAACTCTAGACCTAACCTCCTTTTGGTGTTGACATGGTAAACCCTGCTACTACTCCTGTATTTTCATTAGAAGTGATGCTGTATCTCACTGAAGGGGTCTTGTGCCTGCCTGTTCCTGAACCAGTCACAGGGGCTGGGGACATGCAACATGCTGACAGGCTTGGGGCTGGGGACCTCCATCCCAGAAGTGAATGTGGAGCTCTCTCCAGACAACATGGTCTGAGCGAATAGGGAGTACAACCTCAGTGAAGATTGGGGATTGCTTTAGAGAGGGAGAAATAACTGTCAGGGAGAACAGACCCATCAAATCACAGCCAGACTGTTGGGGGATGGGAAGAGGCTTATTCCGGTGTCCACAATTTACAATGTGGAGAATGGGATTCTGAAAGAAGCAGTGAGTTGTATAAGGCCCTGCTGCTAATCACCTATGTGGCTTTGACTTTGGGCTTCCTCTTAAATCTTGCTGCTATTCACTCATTTAACAAATATTTTTTAAAGAACCTATAAAATGCTAGCTGTATACTTGGGGCATATCAGTAAATAACGCAAAGGTCCCTCCCTTATGGTGTGTCCATTTTAGGAGTGGGAAGGGAGCTGCGGAGTGTTTAAGAAGATGCAGTTTTATATGGGGTCGTCTGGACAGCCCTCAGTGAGAAAATGATATTTGCACGAACACTTGAAAGAGGTGAGAGGAGTTGACCAAATAGATATCTTGGGGGAGAACGTGGCAGGAAGAGAAAATAGCTCAGATGCCCTAAGGAGGGAGTTTGCCTGGCTTATTGGAGAAAAAACAAATAGTGTAACTGGATAGAATGAGAAGGCAAAAAGAGAAGGTAGAGGACAGAGATATGAGGGAAGGGGATGATTGTATATGGCTACTAGGATTTTAGCTTTTACTCTGATGGGAATAGGAAACCAGTGCAGGGTTTGAGTGGGTGAGTACCATCCTCTGGCACTTAAAAAAGACAGCTCTGGCTGTTTTGATGAGAACTTGGGAGCAAAAGTGGAAGTAGGGAGGGCCACTTAGGGACCTTCACAATAATCAAGGCAATACTCTAGAGTCTATGTTGTCCCAGACCATTAGCAGTGCAGGTAGTCAGAAGCGGTCAGGTTCTGGATGTGATTTTGAAGGTTGAGTCAATAAGCGTTTATGACAGATTGGATATGGAATACGAGAGAAAGGGATGAGTCAAGGCCTTTGGCCTGAGCAATAGAAAAATGGAATTGCCATCACCTGAAATGGGAAAGGCTGTGTGTGGGGCTGGCTGGGTAAAGAGATTGAGAATTCAGTTTTGGACGTGGTGTGTTTGAGATGTCTACCAGACATGCAAGTGAAGGTGTTTGGAAGAGGCAGTGGGAAAATGCAGTCTGGGGTTTGGAAGATGAGTCTTGGGGTATATTATGGAAATAGTCATAATATATGGTGTTTGTAACCATGAGGCTAGATGAGATCACTGATAGAATAGGTATAGGTAGAGTAGAAAAGCAGGCTAATGACTGAGCACAGGGACTCTCTGACCCTGTCATCATGGTTAATGTTATTTGTCAACTTGAACAGGCCACAGGTGACCAGATTAAATATTATTTCTCAGCGTGTCTGTACAGGTGTTTCTGGATGAGATTAACATTGAATTGGTGGATTCAGCAAAGTAGATCATCCTTTCCAATGTTGATGGGTATTATCCAATCCACTGAGGGCCTGAGTACAACAAAAGGCAGAGGAGGAAGGAATTCAGTTCTTTTTTTCTGCCACGGTGCTTGAGCTGGTATATCTGATCTCCTCTTCTTTGGGCCTCATACTGGGGTTCACACCATCCGGCCCCCGGGTTCTCAGCCCTTAGAGCTCAGTCTGAATTATTCCAACAGCTTTCCTGGGTCTCCAGCTTGCAGAGAGCAGATCACGGGACTTCTCAACCTCTATAGTCACGTGAGCCATTTGCTATTGGTTCTGTTCCTCTGGAGAACCCTGACTCATACAAACACTAAAGAGTGGGAGAAAGGAGGAGCCAGAAAAATAAGTTGAGATGGGGGAACAATGGGAAGGAGGGAAACCAAGAGATTGTGGTACCTGGATGCCAAATGAAAGCATGTGTCATGGAAGGATGATCAACTGGTTCAAATACTTTTTATGGGTCAAGAAAGATGATGACTGAGTATGAAACCATTGGATTTAGCAATGCGGAGTTAACCTTGACACAAGCAGTTATTGGAGAAATGGGAATGTCTAATTGGAATGAGTTTAAGAAAAAAAAGAAAAGGTTTGGAGAGAACAAGTTGGCTAAAACACCAATCATTTATTTGGTTATGATTTTGCTATTTGGGCAGAGCTTAGCAGACACCACTGTCCTCGGCTTCCCATAGCAGAAGTGGCTCAGAGGTTGCTTACCTGGGGTTAGAGAATCCACTTACAAGATGGCTTACTTATATGGCTACCAAGTTGGTGCTGGCTGTCACACAGGAGCTTAGGGAAGGCTATTAGGCAGGAATCTTGATTCTCCGATTGAGCCTCTTCACAAGGCTGCTCGGACTTCCTCATATCACAAAGTTGGGGGTACAAGAGAGGAAGTGGATTTCTTAATGCCAAGGCATGGAGGTCCAAGAACGTCACTTCTTCTGCATCCGGTTGGTCAAACCAGTCACAGATACAGCACTAATTCAAGAGAAAGGAACCTAAGTTCTACCTCTTGACGGAAGGAGAAGCATGTGCACACAGGGAGGAGCAGATGTCTGTGGCCATCTTCTAAGATTAACCACATGAATGCACATAGAATAGAGATTTTTACTGAAAGAAATAAAATTTCTGGGTGAAAAACCCATGAGGAAGATAGCATAGCAGAAATATACAAAGAGAGAAGAGCTATGGACGAGCACTCGCCGATAGCCTCATTGTCGCACTATTAGGCAGACAGTCTAACCTGCCGTAGCCGGTCTTTACTTGTGTCTTTCCTCATTTGGGTGTTCACCCTTCTTCCCTCCTTCCTCTTCTCTGGGCTGGGAGAATAAATAAGCGATACACTCGTTCCTCCAGCCACATTGCTTCCCTAGATGGGCCTCTTGTCCTTGGCATCAGCAGGGCTGCCCTTACCCTTATGACTTGATCAAAGAAGTGAGGGGCATGGAGGGTAAAAGCTTACAAGTGGCTAGAAGTTTCTCAAGACCATGCTATCATCCAACAAAAATGAGAGAGGGCTATGCCTGTCGTGAACCTAGAGTCATCAAGGGCAGGGGCCAGTCAACTGTGGGCTGAGGGCCGAATCCAGCCAGCTGCCTGTTTCTGTATGGCCTGTGAGTAAAGAATGGTGTGTACATTTTTAAATGGTTGTGAAAAGAAAAAGAATAACTAAAAATTCTATGGAAGTTTGGGGCGCCTGGCTGGCTCAGTCAGTAGAGCAGGCAACTCTTGATCTCGGGGTTGTGAGTTCAAGCCCCATGATGTGTGTAGAGGTTACTTCAAAATAAAATCTTAAAAAAAAATTCATGGAAGTTCAATTCTGTGTCCATGAAGTTTTATCAGAATACAGCCCCGTTCTTTCATTTAGGTATCATCTATGCCCACTCTCACGATACAATGACAGCGTTAAATGGTTCTGACAGAGATCGGATGGCTTGCAAAGCCTAAAACATTTACCATCTGGCCCTCTATAGGAAAAGTCAACCAACTCCTGCCCTTGGGGCACTTTGTCTGCAGATAGTGAACTAAATAATACTACCCACATAACCCCAATTCATTATCATATTTTTAAAAGAAACTGGAGGTGGTATCAGTAAACACATCACTAATCATGCCACAAAGCACTCCCAGGGAAGTCTGTGTATCCATTCTGATGAGCCTCGAGCTGGACCAAGTCATTTGGTCACTAAGATGCGCAAATGGCCACCCTTCTCGTAGACTCCAATGGATTCTAAGAAATCAGTTATAAGTCTTTCTCAAATTTCTTTTAAGCCCCTGATGCTTGGCCTCTATTCTCTGGCAGGGAATGCTCGGAGGAATCAGTAGCAGCAAACGGAAGGCTCTGGGGCGTGGCTCGTCATCATGAGATGTCTTGTTCTTTTCTGGATGTGCTGCTCATGACAGTGGTTTTCATGACATCCATACAATGGTGCTGTGTTTCCTGCTAGTAATTTTGCCCCTGACTTGTAAGCTGGACTCTGCTCCGGCTGGTGTTTCTGAAACCCTGCCACGTGGAAGGATTTGAGCCTCCTTGCCCCAAAGGCAGCAGGATACAGACAGACTACAAATTTGAGGGTCAGGGAGATATTGGTCCAAACCCCCAGCTTGCTCATGTAAATAGCTCATTGTCCTTCACAAGTTCTGTAACCGTTCTGAGCTTCCATTTCTTTTCATCTACAAAACAAGGGTGATAATACTATGTACTTCAAGATTGTCCTGTCAGCTTCATGAACAATCAAGCACCCGCCTGTGTTAGCTGTTACTGTAACATCCAATACGGGGACATCTCCTATTTCTAAGGGCTGTTTTAACATGTGCACCTGGACACACGCACACACACACACACACACACACACACACAACTGGGAATTGAACTAAAAGAATTTTAACTTTGAACTCTTTCCTTCTTTGTTGAATGAATCACTGCCCATTATCTTTATGATACAACAATGTAAAATGCCAGTGAAAGTTGTTTCCATGGACCATTAACTCTTCGGGTGAGATTGTCCCTGTCTTGCTACTGAAGTTTGCATTAATCTTAAATTAAGGAAATATTTAGAAGGCAATCAACAAGAGAACAAAAAATGCTCTGCTGGTACCATGGCAACCATGGGAACTTTGGGGATACCTGAAGGGGGTGACTTCATAGTTACAAGCTATGGATTGCTGTTTACATGGACTTAACAGGTGCTTGCCTATACCTGGCCATCGGACAGGTTGGCCCCTTCCCCAGGGGTCTCTGGTCTGCAAGAGGCAAATATGACTGCAGAGATGAGCTCAAGTATAGTTTCTGAGGGGAAGGTTTCTTGATGCTGGTTTTAAATATGTTGGACCTTCTGAAATTAGGCTTCAATTTTATTCCTCTTAATTTCCTACCTCTCCAGTCTTTTCTTCTTCTTTCTTAACTTTATCTTCCAACATCATTACTGAATCTTTCATTTCTGCCCGCTGCCTTTTAACTTTAAGATTTTTTTATTGTTCCTGTTTTATGACTACTCCTTTTTTATAACCTCTGATTCTTATTTCATAAGTAAAATAATTTCTGTTCACTTTCTGAGGATAGCAATTATAGGTTCTTTTTTTTTTTTCTTTAACATTGCTTTGATTTCCCACATGTTTATTTTTTTAATTTTGTTTGCTTTGATCTCTGGCTTGCAGGCTTTGTATAAGTTAATGGGGCTCCTTGATTGTTTATGTTTAAGAGTGGGGGGGGGTGTGTGTGTGTGGGTGTGTATTTTTTTGTGCACTCACTCTGAGTTGATTCAGCTTCTTTGGGGAAAGCGAAACCTTCTGCACTTCTGGGTTTTTCTGCTGGGCTGGTCAGTTTTCTAGAGAGGTGCCTTTCCACTGTCTGCCTGGGAGGTGTGAGCCTTCCTGTCAGATTTTCTCATTGTTGAGTGACAGAAAATAGGTTTTCATGGTCTCACTATGTGACTTCCAATTATTATTTTTTATAGCCAATAATGTTACTACTCCCCCCCCCCCAAAAAACCCCACCTCAGATCTCTTTTTCCCATTTCTGTGTACCTGTCTCTAAATATCAGATGCTTTTGTCTCTGATAGTGAGCACATGTGGCTTTTCTTTGAAGAATTTTCCATAGGACACTGGAACACTTCTCTGATAGGTTCAGAGCTGCAAGTGCCTGGGAGTTCACATCAACCCTCCCCCACCTCAGGATGGTCCCTGAACAGTGGCTCTCAGGGAGGAAGCATGGAAACCTAGCAGTCTTGCCTGAGTATGGGGCAGCTGTGAAGCTTTACTTAGCTTAGGCTTAGGGTTTTGTGGAACTTTCTCCAAAATCTCCCACTTGTTTGGCTTCCTCCCTCCTTCCTTGTCCTGAATTTCCTTGCCTGTCTCCCCCCAAAACCTTACTATGTCACTTTCTTCCATATTAGGGGCTTTTCCAGGAACTTGATCTAAGATATTCCATATTCAATATGGGATCCATGCCTGAAGTCTCTCTTCCGGGCACCTCATTTCAAGCACCTGAAAGCCAGTTAAGCAGGAGAAAAATTACACTTACAAGGTGTCGCTCCAAAATACAGATCTTAGATCTTTGATGGGGATTTATCAGGAGGAAGAGTTCCGTTTATTAGAGACTTCCCTAGTAGGTAGTAAGTTCACCGTCCCCACAGTCATACAAGCTGAAGCTAATGCTTGCTTGATGAAGTGTTTGAAGATAGGGATTCAAATAATTCATGGGAAGCTGATATCAGATTCTGTGGCATTTGTGTCTCAACATAGGACTTTCTTAATGAAATAATGTAATGTAGCAGTAGAAAAACCTCATCGGGGAAGCAATTTTGAAGGTTTTTTTTTTTAGTACCACATGGTGCTCTTTTGAGATTGTATGTATAATTAGAGCTGGTGAGATTATAGAGAGGTGCCCATGTGTGAATTTCCCAACAGCAATTATGGCTTGATTAAAACAGTACCCAAACAATGGCAGTGCAAATACACTGACAGTAACTGCTTTGTGTGTTCTTGGCATTTCTCTGCCTCACTTTCATTACCAAGAGTGTAAGTCAGAATTAAACATCCACACACTTCCAGAATCATGTGCCTGTGGCCCACTGTACCCGGGATCTGTTTGTCATCTCTCCAGCGTCAGTGTACGTACATCGAACAAAGTCTGCTGATTCAGCCCTATACTCCGTCCACAGTCTCTAACTCAACAACTGGACATTGTTTTCAACTATGAAGACAGTCAGGCTGGGCTCGGAGGCAGACCTCTGGTGATTTCACCGAGTACAGTTGTAAAGACTAAAGGCGTGCCTCTGTCAATGAAGGCTGAGCTTTGAAACTGAAGGTCAAGTGTAGGGATACTATTGTCTCAGTCACCCAAGTAGACCCCTCATGGTTGTTGAGAAATGTAGGCAGGAGAAGTAATTCCATTAGCACACGAAGGTACTTGGGTACTTGGTATTCAAGTGTTTAAAAACTTGGGACACACATGCACATAAACGCGTGCGCACACACACACACACAAATTTTATCCTTTAAGTGATGGGAAGTTTCTCTTTCAGTAAATAAATATTACTATCTCTGCTGCCATTTTTCTTTCTACATTGCAAAACAGTAGGACAAAACCTCTAAGCAAACAAACAAACCAACAAGTTAGCAAGAAGACAGTAAGTGGAGAAGCTATGGGTCCCCTAGTCTTGTCTGACTCTGGAGGCATCAACATCAGGAGGATTGGCTCCAGCCTCCACACTAGATCCTGACTCTGGTTACCCAAAGTCACTGTGCTTCTTACTTCTCCCTGTGAAATGGGGAATGCACTAAGTAAGAGTTACAGTTCTTTCCTTCCGTTCATTCACTCAGTCCATCAGCAAATAATGGTTGAGTCTCCACTACTGTCAGAGACTTTTCCAGGAGCCAGGGATATATGATGGTCAACAATACAGGTGTGTTCTCTGCCCACATGATCCTTATATTCTAATGGAGGAGTCAGTCATCATTTGATAAAATGTGCATTGGTAAGGAGAGCTCTGATGACAAGTATAGCAGAGTAAGGGGCAGGTCACAGGGCTGCTGCTTTGGAAGAGTGGTCAGAGAAGACTCCTTAAGAAGTTAAGCATAATGGGATAAGGAAGTGGCCTAGGTGACTATTCAGGGTGAGTGTGTTCAGGCAGATGGCCCAATTAGTACAAAGGCCCTATGGTGGGCTTAGCACACTGAAGGAACAGCAAAGAGACCCATATTCAACAGGGAACATGTCAGAGAGTGGCGGAAGTGGAGAGGACCTGCCAGGTCTTTGAGTCCATGGAAATGAGATTAGCCCTTCTCTGAGTGAGGTGAGGAGCCCCGGGAGAATTTTGAGCAGGTGTGTGATATGATCTGCATTCCATAGGAACCATCTGGCTGCTGAATTGAGAATGGTCTTAGGGGAGATAATGGAAGTAGGGAGGCAAGTTCAAATTTCTGGAGAGAGGTGATGGCAGCACAGACTGAGGGGGAATGGTATGATTCAGGATTTATCTTGGAGATGTAACTGACCTTTTTAGAGTGTCAGAGAGGAGGCACAAATGATGGCACCAGGACTTTCAATCTGTGAGCTACTATCTGATGGGGACATTTACTGAGCCTGGGCATTGTGGCTGGAGCAACGTTACCACTTCTCTAATTTAATTTCACTGAAATTTATAAGGACACTGCCTCTGGGACACTCTGAGGACACCTGGAGATGCATGTTATGTCTTTGATGTCTGGCCCATAGTCTTCTCAAAGTTTTTGAAGATAGATAATCTTGCCAGATCCTAACGTCCATAAGGATAAGCTCTCCAAGACTGGAGACTCTCACTTTCCTAAATTCTGTCTTTAGACTTCAAACCCAAGGATAAAGACAGGTCCTTATCACCCCATTTCTGTAAATACAACTTTGGACACTTTACCCTCTGCTTGCAAGCTCCTGTTGGTTTCACACTGCCCTTGGCTTCCAATAACCCTGCCTCTTGACCTCTGCAAGCCCCACTCTCTGTATCCCACCCCCATCTACCTGTGCAGCAGACCCCTCCCCCATTCCCTTTATCACTAGGCAGAGACTCAGGGTCAGTGACTTCTCTGCAGCATTTTCAATACCCCGTGCAAACACCAATCTCCAGCCCTGGGTGGATCAAATACTCTACTTTCCCTGTTCTTCCTAAGCTAAGTTCTCTCAACATTTTTTTGGTTAAAAATTTTTTAATGTTTTATTTATTTTTGAGAGAGAGAGAGAGAGAGAGAAACAGAGTGCACATGGGGGAGGGGCACAGAGGGGGGGAAACAGAATCCAAAGCAGACTCCGGATCTGAGCTGTCAGCACAGAGCCCAAAGCAAGGCTCAAACCCATGAACCGTGAGATCATGACCTGAGCCAAAGCCGGTGGTCCAACTGACGGAGACACCCAGGTGCCCCTAAGTTCTCTCAATATTGATAGAGCAATTTCCACATCTGGTTGATGCAATCCTGGATTCAGCCGTGACTTGCTACTCATCTGCTTTGTCCTCTTCTATGGTGGACAGACACCTAGCTGAGTCCCAGATATCCTACTTCTGGTGTCAGTGCCTTGAGTGTGGGCAGGCTTTGTGACTTATTCTACCAGAAAGATAGAAAAAATGATGGGATGTCACTCCCGTGAGTGTGTTCCATTGCATAAGAATCTATCTTAGGATACTGGAGTGAGTCACTCATTGTGACTTACATGAAGTAAGTCACTTTTTTGAAAAGCTATGTCTCAAGGAACTCTAGGGCCTGAGGGTGGCCTCTAGCAAACATCCAGCAAAAATCTGAGGTCTTCAGTCATACAGCTGCAAGGACATGAATCAACAACTGGAATGAACTTGGAAGCACATTCTCCCCCACTCAGATTTCCAGATGAGAACGCAGCTCAGGCAACACCTCAGTTGTAGCCTTGTGAGACCCCAGGCAGAGGACCCAGATAAGCCATGCTTACATACCTCACCCCCAGAACTTCAGGCAATAAATGTATAGTTTTAAGCTGCTAAGTTTATTATTTGTTATACAATGGTAGAAGAGTATATACCGTCTTTGATCCCTCTTTGATCCCTTTGTCATTTGCAAGGGATTTTTTTCAACCTTCAACACCTTGTCTTCATTCCCCCCTACTTCATGCCATTGCTTAGCAGAATGGTCTAAATATTAGAGAAAATGAAAAGATTGGCTATGAAGTCTAATAACTTTCTTCTCCATCACCTGCAAACTTGTTTAGGTGTTTCCCCCATCGCTCCCTCTTTTTCTCTATTCCTGGGCCATTCTCTCCACTTGCAACTGGATTCAACCTTCCCAGGTCACCCAAAGACCTGCTTCCATCCTCCTCTCCTTATAGATTTTGTTGTTACCTCTCTACCTGCTTCTTCCCCTCATCCTCTCTCCAAAGCTCCTTCTCTCTTTCCATTAAACAACCAAACAGCAAACACACAGAACAAACAACAAACAAAACAACTTCCCTTGACCTTGCTGTTCTGTCAAGGTGTAGTTCTTACTTTCTCATTCTCTTTACTACAAAGTGCTCTAAAAAAGTAGACTCCATGTGCCTGAAAAGGTTTATCCCTGCCATGCTGTAACTTGCCTCTCATCCCCACTGCTTCCCTGAGGAAGCTCTGTGTAAGGCCCTCCATAGGCTTCTAGATGCCAAATTTCTCTTAGTCCTTTCCCTGGGTGAGTGTCATTGGACACTGCCAACCACTGTCTTCTTGAATACTCCCCTGGCTCATGTAAGACTGTTCCCCGGGGGTGTTCCCCATGTGTCTGTGGGTTTCTTTTCAGTTTCCTTCATGGTTTCACCTTCTATTGTCTGTCACCTTGGGGGATAAAAAAGTTTTTTTGTGATTAATGAAGAAACCCTCACTCCTAAGTTTTATCTACTGCATTTCTCTGGTATAGTTAATCCCTGTGGGAATTTTTATAGGTGATTCATCAATTCTTAATTATCTACTCTAAATCTTCTGGGGTTATTAAGAGATTTTCTCCATAATTTATTGCCTAATTTGTGTCTTCTGCTAATAGGAAACTATGTTAATAAGAATTAGAAAAAAATTGCAAATTATTCCTCGCATTTTTCTGGTCTCACAAGGAGAGGAGGAGGAACTTGCTGGAGGCAGAGAAGGAGAAGAGCCATGTGTGAAAATGGAGTAGAAAAGTGGATTACGTGGACATTCAGCTGTTGATGGATTGCTTAGGTTTCATGGCGCCATTTTATTCAACTGTCCTATTGGTATAAAATTTTATGGTACAGTTTCAAGGATAATTTGCTTAACGTTTTCATATTTAGCAATTATAGAAATTTAACCCAAGCATTTAGACCCTCTACAATTTTCCCAACTAATCTGAGTTTATTAATAAGCAAACATTTACTGATCACTTACTATGCCTATGCCGTTCTGCCAGTCATGTAGGTAGGCATCATTAGTTCTAAGTTATAAATGAAGAAACAGATCCAAGGAGCTCTGAGCCCGTTGGCCGAGACAGGGTTCCAATGCAGATGTAAATCTTGCGGTAGAGATGCTCCTGCTCTGCATTTGCTCCAGGGCCTCCTCTCACTAGTTACAGCAGAAGCCTACATTTCCCAGCATCCCTCAGGAGAGCTACTATCCCAGTGGCTGAGTTCTGACCAAAGCAATGTGCTTGCAGTCATGTAAAGACCTTCACGGATGGTCCTTGAAACATCCCTTGAGACGTCCAGTCCTGTTTCCACCTTATGCCATGACATGACGAGCTGCAAAACCAAGATGGAGCAGCCTGGACCACTGAGTCACCAGAGGATAGATAACTGGGGAGCTTTCCATGCCTCACTGAACTTTGCATACTATAGAGATACAGACTTTATTGTGTTAGTTGGCTGAGATTTCTGCCGTGGCATCTAGCACTGCTCACTTCGAGAAATTGCTGTGGAATCCGGGTGATGTTAGAATCAGTGTTTGCTAAGCAGTCAAACAGCAGCTACTGAGAAAATGGATAGGGTTTCCTCTCTTTGGTAAGGTGACATTTGAGCAGAGACCTGAATGATGTGGGGACTTGAGCCATGCACATATCAGGGAGAAGAGAGGATGGGAAGGAGGAGTGTGCTCTCAGGGACAGGGAACTATCAAGGAGGCCATGTGAGCGGGGCAGGGAGAATGGTGAGGGATGAAAGCAGGTGGAACTGATCACGTGGGGGCTTTGAGGCCATGCTAATAACTTTGGATTCATGGAAGGTGATATCTCAAATGGCCTGAGACAAAATCACCGTGACTGCTCTGGAGGAGTGTGTCCCATGACTTAAAACCTGACTCTAGTGATGACAAAGATCCCATTGCCAAAGAGCACTGGGAGAGCTTGAGTGAAATTATTTAAAAAGTAATCTATTGTTTTATATGAGACTTTAAAGGTATACATGCAGCTAAATTTATGAATTAAATATTAAAACTATACATTTAAATTTATCATTTACCTCTCTAATATATACTCACATTTATATATAAAATATACATTATAATATCTATCAATCACTACATTATAAAATATATTATGACATATAATATAGATTATGCATTTATTTCATAGCTCATTAAAAAACTCAGAAGTTGCCTCTTATGAATGTTGTCTTCTACTCAGGAACATACACTTCTTATGTATTTACATCGGTATGTCTTAGGTACTTATTGCAAAGCTGAAAATGAACGATCTTAGTTTTTAAGTAACTGAGTAGTATACAACCCAGAAGCCACAGAACTTTGGATCTGATAGAAACATACGAAATGAACTCCAATGCTCTCATTTTATAGACAAGGAAATGGAAGTCCATCCAAGGAAGTTAGGCAGCCTGCTGAAATCACACAGCGGGGTAGGTTGGTTTGCTGCAGAGCTGTGATTTGGGGTCCGCCGTTCTCTCTGTGTGGGGCTCCCTCCCCCAGGGATGTCCAGTGTTGCAGGCAAAGGCGTCAGAGTCACCTGTGCTGACACTTCCAGCCTGCTTAGCTCCACTCCCGGGCTGTACGGATTTGCTTATTCCTCTTACAGGTGCATCTGCTGTCAACGGCTGCTTCCCTCACAAGTGATCCATAATAACCAAGAGTAGCTTCTGTCAATTGGGCACCTACGATGTGCAGGAGCTGGAGTCCCCCTCCAGAGCCTGTGCTCCTCTAGCCAATGTGCTTACTGCCCTCCCCCTGCCTGGCACAGGCACTCAACAAATGGTGGCTTGTAGTTTTGAGCTTACGTGGAACGAAAAATGACTTGAGGGCACAAGGCAAGTGTGTGAGTGTAACTCAAAGCCAGCCTTTTATTCTTGGAAGTTAAGCCTCCTGGAAGGAGTCCGAGGTATCGTTCCCATCAGCACCCACATGAGCCACGCTGTCCTCTCTGCCTCATCTTGCCCAGCAGCGAGCTGGCCCTTCTCGACAATGCTGCGTTGTCTGTCGTTATCAGCTGACCGCCCGGGGAACTCTGCAGCCTCCCTGACTCCAGTCTTATCTCTGAACAGGACACCCTCCTCTGCACAGCATCGGGCTGCCTGAGATGCCAGCCCCGCTCCTCGATCGGGCTCTATTCATCTGTGACCTTAGGCGGGAGCAGAGGAGGGACAGGCCAGCTGCCCCCTTTCCACCTGAGCGGCTGCGATATGAAGCCCTGCTTTGGAACACCGAGACGCCCCGAGCCTCGCCGCGCTCCCGGGCAGCCGCACCCCTGCATGAAAGGCCCTTCTTGTTCTGGGGTGTGCGGCCAACTGTGAGATAGCCCCCGAGGTGCTTTTCATGTGGCCGCATCCAGGCGCCCCCGGCTGCATTTTAATAGCCAAGTTAAAGGTAACTTGATAGGCAGATATGCCCGGAGCTTGGACTAGGGCCTATACTCATTTATCCCTACTTTTTAAATGAAAACCGCTGCTATTGCTAATTTCCTCTGCTTTCCTAAAGATCTCAGTGTGCAGGTTAGCAAGCAGCTACATTTATTTTGTAGTAAGCAAGAAACGAAAACTCCTGAAATGTCATTAGATTCATCTTCATCATACCCACCTATGGCTTCACTGTCGATCTGAGAAGCCGGCGGGGTGCAGATCACAGGACCCCTGGTTATCATCTATTGTGCTGCCGCTGCCCTCTGCCACGCTCTATCGACTTCTAGAAACAGGGCCAAATGAGGAGTTCGTGAATCCTTTAAGGAGACAGAAGGGTATTGTAGGCTATATTGAATTTTTATTTTACTCTGGGTATCAGTGTTGCCAGTGGGAAATGGCTGTCATAGAAAAGCGCTTACTGGGAGACCTTGGTAGAGTCACATGCCTCTCTGAGATTTCATCCTCTAATCTGCAACTGGAAAGGTCTCTGCATGCTGGGGCTGGAGATCAGCTTTTGGGAAGAGGCGTGAGGTTCAGATTCAGGTCCCTAGGGCGACCCACCATCTGGGTCTGCCTGGGACCGAGGGGTTTTCTGGGATGCTGACACCTGCAAAGTACTGGCCAAGTGTGGACAGCTGGTCATCTTACCATGAACAACATTCCCCCGCCTTTCTAAAAACTTGGATTAGACAAATCTGCAGGATTTGTGTCACACATGCTTGGTTAGTGATGACTGTCTTTCTCTGTAGGACACTTTCAGGAGAGATGGTGGTGGCCACCGTAATAAGAGACTGGAACTGTGGCTCTCCAGGGGTGGTGGTTAGCCCTCACGGGGCCCAGGGCGTGAGTCAGGCCTGACTGTCCGGGGTCTAGTCTGCAAGAAGAGCAATTTCATTCAAAACACCAGTAGGACCCTACTGGGGAGCAGTGGACCCGGCCAAGCTCCTTCCCCCAACCCAGTTTTGCTCCTTGATTGGCTGGTGGTCCAGCCCCTTGTCAGATGCAGCCATTCTTGGGGGTGGCGAGGAGGCCGCTCTATAAAGAGAAGTGGTACCTCTACATTTATTTAATTGTTTCATTTATTTTTAGGAAATATTTACTGAGAGCTTACTCTGTGTTCTGGGGATAAAGTGGGGAATAAGACATGGTTGTGTCCTCAGGATGCTTACGGTCTAACAAGGAATGCAGCACCAAAAAGCTGAGGATTGCGGGAGGAAAGGAATCCAGGGTGAGGGGAGTCCGAGGCAGGCAGCTAACAGAGGGCAATGTCCCCCCTTCCAAGCCCAGCTCTATGAGCCTTCCCACTGGACCTGTAACCCATGACTGCCGGGTACCCCTTAAATGGGCAGCTGCCTAGGCTAACTTGTGATGATCCTCTTATCTTCAAAGGCTTCAAAATCTGGGGCATTTTTCCAACAAGGAAAATGCTTCTTAACACCCACCACATGTGGTAGCAATAACCTCCACTCTCTGAGCCCATTTGAAATTTGACAGATCTCTGGATAATTACCACATCATTTGGTAAACGAGTATTTCCAAGCAGCCTCGGAGGAGTAACTCAATGCCGATTCCTCGTCACAGCCCCGACGTCTCCCCCGCCCCCCCAGCTGAGCCAGGGACGGACTTCTGCCACCATCACGCCTGCCACGAAGCAGCCACAGCAGGGACTATCGATAAGCCACTGGGGTGTGGGAGCGGGAGAGTTTGACTCGGAGTGCCACTGCCACTTGTCTCTGCAGATGACCGTTCCCTCCCTGGAGGTGAGCACCTTTATCAGCAACGGCCCACCGGCTGCATCGGGCCCAGGTCGACCTCCTCAGTGGGTGGTGACGGACACAGCATTGGCAGAGCACTCTACTCCTGCATCCAGCACAGTATGACCGGAAGGGGTGGATGTTGGAGTCAGCTGGGGTCTAGCCACCCGGAGGAGAGATTTTAGGCATATTCTTGACCTTCTCTGAGTCCCGATCTCCTTATCTGAAAATAGGAAACAAAACCTACCTCGCAGGTTATTGTGAGAATTAATTTATGCCAGTCGAAGGGCATAATATTTTAGGCTTTGTGATCAGTGGGGTCTCTAGGGACCATAGATGCTGTGGAAACAAATGGTTGAGTTCCAATAAAACTTTATTTACAAAAACAGATGGCAGGCTGGATTTGGTGTGTGGGCTGTACTGGTGATCTCGAGCATCTAGATGAAAATGTGGCACATGGTGGGTACTACGTAGAAGCTATTATTACTCTCACCCCTGTTCCTTCCACCAGAGTGGCTGGACGGCCCCGGGCAACCATAGTGCATTGGTTGAATTGCTTGAACCAAGCAAGACAAATATACGATAACAAGAATAAAAAAATAATAGAGTAAGAAAACAATCCTTTAGAAAGGCTTCCTAGGGGCACATTCTGCACATTCATTCATTCAATTGAGCCTTAGGCACATTTTATTATTATCCCCATTTTGCAGATAAAAGAACACGGAGACAAAAAGATCTCAGTGACTTGCTCAAAGCATCAGCTGGAATTCAGACCTAGACGATATGGCCTCAGAACCCCAGAACCCAGCTAACGTCTCTCATTACTTGGAAAATACTAGAACATGATACTTCGTCATATGATTTCATAACTCACATCTTTGCCTCTCCCTCAAGCGTGATGCCTTCCGGGGGATTCGGGCACCCTGGCCTTGCTTGGCTGGGACCTCTGGCCTCAGCTGGGGTGGATTCTTCTCCAAGGGTGCCTCGCTCCCCACCCCAGGCTCTAATTGCTGGCCAACGTGGGAGATGTTGGGTCGCAGCTAATTGCACGGAGCACCTGGGTAGCTCTCATTTACTGGTGCTAATGAAATGACTTCAGTGCTAGTGGTGCCGTTACCTCGCTGACTGCTTTCCCTCTGCCCATTAACAGTGGAATTACTAGAGCCTGGAAAAGGTCTACTGGGAGAGAAATAACTCGGACTCGGGTGGGGTGATTATTTCATTTTTACACTATATTACGTCCCTTAAAACAAACAACCCGTAGACATCATTTCATTTTGGAAACCTCCTTACCAATCCCCAAATCCAAAATTTGGCAGATTTTGGTGATGGTAAAATTTCCACTTCCAGTGAAATGTTAATTTCTCAGGGATTTCTTGCCATCTTTCCACTGCTGGGTGTATCCCCTCTGCATTTAGATCACTCCGTCCCTTTGAACTCGCCTCCAGCACCTAGGATGTGTGTGTGGATCTGAGAAACCCGGGAATTGGCTTCTTTCCCTCCCAGGCAGCTTCACAATAGCAAATTAAATCGGACAAACAAAACAATCAGTTCCTTGCTGGAGACATGAAACATGGGCCCCAGTAAAGGAGAAACAGTCGTGCCCTCTCATTGGGCAGCCAGCTGAGCGGGGTGATCTAATGGGTCTTTTCCACGTTTGACGCATGATTCATACTATATAGATGCGGGTGGCTCTCCAGCGAGCCAGGCCAGGGGCTACCCGGGGAGGACAAACCTTGCTTTATTTCTATTTTATTCCTATCTTTATGGGCTGGGGTCCTTGGGCTCTAAACATTCTTTCGCTGAGCATGTGGGGAGAGATTATTTTTCCGTGCACGGCGGGCATTCTCTCTGAGGCCACACAGTCTGCCGTTTCAGAAACCAATACTGGGCAGGGTGCCTCTGCTGGGTTTATTTGGAAATGTCGGCGTCCTCGGGGCCACTTACCAATCAAAGGTGGAGAAAGCAGCTAGCCAAAGCCAGGTGGCACCCCTGCACGCCCACGCTCCCAGATGCAGCGAGGCAGGGAGGGGAGACACGGAGGCAAGGTTTATGGGAGCAGATCAATCCAGATGCGGGGGGAGAAGGGAGTGCTCTGGATAAAAATAGCATGCGCATGAACTCCTGGCCCCCACTCCTTAATGATCTCTCTGCTGACTAGCGTTTGGCTCTCAGAGGAACAGCGGGCGCCGAGACTCTTACTCAACTAGAGAGAGATGGAGGGAGCCCGTCTGCCAGGTGGGCTTTCCAAGCCCGCGCGGCTCTAAACTTCTCCACATGTGAACAAGTGTTTACAGTTTTAAAGATGTGTTGAGTAATTGCACATGCGAGATATCTCCCCCTTTAATGCACCCAGCATGTTCCCAGGCTTTCCAGAGAACACCCTGGTTGACAATGAAATTGTTTGCCTTCTCTGCGTCAGGCTTAAGGAGGCACTGGTTTGTGTTGAAATGTAATTGGTAGCACTCCTGCCTTTGTAGTTCTGTTTTAGCTACTGAAAATTACTGCCTTAATCCACTCTTTACTTACCCGGATTTCGGTTAGGAGCCCCACGGAACCCCCATCACATCACGGCACAGAGGGGCAGCTCTTAAAACTTATTTTGAGGCTCACACAACATCTCAAAATGCTGGTTAAAACACGAAAACAAAAAACAAAACCAAAAAACCCAACAATACCATCAGTTCCCTTTCAAGCTCCCTCAATTTTCAAGAATTCTGAATCCCCTCGGAATAATACAATAATTGTTCTTATGCTACTGAAAAGTCATTGAAAACCCTCCTGTTTTTACTGAGGGGTTTCCGATTCTCCTCTCCTCCCTCTGTTAATTATTCCTCCCTCTCTTTATTTTCATGGGAAAATAGTCGGTGTCACCTCAGGGAGAGAACGCATTCTGCTTGGCTTGTTATTTTTTATAGTGTTCTTTGTCTTCTCTCTGGCTTCCAGCAAAACCCAGCCAGAATGGCTTGGCAGATCACTTTGCATTAGTAAAACTCTGTGTCAGCCACAACTGAGGTCCAGAGTAAAGGACTAACGTCAGCTCACAAGTTGGAGAAATGTACCGAACCTTACAACGGTCTTCCCAGCAGCCTTCTGATGGGAATCCAGGGGCAAGCAGGACCACTGGGATGGACAGCACCCTCCCTCCATGTGTCACCTGCCTGCTGCTCCTCCGGCTGCTCCAGGATCTCGCCATCTCAGCTGAACAAATCATGGAGCTTCATGACCTGGCTCGTGCCTATCAATTAACATCGGGGTTACATTTTTCCAACTGGAAAGTCTTTTGACTACTGTTTTGCAAATTTCCCAACTGAGCACTTTGGCGTCTGAGACGAGTCTCTGAGACATAGGGCCCAGGGGGACTGAATCCTTCCTCCTAGTTGGGTAGCTCTGTCCCTGCTCCACACACCCCTGCTTACACTGCTTCCTCTCTTCCTCCCAGCCCTTCCATAGCCAAGCGGATCCTCACTCGAGAGATGAGTGCCTGTTTGGAGGACAGACCTTCCAATTTCTCAAGTCTTTTCAACATCTGAGCCTGAGCCTCTGCTTTGCTGGAATCAGACACTGCTGACATTTCAGTTAGAAGTAAAATCTTGCTCACACTCCTTTTCCACGGGATCTCCCCACCTCCCCTCCACCTGAGCCAAGGGTAGGGCAGCCTCTTGATGAGCCCTCTTAGTAGGATGGTCTGGTGGAGAGGCACCCAGAGACCCCAGTCTTCTCTTTCCCCTGCACCCCCTCCCGCAGCTATAGCGGCAGAAGCGGGGTGTTTATCATTCTAGAGTAGTTATTTGTTTCTTTGCCATTTTGTGAGGTGGTTTCTCGAGAGTAGTTTCCATGGTTGCTCAGTTTTGAGCAACTCTCAACAGAAGAGCTGGCTCAGAGCAGGTGCTCGTAAACATCACTTGAACGAATCCTGTATTCTCTCTGGACTTGTGCCTATTTCCGAGATTGGTATTAATCCCAGAATCAGCATTGAAGGTAAAATTCCTACAAAAGGACTGGGCTGGGAACGGGAAGCTGAAATCTAGATAGAGCCTTTGGAGGGTCTGGCATCAGGCAGCAGAGGGTCAGCACCGGGGAGCTCCGGTGTGGAGAGCCGTGGTCCATGGGCAGTCCTGGGAGACCCCGACAGGGTAGAATTGTCTGGGCATCATTCATTCCAGCACACAAGGAGTGTCTAGGGGAGAGAACCGGGCACGAGGTGGGGTCCTGTGGATCCGACAAGGAGCAAAAGAGAAGCAAACACTGTTCTCGTGGTACATACTGCTGACTGAGGAAGACAGACGAGAATATGTACAAGGAATAATTCTGAGAAGTGCACCCCCCACCCCCGCTGGAGTCAAGAGAGGACCCTAATGCAGCGGTCCTGTGGACAAGAGTAGCCAGGGTAAGAGGCTCAGGCCAGGGCTTTGGCTCCGAGTATCAGAGAGCACTTGTGGGATCATGAGTGGGGACAAGGCAGGGATGGAGTCGCCAGGGAGGCTGGGTATTGAACCCAGAAATCCAGGTTGGACCTCCTTAAATGTATCCTTCCTGGAGTCAGGACTGATTCTGAAGGAGACAGGGCTGACCTTAAAGTTCAGGCCAAGTTCATTCATTTGTTCATTCATCAGACGTTTATGGGACATCTATCCCATCACTGACACTGTTACAGTTAGCCGGCAAAATCAGTACAGTTCCTGCTCCTGCAGAGCTTGTGGTCTAACAAAGAAAACAAGCAACTCGTAATTAGACCAACTTATCTGATTATAGACTATTATTGGAAGGGCTATGAGGGAAAGACACAGGAGCCTGGTAGAGTGACAGAGGGGTCTAACTAACTTAAAGTGCCTTCCAGGGAGGTCTCTCTGAGGATTTGACATTTGCCTAAAGGAACGGGCCTGGTGAAGAGTGTATAGATGAACCTTCTGGGTAAACAACACATGCAAAGGGCCTGTGGTCTGCAGAATGATGACTCCCTCCAGACGTTCACACCCTAATTTCCAGAACCTGTGACTATCTTACCTAACATGTCAAAAGGGACTTTGCAGATTTAGGTTCTTGACCATCTCAAGATGGGGAAATAGGCTGGAGATCCAGGTATCCTCAATTTAATCTTAAGAATTCTTAAAAACAGAGAAACTTTCACAGCCACAGAGAAAGATTTGACAATAGAAGAAAGGTTGAGGAGATGCAGTGTTTGAAGATGCAGGAGGGGCCATGAGCTGAGGAATGCAGGAAGCCTCCAGAAGTTTGAGGGGCAAGGAGACAGATTCTTCCCAGAACCTCCAGAGAGCAACACAGTCCTGCCGAACATGACTTCAGCCCAGTGAGACCGTGTGGGGCTTCTGACCTCCAGAACTCTACGGTAATACATTTGTGGGTTTTTTTTTAAGTTTATTTATTTATTTTGAGCAAGTGCAAGTGGGGAAGGGGCAGAGAGAGAGAGAGAGCGCGAGCCAGACGTGGGGGCTCGATCCTACAAACCGTGAGATCATGACCTGATCTGAAATCAAGAATCGGATGCTTAACTGACTGAGCCAGCCCGGTGCCCCACATCTGTGTTGTCCTAAGTTATCCTGTAGGACACTCATACACTGCAGAAACCAATAGGGGGCTGGTGTGGCCAGAACCGTGTATGTGAGACACACACACAAACATTTAAGTGGTTTAAGCAGGGAGGGTGGGCACAATGATGTGATTTGCATTTTGCGATTTCACTTGCGTGTTAGGTGGAGAAAGCGTTAAAGGGCGGGTGTTGGTGTTGTGGGGAGAGACTAGTTAGAGGCTACTTGAGCCGCCCTCACCAAAGACGGTGGCAGCTCAGACTCGGGGGGGATTGCAGAGGAGAGGAGAAGTTGTGGATGCGTGGGCCAGTTCTCTGGAAGTGGAATTAATCGCACAGGATGGTGGGCTGGATTCAGGGAGCACGAGAGGAGGGGGACCCCAGGTTTCTGGCTTGCACGGAGGCTCGGAGCAAAGGTCGAGGGAAGCCGGGAAGGAGGCAAGCAGGGCCCCAGCACCCCCGGCCACGGCACAGATGGCGCCAACTACCATCAGCAAAGCTGATCATCGGGGAGCATCTGTCATCTCAGAAGGCAACAGAAAATCCTCCGAAAGGCGAGGAGAATGTCTGTTACCAAGCCCATTGGTTAGGACTCTTTTTGAAGACGCAAGTGTTAGAAAAACCAGGTCCGAAGGTCTTAAGCCTGAAGAGAATTTGCTTATTTTTAAGCTGAAAGTTCAGGGAGTTACATGTGGCTTAATCATAGCTGGATTCAGGGTTCCACCTCCTGGCCTCGCTTCCTCCACCCCTACCTGCCAGCAGCCCCCCACCCAGCAGAGGAGAGCAAGTGTCCTTGCCCCGGGGTGCCCAGAAAAACTGTTCAGGCGATTCGGAATAGACCAGCCTAAATCTATCTCCCCGACCTCTCGCTAAGAAAGCCATGGGACAGTGAAAGGGAAGGAGCTGAATGGCTTGGCTTGGGTCCTGAGTTCCAGTCGAGAGAGGGAGGGGTATAGGTGTAAATACAGGTCAGGGATGTTACCAGCAGAGGGGCGGGTAGGCCCAGAGCAGCTGACCCCAGCCCCACCCCATCCAAACATCCGCAATCCCTGTATAAATCCTGATTCATAGCAAAAATGTGAGTAGCCCCCAAACATAGGGCGTATTGACAGAGACCTACGTGTAAAACAGAGCCCTGAGTCACCGGGATTGATGGTCTCCTTCCCGGGCTGTTGTTATTCACATTCACAATGGGCATAACAGAAATACTGGGTTAGAGGAACCGGGAAAACTGAATGTGAAATAGCAAGTGACAGGGGCGCGTGGGTGGCTCAGGCGGTTGAGCGTCCGACTTCAGCTCAGGTCATGATCTCACAGTTCATGGGTTCGGGCTTCGAGCTGACAAGTGTGGAGCCTGCTTAAGATTCTCTCCCCTCCTCTCTCTCTGCCCCTCCCCTTCTCTCTCTGTCTCTCAAAATAAATAAACTTAAAAAAAAAGTGTCTGAGGCCACCGAGCATAGAAGCATCAGGCTATTCTGTGGGTATCACTGGGCTTGTCATCCTGAGTGTTGGCCACATCTCTTAGGAGAGGTCACTGGCCCTGTGGCTCCTTCCCTTGTTGCCAAAGAGCAGTGTCCCAATGGATGGGGGTCCGTCCTCTGCCAGGCACCTTGTCCCTTGAACTTAAGTGGCAACTCCCAACGCCCCCTCTCTTAGGGAGGGCGTGGAGAACTTTGGTCAGCCTCCGAGGGCTGCATGGTTTGAGCAGACATGGTTTGAGGGGCTAAAATCACAGCGGGATCCATCTTGTCCCCTCCCCGCTCTGGGTGAGCCCAGTAACTGAGCAACTGCGAAAGGCACCAGTTAGGTCTGACAGTTCTCTCTGGAGCACCGAAGTGTGTGTCCCATCGAAGAAGAGGTTCTAACAAAAACAGTGAAACCTTGGAGCCTGGGCAAGAGACATCTTACTCAGGATAGTCCCTGGGTAGTTTGTGCCCATGGCAGACGCTACTAGGGCTGTGGCCACAGCCCCTCAGCCCTCCCTGTTCCCAGACGTGCTAAGAGTTTGCTACAGCAAGCACCGGAGGTTCCCAGCTGAGGGCATTCTGTGGCTGGAGGGTCTGTGCCCTGCTCGGGCAGGCTGGAATGTCCGGCAGGTGACTGTCCAAGGATAGCCGTCGGCCAATGACTGGGCTGGACACAGACCCGGAGGCTATGGCCTTTCAGAGTCCCCCCTGGGCAGTGGTGAGCTGGCAGACAGGCTCTGGGGGCCGGAGGGAACAGAGAAAGCTCCTCGGTTATCCAACCAAACCCCTCACTACCAGTTAGGAGGGACGTTGCTTCGTGGGTGTCCCTCTCTGGTAGCACAGGGGCTTCGGTCTTGCTGGCAGGGTCCGTGCTTGAGGGTTCTGGTGCACGGGGAACCAGCACCCCTTTAGATCGCGTCTCCCGGAGGCCCCGCTGCATGGTACCCTCGGCCCCCTGGAAGCTGTCCATCCAGCCACGACAGCCCTTCCCGGGGAGACCCTTTCCCACCCGGCCTCTGAGCCTCCGATCAGGCTCTAGGACCCCCGGGCATTGGGCTGAACAGATGGAACAAATAGGCCCCAGTTCCCTGCCAGTGTCACCTTTCCCACAACGCACCTCCCTCGTGGGCTGCCTTCCCTTCCCGCTAGCAGAGCTCTGTCTAAGGCTCACAGTCAGGAGGATTCCCAAAACCGACTTTTTTATGGTGAGACAATGTCCCTTGTTTGGAAATACACGGAGCTTATAAAATACGCTCCTGTGTTTTCCTGGATCGGGGCATATTGCAGAGTCTAGGGATTTATTTACAATGGAGAAATTGTTTTTGCGGATTGTGGCTAAACAAAGGGATTGTTTTTGGAGGCCGAGTAAAGGAGACATTGTTTATTACCTTAGTTATTCGGGTCGCATGGGATGCTTGGGGGGGGGGGGCGGTCATCGAAGGTAATGGGCCATTTCTTTGGCCCCAGGGAGCTAGAAGCGAACCACTGTGATCTCTATTACCGTCCCCTCAGCCGGGGCTCCGAAGCGCTGTCCCCCCTAAGCCCCATGACAGGATATGTGCTGCCAGCCCGCCTTATCTTGCTGCAGAGCTCTGCCTCCAAGGGGCTCTCAGCACTTGGGAGACAGAATATCTTCTTCGCCGGCAAAGTCCTCAAGCAGTGGAAGAACGGAGCCGGTCAGAGTTCGCAGGATGAAAACAAGAGCTGAATCTCAAATCTTTACACTGTGACCGTCACATCTTGTGAGCTTTCCCAAGTGGCAAAACTGGGACACAGAGAAGGAGAGCCTATTAGCGAGCCTCCGTTCTCCAGAGGATCCGGGCAGTGCCCGCTATTGGGACGATATGTCCTCACTTATTTAAGCAAGTTGTCATAGCCAAGCTCTAAGCTTTACGCATTTTGAATTTTATTTTGGGGGGGAGCAGAGCTAACTTCAGTTATTAGGCGTGTGGGGGGGGGTAGGAATGGGGCTTGTTAAGCCAAAAATACCTACTCCACAAATGCCATTTTTATGTCTTCAGAGATCTTGAAGACTTTTCTGACTTTCTGGAGCCCTATGTGAGTGAAAATATCCCTAGGAAGTGTGTGAACTCCTGAACGAGGACTAGTCTATGAATCTGCTAACGCTGTAGGAATTGGTTGCCTGCCGTCAGAATGAGGATTACAGATGTGTATTTGGGGAAAAAGCAAGGGAGCTAGCTGGTGGAGACAGCGTGTGGGTTCCACTCCTCTTACTTGGCAATTTTTCCCAGGGCAGGGGGCATCTTATTCAATATAGCCCATGGGCAGTGCAGACCCATGGCTGGTACTGTTAGGGTCCTGGCCATGACCACTCAACCCTCCCTATTCTCTTAGGTGCTAATGGTTTTCTACTTCAAGGGACTCAGGCTCCCAGCCTGCTATAGACTGACTGAATGTGTCCCTGGAATTCAAGGGTTGAAATTCTAACCCTCAGTGTGATGGTATGTGGATGTGAGGACTTTGGGGGTGATTAGGTCATGAAGATAGAGCCCTCATGAATGGGATTAGTGCCTTTATAAGGCACTTTATAAGAGTCCCCAGTGCCGTATGCCAGTGAGGACACAGCAGGAAGATAGTCATTTATGATGCAGGAAACAGGCCCAAATCTGCAGGCACCTTTTTTTAAAAGTTTATTTTATTTATTTTGAGACAGAGAGAGAGAGAGTGAGAGCGAGAGCGAGCAGGGGAGGGGCAGAGAGAGAGAGGGAGAGAGAGAATCCCAAGCAGGCTCCGTGCTGTCAGCACAGAGCCTGACTCAGGGCTGAAGCACACGAACCGTGAGATCATGAATGACCTGAGTTGAAATCAAGAGTCAGAGGCTTAACCGATGGAGCCACCCAGGAACCCCTGCAGACACCTCGATCTTGGACTTCCGGCCATGAGAACCGTGAGAAAGAAATGTTGTTAGAACCGCCCACTCTACGGTATTCATATGACCGCAGCCTGAGGAGACTAAGACACACCGGAGGGCATTCTTTTGCTGGATGCGTGCTTGTCCCACTCCAGGGCCTGCTGAATGCTGGGCAGGCGACCCCCCACGGGCAGCTCTCAGATGCACACCCCAGCTCCACAATATCCTCCACCCTGGGAGAGCATCCTTCCCAGGCCCCAGCAGGCAGCTGTATGCTGTTAGGCAGCTCTCGGGAGGGGACTAGGCACAGAGAAGGCCGTAATCTGTAGCACTTGCCAATTTCTGTGGTGTAAGTTCTCCCACTGTGGAGGAAGTCAAGTCACTAACAGATGTCACAAAGCGCACGCGGTTGGCTCCTATGCGTCAGTCGCAGCCGCTGCAGCCCAGCCTGCCAGCGGGACGGAGGCCCGGCTGCCCCTGGCGGTAGCCTGCTCATTAGCACGCCCCACACTGGCGGCCTTCCCTTCCCTGCCTCCATCCCCCACAGCCTCCCATCACTTCCTTGGATCACCTCCCCAATAAACAACTTGCACCGAAATACTTCTTTCAGGAACCGCTTCTGGAGGAATCTAAACTAGAACGAGATAATACCCATCAGTTGTTCTATGAACCACGTGGACAGAACTCTGCACCGAAGGGACACGTGTGTGTGCTTGTGGCCTGGTCCCAGCCTCACTTTCAGCCTCGCTCCCCACCAGAGCCCAGTGCCTTCCTCCGATGTCTTCTCCACCCACCACCCCACGGTCCTTCCTCACCTGGCATCTCCCCCGGTGGTGGCTCTGGGTCTTCCATCATTTCTTCAGGCTGAAGTTGTATCCGCCTCTTCTCCAAGGCAGCTCCCGGTCTCTCTGGGCCCAAGGAACCACATCCAGCCTCCTCTCCAAGGCAGCTCCTGGTCTCTCTGGGCACAAGGAACCATGTCCTCCCTGTTTGGGGTAGCTGTTTTGGACCTTGGTTATGACATTTGCCATGATGTGGCCCATATTCGCTTTTCTTGGGTTTGTGACCGTCCATCTCTTCCCTGGGAGCCTGGAGGACAAGGGCTGTGCTTGAAGAAGAAGTTTCCAGTCCAGGCAGAGGCTGGGCCGTGTCAGTGAATGTTTGCTGAAATACACAAGCCAGGCACTGGCCCGAGTTGTTGACTCTCTGACTTCTGCTTTAACTGTTCCCAGGTCACAGCTGAGAGCGTTCCGAGTCCACGAGCAGGTGGGCACAGCAGTGGAGGTTAGCCCAAAGAGGGCCATCCGGAGAAGGGTGACTGTTCTTTCCCGAATCTGGAAAGTTCTACCAAGCCACAAGGAAAAAGCTTTCCAGTTCCCCTCAGGGTGTGTTAAGCAGAGTAAGGGGAGGTGAGATAGAATCTCCATTCCCCAAATTTCCCTCTGATGAGAGAATAAGGTCACCTGGCAGTCACCATGGTCTAACAAACATTCTCTGATTGGCAAGATCACTGCGGGGAGGTAGAGGGCACATTAATTGTTTTTCTTACACCCCCGAGTTCATCAGGTATCAAGTGCCTGGTCATGTTCAGGGATTAGGAGGCTTTGTCTGAAGAGCCTGGGCCCCGGACTTGGCTCCGTCTCTGCCACAGGCTGGAAGACTCTGAACACGTCATCCAACTACCCCTGCATCCCCATCTCCCCTCCTGGAAGATGAGGATAATCTGGTGTCTACCTCTTAGGACTGGGGGGACATTGGAAGCAGGTGATGTATGTGAGGCGTTTAGTGCTTAGTACTAGCACAGGCAAGCGTCCACTGTCTAGCAGCCATTATTAGAATAAAAGCGTGGGCCAAGCTCCGTGCCAAGCTCTAGGTGTGATCCTTTGAATAAGATGCAGCCTTTGCCCTTGGGAAAGTCACAGTCTAGGGAGAGAGACAGATGACAGGCCAGGGACCCCAGTGCAAGGTGCTGAGTGAGAGTGAGGTCTGCAGGGGGTTGGGGGGGGGCGGGGGAGCAGGCACATGGCAGCAGCTCCCCAGCCACAAGCTTCCTCTGTCCTCCGATTAAAATGTTTGGTTTGGCAAAAACTCTGTCCCTTTCTATTCCTACTCTGACATAATGGAGGAGGCTGGCTGGGGTGGAGGACCCAGGACACGGATGGAGCATGCAGGCCACAGGGGAAAGGCCGGGGCCATCATGCCATTTTCCCATCCCCAAGGCCTCCTCCCCCCATAAGACTGGAAGATTCAGTGGAGGGGCCACAGCGTTCCCCTGTGCTGTACATCAAATCCCCGGAAAGTCAGGAAGGGCTGGCTGAACAGCACTTCTTGCTCAAATGGACTCTTGGACTTCCTCCCAACTATTTAAACTTTTTGATTTGTTTAATCTCAGAAATAAATCACAAAAGGGGAACTTCTTTACTCAATTTCTAGTATCTCTTGGCTCCATGAAAAGCTAGAAATGGTGTTCTATATGATGTGTTTAGATCTGAGGCAACAGTGGTTTGCAAATGGGGAGGTGATTTTGCTCCTTGGGGCTATCTGGAGACATTGGGGGTGGGGGTGACATGGGCATCCAGTGTGATCGAGGCCAGGGAGGCTGCTGACCATCCTACAGGGTCCAGGACAGCCCGTGTCACAAACAATTATCTTATCATTACCAAAACGTGAATAGTGCTGAGGCTGAGAATCTGCTCTAAGAGAATGAAAAGTGAGGGGTGCGTAGGGGCGCCTGGGTGGCTCAGTTGGTTAAGCGTCTGACTTCGACTCAGGTCATGATCTCACGGTTTGCAAGTTCGAGCCCCCCGTCAGGCTCTGCCTTGACAGTGTGGAGCCTAGTTGAGATTCAGGCTCTGCCTTGACAGTGTGGAGCCTAGTTGAGATTCTCTCTCTCCCTCTCTGCCCCTCTCTGCTCCTTCCCTCCCTCATGCTCTCTCTCTCTCTCAAAATAAACAAAGAAACTTAAAAGTAAAAGGGGGGGGGGCAAAGAGCAAGAGACATGGGTAGGGTGTGAAGGGAAAGGCTCCATGGTATTTTTCAAACCTCTAAGGCAGTAATGGAGGAAGGTATCACTTTAGACTTCACTCTTTTGAAATTTGATTTGTTGGTCAAGTCAATTCCCCAGGACAATTTTGGGTTCCGTTTCTAACGGGAGGGGACTGGGAAACAGACCCACGAAGGACGCTAGCAAAGCCTGGAGATGTCATCGCTGGCGCAGCTGAAGCCCAGGCGGAAGTCACCCTCTGACGGCAGCTGGAGGGATCCCTCCCTCAAACGGCTGGACGGGACAGCTCGGGAGCTGTGGCGGGTGGAGCGGAAATTATAAGTAGGTCTCCCCGGTCCCAGCAGCAACAAGCAAGCAGGGTTCAAAATAAACAGGATGTCCTCCAACCAGGAGGCACGGATGACGCTAATTGGTTTGGAGGCCGGCAACCGTCTCAGCACAGGATCCGGGACGCGGCTGCGGGAAAACATCTGCTCGGCGTCGGGGTCCCGGGCCGTCCGGGCCACCGCTCCGCAGGCAGCACTTGCAAAGCAAGCGGCCTGCGAGGCGTTGCCCCTCTGCGCATATCTGGCAGTGACTCCCCTTTTGAAGTGGGTGAGCGTTCCGGGGTCATGGGACGCCGCGCGGGCTTCTGGTCGAGATGGGTCTTGCTCGAGTGACTATTTATTTTGACTTCTCCTGCTTCCGGACGGCTCCCTCGTGCCCGGCTGTAAGGACTCTTTATTTCCGCCTTCAGCTGCCGGGCGTTTCCCATGTGGACTGTCCAGGGGAGGCGCAGCCAGCCTGCACGGATGGTCACCCCACCTCCTGTGTATCAGAGAGGCCCTAAAGCCTGTTCAAGGCCCTCCTGCACCAGGCAAAGACCTCATGTCACCCGTGCATGTGGATTGAGCCTTCGAGAACAATAGAAGGCTCTATGGGCTAACCTCCATCTTTTTTTTTTTTTTAATGTTTATTTAATCTTGAGAGAGTGAGAGAGAGAGAGACAGAGCATGAACAGGGGAGGGGCAGAGAGACAGGGAGACACATAATCCGAAGCAGGCTCCAGGCTCCCAGCTGTCAGCACAGAGCCCGAATCGGGGCTTGAACTCACAGACTGCGAGATGATGACCTGAGCTGAAGTTAGTTGCTCAACCCACTGAGCCACCCAGGTGCCCCTAACCTCCATCTTTATCTAGTCTGATCACTTAGACTAGTGAAAGTGTCAACATTTTTTTCAATCATTGAATTAATTATTTTAATGTTTCTTTATTTTTTATTTTTTATTTTTTAAGAGCGAGAGAGAGAGCGGTAGACGAAGAGAGAGAATCTTAAGGAGACTCCATGCCCAGCATGGAGCCCAACGCGGGGCTCAGTCTCACAACCGTGAGGTTATGACCTGAGCCAAAGTCAAGAGTAGAATGTTTAACTGACTAAGCCACACAGGTGCCTCTGTTTTAACGTTTCTTGAATGTCTACCATGTTCGTGACCATGTACTGGATACTGGAGATGCCAAGGAGGTGGAGAGGGGGATGTTGAGAAAAGGAACGAGGTTAAAAGCACATACACACTCTCACGGAGCCCAAAGACTGTGCGTAAGACACACAGAGGCCCCACTCTTTTGTGAAATAAAAGATACGGGGTGTCAGAGGTGGCATGTAAGGCGGAAGTGGGTAGCAGCGAGGCAAGGTCCCCAAGAGGAGTTGAGCACTGCACTAATCTTCCTGGATCCCCAGAAAACTATGTGATTTAGTAGAATATGGGCGCAGAAGCAACAGTCCATCTAAAATGTCGTAGGTAAGATCTGGCAATCCATTGGTAGACCTGGTTGGGAACATTAGGGAAGGTTTTGTTTGGTTGGTTTGGTTTCGGTGTGTGTGTGTGTGTGTGTGTGTGTGTGTGTGTGTGTATGTGTGTTTGGTTTTTGTTTGTTTTTGTTGTTGTTGGGTTTTTTGTTTGTTTGTTTGTTTGATTGATCTTTTTGGTGGAGTCAGTCTTCTGTGTCTGGGCAAGCCATCAAATTGGTTTCTACTCCCAGGCCAGTTCTGGGCCATCAGGGCACTGATGGTTTTGAGGAAGAATCTGTACCAGCCAGGAAGGTGTTCTGTTTGATTACTGCTGTCTGCGAACGTCCCAGGAGAGCGGAGTATAGAAGCATATTGCACACCTTTGCCACCCTGGGTAAAACCATGACCCTTCAAAGCACCTCGCAGGGGGTGTGAGTCTATTCTTCCGCCGGTACATGAGCTCTGGCGGGGCTCACATCCTGTTAAAATGGTTCCGGAGCATCCACCACCCCCTTCACCCCAAGGCAGCTGTGGTGAAACTCACGTAACAGGAGGTGCCCCCACAAGCACAACGCTTCCTCTCCACTAGACACGGGGGCCGTGTCTGGATGCTCCTGCATTTCTCCTCATTTCCACGGGAAGTGGCGCTTTGCTTGTCCCTTGACGATCTCTGCAGACAGCTCGCGGGCTTGCTGAGACCACACGGCTCCTTAGAGAGTCCCCTCAAAACCCCGATTTCGAGTGCATTGCTTCCCTTTCTCCTGTCCTATCTATTCATTATTTAAAAATAGATCGAATTGTGGCTGGAGTAACTTCATTTGGCATATCTAGAGGTTCTAAAATAACAGCTCCGAGTGCTTTTGAAATGCGGTTAGAGAAATCTTACCTTGAAGAGGATTTTAAAATGAATTTGTGGAATATTTCTAAACCTGCAGAGAAATTTCTTACCCCCCGTGAGTGACTCTAGATCAAATATTCTCTGCTTTACTTTAAAAAGCAATGTCCCTTATTTATTTTCCTAAAGATGAAAGCAAAACAATATGCATTAGAGAACATTTGGAAAATATAAAGAAGTACACGTACGAAGATAAAAATCGTCTTTATTTCCTCTGCCAAGGCAATAGTCACTGTTAACATTGTGGTGTTTACTCTTCCAGGCTTTTTTTGTATAATTGATATACATTTGAAAATAAACTTTATGGATCTACACTGTATAGCTATATCCTCTCTGCTCAGAGAGGTTTTTCTGGACAAGCCTGTTTAAATGCCCTACTTAGTCTTATTCTCTTACTTTCAGTCCCTTATTCTGCTACATTTTTCTTCATAACACTCACCTTTATCTTAATATCCAATACATGGTGATATTACATCCCATATCCATTTGTTTGTTTATCTCCATCATGAGGACATGAGCTCTAGAGGGGCAGAGGTGATGTGTCAGTCATATCTACATCACCAGGGCCTAGCAAGGTGCTTGGAACATAGTAGGTGATCAATAAAAACGTTGTTGAGTAGGTGAATTAGTGGGTTCTTACTGAAAGTAGTTTGCTGTGAGATTACTTACTGCTCTTTTTCACTGAATATGAGACCCAGTGTCCTTACCTTGATAGAGAGCATGTTGTCTCTCTCATTGCCGTCCAGGCCCTCCTCCCCGCCCCTTCTCTATGGCTCTGGTGATGACTTTAATGTTGTTCTTCCTCTGCTCATGGGCACCCCTACGTTCAGCCACCGTGTTTCCATTGCAGGTGGGTCCTGGCCCTCCCTCGGGGAACCTTAGCTATCCGCTGCACCTTCACTGGGGACCAGCACTTCCTGGTCCATCGCCTGTCGTGGGCTCATTTTCCGGGGCCTCTGCTGCCTCCTTCACTGAATACAGCCACCTTTGCCAGCCACCGTGGTCGCTTGACACTGTGATCATTTCTGTGTCCTCACAACTTCTGGAAAGCAGGGACTTGATCTCTCCAATTGCCTTGTGATTACAGAGAGTCTCAATCATGTTCCATTTTTCTTTTAGCCTGTATGTAGCAGTCAAGGGTATTAGCACCCCCTGGACCTGGACTCGAGCAGCTGAATACCAGCTGGAGAGCCTGGAGCAAATTATAATCTTTGTGGACCCCGAGATTCTTCATCTATAAAATGGAATAAAACTCCAAATACCATCATTATTATTTTTAGGACATGATGAAGAGGTCAGTCCGTGCTGTGAAATACAGCCCTAACCTCTTGCCCTCCCCTCCCTTGAACTTCACTCTCCAGCCACGCTAACACCATCTACTTCTCTGTGCCCTTCCCCGCACCTGGGCCTTTGTGCATTCTCTCCCTTTCATACAGGGAGGCCCTTCCCTACCATCTCACCCTGGCCACACCCCTACACATCTAAGAGCCACCCTAGGAGCCACTTCCTCAGGAAGCTTCCCATGATTGCCCTGCCCTCCTTCGGGACCCACAGCCCCACTAAGGCCAGGACAGCTCCTGCTTCGTAATCACTCACAGTCCACAGGGCATGTCTCTATCTGCACGTTGGCCACTTCGTGGTCGGGTTGTCTGTCTTCCTTGCTAGCCGATGAGCATCTTCAAGGCAAGGGCTATGTCTTCTTCTCTTCCTTTCCCTTGCACCAGTACTGTGCCTGGCCCTTCAAAAGCTCAGGGGCCATTTGTTGCTCTCCGGTGAGTTGCATGGACTGGGTTGAAGGCTATCTCTCTCCTGGGGGAGAAAAGTGGAGTGCTGAGGGTGGGAGCAAAGAAATGATGAGCAGCCAGGAAAGGCAGCAGAACCCGCCCAAGTGATCTAGAGGAAGACAGACCCGGTAGCCAGACTGCCTCTGCCTTTCTGGGGCAGCTTCACTTTAAAATGGAAATGGCTCACCATCGCAGGGCTGCCCTTTCACGAGCGCTGGCCCCATCTCTCTCCTGCTGCTGAGGACGGCCAAGTTCAACATGCAGGAGGGATGGATGCAAAGACACACGTGTCACACCCAGGCAGCTAAATGCTCCCGGCTCAAAACAAGGCCCAACTCAAAGGATCAAAGCCTGCACACGGCCAGGCAGTGACAAATTTATGAAGTCCCGTCATCCACATGAAAACATTGTGTATTTTAATCTGCCCAGTGGAAATAAATCAATCTCGAGTTTCTGCAGAAAGAATCGCAAGTCAGCTACACTTCTCCATAAAGATGTAAGGGATCTGTTTAAAGCGACTTTTACATCTTTCAAAGAATCAAGGTTTTCTTCCCAGTGGAGGCATCTAAATGCACCTTTGTTTTCCCCCTTTCACAAAAAGTCTTGAACATCTAACTTTCAATGAGTATACAAGCTTTGTTATTACACTTAGATTTACAAACAAAATTGTTGGCACAGGAAAGCCTGTGGTAGGTAGGACAGACCACCCGTAAGTATGCGTATGAAAGCCCAGTTGGAAAATCTCCTTATGTCAGCCAAAAGTGTGACTGCATTTCTAAAAACTTGGCTGTGCTCTTGGTGGTCGAAACAGTGAACCTTTTTGTTCATTGAATGCTGAAAAAACAAGTATGCCAGAGTGCCTTCTCCTAAAGGGTTTCAAAACTCTTAGCTATTTTTGACTCTCTCTCAGAGCTTGAGAACATTCAATAAACATAATCAGAGAAGTTTTATTGTTTTGTGTGGACGTCGGAGACTTCAGGTCATGGCCAACAAGCGTTGGCCGATTTGCCAGCCGTGTGCCTTACAGTGGGGCCTCTTTCTGCCCGTGTACTCAGGCCACGGTGGGGTGGGTGTTCAGTGTGTGCACTTCGTGTCTTGGGGCCTTGGGGGAGAGGGTTGGCCATTGGATGGAAGGGAAAGGAGTGTGATCTTTTATCGTGGAGAGTCCATTGTGCAAGATGGCTGGCTGAGTCTTCACGCATGGTCTGTGGTGATGGGAGACGGAAGGTGTGTCTCCAAACTGGGAGGGGGGACTAGTGACTGGAATTTCATGAGCTTGCTCCTTCCAACCAACAAATCCTCCAACTGTTGTGTGTGACATATATAAAACATATATGCATACATGGCGTGTATATATATAATAGAGTTGACATATTAATTACATATATACAACATGTAATACTGTATATGCACATGGATATGTAATACTTTATATAGCATAGTTGACGTAATTTCTCTGATATATTTTCATGTTTTTGTCATGACCTCTGATAGACTGAAAAACATTTTTTGAACCAGTTTTTTTTTTTTTTAGTGAAAAAGTAATTGCACTTAATAAAGCAAAACATTGGAAGAGTACAAAAAGCTCTACCATAAAAAATAACTCCCCCTTTCATCCTGGGTCCCCAAGTTCCCTCCCCATGACAACCACTGTTAACACTTTTCAGTGAATCCTTCTAGAATATGTCTATGCATACACATGGGTACACACACACACACCCCTTCAAACCGTGCAGCCAGACCAAATGGGAGCAAACTGTATTATTTCCTGCTTCTTCCTCTTAATAGTATATTTTGGAGATTCTTCTCTAATGCATGTGTTCACTTACCTTATTCTTTTTAATGACGGTGTAGTGTTCAAAATCAGATATAGCACCATTTAATGTACCAGCCCTCACCCAAGGGCACACAGTCCATTGCTGGCTTTCTGTTACAATAGACAGCAGTGTTACAGATCTTCCAGGTACAAATTTATCTCTAAGAGAATCTTCTAGATATGGTTTATCAGTGTTAATCGGCATGCGCATTGCAATTTATTATGATTGCTATTGTTGTTATCACTGCTTTCTCTAGACATCCAGAGAGGTTGAGCCAGTCTCCTCGCCCATCAGTGGGCCAAAAGCATGTGTTTTATCATCTCTTCATAAGCTCGATGTGTTTCAAACCTTAGTCTCTGCCATTTTGATGAATGAAAAATGGCACATTCTGTCTTCAGAAACCTTTTATATAGCTTTACCATAAGTATTACAACATTGTGGGCCTTCAACACTCCTTAGCCATCATTTGGTCCAATTTTCTCATTTTTTTCAGTTGAGAAAGGGATGCCTTCTTCCAGTCCCCGCAGCACAGCCCCTGACCTGCCCCGCCCCGCCCCCATAGGCCACACACCACATAGGCCTTCACACCTGTGGAGCCACCGGTCCTGGTGAGCGACATCAGACCCATGACTTGACTCATTGGTGAGCAAAAGTGGATGTATAATTCTTGCCTCATGATCCACTGCTCTTGGGAATATAGATCCTCTATAGGCGGGGTTTGCCCTCCCACATCACCTCAGTGATGTTTCCAATACTGGTGACTCTCCTAATGGAGGTAGCAAACCATCCGTTTTGATCATGTGAGAGAATTTCTAAAATGTTTATCTCCTGGAAGAGGTCATGCATCCCTTTATTGTCTCCAAGGGTATGACTGTAAGATATGAATGACTGATAGCAGATCTTTCCTAAGAGGGAGGGCCTTTGTTTTGGGGTAAGGGAAAGAGAGGGCAGGCCAGGAGAGGGTGAGAAGTGAAGGCTAGTGGCCTCTGCCTTTGTCTGTTCAGGCTGCTAGAAAAAAAAATACCACAGTCTGTGTGGCTTAAACACCAGACATTTATATCTCACAGTTCTTGAGCCTGCAAGCCCGAGATCAAGGTGCTGGCTGACTGGGTATCTAGTGAGGACCCGTTTCCTGGTTCAGAAATGGCCATCTTTTCACCTTATCCTCACATGGCAGAAGCAGTGAGGGATCTCTCTGGGGTTCCTTTTATCAGGGCACTAATCCCATTCACAAGGGCCCCACCCTCATGGTCTAATCACCTCCCAAAGACCCCGCCTCCTAATGCCATCCCACTGGACATTAGGATTTCAATACATGAATCTGGGGGAGAATACGAGCACGCAGTCTGCAGCCATCAGCTCTGGTCCTCTCTTCACTAGTGTTGCCACTTGGACAAACTCCCTAATTCTATCAAGCCTCAGTTTCCTCACCTGTAAAAGGGATAGATAATTAGACTATCCACCTCTTATGGTATCCATGAGGATTCACAAAGTAATACATGAAAAGCATTTGGCACAGTGCCCAACAAGAGGTCATTAAGCTCTGGTGTATGAAGATGTCCACATCAGTGTTATTTACTGCTCTCCAGAGTTTGTTTCTGATACATCTTCATCCCACAGCCACCTTCGATTTTCACTTTCTTTGTTTTTAATTTAAAAAAAATTTTTTAATGTTTTATTTATTTTTGAGACAGAGAGAGACAGAGCATGAGAGGGGGAGGGGCAGAAATAGAGGGAGACACAGAATCCAAAGCAGGCTCCAGGCTCTGAGCTGTCAGCACAGAGCCCGACACGGGGCTCAAACCCGCGAATGTGAGATCATGGTCTGAGCCAAGGTCGGAGGCTTAACTGACTGAGCCACCCAGGCACCCCATGAGCTTCAGTTTCTTCACCTGCACTCAGAGATGCTCAGAGATGATGCTCCTGGACAAGGCATCATCTAAAATAGGAACGTTTTAGGGAGTCAGTGAAAGTGACTCCTTCCTGGAAGAAATAAGCTGCATCCCACAGGGAGTCAGGCAAAGACCACCTCCTGCCCAAGAAAGGACCAAACCCTCTCTCAGTTGTGCTGAATCAACACTAGACACTTAGGTGGTGTGGTGGTGTTCAGAGCCTTGATTCATCCAAAGGCATCTGGGAGCAGGGAGTCAGGATTTATCTCAATGTCCTCAAAGCCAACCACTGGAGTCCTTTGGGTCTGTATTCAACATGGTGTTGCTCCGAACCCGCCTGACATTCTCCACTCATGTTTGACTTCAGAAGCTGGCTCCCATGGAGACAAAACCCATGTGGTGAGACAAAATGGCCACCTAGAAGGCTGGCTGGAGAGAACAGCTCTTCTAGACCATCAAAATGTCAAATAGAGACTATGTCCCTCCAGTATTTTAAATCTAAAATATTCATGTCTCTTCTCTCTTCTCTAGCGATGGGAGAGTCTAACTCTTCAGTTTTTGAAGATGGAGGTTGGCTGTAGTTCTTGGCTTTGGGTGTACAAAGTGTGTGTGTGTTTGTGTGTGTGTGTGTGGGGGGGCGTGGTGTCATTATCATCTCTTCTTATTAGCCATTCTCTTCACACCAGTAGGAGAACTGGCTTCCAGGAGATCTGCTGGTTTCTGGGGACCATAGAGGACATGTTCCATGTGCCCAGGTTGCAGGTAGGATTTCTTTAACCTGTGTAGTTTTTGGCCTCCTCACAAAAACATCAGGTCTTTTTGATAGAGCTGTAACTGATGCTACATCCGCCCCTTTGCTAGAAAAGATTCAATGTAAAGATTAGTTATTGGAACAATGGTCCCTTTTCATCTCATTTTTATGTTACACATTCTTCTGATTTTGCTAGCCCTGCCTCCCCCCAAACAATCAGGGCTCTGTCAGAAAGCTTTCAACCATGTTCCAAGCACACTTAAAAAATAACACACACACACACACACACACACACACATGCACGCACGCACAATGTGGGCACTTCACAGCCAGCTTCATCCATAGGAAGTCTGTAGAAAAATATAATTAACTCTTGTTTTATTAAGAGAATGTAAAGGGCATGAGGCTGGTGGTTAACAGATCAAGGCTCTGAAACCAGCAGTGCCCCCTTGCCACAGGGGGTTGTTGCCTCTCTGGGTCCTGTTTGCTCAGCTGTGACATTGGACTGAATGATCTAGATTGGGGGTGGATGCCCTCCACCTGTAATATATCTGAATTCCAACTTCATGCCACGGTTGTTTTTTCCTTATGTTTTCCTTACTGTTTACTTGCCTTTTTTTCCTTCCATTTGTGGAGATTTATAAAACAAAGTAAAAGAAGAAAGGAACAACCATTTTATTTCTATCACCTCACATGAATAGGCTGGCATTGTGAATCCAGAATCTTTCTTTCCTCTTGCCTTCTTTTAAAAATCATGCTAAATATGATATACGTTCATATTAAGCAAAAATTCATACACTGAATGCAGAATAGTACCAAGAGGGAAGTTTTAAAAAAAATGCATGAAATCCTAGCCTCTGGAACAAATATTCTTAACATAAAGAGAACATCATTTCTTCCATATATACATACACACATATTGATAGACATATCAGGTGGATTGATAGAAATCATTTATAAAGGTGGTTTTAGTCTGTCCATATTCTTTTAATGACAAGTGGTTAGATTTAACTTTGAGTATGATAAAAGAAAATCTGAATTGAAACAGAAGATTTTGTTGAAACCACATGGATTTTTTTGTACCTATGAAAGATTATTTTCTAAAAGAATTCCTTAAGGCTAAAAATGTGATTTTGGTGTTTTGAAAAATGTATTGGCGCATGTAACTGGGAAGTCCTAGGAGAGGGGGTGATTCTAGATGCAGCCAGACCCAGGGATGACGGTGAGATTGTTGGCTGTCTAATTCTCTCTTCACCCACGTCTCTCGCTGTCCCCTTTTGCTTTGCTTCATGCTCAGACCAGCTTCCTCCATGGGGCGGCACACATCACGATGGGAAGCTCCACACTTACACAATTTTGAAATAGAGATGCTGGAATTCCCAAGAGTTGGGAGTTAGACTTCTTTGTCTAACTATTTGTTTCAATCTTAGTCCATATTCACTGACTTCCTGCTCGAGAAGATAGAACACTAGCATCACACTTCTGCCTCATCTCTTTCTACTAGACACCAATTTTTGGTAATTACTATGTTTATCATCCAGATTTATAGCATTAACATTTATCATCATAATTCCTGGAGCTGTTTTTGTTGCTTTGACATAAAAACAAATGCAGTGCCCACTACTAGTCATTTTAATATGGTTCTCCATTCCTGATGGCATGATTCTGATTTATCATAATTGGTTGGGTTTTGTTGTCAAGCAGTTTTTTCAAAATTGTTCATTACGACTGTATACCCCATGGTTTTTCATGTTTGAGATTGTCTCCATGTTGCTTTTACACTTGGATGGTATCTTACCTATGTAAAATTTTCTTGGGACATACTTTCTTTTCTTTGGGTATTTGCCACGGTGCTACTGTCTTCTTGCTTTAAATTTTGCTAAGAATTCTGAGGCCAACTCAGTCCTCTCCCAACACTTACAGGTACTTTTTTGCCTGAAGAATTATTTCTTTATCATTTAAGTTGAATTATTTAAGAAGGATAGGTCTTAATGTTAAGCATTCTCTTTCACATTTTCCTGGAATACTGTATGCTCTTTCAGTCAGAGGGATTGGGTCTTTCTTAATATGGGAATATCCTCATATGCTATCTATCTAAATGCATGTTTATCTTCCTTTGTATTCTCTATTATGGGGCAGCAATTATTTTTATGCTGGATAGTTTATTTTTTCTGCCTTCTAACTTATTAGCTCTTTTCACTGTTTCCCATCTTTAAATTTTGTAAAACTCTGTATTTAGCTTGATTATTTCAAACCTCTATAACAGTAATATGAATTTGTTATTTTACTTCATGTTTGCCATTTCTGGTATTCTTCATCTTACAAATCCAAGTTTCCATCTGTTGTCTCTTTTTCTTTTAGCCTAAAGAACTTACTTCAGCATTTCCTGTATTTTCATTTAATATATTGTACTGTATTTTAGATTCTAGGATTTTCATTTGGTTCCATTTCTCTGCTGAGATTCCTCATCTTTTTCATTTTACTAAAAGACTGTATATATTTTTAAAATCCTTAAACATACTTTTACTAGGTGCTTTAAAGTCTTTGTCTACTAGTTCCAACATTTGTGTCAAACTGGGATCAGTTTCAAAGACTGTTTTGACTCCTGAATATGGGTCACATTTTCCTATTTCTTTTCACATTTAGTTTTGCCTTATTTTGTTTTTATTGTAGCCTGAACATTGTGAATGATATATTGTAGAGACCTGAGATTTTGCTATCTTCTTCTGAAGAATGTGGAGGTTGGTTTTTTTTTTTTTTTTTAGTTTATTTATTTATTTAGAGAATGAGAGAGGAAGAATGCACACAAACACATGCACACACATAAGCAGGAGAGCACAGAGAGAGAGGGAAAGAGAGAGAGAATCCCAAACAGTCTGTCAACTTGGAACCTGATCTGTGGCTTGATCTCACGAGTTGTGAGATCATGACCTGAACCTAAATCAAGAGTCGGACACTTAACCAACTGAGCCACCCAGGTGCCCTGTGGAATTCTATTCTAGTAAAAAATTAAATCAGTAGGTAATCATCTCGAACTTGCAAAGGCTTGTGGTTTTTATACTTTTTAAGGTGGGGCTGTTTTAGTTTTGCCTTTTATCTAAGGGTGAATCTTTAGTTCTAGGACGTAGTCTTTATTCCTAAGATTGGCCTTTCTGGGATTACAATGAAAAACCTGAGGTATTTGCCAGGACTCTGTAGTCTGTCCAAGCTCAATACTCTGTCTACCCTGCTATGGTCAGCAGCTGAAATCTATGCTCAGCTTTTTCAGGCTTCTAGCTGTTTCTTTATGCTAATCTTTGAAGTATCTCTACCCATGTGCAGTTCAGGGGTCAACCAAAGATTTGGGGAACTAGTATATGCATATTTGGGGGCTCTCCATTCAGGCTTTCTCAATTTTCAGATGCTCCGGCAGCTCAAAATTCCATCTTCAAACATCTCAAGTCAGGACGTTTGTGGTTTTCTGTTTGAGCTTTAGTCACTCAACCCTCTGCACACTGGAAAGTTCCCTCAAGGAAAAAGTCACATAAGCATAGATCTTACCCAGCGCACCTCCATCTTTCAAGGGTTGACTCCCAGTTCTGTCTGATTTGGGTTGCCCTCTAGCATCTTTAAATTATTGCTTTTTACGGGCACCTGGGTAGCTCAGTTGGTTAAGCATCCAACTCTTGGTTTCAGCTCAGCTCATGATCTCATGGTTTTGTGAGTTCAACCCCTGCATTGGGCTCTGCGCTGTCAACACTGAGGCTGCTTGGTATTCTTTCTCTCCCTCGCTCTGCCCCCCCGCCCCGACTCATACTGTCTCTGTCTCTCTCAAAATTAATAAATGAACTTCAAATAAATAAATAAATAAGCTTTAAATAGGTAGATAGGTAGGTAGATAGATATATAGATAAATTGTTGCTTTTTATATTTTGTCCAGAGTAGGTGCAATCAAGCTGCTCCACCATTACTGGACTTGAAACGTCATAGGAATACATGACGATTTTAAATAGTATTTATTCGGTACCATTAGTTCCATAATAAATTATAACTGTCCTCATTTTGTTTTTTTTTTAAGCCTGAACCTCCACTTTTATCTTACATTGTGGGTTTTATATTTTTTAGGATTGTTACTTTTTTAAAAAATGCTGTAAGTTTCATTTATTCAGGAGCACTGCAACACCAAGGGGGTCTGCCACATTAAGATGGTGTTAGCAAGAGAATAAGCCCAATGTGGCAGCGTGGCTGGGTTGTGTCCAGTCATTTCCAAGGTCATATTCTCCCAAGTTCTGTTATCATCAGTTCCTCCTTCTATACACAATTGTATCAATTAGGACTCCCTTCACTGCAAATGGCACAAAATCTATCTCAGATCAGCTTGAGCATGAAAAGGAAAATGATCGATGTACACGACTGAAAAATCCAAGGATATGTCACTTCACACGAAGTCTGATCCGGGAGCTCACATGTTGTCCCCAGGACTCAGTTTCTTTCTCTCTTTCTTGCCTATGCCTTTGGTAAAATGTGAGCTCCATTCTCAGCAGATTGTCACCTCAAGGTGGAAAGATGGTCCACCCGCGCCTCACTGTGGTCTGGATTCGAGTCCAGCAGGAACAGGAGGGACTGAATGTCTCTCAGCAAGAGCCATCGACTCTCACTGGCTCTGACTGCAAAATCACTTAACCATGAGCCAATCACTGTACCAGGAGAATGTGATCCTCTCATTGGCAGGCTTGAGCCAGTGGCCTCCTCCAGATGCACAATTAGAGTTGGCTCCATTGAACCATCTGGACTGATGGTGCAGGAAGTAATTTCCCAATGGTAAACTATCATAATGTCCACAAAAGAAAGGTCATTGGACTCTGGAAGACTGCAGAACAACAGGTGTTCTCTTTGACAGAGTAGTGTGTTGGGTGGTTGATTGGTTCCAAGTATTACTTTAAGAGTCAAAAGTCCTGAATGCTACCTTCTCTGCTCATCAGGTGATTTAAGGGTATATCTCAGGACTTATAAGAACCACCCTGTAAGAATCCACATGAGTCTCCCAAGCAGGAAACCTGAGATAACCACAGAAAGGTGAGATGCTCTTGTAGCCCAACTGCCATTTATGTTCTGCAAAGATGAACCATTCCAGGATTGGTTGAGTTATATAAATTTTATTTGAATTTTATAAAATTAAATAGAAAAGTATTTCTTCTGGGCATTGAGATCAAGCATGCATTTAAAAATATTTAATATTCTGAGCAGAGATACAGGGTGAAGGCCTATGGAGGCTACAAAGCCCTCTGGTTATCTCAGATCATTCTTTCTTACTTATCTCTGGTTTTTAAAAGAAATGAGACTCTATTCTGATATAGTCTGTTTGTGCAAAGCTTTAAATCTTTAGAGAAATAGGCATGAGAAAAGGATCTCAGAACCCTCTCTGGAATTTGTTTTTCGTAAACCAGACAGAATTAGAAAGAATAGATTGAACTCCTGCTACATAGCATGAAAATGAAATTCTCTGTGGGATAGAGTGAAGCTGGTTTGGCTGTGTTCTTTCTTTGGGGCACTTCGCTATAAGGTCTCTGCTTCTTGTCACTTCTCAGGTTATCTGGGAACTTTTAAAGCAAATGTGTCGACTGGTTAGTTTCTCTTCATCAGTGTAAGCATCCTTTCATCCTTAGCCTGGATCGTACTGCCCTGGTAGATAAAGAGGTTATCATCGTGTTATTCTCACATCTAACCTCTAGAAGTTAAAAATAAAAATTAAAAAAAAAATCCACATCTGAAGAGTATCCCAATTTAATGTAGAGAGGCCAGAGCTTAATTTGATACTTTTAGGATTAAGAACAGGTTAGAGACCTTCAGAAATGCTTCTCCTTCTTGAGCCTCTAACTCATGTTTCTGGGATATTTCCGTAATATCCTTAACTGGCACACTAGCCTCTGTCCTAGAGGTCAAGAAACCCAATGACTAATTATTATTTTTACAGGCCTTTTTGGCAAAGAGCCTTGGGTTTGGGGGTAGAGGGAGGTGCAGATCTGGGTATCTCGCTGCATGCTCTGAAATTCCCACTGTTTTCCAAATATTATTTGTACTCAGTTTTATTTAAAAGACAAATATTTCACATTTGTAGCAGATAAGGAAATGGGAACCTAAAAATGTAAAAACAACCTCTTGCAGGCTGCCCAGTATTCAACGACTCACAAGACTTTCGGGGTGAAAAGGGTTGCCTGCCCCGGGGGAAGGAGGAGAGTCTGAAGGAGTCTGCTGCCGCTGCTATGGTTTCTATCCAGGGGCTGTGCCATTTTGAGGGTATCCTACCACAGGACCCACTTGCTTTCTGGAAAACGAGTGATGCCACATGATGAGGAAGTAGGTGTTACAGGACGGGCAGGAGCTTTCACACTGAGAACTTGAGCAAAGCTGCCTTGCTAAGGGCCCTTTCAGCCTCTGGGTCTGCTCCCCTCTGATCCGGTCTCTGAACCACAGCTCAAGTGATTTCGAAAAACCACAGCCTTGACCTCATCATTCCCCTGATGAAAACCCAGAAGTCACCCTGTACTGCACAACTACAGCCCTTCAGTGGTGCTGCCTGCTACCTTCAGGATGAAGCCCAAATTCCTGGGCATGCCTCATGAGGCCCTGGCGGTCTGGCCCTTCCTGCTCTCCAGCCTCTTCTTGGCCTGGCCTCCTCCCACGGGGGGCTACAGATGGGGAAGGCACCTTGTCCTCTCCTCTCCTGTCTGCTCTGCTGGCCCAATGCCTGGCGCCCTCCGCCTCCCTTCTCCACCCTCCCACCTATCTTGAAGCTCAGATACTAGCTCTGAAGGGGATCTCCCTGATACTCCCCTCCCTAAAACCCAAGCCACAGTGCCTCTCCCAGATCCCTCTCTGGACTGACAGCTTCTATACAGAGCCATCTTAGTGCTAGGGCCCCCAGAGTGGGCCTGGAATGTGCTAGATGCCCAGGAAATATTTGTTGAACAAATCTAAACATAGTTTACAATCTTTTCACAGGTAGGGCTGGAGGACAGAGCAAAACAGTTGAGAGCTGTTTTGTTTCCTTTTAAAAGAGTTGTTTCTGAAAGTGGTATCATTTAGGAATGTGTGTGTGTGTGTGTGTGTGTGTGTGTGTGTGTGTATGTGTGCGCGCGCGCACGCGCGTGCGTGTAGCATCCTTCCATGTCTGCTGCTTTACAAAGTGTCTCTCTCGATCAGTGGATCAAGATCTCAGGACTGAACATCGAAGAATAAAAAGCCCTGGGAATGGTTCATTCAAACTTGAGGTGGTGGAAACAATTAAATGGACTTCTCACTTGTTTATAAATAGTGATGAAGTATTTTCTTCTAGTTTTTTTTTTCTCTTGTCTGAAGGAAGTGGAGGAGAACTTGGAAAACTGTCCTTTGAAACAGTCATTAACTGAAAAATGGTGTCAAAGGAAAATATCTGCTTTATAGAAATACAGGGTAGTTATCACCCATACGGGATGCATTTTACTTAAGTCAAAAAGTTTCTGAAGAAAAGAATCCCATAAATACACAAACTGCTTTATTTTGTTATCCAACTCAACTCATAAGAGCTACAGGGAATTTACTATAAGAAGCACTGGCTTTTGAAGACCACACCTACGTTTTTATTATTGTTGGCATGTTTACTGAAACATGTAGCGTAGATGATTGATTGATTTCCATGCTGTTTTGCTGAGCTCAGGTTTAAGTCTTGGTTTCGTTCAAAGCTGAGTTTTGTCTTTGGGACTTTATTTGAAAGATATTTTACTATATAGGAGCAGATCCACTTTGACTTTCATTTCTGTAAGTAGCAGAACTGCTCTCGGAACCTCCCTTTTTATGGCTGAGGTATTAAAATTCAATATCAATAGTGCTAGTGAGAGGATCTTCTCAGAGTCTCTAAAGAGCCTCCCAGTTGTCTTTCCCTCACTGGCTCAGAGCCCCAGGGCAGCACCACCTGGGTCAGGGTCGTGAACTCACATGACTCTGATACGGTAATGGCCATATGACCTGCTACTTACCCAAACAGAAAAATATATCTTGCAGGAGCTTAGTCTGGGTTCAGAATCCTAGGCTTGCATGAAATGTGCATGTGGCTCACACTTTCTGCTCTTTCTTTGCCAATGCTGGAGCACAATGCAGTTAAAGAGAAGATAAGCCCCTGGCCAGTTGAATGGAAAGCATGTAATAAAATGAATATCTCACCACGAAACCTAGATCTCTTTTCACCAACTCTGAGCCACCTCTGACATGACCAGAGGTCCCTGGGGGAAATGTCCTGGACCTGCATCAAGTGAAGAAAGTATTCCAGCAAAGTTAGATTGTGAGAATTCCTCTTACTGAAAGAAGCTCTTTGTGGAAAGGAGGGAAGGAAGAAGCAGGGGAGGGATTTGAGCTCAGCCCAATAACTCCCCTGCTCTTTTCTTACAAAACAATCCACCCAGGCTCCAGGATCCGGACACCACTGTGATCCCAAGTCCTCTCCTTGTGGACTCTCAGGAGTGTCTAGGTTTGTTTTACCTATTGGTCTGATCCATCTGGTCTTCAAGCTGTTGTGGGCCTGGGAACTTTTAGGCAATAGCTACCACTAGGCACTCTTAGACCTTGAGGGAGGGAATGACCAAAACACATGTCCTCAGGAGGCTTCCCCAGAGAAGAGAGTCTCACTCAGATGATAGGTTCTGGAACAGAAGTCCCTAAGACAAAAATTGTTCATGTTAAGCACTGCCTGTGGAAGCTTCTAGGGGAGGCATTGTGATGGAGACTGATACACATTGACATTCGTCTTTCAAGGTGTCCGACACTCAGTTTTCCTCCTGATATGGTAATTAATCGCGTTGTGTTGAGCACTAAACAAAATAGTTGACTTGCCTCTGGGAGCCATGTTAGAAAATACATACTAGGGGCACCTGGGTGGCTCAATTGGTTAAGTGTCTGACTTCGGCTCAGGTCATGATCTCACAGTCCGGGGGTTTGAGCCCCGTGTCAGGCTCTGTGCTGACAGCTTGGAGCCTGGATCCTGCTTTGGATTCTGTGTCTCCCCCCTCTCTGCCCCTCCCATGCGCATGCTCTGTCTCTCTCTGTCTCTCAAAAATAAATAAATGTTAAAAATTAAACAAAAAAAAGAAAATACATACTAAATATGAGAGGTGTCCATTCTGTGAAGCCCACAATACAAAGGTAGGGAGGGACGGGAAGAGAGAAGCAACACAGAGAAGACCAGAGAGATACTTCTCTCCCAGTTCACATTTCCTCGGGCACTTTACTGAGGGGGAATAACCCTACTCCTCCTTGTCTCCCCTAATCCACTCTGCTTCACTCCCATGCCCTCCACATTTCATCGCCAATTGAATGTTTCAATCTGTTTCAATTACTCCTGTACTGCCCATGCCTACACTATTTTCTGTAAACATCTGTGACATGAACTAAAATATTTAGGAAGAGATTACATGAGAAATGAAAATGATGAGAGTAGATGTTCTGAATGGTATTAAATGGGTGAAATGGATTAGTAGCTGAGGGAGTGAATCCATCAGCTGAACTTGACTAAGGACAGCTTCCTGGAGGGCCTGGAATTTGAACTGGCCACTAACAGTAGGGTTGAATTAACTTTGAAGATGGGGCCTGAAGGATACAAAGACTAAAGAAGCAAAGAAAGGAAATGATAAGGAGTGGTCCTAGACTTCTGGGTAAACTAGTTAACCAAGAAAGTTAGTAGAGCAAAAGTAGAAAAAGTATACAATTAACCAAAAAGTTGAACTAAATTGAAGTAAAATCATACATTTCCAAACTTTTTGATCTGTTTCTCTGATATTTCTGCTTTTTTCCCCTCACCTACCCTCTCTCACTTCTCAGTTATGTGTTAGGTTTTTCTTTACAGAATTTTCCATGGGTTAGAAATCTATTGGTTGAATGCTTGTAGGTAGGGTCTGAGGAGGAGCTCAGGTGGTGTAATTCCTGAAATGGGGGTTCTCAGCAACTGAGGTGAACTGAGTCCATCATCTGCATGAAACATGATGCAAATGGGTAAAAAAAAAATGTGCTTCAAAATATATGAGGCAAAACCAAAGTGAATTTGATATGATTTCATGGGACTTATATACGTATATTTTCAAAAGCATATTTACAAGGAAAAAAATTCCTGCTTTTAAAAAATAGAAATCTCCCGAATGAGGGTTGCCAATTTGGACCGAGGGGATAATTCATATCAAGAAAATGGCTTAGTTATCAAAAAAGTGTTAACCGGGAGAGAATGCAGTCAAGTTCAGAACAGTTCTCAGGGTTCTAATGATAGAGCAAATGCAATAATCAGCTGCACATTTCCTGCATTACTATGCAAATCGCACTACCACGAAATTAATAGTTGTCATGTGTTGTGTTTCCTGGTTTCTCTTATCCCTTTCATTTTGGTATCAGAGATTAAGAAAAAAGGCATACTTCTATTATCAGTCAACTTTTGACGACATGTATTTTCACTCTTCTTGGCCAACCTCTAGTTCACTGACACAGACTTAATGGAAAGAAATGATAGTACTATTAAAAAATAATTATGGACTTAAAATAGCAGGCACATTCTTAACCACCATGGTTATAATGGAGATGGGTTATGATTAGAACCTTGAGAGTAACTGTGAATTATCTTCTTTCTGCTGTTTGGGGCCAGGGGGAGGGGGACACATTGATTCTGAATGATATTTTTCCTTTCTAAAATTATTTTTTGGCTGGAGACAGAATTTAAAGATAATTTTGCTGTGGCGTGCTCCAAGAAGGCCATTTAATGGCTTATCAGTGATTCCCAAGGTGTGTGGGAGGGTGAGCTGCACCTCAGAATTAGCAGGGGGACTGGTTCTATGTCAAGTCCCCAGGAGATTCTGACATATAGCTTAAGGGGACCATTCGCATTGCTCCTTGCCAGTGTGAGCAACTTCCTTTGGGTTACATAATGTTCTTTGGGCATGCTGGGGATATAGAAGAGTTGAGAGCGGCCGGCCGAGTGGATTTTACAACTAAAAGAACTAGGCCACTCTTCTTTAGCTTCATGTCTTATAGGATAAGATCAGCTGCCGATTATTGAATATTGAGTATGTGTCAAGTACTTTGCTAGGTCCTTACATCCAGTGTTCGGTCTAAATATTGTTCTCACTGTTTGGATGAGGAAGTAAAAAGTTGGCAAAGTGTATTGTCCAAGATTCCAGCTGAGTGGCGCTGCGGTGATCTACATCCTCGCTTTTCTGGCGCCGAAGCTAACCAAGGTCACTGTCAAGTCCAGCAACTGGGTCATGGCCCTATAATGGGCATCTGGTTTAGTCTGTCACCACCTCTTTCTGTCTCAGGGCAGCAGCACCCTGACTCTCCTTTGGGGTGTCATTCCTCCCTTGCTCTTAGCTCCTATGGCTCACTCTCACCCACCAGCTCTACGGATGGGCACTTCCCCTAGCTAGAAGCCCATCTCAGTAGAACAGTACACCTTGCTTCTGGCCCACGGCCTCTCCTAAACTGTTTCTTGTTCATTAGAAAGTGTGCACTGCTTAAACTGATGCGGACCTTGTACAACTACCTGACTGTTTGATGCGTTCTTAGAGCATAGAAACAATACAGCAATCTGGACTTGCAAGATTCTAAAGGTGCTTGGAACAAGCCCATAGCTCAGATTCTATCATCCATAAAATGGGACAGTCAGTGTATTCTCAGTCTACTTCCCAAGGCAATTTTGAGAATAAACTTACATATAAGATATGAAAAAGTACATTAAAACACTCTCCGGGGTAGTTATTCTGTATTATTCTTTGTAACATAGGATGGGGGGGAGCGGTTCTAATGGGGCTGAGTGATGAGCAGCCCTTTAAACTGAAACCATTCTAGGCAGGCAGCGGTCTAAAGTCTCCCGGGGCGGGTGGCGGGGGGGAACCTAGTGCAGGGCAGGGGGTCTCTGTGCTTCCCCACCACAGATGGAGGACAATCACAATCTGCGGTGAAGCCCAGATTCCTAAAAACTTCACACTCCAAAATTTTTGGAAGGTGAAGCCTTCCATGGATATGTCGCCATAAGCAGGACTGGGATATCAGCGCGAGGTATCAGCATTGGGGTATCAGCTCCTCTGGCCTGAGGTTTCGCTAGGACAGGAGAGGGTGGAGAGTGATGGAATCTTCTGCCCTCCCCCCCAGCCCTATGCATTCCACATCTCCACTCCTTTCTCCCTTAAAGAACAGATGGATGTGCAAATGGGTGCAAATAGGTCATTAGCGACTAACTGGAAATATGCCACAGCTTTTTAAAAATCTTTAACAACACAACTGTTGAAACATACACTTAAGCAAAAGCTACTTGCGATGAAGCTCACACGTGAATTTGACTCACACGTGGGTTGTGACCCTGCAGATGAGGGTCGCCCGTGTGTGGGGGGGGGAAGGTAGAGATATGCAGCAGGAGAGATGGGGCTACCATGGGTAAAATCATCTGGGAACCTGCTCCTTTCAAAGATCACAGCTGTCCCTGGAATGTCAGAGTGAACCTCCATTTCTTCGTCTGTGAAATGGGTGTAGTTATAGGACTGGAGACAACATATGGAAGCACCTCGCCTGCAGACGCTCAATGAATGGAAGCAAATCTTCCTTTATAAGATGTAACAGTGGAGTGCTCTTCTGGCTCTTAGGGACTCAGAAACCATTATTGAGCAGCGGGTTTTTTACTACGCATCTCGCTGGGGTGTCAAGAGAAAAATGGAAACAACCTAGACATATAAGGCACGCTTCCTGGAGCTCCCCCCAATGGGGAAAACAGACACAAACCTAAGGAATTCCACTATGGTTAAGTGTGGGCAAGACCTACATGGAAGGGCAAAGAAAGCCCCACAGTGTGGAATTTGCAGGGGAGGGGAACAGGTGGGTCATTGTGTTGAGCCGAAATGGATACTGTTGTGATGCTTAGGAACTCCCTTCCCTCCCCCCAAAAAATTTCTGCCACTCTACCTTAACACAGCTAGGATGGTGCAGAAAAAGAGTCTGTTTTTTTTTTTTTTTTAAATCAAGTTTGGCTCCTGGGAACACAAAACCATTTCTTGGTGCCTTCCCAGGGAGTGAAAGAAAATTACAAGGGTGTGACCCACTGATTACAAAGAAGTTGAGACATGCGTCTCTATCAAACGCGTATGTTCCCTGGCTAGGTAAAATCCAGTGCAGCCTTTCTTGCACAAACACCACCAGGCAGCAGTGTCATATGCGGGCAGGTAAACGTGCCAGGTCCCTTTCTTCCCTTAAGAACTGTTGCCCTTAATGAAGAAAACTAGATGCTTTCCTTCCTTATGGCTGGAACAATGAAGCCAGTGACTAATGGCCTCCGCTCCCAGGTGCCACCTGCCCATTGGAGGGCAGCGTTATCTCACCTCCTTTGTCTGGCAGGGTTGGGCCTTGACCCGGGAGCCCGAGAGCTGGCAGGGAGCGCCAGCTTGTGAGTGGCTGCTTAATGCCCAAGTTGCGTTGGAACCACCTCCAGCCCTTTGTCTTTCCTGAAGCTGCACAGAGCAGCCTCTGAGGCTAGAGAAGACCTGGCTCCGTCCAAGCCCCTCGTGGAGGAAAAGTCTGGAACAATGGCTCACTTGGAGCAATGATCCACGGTGTGGGTGCCAGCGTCTGGTCCAGAGGTAATGACAGTTTGTGTGAGCCTTTCATTCAGGAGCCCTATAATTAATGCACCAACACGAACGGAATTGGACTTGGACGGCCTTTCTCCTAAAACTGGGTCAGGGCAGGGCAGTCCCAAATGGAGACAGGCATTGTTAAAATATTGGGACAAATAAAAGCTCAAGCCGGTAACAGCCCCACAAGCTTCTCACTCAACCACTAAGGAAAAGGGACTTGCATTGTTTGAGTGCCAGCAGGTTGCCGGCTCTGTGCGAGATGTTCAGTAAGTTACCTGATGCAGGCTCATAAGGATGTGGAAAGTGGGTATTATTATTTCCATTATGTAGGTGAAGCAAACACTCAGAGGTTATAAGAGTTGCCTGGAGCGGTTGCGTTAACAAGCCCAGGAGAAGAGCCTGGTCCACACTTAGACTTGCCAGGCCAATGCCATTTTCATGTGCTCTTTTCTAGAATAAACTTCTGTGAGCCCAGAGACCAGGTTTGTTGTTTTCATTGTTGTTCCCTCTGTGCTCAGCCCAGCATCAGTTCTCCTTAGGTATTTGTTGATGACCAAAGACCTGCTTGTAGCCATGATCTTATGTCAAGCATAGCAGAGAAGGAGCATCTTCCATGCCGATGCTAGAATCCAGTAGATGAGATGATGTCCACATTTACTGATCTCCTGCTGTAGGAAAGTGCTGCGTTGGGAGCCACAGTAGGAGACAGACAGGACATCTGTGATGCATGAGCCTAGGGGGCACCACTCACAACAGAAGGGTCTAGAGACCTACCTGAAGGTCTCCATCTCCCCACTCTGTGAAAGCCAGATCAGTGCTACATTCATCCCTTTCCTCTGTGTCGGCCCTCAGTAAGATGTCACTTGAAGAGCAGATGCTGTGGTCTAAGATATAATCAGCCTTCACGATTTGGGGATGTCGAAGCTGAGGATCAGGGTGATTTGCAGGGACCTGCCCAAGACCACCCAGCGGTGAGTGGCAGATCCAGAATTACACCCCCCACCATGGGGGAAAGTCTGGGCCCTCCTGCATTCCACGCTTCCCTTCTGAGCACCAAACTGCAAGGCCTCCTCTTGGTGAGGTGTGGCTGCGGAAAGATCCAAGCATCTTGACGACCCATCCTTCTCATGAGAAAACTCAAGCTGCCTTTGATAACAGTAACCACTACCCCATCTCTTGAGAACTCAACATTATGCCTGGATGGTTCTAGGTGACTTTCGAGCTTTATCTCATTTAATCCCGGCAGACATCCTATAGGAGAAGCATTGTTATCATTGTCTTGCAAATGAGGAAGGCTGATCCGTGGTGACTCAATGAGATCCCCGTGAAACCCTGGATCTCAGCAAAAACTGCTTCTCCCTTAAGATTGCACTGAACACAACAATAACTAAACTGTGTTTTCTGTACATTTTTCCTTTTTTTCTACTTATTATATATATATATATTTTTTTAACCTAGTGAGGCATGCTTGAAAGAGCATAGGCCAAGAGATCCTGTTTATTATTCAGACAACAGTTTCAGTGCTGACTTTCATATGAACCTTATCAGTGTCAAACCAGAGTTTACTAACACTTTCCTAACTTATAAACAGGCTCCCCACACGCTCACTTTCATGCTTATACAAAGAAACACATGTAAACATTTCAAAACATTTCTGGTGGGCAATTAATTTTTTTCCTTTGGGAAAATATCCAATTGATGATGATAATGAGGCGATGCATATTTTGGAGATAAATCGTATCAAAATGGGTAGCTGTGGTCTCTTTCAGGGATTTTGGATGCTTAGAAATTGTCGTTAAATGTCTGTATGCTTAGAGATCCATGTTCCGGCATGCTCTGAGGCATGAGCTCAGGAATTTGAGATGGAAGACGGGGACCGGTCATGAAGTGTTTTGGTTTGTTTGGGAAGTTATGTGCCTTCTGGAAAACTGAGAACTATTGGCGAGGGGCATTCTTTGTTTTTTCTAAGCACAGTGCTATACTTCCCGGATTTCTTCCTTGCTGTTTCTGTTCTCTTTTTCCTTTTCCCTTTCTCTCTCTTCTCTGTGTGGGAAAGGTAGATTGAGAGGATGGTTGGGGGAAAGAAGGAGCATGTTTGTCATGGTTTATGACCCCAGTGCTTTCAAAGGGAGAGACATTCCCATCTGAGCATCCTCTCTGGGTCCGCTGTCTTTGAAAGATGTCTCTTCCAGGAGGGACCCCTGTGTCATAATGGCTTGCTTCTCTCTAGCAACATTAAGACAATTCCACTCTTCCAGTTGAATGCCATTCCTCCAGTTGAACCTTTCTGCCTAAGTGCTTCAAGAAAGACACCAACAAATTCAAATCCGTGACCTGCGGACTCAGACGTATATCAATCATCAGTTTTGAAAACCGTTCACACTTGGTTCAGATGAAGTACTGGAAAGGTCTTTAGGACATTCGCTACCTCTCCTTTTGTCCTGGAACATAGTAGGGTTGCACTTCCCCACCCCCTTTGAAGTCAAGCATGACCTTGTGACTTGAGATTTGGCCAATGAAATGTCAGTGGCAGAGCCAGGAGCCAGAGGATAATTTGCCACATTCTCCTTCCCTCTGTGGTAGCAACCAGCAGTATTTCCTAAGGTGAAGGCTCCATGGGTCGGAGATGCCTGGTCATCTGTGATGGCACATCCTGTGTAGTGTAAGTACTCAATCGGTGGGGATCTAGGCCCAGATGCCCATCTGTGGGGGATTCCTTGGCCGGGTGAGGGTTGCCTCCTGAGGTTCCTTTCTATTCTAAATTCCCAATTACTGTGGAATTTTAAGTTGGGAGTTAACTTTGGTGTCTCCATAGTATATTTTCTGGCTTATACTCAAAGATCCAGGGGCAGGTTGGATTACCACCTCTGATTAGCTATTATTACCTAAAGAGTAACCTTTCCAAACCTTGCCCAAATCATTTAATCTTCCTGAACCCCAGTTCTGAAAGTCCAAAAGCGCAGTAGCAACAAAGTCTGCCCATCCTATGATACCGTTGAGGAATCTTAAAGCCAAAGCAAGATGGTGCTGTGGAGGCGCGGTCCATCCTTCTACAGGTGGAAAGCGGTATCATCATCCCAGGCTACAAAGGTGCATCATGCCCACCAACTCCTGTTTGCTGGGATGAGCAGTCCAAGGGCTGGCATAGGTGGTATGTGCATCCTAGTTGGGTCAGGGGCCCTGCTTCCTCACTGGATGGGATAGACTCTTTCTGAACCCAAGAACTGGAGGTCCCCCTCCCCTCCCCCACCGTCTCCTCTGATCAGTGCTACCTGCAGTTGGGTTTTTTTTTACTAAATGCAGGTGATGCATCTTGGCTCAACCATTTGCAAAATAGCCAAAATATCTACCTCATTTGGTTGATGCTTCATAAAATGACATCTAAAGAAACATTGTAATGCCAGAAGGGCCACAGAAAAGGTCCTACGAGAGCATTGGTCCTTTCTCTATCTCAGAGTGTTCATGATCCCCTTTGGCCATTGGTCCCAGTGTGTCCTGTCTGTGAAGATTCCAGTCCCAAGAATCCATCACTTTGGCCATTTCCTAGTCAGTGAGAGCAAAGCATTTAACAACTTCTGAATACCCATCCTTCCCAGCAGATAGATTCCTTTTCTTGGATATATTCTCGCTAATTTTTATTAATTCAGTCTTTTGCTGTGGAGTAGATCCTGAGCTTTGACCCTAAGTAAATTTATTTTGTTTTATTTTAATTTATATCCAAGTTAATGAGCATATAGTGCAGTAATGATTTCAGGAGTAGAATCCAGTGATTCATCCCCTTCATATAACACCCAGTGCTCATCCCAGTAAGTGTTCTCCTTAATGCCCCTCGCCCATTTAGCCCATCCCCCCACCCACAACCCCTCCAGGAGCCCTCAGTCTGTTCTCTATATTTGAGTCTCTTACCCTAAGTAAAATTTTTAACTCTAAGTAAATTTTGAATGTCTCAAGACCTCCCTCCCCTCCACCCCGCATTGCCTTTTAATTTTGACATCTTTTCAATGTAACATTGTTTCTATTTTCATACACTTGGCATGGCACAGAGAATCGGAATAACTCAATTCTTCAATTCCTTCTCTTCCCTCTTTTTCTCCCTCCCTCCCTCCTTCATCTCTTGTCTTGTAGTGTTCTGACCAGCTCTCTCTGCTGATCCATTCACTGGACATCTTCCAAGGCAATCCCTGAGAATGTGATGGTGGTAACCTCCATAGACTCTTCCTTGGAACAAGCCCCCCTCGAACAGGTCGCCTCCCCACTTGGGAGTGTGGTTACAGACTTTGGCAGGGGTGTCAGGCTAAAATGGATTCATTCATAAGTGTGGCCATAGCGCACAGAGGAAAGCTGTCTCCCTGCCCTGGACCCCCGACCCCAGCCAAACAGCTTCAGCTTATCTCAAAGAAGATTAGAGGGCCTCTGGCTCATCGTGGGCTTTCTTTCGATGCCAAAAGGCCTGGCCGATCAAAGTTGACATGACTTCACATAGCTAGCGGCTTATCTCCTGTCTGTCCTGAGACTGCTGACCTCTCAATTAAGGTTTTAACAGTTTCTCTTTGGGGAGGAAATGCTGGTGGCATGGAGGACAGTTTACACTACTGGACTGCCGGTCCTGACCCCATGGGCTGCGTGGTTTGTCGTGACTGCTCACCATGCAATTAGGCGATGTTTCTCAGTTTCCTTATAAAGAGAAAAAATGTTATTTTTACTGAAAATATCTCCAAGTGTCTTAAAGCATTCTATTTTTCATATCTAATGAGGTGACAGTGGAATTTGTTAGATGAATAGGACTTTATCAAGCTTTAATGCTAACAGGCCTTTCAAATCTAGAGCCTCATGGCGCGTCGAAGGAGACATTGGTTATCCAAAGCGTTGTATGACTGATGCATTTTGGTGCATTCCTCTGCTTTCTCATGGACACCAGCCCCTCACCCCCTGTAGTTTCAGCCTCATTGGAGTTTTGTTGGAAGTACGGCCTGCTAGTTTGAAAGGCTTAAGTTGATTCAATTGACATTGAAAGCCGGGGAAAAGTATTTTGTACCTTGGTACTGAAAATTTTCCTGAAAGATGTAAGCTTGTCAGGTGAATGTTGTAAACTGGTGAAATGTGGGGAAAATAGAGATACAGATTTCTTTTTTTACTAGCAGATAAATACCTTTTATTCGATGTTTGTGCCAATTACCCTGGAAGATACCGTAGACTTCCATAACGTGTCTCTCTGCTTGAGAAGCTTACACTATAGTTAGGAAGCTCGACTGTTGCAAGAGACCAGAGCTCAGGCTCCAGGACAGACAGACCTGGGTGTGAATCTCAGCTTTGCTCTTTATGATTTCCACCCCCACCCCAACCTCTCAGAAAGATGACTTACTTCCCGAGTCTCTGTTTCTTTGTCTATAAAATTGGAAGAAACATCCTCAGTGCTTCTCAGGTTATTACCGGGATAAAATGCTGCCCAGTGCGTGGCATATGGTAAGTATTGTATGAATAGCTAGTTGTTTCATTATGATTTTGTAATCTTGGAAAACGTTTGTTTAAGATTGGGGGTAGAGTGTACTGAAGGGCTGGGAAGCAGGAAGCCCTACTTGGAGCAGAAGCAGACAGGAACGCAAGCTAAGCATTGAGGGGACGGACAGCTGGTAAACCCTCAGGAACAGTTGCTGGCCAGCTGATTTTATGCCTGCCTTCCCAGTCTCTCATATACCTTGTCTGCCTACCCGGCTTGCTGTGAACTCCTGAGAAAGCCACAAAGTTAGTTTTCTGTATCTGTTACAGATGAAGGTCAGTTGTCATTTCCATCATAAAATCCATGCTTCATGGATCTAAAGCTTGGAATTTAAAATGACATGGGGCTTAAACTCTGCTTAACACTTTTGATTTAAAACCTCAGAGAACAAGAGTTCTTAGTCCACATGGCCGATAATACCAATGCAGGCCCTTTGAAAGTGAATTCTGTATCTGGCTTTGCACAGCCTTTTCAGCAACAAATTCTTTAAACAAAAAGTCATAAAAAACCAACTCTTTTAAGAGGCACATAATTGGCCACATTTGTGTTCTCAGTGGAAGAATGACTGGTCACTTGAGAGATTTCATTTTCATGCATTTTAATGATGACTTTCCAAAATGACTACCTTAGAAAAGGAAGGTTTAAGCGGGGGAAGGAGAGACATTTTAGAGGCTACTTTCTTAGCCTCTAGAGATATGTATTTAGTTCGTCTATATTTTTATATGGAATTTTATTTTAAAGATAAAAATGTTGTATATACAATATCAGTAAATATTTTGTCTTTTGGCTTATGCATCAAAGACATCCTACAGCTAACTATACATCTGTTAGCCGATGGATCCAGAAGCATTTTATTTAAAGTGTTTTGAGATAACAAGATCAATATCCCATGGGAACCATCCAAGGGCCAGGATCAGCAAAGAATTTTAATTTTTTGTTGAAAAATAAACGGTTGCTCTGATTTCAACTTTGGAGAGAAATGGAAGCATAAACATGCTCAGAGAGGTTTCCAAGAGAAGGTTGAGAGTTTAAAACACCTGCAGGAAATGCTCATGACCTAGTTGAAGATTGAAAGCTTTCCCAGTGTTGAGCATCACACACAAACGCTTCTGCGTGGTGTCCAGGTGAAGGTGATGAGGATGGGGGAAGGTGATGGGGCTACGTCTTCATTTACCTGCAATTTCGATCATGAGCAGGACAAGTCAGGGAAGGACTGGCCTGGGAAAGACTTCTTTTCCCCTTCTGGACAGACATGGCTATCACCCACAGCCATTTACTTTTAATTTTCCAGGGTCAAATGCATATATATTCTGACCTCGGACTACCTTCATGACTGGACTCAGAGTCTACAAAAAGCCAACAAAAGACATTTAGACAGGAAGTTGAGTTTCATGACTGGTGAATTGGGTTCCATGGGCTCATGCTTGTATCAAGGGGCCTAACCTGCTCACAGACCCTCGTGGGTTTCCGTCTACTAGTAGAGATGAGAAAGCTAAGGTAGCCTGGCCGTGTCTGGGACAGGTTGGAAAATAACAATGATGAAATTGAGAAGCTCCCTCCAGAGACTCCAGAGGCAGAGTCTATGTCCCTATGCCTAGAACCTGGCCCAGTCTGTGGCTTGCTTTGACCAATGCAATATGGTAAAAGTTGTGTAAATTCTGGGGTCTAGGCCTCAAGAAGCCTTGCAGCTTCTGCCTTTTCCTTCTTGGAATGTTCCAGTCACTGCATAAGAAAACCCAGACAAGATTACTGAATGTTGAGAGACTGTGTGAAAAGAAAGGCCAAGCTGAAGCTAGCACCAAGGTTCTGGGTATGTGAGTGGGGTCCCCTTAGTCTCTTCAGGCCCAGCTAATCCACTGGATGACTGAAGTTGCCTGAAATGGGATGTGATCCCAGGTTAAGACTTGTAGAACTTCTCAGTCAACCCACAGGGTCATGAGAAACCATAAACCATGATTGTAAGTCAGGGTCTGCAGGCCAAATCTGAGCAGGCCTCTGTTTGTATAAAGTTTTATTGGAACGCCACGACACTCATTTATTACACATTGTCTATGGCTGCTTTTGAGCTCAACAGCAGAGTAGAGTGGTTGTGACAGAGACCATATGATCCACAAAGCCCAAGCTATGTACTATCTTGCTCTTTGCAAAGGTTTGCGTACCCATGTTTTAAGCCCCTAAGTTCTGGGGGTGTTCTGAAATGCAACAATATATAACATATAGATTTGGTGTATTAGTCATTTTCTCTAGAGAAAAAGAACCAATACGGGTTGGCTTACATGATTACAGAGGCTGAGAAGTCCTAAAATCTACAGTCAGTGAGCTGGAGACCCGGGATTGCTGATGATGTAGTTCCAATCTGAGTCTGGCAGCTTGAGGACCAGCAGATCCAACAGTGTAATTTCTGCTCCCAAAGTCAGCAGTCTCAAAACCCAAGATGTTTCAGTTCAAGTCTAAAGGCTGGAAAAGACTCGTGTCCCAGCTCACAGTCAGGCAGGAAGAATCCCCCTACTCTTGGGAGGGCCAGACCTATTTGAGGTCTACTCAAGTAAAGAGGGCAATCTTTTTCTTTCAGTCTATCAACCCAAATGTTAATCTCACCTAAAACACCCTTGCAGACACACCCAGAATATGTTTGGCCAAATATCTGGGTACCCCATGGCTCAGTCACATTTACCCATAAAGTTAACCATCACATTTGGTACCTAAAAGTGAGGTGTTTCAGCAACAAACACCTAAATTAATGGCATTGGCTGTGGACAAGGAGGTGGGCAGAAGATGGGAAGGATGCCATCAGTGGGGTCTGGAAAGAAGGGGAGGAAACTGCTGTTGGCAGTTGGAGAAAAGAGAAGCCTAGCCTATACAGTGGGGGAACATAGTCCCAAATAGTCCAGACCATCACCCAAGGCAGCTTGGAAGATAGAAAATTACCTGTTGAATTCATAGATCTGGCCAAGGAAGCCTCTAGACAGAACATTGGGAGTGCCAACTGGCTTCTCTGAGCTGGGTATGATAGTGTACATGAGAGAGATGAGCTGAAGAGCCACTAAGTTTACAAGCAGAATGTAGAGGAAATGTACATGGCTCAGGACGTGCTTGATTAGAAAACATGACTGTCTCTCATTTCCAGCATACACTCCCCACCCCAGCCAATAAAACATCCCCCAAGTGAAACAAGGCATGGAGCCCAAATCTATCAAGGGTGTGGCTGTGAGATCCCTTATTAGGACCTTGAAACGCTTTAAGCTTATGCCTAAAGGAAACTCTTGGCTAGACAAAGGGTTTCTAAGATTTTTTTTATGAGAGAGAGAGTGTGTACGTGCACGCACACGCACAAACACACACACACACACACACACACACACACACACGTGAGTGGGGAGAGGCAGAGGGCAAGGGTGGGAGAGAGAGGATCTTAAGCAGACTCCACACCCAGCTCAGGCTGATGCAGGGCTCCATCTCACAAACTGTGAGATCATGACCTGAACTGAAATCAAGAGTCGGACACTTAATCGACTGAGCCACACAGGCGCCCCAGGCTTCTAAGATTTTTAAGGGAGTATCCTACAGCAGGTCCACAGCCCAAAGGAGAGAGATATGTGTCTCAAAAAAGAATAACAGATGTGATTGTGTGGCCATAGATTCAACCCCAATCAGACTTAAGAGAAATTTACTAAGTTTAAAGACATTGTGTTGGTGAAAACACTCCCAACTTGGATGTAAATGGGAGGACACAGTTGAAAATGAAAACAGCCTCTAGGTCCCCAACTTTCTAGGGGAAGGAAGCAAGCAGAGGAAAAATCTATTCAAATGCAAGCATGTGCCATTTCCTATGGAGAAGGAAGGACTACTCAGAGGGAAGAGCCAAGACCCAGGGAGTGAAGCAAAGAGCCAAAGAGAAGAATAGGTTATGGAGCTGTCTGCTATGGACTGGATGTTTGTGTCCCTCCAAAATTCCTACCTGGAAGCTCTAATCCGCAGTGGGACGGTGTTTGAAGGTGGGGCTTTGGGAGGTAATTGGGTTTGTGTGAGGTCATGGTGATGGAGCCCCCATGATGAGATTGGAACCCTCATAAGGGGATGAGAAGACTAGAGCTCGCTCTCCTTCTCTGTCATGTGAGGATATGAGAAGACAGCCATCTGCAATCATGAGATGGTTCTCACCAGACACAGAATCTGCCAGTGCCTTGATCTTGGATTTCCAGCCTCCAGAACTGTGAGGCTGTGAACAAATATTTGCTGTTTAGGCTCCCCCTAGTCTATGGCATTCTGTTACAGCAGCCCTAACTGACTGAGACACAGTCCAAGAGAGAAGTGGGCCCTAATGGGATAGTGCTTGATTGGAGATTAGAAATTTGTGCCTGGAGAGATTTCAGAATGCTATGGATCAACAATCCCCACGTGCCTTCCATTCTTCCATATTTCAGAATGGAAACATCTACCGTGGCAACATGCTTTACCGTGTTGCCCACGTGGGACAGATAGGACGTCTGCTTAGTTTACAATTTTCTGATTCCAGAGGAGCTGCATCTGAAGAATTACACCTGAGGAACTGCTTCCTGGCATCTCAGCATTTAGATGGTCAAGTCCCTGGACTTTGAGCCCGAAACTGACACTACCCTAAGATAAGACCACTAGGCAGGGGGTGAATGCATTTTTTGTGTGGGATCAATGAAAATAATTTTTCAGTCCCTCCTATTAGAAGATGGACTCTATCCCATCACACCTTATACTTAGACTGGACTTGTGACTGTCTCTGGCCAATAGGGTATGCCAGAAGTGACACGTAGGAGTTCCAGAGACCTGGCAGCATCCACCACTGCTCTCTTGGCACACTACCACTCCATGATAGAAAGCCCACACTAGATACCGAATGATGAGTGATCTCATGAAGAGAGAGACATAGCCAACAATCAGCACCAAGGCCCCAGACATAGAGGAGTTAGGCCATCGTAGTCAACTGGTTGACTAGGTAGTCAATCTACAGAGCCACAAGAAGCAATCAATTGTGGTTTTAAGCAACTATATTTTGGGGTAGCTTGTTACATGGCAAGGAATACCTGATACACTCTCCAACTAATTATTTTTACATTCAAACTCAACTGAATGAAATTCAGGAAGAACGGCATGTTTAAACTTGCCCTTTATGGAACAGTCATAATTACATACCAATTCCAATATAACCTCTTTCTTTCTGTTAAAGTCTATCAGAGCCACAGGCACTGTACCAATGAAATATAAATCTAAGATTGTGAAAACATATTTGGATACAATAGCAAAACGGAACAGTTTTAAACTCTCAAACCAAATCATTTTATTTGTATTAATAAATATATACTTATATATTTATGATTTAAAAAATGACTCCAGGGACGTTTCTTCTAAATTGGGAGTGAGAGTTTCCATCCCAGAACCTACCTGGGACAACCTAGAGAGACATATTTAGCTTAGAAAATACTGGTTAAGCCACACAAAGTGAGAAAGCATACTAGTCAGCTGTAACAATATTGTCACCTCAACGGAGGCATTTGGGGGTCATTGTTTTAAGCGTGGCTGACTGCAGTACTTGCTACTAAAGAATTGAAATAGAGCTGGACGATTGAACAAAAGTCTCCGTGAGTGAATAGAGCTTTCTCCTTCTCATTGAAAAACAAAATGTATAAGCAGTGATGAATTTCCTTGTCACTACATTTTAACAGAATGAGGGCACATCGAAACAATAGGAATGTTCAGCCAGCCGCCGGGGGGTTTCATGTGTTTACTGGCATCCTGCCCACCTCTGGAACTTATGTGAGTCATATTGGTTTGTGTCTCTGGTTCTGTTTGTAAGAAGGAAACTTCTTTCCCCACCCAGGGCTTGGCCCATTTCAACCCGAGGCTGTTCTTAGCACGCAGGCGCTGATAACTTGAGGATTAAATGCTGTTTCAAGGATTCTCCTGCTGTTACTCGTTCTTCCTTACTGGGGTTCAAAGGAAAGATCTGCTACTTACTGTGGGACCTTGAGCAAGTTATAAAACCTCTCTGAGCCTCAGCATCTCGTCTATGGAGAAAATCTCTTCCCCTTATAGGACAGGTGTGAATATTAGAAACAGTATGGATACACCAGCTCAGGTGGTACAGGGCAGGTGATGGTACTTCTCTTATAGGTCTTTTATGGGAACCTGATAAGTTAAGACTTGTAAGACTCTCAAAACATTGGCTTGCACGTGGTCAGAGTTTGTTAAATAAAAGAAAAATCTTCTAGCTGTTGTTGTAATCAGTAGATGCTGGACCTCCAGGAGTTTGCCTTCAGTCACATACATGATGCACAGAGTCAAAACCCTGATTATTTACAGCCAAGACCAGTGGTCAAAATGCAGCTGTTCCCTGATTTCCATGCTTTCCCCATGCAGTGGATGCCTGCTGTATGCACCATGCCAAGCATCTTGGAGAACACAAGGGAGGACGTAAGCATCAGAGGAGAGCTTAGCAAACTGTTACCTGGGTGTTCAAGGACAATCTAGGCCACTCAGTAGTAGTTTTGTTTGGTCTGCCATAACAAAATAGCATAGACTGGGTGGTTTAGAAACAACAAGCATTTATTTCACACAGTTCTGGAGACTGGAAAGTCCCAGATCAAAGTGCTGGCAGATTCAGTGTCTAGTAAGAACCAGGTTTCTAGGTCATAGACGGTCATTCTCTTGCTGTGTCCTCACTTGGTGGAAGGGACAAAGGTGTTCTCTAGGGTCTCTTTAAAGTTTAATTATTTTGAGAGAGAGGGAAAGAGAGAATCCCAAGAAGATTCTGCACTGTCAGCGAAGAGCCTGATGTGGGGCTCGATCTCACCAACCATGAGATCCATAACCTGAGCCGAGATCAAGAGTCAGACACTTAACCGACTGAGCCACGCAGGCACCCCTTTCTGGGGTCTCTAATTTCATTCATGAGTACTCCACCCTCATGATCTAATTATCTCCCAAAGGGTCACCTCCAAAAGCCATCACATTGAGGGTTAGAATTTCAACAATGAGTTTCGGTGGGACACACATAGTCCATAACAGCATCCATCCCCCTTTCTTCTACTTACTTTGGGGGCTACCTGTCCAAAGGGATATAGTGTTGGTGGGCTTGCCCATCAACATGTCTTCCCTTTTCTGACCAAGAGGTGGCCTCAGACCCATCTAGACCAATCAGAAGCTCTCTTTCCCTGGGATCAGAGTCTTCTTCCCAGTGATAGTGAGACCCCACCCCACACTCTGATGCTGACCACTCTCTGAAAGTGAATCAAAACTCTAGTGATGGGGCCTGGAGAGACATACATTTATCATTTATCACAGGCCCTGATAACTCTTAAGCTATGCATTGGAAGACTGGGGACCACTGATAACAGTCCATGGCCAGACCGAAAGAATCACATGACAATCATACCCTACACCAGTGTTTTTCAAACTGGCAGCTGGTTAATGAAATAGATTACTGGGTGGTAACCAGTACTTTTAAAGATGAAATAGAGTACAAGAGAGCGCAATGGCGTGGAGTGAAATGGAAAGGAAAATAGCGTAGGGCAGATAAAATAAGTGTAGCGTTTTATGAAAATTTCAGTCATGTATATGACTGTGTGCTGATTTGCAATGTAAAGTGTATTGATTAATGTATTTCTACCATGGGTCTTGGCAAAATAAAAAAAAACAAAACAACAATAACAACAAAAACAAAAGGCAAACCCATGCCCTGAAATGTATTTCTCAAAGCTCTGGTACCCCTGGTGATACTTACCATCACCAAGTGTGGCAGTGGAGGAGGGGCCACTGCACTACATGCACGTAGCTCTGCGTCTGACAGATAAGAAGCTGGCACAGAAGGCTAAACGCTCAGTAAAATCAGCCGCCGGAGTGGGAAGGCTGCACAGTCTTGACACAGTGAAAACCAAACGGCAGAGGAGTGAGATGCGGTGAGCTTATGAACCAGGACGATCACCTGACAGTTGCATGTTTCTGCTCCTTCTGAAGACCAAGCGCTCATTCCCTCTTTCAACTCCCATCTCCGGAGACAACGAAAGGGTCTGTGACAGACTGCTTTCTTTCCTGCAAGCTCTGTAAGCCCAGACACACAAGTCGACCCTCTGACGTCACAGTGAAGGTGGCAGAGGTGGACCTCGAACCCCATCTGTCTGACCCTACACTTGGCCCTGTGGTTCTCCCTGTCCCCTGGGATGATGCTTCTTTCCAAGAGACTTCCGCTGCCCTGTCTGTGTGCTCAGGGGTCTGGCTGTATCTTTTGACGTCTTCTGGACCCTCTCATTCTCTATGGTGACAGAAGATAGCAGGAAAGGTTTGAAGTCATCCCTGGTGTCTGTTACTGGGAGGAGATTAGCCTTGGCCTGGTGTGCAAAGCTGCTGGAGAGATCGATTCTTCGTCTTGTCCACACTCCCCAATCCCATGGTGGCGCTTATCAGAAAGGAGACACCATGCCTCCCCTTTGGGACATGGCTGTTCCTCAACATGAAACAAAATGAAACCCTGACTTGGCGCAGCCCAGAAATTTCTCCCTGATATTTCTCTCCTGCTCAACATCCCCATTGACTGAGGCTTGAGTGGAGAGCAGGTAGACCTGGCCCCAGCTCTGCACCCTGTCCAGAGAATCCAGCTGCCCTTTTGTCAGGGAGTATTAGGAGGAGAGGGAGGATTGGGGGAGACCCCAGGGACCACCATGTGTCCCAGATCAGGGTTTGTCCCCTCCAACCTGCCAGAAAGGTGTTTGTTTCACTGTGGAAAGAGTCACTGACCAGAGCCGTCAGCAAGATGCCCTTTGGGCCAGGCAGGGAAGGTTCAAGGCTGAGCTCAGCCTCTGTAGAAAATGACCCTTGTTCCCTCTTTCCATCTCTCTGTCCATTTGAAGCCTTTACGTGGGAATTTCTATGTCTTAGCTGAGTAGAAAAATGAAGCGTATGTTTATACAAATGTTAAATTAATGTTTAAAAATTTAATTTAACATTTAAAAAATGTTAGACCACTAATATGCACTGAGTGTGTGTGTGTGTGTGTGTGACTGAGAGAGAGAGACAGAAAGGGAGAGACAGAGAGAGATTGTTCTAGAAAAGTGGTAGATTGTTTCTACCTCTAGAAAAGAAGAGGTAGAAAGAGCTGTGATCTGAGATTCATGAGATACAGGCATGAGTCTGGCTGTATCACTTGGATCTACCTCTGAACTCTCTCTCTGCACCTCAGTTTTATTCTTCTGTGAAATGGAGGGAATGATAAAATCCATCTTGGATTCAGGAATGCTTGAGCAAACTCCTACCTCGTGCCAGACAACCCACAGGGACTTTTCACACGCATGAATCAAGGCGCGCCATGCGGTCCTGTTGGGTGGAGATGATACCCGTTAGGCAGGTGCAGGTATGAAAGGTGAGTTTCAAGGACTTTCATCGGCTGGCAGCCTGGGTCTCCTGGATGCACATCTCTGCTGCACCACGGTGGCCCCGGGCTTATATTAACTGTGAAGACAAGGCTGTGCACCATTCATTCATTCATTCATTCAGTAAATATTTGTTGAGTGCCTACAATACGCCGGCCACTACTGTTCCAAGGTGGGGATACGTTGGTGAAGAAAACAAATAAGGTCCCTGCTCTTGTCAAACTCCTCTTTCTTCTGGAGAAAAGGGACTATAAACAGACAATAAGGTATAAGGTAAGAATAAATGCTGTGAATAATATAGAACAGAGAATATGATGAAGTTCAAGGGCCATTACTTAGAAGGGACATGACCCCCATCAGAACGATAATATAAACACAGGCTGGATCCTACTGAATTCAAGGAACAAATACGCTCTTCCAAGTGCCCCAAGGCCTTGGATGCCAAGGGTCCCGTGACTTTGGAAGCTTATCTCTGTAACCACCCCGAGCTGTTTGCTGCTAATCCTGGGTAGTTTTGTTCACTGCGATAGATGTGAGTCCTAATCTTCAAAAGAACATCAGATAATGAGAATAAGAGAGGCCAACAGAAAGAGCCACGTACATGGTTTTATGCCAATTTGAATTCAGTTTAGAAAGAAACAAAGTATCATCGAAATAAACCATGATTTTTAAAAAATGAACAGTGTGTGCGCGCGCATGAGTGCGTGCAGATGTGTAACGTTTCTTCCCATTAACAAACATTGCTCCGTGGCCAGAACTCATCCATGAGATCACATCTCTGTCACATCATACCTATTGTCCCTGGGACTTTGAATCACTCAGGGGCTGAGGACCGAGGACATCAGGGTCTGAGTGTAAGGGACACTCAACTGGACTCTGGCTCCCAGCTGCAGAGCCAGATTCGCCCCCTTGCCAGCCCCACACCCAGGCCATCAGGCCCTGTCTCTGCCATGGCACAGCAGCAGAAGAGAACTCGGGGCTACCTGCCCAATCCGGGTCCCGTCCTGCATTGTCTTTAGTCTTATCGCTCCCCTGGTATCTCAGTGTCCCTGGAAAGCACCCCACACGTGTGCGGGCAGCGCCGTCCTCATTGTCACTCAGCAGTTCCCATTGTCTGTGTCTCTGCTGATGGCTCTGAGACTGTTTCCATGCTACACGGGGCCTGAGAAATTATGTTGCTCAGCAGTTTGATTTAATAGATTTATGCGTTTAACTATTTAATTACTTAATGGGTTTTTGCCCACCAAATCCTTTGTTGAAACAAAATTTCACTTCAAAAATGTGAAACAGGTACACGTGGGTCAGGGTACCAGAATCCTCCCCTGGCCCCCCTCAAGGGAGGCCCTCAAAATGCCCAGAGCTCTTCCCAGAAGTCCCAGTTTGGAAAACACCCATCTCGTCCAAACCGCTTCCTGTTCTAGAAGGGCCAGGGAGAGCAAAGGCGGCTGTTTGCTTGGGGAATTGGTAGAAAATAGGTGAAGGAGTCCGTGCAAAACACCAGAAAGCAGCCAGCGGTGGCATGAGCTGGGCTGCTCTGGGGGGTCATGGCCGGTGCCAGGGATTGGCCTGGGGAGTGGGGTCCCCACTGCCGGCACTCCCCACAGGCAGTCCAGGAGCACCAGGACTCACGAGCCATGGTGGCAGCTGTGTGACACATTTCTCCCCAGGTCCTCTTATGCATGCTATGAGTTTTGATATTTTTCTTTACCTGGAAGTGGTTCGCCTGACATTTGTGAGGCAAGGAAGATGGGTCTCCTTCCCACCAATAATGCTTCTGGACTAAACGTTGGGTAGGGCATCAGCACCACGCTCAGGCTCATTCTGAGATACTTTGGGCTTCATCCTACCTTAGCAGCCACTTGGGAAGGGTTTGGTCCCAAGTACCAATCACTGCAAGTGAGGCAGACTGGGGGAAAGGACCCTGGGAGGCTGTGTGGCCCCGGGTAAGTTTCCCAACCTCTCTGGGCCTTAATTTTCCATTTGTGAAACGAGGTGGGCAATCATAGGGTCTACCTCACAGGGTCAGTGTGGCAAATACATGAGGCAAACCCTATGAAGTGCTTAGAATAGTGGCCAGTATACGCTCAGCGAGTCCCCAGTAAACTCTGGCTCTTGTCACTACCGCTGCCTCAGACCTGGTAAGGATGCCTCTCCCACTTCTCACTGCAGGAGGCCACGCTGTGTTTGCCCATAATGACCTGGAGGGCGGTCTTCTGAAGACCCTTAGGAAGAATTTCTAGGAGAAACGTCTACTGCTTGTTAACAAGCACGTGCCAGGTGTGCTCTGCTGGGCACTTTAGCTGCATTTTTGTCATTTATTTTATTTTTAAGTTTATTTATTTATCTCGAGAGAGCATGCAAGCAGGGGAGGGGCGGAGAGAGAGGGATAGAGAGAGAATCCCAAGAAGGCTCCCCGCTATCAGTGCGGAGACCAATGTGGGGCTCGGACTCACGAACTGTGAAATCATGACCCCATCCAAAGTCAGACGCTTAACCGACTGAGCCACCCAGGCGCCCCTGCATTTTTGTCATTTGAATCTCACACCGAGCCAGTGAGATGGGACTGTTTAAGCTCTGTTTGGAAGCTTAAATTCTGTTTGGGGAATTCTAGGAACTGACCCAAAGCCACAGGGAGCCAGGACTAAAGCCTCGGGATGTAATTCCTCTCTGGTTTTGTTGGCTGGTGGGTTTCGTGGGTCTTGTTTTGATTTTGCAGATTCAGGAGACGCGGGCACTGGAGAGAGAACATGGATGGTGCTCAAGGAGGGGATGGCGAAACTCAGGGCGGGGGTGGGGGTGGGGGCGGGGGCAACATGGCCCTACAGACAGGTGTGCAGCTCGGGTGAGCAGAGAAGCCTCACTACCCCTACGGGGAGTCCTCAGCCCGGGGCGGGGAGACACTGTGACAGTGAGCAGAACTGGGCCACTTCTCTCTTCAGGTCATTTCAGCAAATTCCTGCCTCCCACATGTTCTGCGATAGAGACTCCGCTCCATTGTGAGCCAGCCATCTGACCTCCAGCAGAGCTCTTAACCGCTCTGCCATCTCGTTTCCTCCTTCACGAAATGGGGACATAACTGCTGGCATGGGGTATGATGCCATGCACTTTTATTTAATGAAATCCTGTAGGCACGCCCTATGGTTTTGTAACGGACATGGATTATGCATCACGGATGCCATGCAGCATTATGAGAACTGCACGTTCAGAGACTAGGAAAATGCCAGATAAATGCACCGTTCACACCAGAGGAATTCTTGCCGTTTGGGCTGGACAGCCTTTACAGTGTCACCATAGAAACTCTTGAGACGTAAAACTGTCATTTCTTGAGGGGCAATACCATGATCGTGCTGAAGGCTCATCCGCGACCACACTTTGGACAGAAGAGAAAGGAAGCTTGCTGTTGTTTGTAAAGGGGCAGCGTGCAGATCTGAACCTGGGTCTGTCTGAGGAGCCCCGATATTTCTACTATACCACATGACCCCCTTGGGGTGCGGGACACGGGCAAAAAGAAATAGCGAAGGGGATGTGATGGCTTGGTGCTTATCCATCTTTCTCCGCCTTGTATCCTGCCTTCGCGCTGGGATTGGCGTATGTAGCCTCTCAGGATCTTTGCTGAGTTGTGGTGTAGAAAGACATGGCCAACACTGTTCCTGCCTTCTCCGGCCTGTGCCCTGCGAGTAATCCCTGGTCTCCCCGAGGGGGCCGTTGCCAGGTTCTTTCTGCCTACCTGAACTACACACTCATCTGTCGCTGCCAAGATGACAGTCCCCGGGAATCCTAACGCTTACAGCAGCCCAATCTTTGTAAAGGAGGGAAAAGCATCTCTCCCAGCTCAGCCCATGCAGATGGGCTCATTTTTCAGTGCTCTCTGCCAACAGGCCGACTCTATGGTTGATTAGGGTAATGAGGCTTATGCAGGCTTCCTCTGTCCCTCCCCATCTCCTTGGCTCAGAAAGTTAGCCCACTGTCTATCAATACTGTCTGGCACCGGAAGAAAGCCCCTCTCCCTTCCTGCACCCAGCATCTGGTTGCCTGGAAACCAGGACAGAAGCCTAGAGCATCTTGGATTTCTTTTTAATTTTCCTGCCAGGTCCCGAAAGCAAGCAGTGTTTGTTTTAAACAGAACCTTTGCACTGTGGAGACTTGCCTTAACCTTGCCCAGAATGATTTCATCAACCCGCATACATGCCATGCGGAGAGAAAGGGATGGCCACTCCGGGCTGTGTCATTCGGTTATTGATGCACAGAGTCATAATTAACAGTGAGGGCTGAAGATGAATTGTTTCAGAGGCAGCCAGGACTAGGATCCCCTTGTGTGTGTGTCTGTGTGTGTGTGTGTGTGTGTGTGTGTGGTGTGCATGCGTGTGCCCGTGCACATGTGTTGAAATTGGCAGCTTGGTAACTTGCAGCTTGCTGTAGCCGCGTGCAAAAGGGAAGAGAGATTTTTCTTTTCTCAAAGAACAAAAGCCCATCTTGGAAATGAATGTCCTTCAAAAGCCACACAGTTCGGGACGAAGCGTCCAAGACTTTGCTAGGCTCACCCCCCCCCACCCCGCCCCCGCTCTACCTCAACAGGAATGTGAATCATCTTCAGATAGAGCCATAGGAGAGGCAAGGATTTAGAAAGTCATAAATGGGAAGAGAATCTCCCCGCCCCCAATCCCTTGGCGGAACACCGAGAGGGCCTGCCAGGGTTTCAGACTAAAGCTGGCTCCCGTCCCCTCGAGTGCATTCTGGCTCATGCCACCTGGATGCTGTGTGTTCCCAGGCCTGAGAGGCATTTCATTTGCAGTGGGCAGGACTGGCTTTCCTATCTTGTCCAGGTTGTCCTACATTCCCCAAATATGAAGTCTTTTCAGGAACCAGCAACCCAGGTCCCAGTGAGGAGGCCACTCCCTAGGGATTATGAGCCAAACACCTTGACCTTCACCGAATCTTGCCACCTTAAGCATTCTCCCATTTTACAGATAAGAAGGAAGAAGCCCAGAGTGGCTGGGGCTTGCCTGAGGCTACATAGCTAGTGGGCAGTGGAGTCAGAACTTGAACTACACAGCTTACCCAGAAATCATGATAAAGAATACTTTATCTGACTTCCTCAATCTAAATAAAGATCTTTTAAAAAAAATTATCTTTCAAGGAGATACTGGTCTTCGAACACAATAGTCTTTTGGAAAAGTCTTATCACTCGGTGAGTAAATTGAAATAGAGCTAATAAAAGACAGATATATAATGTGTCTAAAAAGGTCGATTTGCTATGGCTTCTTGCTAGAGTTCTTAAAGTGCTTTGATGTACTTTTTATGGAGAGGTGGAAATATAGACTATTTTTACTGTAGAATTAAATCCACGTTTTCTCATTCCATGACGTTCTTACAATTCCTTTGTCTGTGTTTTGGCGGGGGGTCCTGTGTGTTTAGTGGCATTTTCTCAGTAGAGGTCTTTCTCTTTGCTTGAAGAGTATTTTAGAGACAAAGCAATGTGAAGACAGGGTCTCATATGTTTTCCCCTCATCAGTGGGCGACCTGGTTTGGCAGCAAGTCGCCAGGATGCACTGGGTTCATAGCCTGACTCTGCCCGTTTCTCACCCCATACAACACGGAGAACAGTGATCACCCATCCAAGCCTCAGTTTGAAATCTGTGAAATGGGGACGATGATGGTTCTGGGTTAGTGTAAAGTGTAGGAGAATTAACATGTAAAGTGAGGACAACGTGCCTGACAGACAAGAACTCGAGAAGGGGTAGCCACTATTAGTTCATTACCAAAATAAGAGATTGGAGACCACAGGGCAGACTAAGTCTGTGGTACAACTCGGGACTAGAAAGCAGAATTTTTTTAAACTTTTTTTTAACTTTTTATTTTTGAGAGACAGAAAGAGACAGAGCATGAGTGGGGGAGGGGCAGAGAGAGAGGGAGACATAGAATCTGATACAGGCTCCAGGCTCTGAGATGGCAGCACAGAGCCCGACACGGGGCTCGAACCCACAAACTGTGAGATCATGACCTGAGCCGAAGTTGGACCCTTCACCGACTGAGCCACCCAGGTGCCGCTAGAAAGCAGACATTCTTAGAGAGTTGCTCAGAAGAGACTTTTCCTGATACAAAGAGGATTTGATCATGGACCCCTGTTTCATGACTCGAATATTTAAAAAATTTTTCAGATCTTTAAAATAAGATTGGCGTATAGGCGAAAGTCTCCATACTGTACACGGAAGAGAATTTCTGCTTGAAAGTGCAACACTCTAAATTTCAGTGAAAGAATTTGAATTTATGACCTTAAAGAAAAAAAAAAATTCAACCCCGGGCCCCTTGCAAAGAAAGATTCCTTCTGCTATGTCCTGCCCATGCAAAGACAGTAAGAGTGATTTTGTTGGGGGCGGGGGTCCTGTAAATGCCAAGAAATGAATTCTTGTCATTTTCATGCCCAAAACCCACCGTTTTCGTCTTTGCTGTTCCCTATGCAACAGCTTTGCCATTCCCTATGCAAACGTCCCCTGGACCCCAGCGCGTCCACGGCAGGGCGTTGAGTGTTAAGGGACACAATGCACGTAAGAAACAGACCTTCCTGTCCGAGGGTTAGTTTCCGGGCCCACCTGTCTTCCCGTACAGCCTCCAGGACTCCGCTTTTTGTTACGCAGCCCGGGGCCTCTTCAGTCCCTCAGCCTCACGCAGTGGGGACAGGAGTGGAATTTACACCTCTGTGCTTTCAGCCGGGAGAGGATTCTAGGGCTGTGAAAAGCGCCTGGGTTCCTGCTCCCCGTGGACCCCGGTCACCCTCGGAGTCCCCACTCCCCCTATTACACACAGCCCGAGGTGCGCCCCGAGGCTCAGTAGAAAGAGAACTGGCTTTCTATAGAAAGAGGATGCTTCCTGTCTCTGTCCTTTCAAACCCTCCCTTGTCTCCCTCCCCCCAACCTCCCCCCCAAATAAACCCAGCTCAGCAATTTGCTAAAGACGATAACTTAATCTGTTTCCCTTTGAAGGGAACTGATTTGCATTTTAATGCGGATTTCCTGGAGCCTCGAAGACCATTAGAGACACCTAAAGGATTGCATCTAATGGTGTGAACCCTGGGCGCCCAGGCCTAACATCTGGGTTCATAATTTTAAACATATGGTTTATTTCAAACCATGCCACCCGCCAGCCGGCTGCTCCGCTCCTGCCAGTCTCTACCTCCGCCAAACCCTTAGCACCTTTGCCGCATCAAGTTAACCAGCTCTTCAGTCTAAAGGTAGCTGTGTCCTCACTGCTACATGGAGAGGAGCCTCGGGCTGGCCGGGAATAGCTGTGGTTGAGGGCCATGAACTTGCTGCCACCCCCTTGCGTCTGACCTTCAACCACAAGCCTGCGAACGACGGTGTCCCTGCTCCCACTTTTGAGATGAGAACAATGAATGAGAACTCAGAAAGGTTACGTACCTCGTCCGAGGTCACAAAACTAGAAGCCTGAGTTCAGGCTCTGGCTTCTGTGATTTTATCCATCACTTGATAACCCCCCCCCCACTGCCCCCACCCCCCGCCTGGGCAGGAGAGACCCTGAGATCTATTTCCAGCCACCAATAATCATGAGAGCAATGAAAACCAACGTCCCCACCCAGCAGTTACTCTGAACCTGGCAGTGGGCTCTGCGTGCTTCGTCCCAAGAACCTAACGCCGAAGGCACTGACCTCACACTCGCGGTGCGATGAGGAAACTGAGGGCTTTAGTCACTTGCCAAAGCCAAGGGCTGGGGAGACGTGCGGTGTTCTTAGCCACCACCTTTTCTTGCTTTACAGTTGACTCACTCTGTGACTTTTGGCAAGTCCCGTAACCTCTGGAAGGGGAGGGGCCGCTCCTCGACTGACAAATGAAGTCGTTGGCCTGGAAAATGGTTGAGGTGCCCCCCAGGGCCTCCACACGGACTCCCCCGTGATGAGATCAGGAAGCGGAGCCAGCCTGGCCAGCCTCCCATCTGTACTCCCAGGGTTTATTTACGCTCCGTGTCTCTGGCGACAACTGCTAGACCATATGGGCCGCCCTGGCATAGGACGGCCCTGGTGACAGCCCCGGGGGCCGAGGTGCTGGTGCCCCTGAAGGAGGGAATTCGGTCCTCCCGTCGCTGGTGTGTTGGAGGGCTCCTGTCCCTGGTTGCGCCCTGAGCCAGCGCCCGCCGGCAGCTGCTGTCGCGCAGACAGCCCCGCGGGGCAGAGCCCTTGCTGGCTGCCTCTGCTACTTTTATTGCTTCATTATCTCTCAAGTCAGAAAACGCGAGGGCTGCGGCTTTGGCTGCAATCTGTTAACCCGCCAGCTCATGGGAAGCACAGCCCCGACTGAATGAATCCAGCAAATCACACTGCTCCTCGCCTTTCTTAACTACCGTCTTCTTGTGCATACCCAGGGCTCGGGAATCACAGACGCCCTTCTCTGCTGTGTCCCCAGTTCTGCCAACAGAATTGCTCTATTGCGCTGAGATGGACTGTTGGAAAGATGTAAATTCTGAAACACTTTGTGCTCGCATTCATTACCCTGTTCCTCTTTTGTTGTTCATGACGATAGCTTCAGGAGAAAACGCGCCCCCAAACACCCAGAAACCGAAGGCTCACAGCATTAATCTGCGCTCCCCTGTTGCAGTACTTAACAGGTTGTTTGTAGGCCCTGCGTTGGCTCTCCCGGGACCCTAGCTGGGGGTAGAGGCCCTGATCCCACAGTACTGCACAGAGATGGAGCTGGCTTTTGTGCCTGTAACAGGTACTGAGGGCAAGTGTGACATCTGTATGGAATGATAAAGCCTGTTTGCTTTTCTGTACTAGATTAAAGGGCTACTTCTTCTGTTCCAAGTCCTCTGGCAATACCTGGAAAAACTACTGGAAATTTGTTTCAAAGGCTTGGGATTGTACCAATACCTCTGTTTTTAAAAGGCTGAAAACAGCCAGAGACCTGTTTTTCTTTCTCTACGCAGAGGAGGAATTCCTCGTCGGAATAATGGTATTGAAAAGAAAGAAAGGAAGAAAGGGGAAAAGAAAAAAAAATGCTGCCGAGGGCATCAGGTCTGCCCAAACTGGACATTGCATGGGCCCCGCCTCTCTTTTGGTGGCGGGTGTGGGGGCGGGAAGGGGGCTTTAATTCTCTCCCAGAGTTTGTGGCTCACCCCAAGAGGCACTGAGCTGGGTGCCTGGGGCTCCTTCTGGACTGTGTCAAGTCCAAGGGCGCAAAGTGTGTAAACAGCACCTGTAATTGCGACTGCCGTTATGATCCCTAGTGAACTTGATCTTACGGCAGCCTGATCGCTGAGGCGTCGCTCACACAAGCCAGAAACTCAGCCTCCCACCCTCGGAGCTGCCTCCTGTAACAGGCCTAGGTTTGATGACGATGATGGGATTAGCACCGTTTGCTTAGTTTAATTTCGGATTTGTGCTAGCTCACATAAGATCAGCACCGTTGGATGGTTGCAAGGCTTTTTTCCAACCATCGTTCTTGGAAATCGCTTGAAACGCCTGACTCTAAGGTTCCACGTGTGGCTGGGCTCTGGAGGGCAGCGAGGAGGAGGAGAGGGAGGAAGAGAAACGTGGGAGGAGGATCGGGCAGCCTCAGCCCCTCAACAGAGCTGGCGTAGGTGTTAGGGCCACACCTGGACTCAAGTGGGCGAATCAGCTCGCTGCCCCTTCAGGGAGACAGATGGCTCTGGAGCAGGGCCAGCGAGGGATCAAAATAATTGAGAGGCTGAGGTGTGCATGAGGACTAGCAGGCGAGACAGATCGGGTCTTTGAGTCTGGAAGGACGATGACCCAGGGAATGTAGGTATGAGCCCATAAATTCGTGAAGGGAGAAATACGACCATGTTCACAGGCCAGAAATCTCTACCAGGAAGAAGAAACAGTCCCTGAAGCTGGAAAGAGGTCAGCTGTGAGGCTGAATTCACACAGCTGCCTTTGCGCCACGGTGTGTCAGGTTTGGGACCTTCCCAAAAGAAATGATGAGGTCCTCAGCAGTGGGAGGTCCTGGGTCTAGGACGACATGGTGGGTAAGGTCCTACATGAGCGGGGAAGCCCATGAGTGACATTCTTCCTTCCTCCGGCATCATGAAGTGTCCCTCTGTGTCAGGCACTGTGATCAGCACTGGGGGCAGAAGGAGAGACAGAGGCTACACACGGTGCCTACCACCAGGGAGCTAGCGCACAACCCAAATCCATTCCAGTCATTGCTACAGTGGGTTTTTGTGTAGAATCCAGTGGGAGTAGAGGAGAATGAGGGTCTGACCGGAGCCAGGAGGTCAGAGAGAGAGAGAGAGAGAGAGTCACGGGGGAGGTTTGCCGCATGGACAAGTGAGGTGGCCTCATTAAATAATGGTAATAACTACCATTTGTTGTGTATTTATTTAGTGCCAGGCACCGTGCTAGCAATATGATATAATACTGTGGAGTCCAGTAGAGTATGGAGTAGTGTTGTGTAGTGTAGCACACGTAGTGTAGCATATAGTATAGTATGGTCCAGTATTGTGTAGCGTAGTGCAGTATAGAGCAGTGCAGTAGCAGGTAGTGTAGTGTGGTGCTGTGCAGTGTATCACAGTATAGCCTACTATGGTACCGTATACTATAGTGTATAGTGTAGTGCAATACAACATAGTGTAGTATATGGTGCAGTACAGTATACTATAGTACAATAGAGTATAATATAGTACAGTATAGTTTAATGTAGAGTTTAGTACAGTATAATACAGTATACAGTGTGGGACAGTATGGTATGGTATATAGTTTAGTATGTTATAAATAGCACAATACAGTATAATATAGTATAGTGTAGTGTATAGTATAGTATAATGTGGTATAGTACTGTGTATTATGGTGTATAGTACAATGTAGTATAGGACAATACGGTATAGTATAGAATATAATGTAGTATAGTACAATGTGGTATAGTGTAGTGTAGTATTGAATAATGTAGTAGAGTATATATAGTATGCTTTGATGTACAGTCGAGCACAGTGTAGTATAATGAAGTATATATAGTATAGTACAGGATAGTGTAGTATAGTACCGTATATTATGGTGTATAGTGTAGTGTAGTATAGTACAATGTAGTATAGTATAGTACAGTATAGTATACTACAATGTAGTATAGTACAATGTGGTATAGTACAGGTTAGTGTAATATTGCATAACGTAGTAGAGTATGACATAGTATAGTGTATATAGCATAGTAGAGTGTGATGGAGTATAGTGCAGT
>CM053561.1:72187054-72268801 GCA_028646485.1 Cryptoprocta ferox | reverse complement strand
AGTCGTGTATAACGTAGTACAGTACAATGTGGTATCGTAGTACAGTACAATGTGGTATAGTACGGCATAGTGTAGTCATGTATAACGTAGTACAGTACAATGTGGTATAGTACAGCATAGTGTAGTCGTGTATAACGTAGGACAGTACAGTGTGGTATAGTACGGCATAGTGCAGTCGTGTATAACGTAGTACAGTACAATGTGGTATAGTACGGCATGGTGCAGTCGTGTACAATGTAGTATAGGACAACCTACTATAGTGTGTATAGTATAGCACGGTTCAGTATAATATAGTAGAGTGCAGTACCGTATAGTAGGATGTAGTGTAGTACAAGCTGGCATAGTGCGGTCTAGTGTAGTAGCGTATAATTTAGTAGAGGATGACATAGTATAGTATAGACAGTACAGTACAGTATCATATACTCTAGTACAGTACAGTATAGTGCAGTATAGTATAATATCAGGAGGGGCCAAGATAGGACCCAGGACGGATCTGTCCCTCAAGCCGGCCCCTTGACCACAGTACTGGCTGCCTCTCCCGCATGTAGCATTAGGCCCCAGGAAGGCACCAGGAATGGGGCAAGAGACGGGCATTAGCTGTGACTGGGGGCCATCATCTGCACATTCTCCCCAGCCTCTGAGGTCGGCCTCTTAAATAAGTGTGGCCTCCAGCCAAATATCCTGTGTGTCGTGGGCAAGACAACCCCTGTCTGGGTAAGACAACCAAGTACAGTGCTCGGGCATGAGCGAGCCAGGCGGACCTGGCATTGCGAGTGTGAAGACATGGCCCCCCGCGGCCAGGCTTCTGCAGAGCCCTTCCTCATCCACGATCTGCCCTGCTGACAGCAGGCATCTGAGTCTCTGGTGACCTAAACTCCATTCTCCCTGGAGAGAGGGTCAACCTTCTGCATTCTCATCCTTGACCCCAGGTCGTAGGTGGCGAGCCTGGAACATGAAGTGGGGAGGGGTTTGCCACCAGGTCTGTTTTCCCCCAACACTGAAACTTGGACCCTAGAACATCTGGCTACTGGCTTCTCCCGGGATTTAGAAACTGGAGAAAACAGAGCTGCTGGAAAATGAAAAATGATGAGCAGAAGCAATTTTCCTCATGAGCTCTGGCCCCAGAAGGACTGACGGTCCTTGCTTTGGATGCAGGTCCTTGTCTGCTCTGTTCTTAATTTATCCTTGCTGATCTGCCCGAGTGTAGTTAAAGTTAATGGAACGAGGAGAGCGGAGAGGCAGACAGACTGGGAGGCGTTCGGGCTGGGGCCTGAACTGCCTGCACTGGAGGTAATGGTGCTGCACAGAACATTCCACTCTTAGAGACAAGCATGCCTATGCCAAGGGACCCTTCGTAAGGATCCGCTGGGAAAGAGACCTGGCCCCTGGGAGAGTCCTGTCTGTGACCTCCCTCTCGCTGGCTCGACTTTATTCAGGCTGTAGGGGAATTTTGGACACAGTGTCCACAGTAGAAAGGAGATGAGTAGCAAACAGTGATGGTCTATCCAGTTACATCCATATTGGAACCAGTTTGGGTTTTTCAGATACCGGGCAGTTTCTAACTCCATCTTGTGGCCCAAGAGTCAAATGAATAATGAGAGTGATAGAGAGGCTAGGGCATGAACTCTGGGGGTCCTACCCCAGGCCTTTGCATCTCTCTCTTGAACTCTTTAGTGCGTCCTGGCCCCCACTTGCCTCCATTTGCGCTCCCCCCAGATCCACTCTCTATATGAGGTTGCCAGTGTCAGTGCTCTGCAGTGCTCATGTGACAGTGCAGCTCAAAACCCTTCCACGATCCCCAGGTACGTGGTGTGTAAGGTGCCCCAAGACCTGCCCCCACCGGGCATCCAGTCAAGCTTCTCTGTCACCGTCCTGCCCGCCGCGCTCCCTCTGACAAAGCACAACTCCTGGAACTTCCTTCCTCTGCCCCTGACCTTGCCACTGGACTCAGCCACGCTGCCCTCTCTCCCTGGAGGCCCTCTCCCGGCCAAGCCCTAGTCCTCCTTGGCTTCAGGCGACTTTAGGAACCCATCTCCATCCTCCAATCCCCACGGAGTGGGTTCTCCTTTCTCTGTGCTCCAGCAATGACCTGCACACACCTTTATTCCCACTCAGCACAGGGCACTGACAGACGTCTTCATTCCCTGCCCAGAACCCGTGCTCAGAGAATATTCCCAGAAGGAACGAGAGAAGAAGGGAGGAAGGGGAGGGAGGAAAGGAACAAGGAGAAAGGGAGGTCCCGTTCGCCCTCTACCCTAGCTTTTATTACGACATGGCTGTTGTCATTCGTTCCCATGTATTTCCCCACCACGGCCAGAGAAATCCTAATAGAGCGTAAGTCAGACCATGTCACTCATCAGTTAAAACTCACCAATGACTCCCTGTCTCCCTTGGAGTAAAAGGTGCGGATGATGACCGACAAGGCCCTTCCTGAGCTGGGTCTGCCCCTCACCTCTTGAAATTCTCCCTCCCTCTGCTCCAGACCCATGGGCTTGCTTGCCGAGCCTACATCCTGCATTCTCTGTGGGGATGATGCCACCCCCAAGGATGCTCTTGGGAGCAAAAGAGATGTTACTGTTTTTATTTACAAAGTTTATATATACACACAGCACATAAACAGAAAACTAATATATCTGTGGTTTTAAAATTTCCCTAGGGGAGCAATTTTTTTTAAAAAAAGTCTAAAAACGCGCCTTAGCTGGGTGAAAATTAAAAAAAAAAAAAAAAGGTTGAGAAACACTGCCAAAATCATGCCAGGAACAAACCACCCCAGGGCCTTTGCACTTGCTGCTGCCTTGCTTGGAATTCTGTTTCTCCAGATTCTCGCCTGGCTCACTCCCTCACCTCCATCACTTCTTTACACAAATATCATCTTGGCGGGGTGTTCCCCAGCCACATATCTAAATAGCAGGGTCTCATACTTCCTGTTTCTATTTGCTCCTCTTTTTTTTCCTTAGCCCTCGCCCACCTGGCAACACTATATATTTTACTATATTTTACTTGTGTTTCTTGTTTAGCACCTGGAAGGTAAACTCTGTTTTGTCCACAGCTCTATCTTCAGCGCCTAGAAGGAGCCCCGGGGCAGGGTGGGCGCTCGGCAAGTGCTTGCTCCGTGACTACTACGATGGAGCAGGCGTGTGATGGGTACTTAGTGTGCCGGTGACCGGAAAGGCCCGGCCTCGTGCCTGTTTCAAATTTGTCCCCAGCCGGGGCATGGGGAAATGCTGGTAGGCAGCACAAGTGACCTGAGGTCAGAGAGAGGAAGACAGTTGAGGATTCTGAAAACAAGCAGCCCTGGACAATTGAGAATTAACCGAGTGTGTCCTGTCGCCTGACGTGTGAGGGATACAAGGTGCCGTGTTTTCCATGCCTGCGGGTCCCCCCCCCGCCGCACCCGTCCCGGGGCCGTGGCTGTGCTGGGAGTGAGCAGCAGGGGCTTCGGGAAGGGTATGCGGGCCTCCCCCTGCCCTGGCATGACCCGCTCCCGGGTCCTCACTCCGGAAGCCCCAGCAATAGCGCAGAACTGGGGACAGAACTGGGAACAGGGATTACAGGTGGGAGGTTCCCACTGCCCCCGCTGACAGCCCACACCGGCCACCTTTCCCCCAAGGAACGTTCACCCCTCGCCAGCCAGCACCCGTCCTCAGGAACTGGACGTCTTTCCGCGGAAGTTGAGCACAGAGCCCCCTCTCTGACTGTAGTGAACACTTCTCGCAACCCGACTTTGTCATCACATACGTGACTGGCAAGAGGCCCCCCAGCCAGGCCCTGGTGAGCTGGTCAACTTCTGTGAAACTCGAGGCCGGGCTCTGACTGACTCACGGTCATTCAGTAAAACTACACAGATTTCCTCCTACAATGTTATGAATTATTATTACAATTATATAATATAAATATAATAATTATATTATTTCTAATCCTTCACAACCTCAAAAGTCCGGGTTCGGTATTAAGGTCGTCTTGTCAAGGAAGGGAGTCACACGCTCTCCAAAGACATTTCGGATCCGGGGTTGTTCAGTCAACATGTATACGCCAACAATACTTACTCAGACCCTCTAAATCTTTGTTTCCTCTCTCGTACAAGAATTGTATTTATCCTTACTGGACCTTGAAAAAGTGGTTTTGCATCCCGCTGGCCCCAATCAGCTGTTTTCCTTCTTTCTCTTCCCTTCTCTTTGTTTAAGCCCATTGCTTTCTTGCTCTCTCCAGCCCCCCTGCCATTCTTTCTCCCTTTTCTCTACCTCTGTGTTATACTTTCCATTCTTATTATAAAATTACGATAAACTTTTTTTTTTAAAAAAAGCTGAGAAATACTGCCTGAATCATGCCAGGAACAAACCACCCCAGGGCCTTTGTACTTGCTGCTTCCTTGCTTAGAATTCTGTTTCCAGAAATGCTGTTTTCCATAAATTGATGGAAGCCCATTGTAAGAACTTTGGGGAAAAAGGCAAAAATCCAATCCCTTGTTGAGAAAACTATATATATGTATTCTAAAAAACATTTTAATGTATAGACTTCTCATTCCCTCTCTGAATGAGAGGATGAATTCCAATGAAGGGCTCGAACTCACAAACCATGAAATCATGACCCGAGCTGAAGCCAAGAGTCGGGTGCTCAACTAACTGAGCCACCCAGGCACCCCTTTCTTTTCCTTTCTTTAAATGTGAGATTGATAAGGGTGCCTGAGTGGCTCAGTTGGTTAAGCAACCAACTTCAGCTCAGGTCATGATCTCATGCATGGCTCATGAGTTCAAACCCTGTGTCAGGCTGTATGCTGACAGCTCGGAGCCTGGAGCCTGCTTCGGATTCTGTGTCTCCCTCTTTTTCTCTGCCCCTCCCCCACTCGCACTCTGTTTCTCTCTCAAAAATAAGTAAACATTTTTTAAAAAGTTAAAAATAAATAAACATGAGATTGACAACATACCATTTTACAACCTCTTTTTTTTCCCCCCACTTAATGTTTTGTGGCCATCTGTAACGTTCTTATATTGTTGGCTATTTTTCCACAACATGTTTTGAATGAACGCTTTGTATTCCCTTCTAGGGCTGAGCTATAATTTATTAAACCCATCCCATATCGTTGAACTTTAAGGTAATCCTGCCCACCCGTTTTATTGCTATAAATAATGCTGCAAGGGACGTCCTCAAACAAAATAAATCTTTGTGCAAACTTTGGTTTTTTCTTGGAAGAAATTTCTAGAGGTAGGGTTGCAGGTCATAAGGTACAGATGCTTTTCACTCTTCTTCTTAGACCCATCAGTTCTCGGGAGTGAGATGCATCCCACACCCGCCATGGCAGGGAAGCCCATTGAGTCAAGGAAGCTATGTCAGCGGCCCCTCTCTTGTCCCTTCACATTTATTACTGGCTTTGGCTTTGGCTCTGAAGATCCTCTTTCCTTCTTCTCTGGGGACGCCGTGCCAGGGAGCAGCTGTACACCTGTAAATCCACATTCCCGTTCATGCTGACCTAGGGTTAGCAGTCTTCGAAATCTGCTGGAAAAATCCTAGCAATGCCAAGTCCTGGCTAGAGTTGCCATGGTGACAGACAATGACAGCAACCCTTTATCCACCTCCCACCTTAAATCTTTAGAAGCTCTCAAGAGTCATCAGACACTAGGGAAAAGTCTGTTTTCCCGGCCGGGCAGTTTTATCCCATCCCATCCAACTGGGGGTCCCGAGTGGGCAAAACTAATGGCCTGCAAGATTTCTCATGAATCTTATAAAAATACCATTGCTGGGTTTTGTTTTTCTTTTTTTTTCTGGCCTCTCCCCTGCTTTCAGTATATCCTAGATAATCCTAGATTTCCAAAAGTCAGTCTAAACACATGCCTAGGGCACTGACGGAGAAGGGGCATTAAAACATGAGAACACAGACCAAATGAAAATGACCTCCTTGAGTCGATCAGGGAGTATGTTACAACAGTTTCATATCAAAGAAATTTAATAGGAACAAGGCAATGTGTTTTCTATTCATTATTTCTAACAAAGCGTTGAAATGGTCGTGAGAGCGAAGCATCAAAACTCTTACATTTATTCTGTGACTTAGCAGTTTCTTTTGAATTATGTGTAGGGTTGCATTGTACCAGTGTCATTTAGGAGCCCTGGTCCCAACATCCCAGTCCCCAAACTACTGGAGACACCTTCCCCCTCCACCAATGCCAGGCAGGCCAAGGGAACGCCTCACCCCTCCTCCAGGGTAGGGCCTATGCACATCAAGTGTCGGCAGTTGTTGACCTTGGTGTCCCCTATGCCTTCTGTAATTGAACACTCAAAAATGCATTATTCGCCCAGAAAAGATTTTTATTGCAGTTCACACACAGGGAACCTGAGAAAGTCAACCCTCTTCCTTCAACCCTCCTTTGTTCTTGGTTGCTAGGCATTCTATTGCTTAGGAATACAATATTTACTCTTGTTTATTTTATTTGCCCTTGTATTTGAAGAGTCTGGGCAGCACCCGGGATGCTGGGGTGGGGGATTTCCTGGGGGATAAAGTGTTCATGAGGCAGTTTGTCTGTGCCTGCGTCTCAGTGCTCAGAGGTCAAGGCCCTCATTTGGTGCTTCGGTCTCTGCTTGAAGCATCAAGTGCAAGATTCGCACAGAAGACCATGGGTTCAAGGGGAGTAGGAAAGTCGTGCAGAAGTGTTGGCCAGTTCACCACCCCTCTTCAATTATTCACATCGCCGGTTTTCTTTACAAACTAAATGCTTTTAAATAGTCGTATTATTAAAGACTCGGATAATAATATGTGAATAAAATACAGAAGTCACGCTCATTGCCGGTCCCAGGTCCCTTCCCGTGGTAACCATCCTTTACAAAATGGTATGATTCTTGATTCTGTAAAGACCACATCTCCTCAGAATGCATTCTAAGGACGTGCTGGGGTGGTGGGTGCAGATCCAAGAGAGACGGGCCGTGGTTCCTACACTTAAAGAAGGTTATGAGGCTTGGGGTTAGGAAGACCTCAAAGAGGTCTCTAAGGACAGATTTAAAGGATGGGTTTGATTCAGAGTTGCAGGTTATGATCAGCATTTGGGGAAGTGAAGGAAAACTTCTGTTTCTCTACTCACAACACTTCTGACATCAAACGTGGGGCTTCTCCCCACACGAACCAATTCTCCAACTCTGCAGATGCTAGCTGGGTGTCCTACAATTCAATTCTGGCACTACCAACCCAGAGTCATTGCAGACTCCACAGGTTAAGGACCCAGTCCCACAAGACTGCCACCTCTTCAGATGCCAGTCACAAGTCCCAGGCTGTCACCTGGACTTTTGATTGGCTATAAATCAGGGTTCCCACAACCTTTTCCTTGGGTTCGGTACTTTGCTGTAACAACTCAGAACTTAGGGAAAACACATTCACCTGTTTATTAGAAAAGGTATAATAAAGGATATAGATAAACAGCCAGATAAAGAGGTACACAGGGCAAGATCTGGAAGTTCCCAAGTCTGGGGGCTTTTGTCCCCATGGAACTGGAGTGTGGCACCCTTCCAGCATGTGGATGTGTTCGCCAACGTGGAAACTCTCCAAAGCCCATAGTTTAGGGACGTTTATGGATGCATGATCAATTATTAACTCAATCTCCATCCCCTCTCCTCTCCCTGGAGGCCAACTGATGAGTGAGGCAGAGAATTCCAAGCACCTAAACATGGCTTAGTCTTTCTGGTGATTAGTTCCCATCCTGAAGATATCTGGAGCCCACCAAGAGTTACCTCATTAGAACAAAAGATTCTCCTATCACTCAGGAAATTCTAAGGGATTTAGGACCTCTGTGTCAGGAACTAGGATCAAAGACCAAATATTAGAACAACAGATGCTCCTAACACCCCTATCCCTCAGGAGGTTACAAAGGTTTTTAAGAGCGGTATGCTGAGAACTAGGAGCAGAGACTAACTACATATTTCTTATTATGTTACAAGAAGGCAACAGTTTGTAAGGACAGGAGAAATCATATGGCACTCCAAGTAACATTTGAGCAATACTCCAAAGGATGGGGAAGATTTAGACCACGGAGAAGAAAGACTTGCTTGGTATAGAGAGGAGGAGGAAAGCAGGGTCTGAGCCTTACATATGTCCATAGACAAAGTGATAGTGTCCTAGAGGAATCTTTTTGATGCAAATGGTGGAAAATTTAACCCAAACTGGCTTAGGCAAAATGAATTTATCTATTCATGTAATTTAAAAAGTTCAAGGGATAAATTGAGCTTCGGCATGGCGTGATCCAGGAACCCACAAAATGTCATACTATATCTTAATCCTCAACTCTATTCTCCTTCCTTCATATGGACTTTATTCTTAGACTACATGTGGTAGATCAAGATGGCAGCCCACAGCTCCAGGGCCCAAAGGTCCTTCCAGGTAAAGGCTATGGAGAAAAGAACACATCTCATCCTGTTAGCTTCTGAATAAGTACCTGATTTATTCTGATAGGACAAACTCGGGATATAAGCCAGTCCCTGAAGCAATCACTGTCACCAGAGATTGAAATTATGCTGACAAGTCTGAGTCACCTGCTCAGAGAGGAGATTAGTTGTTATTCAAAGGAGATGTGGGGTTCCAACAGAAGAGGGGTGTATTGGCACTCAGAGAAAACTGTAGAAAATGGCCTCCATGGAGACTCTAAATGTAATGAGATCTTTCCTTGTCCTACTTGCAGGAGCCTGTTCAGGGGCAAAAGTCTACAATAAAGAGATTAAGCTGAGGAAAGAATTATTACTTGACTGTAGGGAGTCTCTTGTGCTCCAAGAGCTCTTGGGGGTTGATTTAGGAGGGACACACCTCCTTCAGTCAGGGGTTCCCAGAGGCTTCTGGGACACACCTACTTCAGTCAGAGGTTCCCAGAGGCTTCTGAGGAGAAGCTGGTTGTTTCATGCACAAATCCAAGCCTGGGGGCTTAAGATAACTGAATTGTTCAGGCTTCTGGAGATGATTAGTCAGCCAAAGAATCAGGATACAGGAAACCCAGGGAAGTGTAGTCAGAGTTTCTGGCCCGATATCTGGATGGGCTGAGGAGTGAGTTGGGGGTCCCTGCCAGCAGCTACGGCCAAGGCAGCCACACGTCACTGAGAAAGAGGGTGACGTGGCACAGAAGGCACGGAGGCCCAGACAAGAAGCAGCCCCTTGTGGTGCTATCCTAGAGCACACCTTCAGGAGTGTCCTGAGGGCAGAGTCCTACTCCTAAAGCACAAGCACTGGGAGTTCGGTAGGCTCCCAGCCACCCCTGTGGGGACTCCTTTAATTCAGCAGGGACACAGAGTGGGCTCACCCCCACAGCTACAAACAAGCCCCCTGCAACCTTGTGAAGACCTTCTGTTCCTCTTTCTGCTCTTCCCCAAGGACCACGTGTTGTCTTCCACTGGAATTGAAAAGTATGGGAATAACAGGAGAGTGGAGGGAGACCCATAGAAATGAGGAAAGGAAGATGAACTACAGTTTGGAAAGAAAAAAACAACAACAGGTGTAGACTTGAGATTTAAGTGATTCCATAGAAAGATTATGGAATCAATATGTTGCTTTTAACTGACAATGGAGAGTAAGCAGGGAGAGGCTCCTAGAGGCTCAGGTGGGAAGTGGGTCAAGCAGAGGAATCAGCCTCTGAGCAGTTATACTTTGCATTTAAACCATTTGGACAGAAATAATTCAGAGTATTTTATATAGTACTGTGCCTCATAAAACATGGGATAAAACAATGATTTATCTTTTTATCTTGGAGTTGTCACCGTGAGCATCAAATACAATGGTACCTTCTGGAGCCTGCAGGGTATTTGACAAAATCAGAAGTTCACACAACTCTGGACTGAGTATAATTGTTTGTGTGTGTGTGTGTGTGTGTGTGTGTGTGTGTGTTTAAGAAAGTGAACTGAAGAACACTCAAAATCTAGGAATAAGAAGGAACTTCCTCAACCTGATAAAGGGCATCTATAAAAAGCCCACAGCTAACAAAATGGTAAAGACTGAATGTTTTCCTCCTAAGACCAGGTATAAGACAAAGATATTTGTTCTTGCCACTCATATCCAACATTGTAGTAGAGGTTTGATCCAGGAAAACTAGCCAAGAACAATAAATACAAGGCATCCTGATTGCAAAGAAAGACATAAAACTACATTTATTTGCAGACGATATGATTTTTTGAATAGAAAATTCCAAGAAATACATTAAAAAACGATTAAAAACCATAATAATTTCAGTAAGGTTGCAGAATACAAGATCAATATACAAAATTAATTGTATTCTATACTAGCAATGAACAATCAAAAAATGAATTAAGAAAACAATTCTATTTATAATAGTATTAAAAAGAAAAAATGTTTAGAAATAAATTTAACCAAAGTAGTACACGATTTACACTGAAAACTATACAACATGATTAAAGAAAATTAAATTATTTAAAGAAAATTTAAATGAATGGAAAGACATCTTTGTTCATGGATTGGAAGATAATATTGTTAAAATGACAATGCTGCCCCAAATGATCTATGGATTAAATGAAATCTTTTTTTTAATATTTATTTTTGAGGGAGAAAGAGCAAGTGGGGGAGAGGCAGAGAGAGAGGGAGGAAATCTTTTTTTAAATATTTATTTATTTTGAGGGAGAGACAGGATACAAGTTGGGGAGGGGCAGAGAAAGAGGGAGACACAGAATCTGAAACAGATTCCAGGCTCTGAGCTGTCAGCACAGATCCCGATGCGGGGCCTGAACTCACGAACCATGAGATCATGACCTGAGCCGAAGTCAGACACCTAACCGACTGAGCCACCCAGGCTCCCCAAATGAAATCTTTATCAAAGTTCCAACTACCTTTTTTTCCCCCCAAATTGACAAACCAATTCCAAAATTCATATGTAAATGCAAGGAACCCAGAGTTGCTAAAACAATCTTGAAAAGGAAGAATAAAGTTGAAGGACTCAAACTTCCTGATTACAAAACTTACTACAAACTCACGTAATCAAGACAGTGTGGAAGGGAAGCAAAAATAATATAAAAACAGGGAGGGGGACAAAAACATAAGAGACTCTTAAATACGGAGAACAAACAGAGGGTTCCTGGAGGGGTCGTGGGAGGGAGATGGACTAAATGGGTCAGGGGCATGAAGGAATCTACTCTTGAAATCATCGTTGCACTATATGCTGACTTAGATGTAAATTTAAAAAAATTAATTTAAAAAATTAGAAATGAAAAATAAAAAAAGACAGTGTGGTACCAGCATAAGGAGACAGGCCAATGGAACAGAATTGAGAGTTCAAACAGGGAAGGGTGTCAAGACCATTCAATGGGGAAAATAGAATCGTCTTTTCAACAAATAGTGCTGAAAGAACTCTGTATCAAGTGCAAGCAAATGAAGTCGGGCCCCTACCTCACAGCATCCATAAAAATTAACTTAAAATGGATCACAGGCCAATATAGGAGAGCTAAAACTCTAAAAGTTGTAGAAGGAAACATGAGTAAATCTTCATGACCTTAAGTTAAGCGATGGCTTCTTAATTATGACCCCTAAAGCACAAGCAATAACAATAAAATAGACTAATTGTATTTCATCAAAATGAAAAACTTCTGTGATTCTTTTCTTTTTCAATGTTTTTAATGTTTATTTATTTTTGAGAGTGGGGAGGGGCAGAGAGAGAGGGAGAGACAGAATCCAAAGCAGGCTCCAAGCTCTGGGCTGTCAGCACAGAGCCCGACACGAGGCTCGAACTCTTGAACCATGGGATCATGACCTGAGCTGAAGTTGGATGCTTAATTAACTGAGCCACCCAGGTGCCCCAAAACTTTTGTGCTTCTAAGGACACTATTACAAAAGCAAAATAAACAAAACAACAAACAACAACAAAAAATCCTTAGAATTGGAGGAAATATTTGCAAATTATATATCTGATAAGGAACTTATGTTCAGAACTATAAAAATTCATGAAACTCAACAACAAACAACCCTATTTAAAAAGTAAGCAAAAGAGGGACACCTGGGTGGCTCAGTCAGTTAAGTGACCAATTCTTGATTTCAGCTCAGTTCATGATCTCACAGTTCATGAGTTCAATCCCCACAACAGGCTCTGCACTGACAGTGCAGGGTGTGCTTGGGCTTTTCTCTCTCTCTCTCTCTCTCTCTCTCTCTCTCTGCCCCTCCCCCGCTCATGCTTTCTCTCAAAATAAATAAATAAATAAATGTAAAAAAAATGGGCAAAAGAGCTGAGCAGATATTTCTCCAAAGAAGATACATAAATGACCAATAGGCACACGGAAGGATGTTGAACACCTTTGATCATTAGGGAGATGCAAGCCCAAACCACAATGAGATACCACATCACACCCATTAGGATGGCTATAATTAAAATGACAGACAATCCCAAGTATTGACGAGGATGTGGAGGAACTGGAGGCCTTGTATGCTGCTAGTGGGAATGTAAAATGGTGTGGCAACTTTGTAAAACAGTTTTACATAGTTAAAAAATTAAATATAAAAAAATTACCATGTGACCCAGTAATTCCATCCTCAAGATGTACTCAAGAGAACTGAAAATATGAGTCCACACAAAAACTTGTACGTGATTGTTTGTATCAGCATTATTCATAATCACCAAAAAAGGAGAAGCAGCACAAATGCCCATCAATTCAGCACAAATGAATGAATCAGTAAAACATGGTATACCCAGATAAGGGAATATTATTCAGCCGTAAAAAAGAGATGAAGTCCTGATGCCGATAAACATGGATGAGCATTGAAAGCATCATGTTAAGTGAAGGAAGCCAGACACCAAGGCCACCTATCAATCATATGATTCCATGTACATGAAATGTCTAGAACAGGGACATCTATAGGAACTGAAAGTAGATTAGTGGTTGCCCAGGGCTGGGCATTGAGGGAGGTGGGTAGGGATGGGAAGTAACTGCTAATGGATACAAACTTCCTTCTTAAGGTGATGAGAATGTTCTGGAATTAGATAGTGATCATGGTTACACAATTTTGTCAATACACTACAAACTACTGAAGTCCACTTGAGTAAAGTGAATTCTATGATATGCAAATTATATCTCAATCAATCTGTTAAAGGGAAAGGCAGAAAAACATAACAAAGAAAGTAGAAAATTCGGGCCACTGAGAGATCTGGAGGCCATAGAATATTTTCAAAACTGACGTATACATCTTCTAGGTCTCGCTACACTAGTTTTAGCCCTCTGTTTCTTGTATAGGATCAGATTCTGCATGTACGTTGAATTAGGTTTTCACATATCTGACCAGCACTGGACTCCTCATGGTCCTCGCAACATTTTGGGAAGCAGACACAGAATCCAATTTACAGTTGGGTGTCTGATTCGAAGGGGAGGTGTTTCCACCCCTCTCGTGAGCTTTCTCTCGAAAGAAGTGGTAGGTAGCAGTGTTTGTGTCCAACACAGGTTGCCTTTCAGTTCTGAAGTCTGAAGTCCTATGTCAGTCTCACTGGGCTAAAGGTCAGGTGTATGCAGTGTTGGGTCCTTCAGGGGGCTCCAGGAGACCATCTTTTTTTTTGTTGTTTTTTTGTTTTGTTTTGTTTTTTTAGCTTCCAGCAGCCACCTGTATCCCTTGGCTCTTGGCTCCTTTTGCTGCATCTTCAAAGCCGGCAGCCTAGCATTTTCTAACCTGCCTCCCTCTCTCTCACCGCACCTGTCAGCACATCACCGTTTCCTCTTCCGTAGCTAAATGTCTTCCTAAAATTGACATGTCCCTCATAAGTGTCTTATAAGGACCTTTTTGATTACATTTAGGGTCCATCCAGGTAATCCAGGATAATCTTGCCATCTCAAGGTCCTTAACCCAATCACATCGGCAAAGCCCCTTTTGCCATAAAAAGTAACGAACACAGGTTTCAGAGATTAGGGCCTGGATATCTTTGGGGGGGGGGCATTCATTATTCAGGCTACCACAGTGGTGATGACATCCAATTGTAAGTCCCATTGGAAGGATCTAGAATGGGCAGGCTTCTCTCTCTGGCCTTTAGCTATAATGTAAATCAACCAGCTGGCACTGCTTTGGGACAAAAATTTCTCATCGGGACGTCGCATGCATTGCTGTTCTGTTTGTTGCAGTGACGTGAAATTTATCTGTGCACGCAGACCTTGCTGGATATCTGGATATATTTGAAACCAGTGGCGGTGGGCAGCCAAAACTCGTTTGCGTTTGTTTCCCAGGAGAAAGGCTGAGTTGTTAGCTGGGAAGTGGATATTTCAGGGCTCTAAGACCCTAGAAAGGGTCTCCTGAAACTCCTGCCTGTTGCCTCCCCACAGAATGGCTCCAGGCTACTGTCCTTTGATCTCTGATGTCTGCTCTGTGCTGATTCTCTCTTGCCTCCTTTGCTTTCTGCAATCCACAACCCTCACCGAGACTGCTGTGTTTGCCTCTGTGAGGTCCCCATGCGGTAGGGATGGGGAAGCAGAGCACGTAGCTTTGGGTAAGGCACGAACAGGTAAGCTTGGCCAGGTGGCCAGAGAAAAGCCTATTCCTTCCTCCATCTTCTAAGCCAACTCTGATATTTCTCTTTTAACTCTTGAGCTCTTTTGTGAACTTGCTTCTAAATTTTCTAGAACATTCCAGATACAAGAAGTTGCTAGATAGCAGGGTTCTGCATAATTGAAGCATCAGAGAATCAGTCATCCTCAAAGTTAGTCCTATTCCCCAGAGGACGACTCCTATTTTTAGCCTGTTCTGACTATAGAGGTAATGAGTCCCCTAACCGTTCTATTCTTTCCTCTTCATTATGAAGATCATTCTGAGCAAGTAAAAGAGACGCACGAAAGGACAGGAAGAGTTCTGTAGGATGTGATCTCAACTTTCCATGAGCTCTTTGCTCTGAACAAAACTAAACCAGACTCTTTGCCGTCTTTGACATTTATTGTGGCGTGGATGACACTTCCCAGAAGTCCATGTGACATTTTTACATTTGTCTCCTGTTGAGTTCCTGTCTCCCGCTTGTTACAAAGGTCTCTCTCTGGTATCAGTACTGTGCACAAGCACTGGCTTCTGCAACCGCCACCCACATTGGTGTGCCCATGGGGCCCTCTGAGATTGCACTGTCAGAACCCACCGTGGGGCCTCACAACCCTCTTGATAGAGGCAATGGTCACCAAGACAACGGTGTATGGAGTGCCTGGTGCCGAGCTCAGTGTTTACCATCTACTGTTTCTCTAAACTACAGAAACAATTCTGCGAGGCAGCTAGTAGTGTTTCCTTTTACAGATCAAGACATTGAGACTCAGAGACGTTCGCTTGCCAGAATCCCCAGTTAGTGGGTAGCAAAACGGGATTTGAATATAACCCAGTTTGATTTCAACATTTGTGATTTTAACCACTATCTCAATGCCAAAAGAGGTAACCCTGCTTCCGTCTGCATCTGGTGAGCCTTGCCATTCTAAATCTAGAGTCTGTGGTTGCCTTTATGGAACTTTTCCTGGGTCACATCCTCACAGAGGTACCTGCACTTTCCTTTGATTTCTGTGCCAACCACTCTACAAATCAAGGTCTTGCTATTGCCAGGATCAGGGCCAGGGTGGCGGGTCTCAGCTCCTCATGAGTCTTGGAGACTCATTCAGAGTCTTTCCTTTGGGAAAGCTCCCAGTACAAGCCTTGGGGTTTATATTCAAACGACCTCCTTGACCATTCCCTTAAAAAGGTATATCTGTTGGGGTGAGAGGAGTGAAAAGGTATTAAAATGTTAGTCTTAAATCCCTCCTAAACATGGAGGTCCTGCACAAATTTTTTGGCCTCGTTTCTTCTTCCTTGTTAATGGAAGTATTTACATCCAGCAAAATCCCAAACCTTAAGCGTGCAGTTTGATGAGTATTGACAAATGAATATACCAGTGTAATCCACACCCCAAAGTATAGAGTATTTCCATCTCCCCAGAAAGTTCCATCTGGCCTCTTTTCAGTGAATCCACTTCCTCCCCCTTCCCACCCCCAAGGCCTCTTATGACATCATGTAATCAGATCTGATGTGGTAGATCCCTAAATCTTTACTCGGCTTATCTCCCACCCCTAAGGAGTTCATGTGTCTGACCAAAGCCTCCAATATCCAGTTCTTGCTTATCTGCTTTGATTAAAATGATGTCATTGATGCAACAGACAAATATGATGTTTGTGCAATGGCCAGATAGCTCCGATCCCTTCAGAACACATTATGACCAAGGGTGGGAGGGCTAAGATAACCCCGGGTCAAGATCATAAATATATATGGTGGTTTATCTCATGTGAATACCAACTGCTTCTGGTTCTCCTTCAGATAGGATGGAAGAGAATACATTCTCTTGATCCGTGGCTCCATTCCATGTGCTTGAGGCCACGTAATCTGCTCTAGCAAAGACAGCACATCCAGCATCACAGCTGCAACTGGAGTTACTGCTTGCCGAGTTTGCATTAATCCTCCAGGATCTGTCTGAATTTTGCAGGGGCCAAGCTGGTGAATTACATGAAAATAGGATGGGACCACCACCCTGCATTCTTCACGTGTTTCTGGTTCTCCACAATTTCCCCCCGAGATGAACATTCTTTTGGGTTTACTGTCTTGGCAGGGGGCTGGGAGGAGGGAGATTCCAGAGGCTTCTGCTTGGCCTTCCTTACTATGATAACCATAACCCCACAGGCCAAGGAACCAACATGTGTGTATGTGGTAGGTGTGGGGGGAAGTTGCCAATTACCGATTCCAATTATGTCTTCAGAGACTGAGCGAATACTGCTGGGTGGATCTATATACCCAAATGAACCCAGTGTGAATCAGGCCTTAGCCAGGACCTTATTTATTATCTGGGCCTTATATTCACCCCCTTATGGGAAATATAATCATGTTTCAGGTCTTGAGATATCAATGTCAGCAACAACCTATGTCCAGAAATTCTCACATATGTGAACAGAGTCCAGATAGTCAAGTAAATGTCTGTACCTTCCTCAGGGGAAGGACTGGAAAACCAGCCTCATCTCTAGTCTGTTCCAAGTGTGAGAAAGTGGACAAGGACTGGTAACTACACTGTGAGGGCTGCCCTTGGCCTCCTGATTATCTGTCCTTGATTTATTTCGGCCATATAGATTGTGCAGCACCCTCGTTGGCTGCCTGTCTGTCTCTCCCCTCAGAATGCAAACTTCATTTAACCACTTCCATAGCTCTCTGGGGTCACATCCCTCTGGCTGCCATGCCCCACCTTGGTGTTCATCACGATAATTACACTCACCTTGTACCTAATGGTAAGTGCTACTTCCTGGCCTCTATCATCCTCATTGCTACCAGGGAGTTCTGTATCAGGATCTCCACCAGCAGCCTTGACCTTCAGAGGAGAACTCCCACTGAGCTTCTTCATGCCCTCTAAGTGCATTCTTTTGCTTTGGCAAATGCAACGATGTTCCAGGCCTTCCCGCAGAACATATCAGCTGTTGGGCTCTCTGGCTTTACGTAGCGTATCCACTCTAGCTTGCCCACTTTTCCAAGCCTTTGGATCCTTTCCTCCACCATCCGCCATGACAGATCAGGAAATCTTGACTTGGCTTAGCCGGCATAGCAGGGTACCAGCTCCATGTCTTGGGTCCCTTGCCAGGATGTTAGATGCTGTATCAAAGGAGAGTACTTCCATATCTACACACTTTCCCTATCGAACTTCACATTCTATCTTCCTATGCCCTGCCCCCTCACCGTCCACTCCCACGCACAACCCATGGCTCCTGTAGGCACATGTTGGCTGGGACCCACAGCTAAATTAGGGCTACATTCCCTTTCCTCCACCAGCAGGTCTACACTTCCCTGGCCAGATGCGGTTGTGACTGGACCTTAGTTACTGGTCTGGTGGCAGGAGGGGAGCTGGGAGATTCGCAGGGGCGAGGGGAAGTATGGGAAAGAGTTGTCACATGCTGTCTTACAAAGCGGACCTCATCTTTGTCTTCATGCAAAGACTGACAGCCCATAAAGAGAAGAGCAGGATGCTTCTTCAGGCCTAGAGAATTCCATGTAATCTCAGTTTTTAAATGTTTTAATATGTCACCCCACCTGTCCCCTTCCCGCCCCTTCCCCATAAAGTCCCAACCTTGGCATGGCAGACCTCCCATAGTTAAATCCAGGGCCTGCTTCTTAGGCGTCTCTGCCCTCCAGTCACAGAGACGAGGGTCTGTCTCCTCATACGCTGCCAAAGATGTCCCCTGCTTTTCATACTTTACCTTATATTGATTCATCACCATTGGTCCATTACTACCTTCCTCCAAAGCACTGATAATTTCTAGCAGTGAGCATCTGATTCTACAGTGTTTCTAATTACTACTTCCCCCAAATTCTAAATACCTGAACATTCCCTCCGCGCATTCCCCTCCCAGGTATGGCAGCCTCGCTCACCACCAGTGAACATTTCGGTACATGCACAGCTCCTCAGCTCAGATGACCCAGCCTCAGCGTACTCCTGGGCCCACAGGTCATTTTCCCCAGCAAACAGACTGTGTGCAATGCTTTCCTGGGAGTGGTCTCGGGACCGACAGCTGCAAGGGGTGGGGGGAGGGGGAGCAGACCGAGGGAGAAGTTAAACTGGATCCAGTTGCGACAAAGGCCTTAGCCAATCTGACCAGGAACTCTGGGGCTGGAGCCTCCCCAGCTGAGGCACAGAGGCTGGACCTCTAGGATGGAGGCTGAGCCCCCGAAAAGGGATGTAACCTGAGTGAGTCTGCTTTCCAGGGCCGAGGGCAATTCTACCAAACAATTCAGCAAGACACCATGGTAGTGAACTCTTGTAGAATCGGTGGGGTGTGGGGGGGATGAGTGTCTGCATGCTGAAGGCACATCTGGGTGGCACATCTTTTCACTTTTCAAAGAGAGAGAGAGAGAGAATATCCTAATTGTTCTTTTCTTTCTTTTTTTTAATGTTTATTTCTTTTGAGAGATAGAGAGCACCCGTGCAAGTAGGGGAGGGGCAGAGAGAGAGGGAGAGAGAGAATCCCAAGTAGGCTCCACACTTAGCAAGGAGCCCGATGAAGGGCTTGATCCCATGACCGTGAGATCATGACCTGAGCCAAAATCCAGAGTTGGATGCTTAACCAACTCTCTCTCTTTTTTTTTAATGATTGCACAGACTATAATTTGCATCCTTAATATAATATACACTAAATTAATGTTACGCCACTTCAAGTGTAAGGTTTTAACAGTCCATTCACATTTATGCCCCCTCATCTTTTGTGCTATGATGTCATATATTTTACTTCTGGATATGTTATAAACCCCCACAGCACACTGCTATTATCTTTCCTTTAACAATCACCCTGTAAATAAATTTCGATCAAAACCATCTTTCATATTTACTCCCTTAGTTAAACTTTTAGGTGATCTTCCTTTCTTTTTGTAGGTCTACCTTTCCGACCGTGGCAGCCTTTGAGCTAAAAAGGGGTCAAGCTGGGACTCCGGAGGCTGGCGGTTCCTTTTGGGTTAAAATCTGTCCGGACTTCTGAATCCAAGCACCAAGGGGCCTGTTTTCCCACTCGTCTCCCACTGCCACCTCCTCAGCCAGGGTAGCATGGGAGGGAGCACTACTGGCTGGGTGGTTTGTTTGGGTGCTTCCAGATTCCACCTTCCTGCCAGCCACACGGTCCTGTCAGGCCCAGCTGAGCTCTCCTTGTCCCCGCGGCCGGTCTCCCCACTCATGATGGACCTCCTCCATCGTCTCCTCCTGGGATCCGCTTCCTCCCCTGGTGAGCAAGCTGCTGGTCCTCGAAAAGCTCGCTTCTCTCCGGAATCCAGTCCATCGGGAGTTTCCTGCATCCCACTGCTTTTAAGTAGCCTGACAGCAAAAGCCACTTTTAGTTTTGCCAAGTTTCTCTTGCTGTTAACCCAAGAACAAGGGTCTTTCCCTTTCTCCTACATTCTGACCGGAAGCAGACATCCCCTGCTTGGTTGCTTTGCTTCTGTTCTCTGTTCTCCTGTCTTTGTGAGGAGCTAAAGTGGACAGTGTGATACTTGGAGGCCAAGGTGATCCCAGAGCTCTAGCTGACCCAGGCCAGTGCGCCTGCGCGGGGGCCTTGCGACGCGCATGCGCGGGGAACGGCCCCTGCGCGTCCCTCCAGCTAAGGAGAAACGCTGGTCTGTACCCAGATCCCCAGCCCTGCAGGTGCGGGCACCCATAGGTGCTGCTGCCAGACCCCTGTGAGGTCTTGGGCCTGTCGTCACCTCTTGGGCCTTCCACTTGGCTCAGTGGCAAAGTGAGGAGTTCTTGTCATTCAGCCAACGTGGAGAATTACGTGGTGGCACTTTAAGCTCCCAGCTCAGTTTTGCGTGACAAAAATGAAGGGGGGCATTTTGTGGTATCCGAGTTCCGGTAACGTGAGAGGCCCCAGTCATGCTACCTCCCTCATTAACTTCTGATGATAATGTACACACAAGGCACTAATTCTTTATTTTTAAAAAATAAGATGGTGGCTAATTTGATTTGAATGCTCCAGTCTGAGAGTATGCTTCGTGATTTTTAATCCAATTAGTGCTAGAGATACTTCTGATTCTAGGGGTATCTGGTTTCTGCTTAGAGTATAAGTTCTAGGCCCCCGGGACTCATGTTTCCAGGAGGGAAAAGTTGGGGCCTATAGTCGATAAAAAGGGTCTGTTTATATGGTTGCTTTGTTTTTTGTTATTAAACCCAAGCGGCGGGAAGCAGAGGCCTGGTTTTTAGCTCAGATTTCTATAAGCAGCAAAAAAAAAAAAAAAAAAAAAGCCCACAGACAATTTCAACTTGAAACGTTTCCATACAAATCAGCATTACTTCTCACTAGGGTTTCAAAACATCCTACCTGAAGGTAAACAAAAGCTGCACCATGACCACCATGCTGAAGGATGTTCTGGAAGTCTGGGCCCAGAGCTCAGGGGTCAATAAGCCAGTAGGTCAGCTCCCGGTTTTAAGCCGAGTTATATAGGTGCATGACCTTCAGTGCCTGATTGGCCCTGTCCCTGCAGGCTTTCCCTTCACATTAAATCTCAAGGCCAGTCAGAACCACTCTCCAAATAAGTAGCATTTTCACTGAAAAGAAAAAAAAGCGCCCCGGATGCCTCAGTGGGGTGCATGTCTGACTCTTGTTTTCGGCTCAGGTCATGATCTCGGGGTTCACGGGATGGAGCCCTACGTGGGGGAGCACAGAGCCAGTGCAGAGCCTTCTTGGGATTCTCTCTCTCCCTCTCTGTCTCTCTGCCCCTCCCCCTCACTTGCATGTTCTCTCTCTCCTTCTCTCTCGAAATAAATAAACATTAAGAAAAAAAGAAAATAACGTCCTAAATTAAATCCTCAAAATTGCTCTGTTGGTACCACATCGGTTAATAGTCAGAAACGTCTGAAGAGAATACGCGTTCGTAGTAACCGTGGGGTGCCGTCTTCACACTCAACATTTTCTGTAACTGATAAAACTCTCATCATGCTCAAGGTCATTTTACAATGAGAACCTTTCTTCTGTCCTTGGCTGTTGTTGGGCCCAACAGTGATGAGATCCCTCATCATTCGGTATCTAGCATGGGTTTTCTGTCATGGAGTGGTGGTGTGTCAAGAGAGCAGTGGTGGATGCTGCAAGGTCTCTGGAACTCCTATGTGTCACTTCTGGCATATCCTATTGGCCAGAGGCAGTCACAAGGCCAGTCTAAGGTGTGATGGGATAGAGTCCATCTTCTAATAGGAGGGACTGAAAAATGATTTTCATTGATCCCACACAAAAAATGCATTCACCCCCTGCCTAGTGGTCTTATCTTATGGTAGTGTCAGTTTCGGGCTCAAAGGTTGATAAAAGTTGAAAGCAGCCACCGTAGAGAAGACTCGTGGTGCCCTGTTGCCCCTGTGAGAACTCAGCCGATGACCCAATTTTCATGTGCCAGCAAAGTGCAAAGAAAACAGAAGAGAGAGAATGGTGGATAGGAAGACGCTTTGCAGATCCCATCTACATGTACTTTAAGCTGTGATCCCGCTCGTATGATTGGGGAATAAAGTTTGTAACAAAGCTCAAGTCTCGATCGTTGCTGAGACGGAGATGTCACTACTTAGTCTTTGGTGTTCTTTCACGAGACGGCGTTTCATACCTTTGTGGCTGCTGTGGTTCTCAGGTGACGAGAAAAGAAAGGGGAGATGAATCTTTCATATTTTCAGCAGGAAAACAGTTCCTGGGATGTAATTACCCACAATGCCCTCTATGACGAGTCTGGGTCTGTGTGCTCAATTAATTATAAAAACATAGATGAGACCAACAAAAATACTGTACAGAAATTAAAAACAAACACTGTCCCATCAGTAAAGTGTTGTGGAGAGTATGAAAAACATACCTCTGTCAAGAATGTGGAAAACAGGGAGTGGCGTTGAAATAACATTTTTTTTTTTTAAGGTTCTAGGAAAATCAAAAGCATATTGAGCTTTGGAGCAGGGCTCATGGCAAAGGGGGTGGTTGACAAGATTATTTCTTCTTGGCACTCCTAGAAGAGGGATTAGTTAATTGAATCTGTGGTTTTTAGATTTAGTTGGTGCTCCTGGCATGGCTGCTGGATGGGCAAGGTTCTTGAGTCCATTTTCCTACTGGGTCCTATGCCCAGTTCTCCAGGAGGAGAAGGAAAGATTCTGCAGTCCATCAGCGCCCCGGTCTGTTGAGACAGCCGGATGCAATGAGACATGTATTTATTTGAGCAGCAGGAAACTTAGAGGTCACTGGGTACCAGGAGAAAAGATTATTTTTCCATAGATGGCAGTCCTGTATGAATATCTCAAATCCAGAAGTGAGGGTGGAGAAAAGAGCAGGGGTGGTGTATATATGTATATGTGTATACACACAATATATATAGTGCATATATATTTATATACACACACATATACACACAAGACAGAAGATGGTAGAAAACTCACTGATTTCCTTCTTACACCTAATTTTAAAGCTTAACACTTTTAGGGCCCCTGGGTGACTCAGTCGGTTGAGCATCCAACTCTTGATTTCAGCTCCGGTCATGATCCAGGGTTGTGCGGTCATGCCCTGCATTGGGCTCTGTGCTGAGTGTGGAGCCTACCTGGGATTCTCTCTTTCTCCCTCTGCCCCTCTCCCTCACTCATGCTCTCTCTCTCTCTCCCTCTCTCCCTCTCTCTCTCTCTCTCCATCTCAAAAAATAAAAAAAGCTTAACACTTTTATAAAGTGATTAAATTTTTCAATCTTAAAATTGCCTCTCACAAGATTCCCATGTCTAAGGTGTGTCACTGAAGTCATAGGAATGATATCTCAAAGGACACGCCTCTACATCTTGTCTCCATCCCCCTACCCTGTGCCCATCAGCATGGCCGGTTATTAATCTTTATACTAAATGTGGGCAAGTTTGGCTCTTTGTCTCCCTAGTTTATAATCAGGGCATTTATGACCCAAATAACTTCTTTCCTTAAGTAAGACAACTGTGCCCAGTCTATTTCTCTAACAAACCCAAAACAAACAGATCTTGGCAGTTCCCTGGGGAACATGGAGTCTTCACACTTAATGGTGACAAGCAACTCTGATTCTCCCCACCCCAAATGTCCCAAACGTCAAGTTAGAAGTCTGGGGTCAGGGGTAGCAGGGGGGTGGGGGTGCTAATGATTGGCAGAGCATGCAACATCAACACACACATTTGAGTTGAACGACCTCTTCAGTTGTCCTCCCTCTAAATGCCTGAACAACCGCATAAAAGTCAGGTGACCTGGGCTAGGTCTTAATTTCCTCATTAATAAAGTAACAGAGCTGGGACAATCTCAAAAATGTCATCTTCCTCTTCCTCCAGATCTATAGATGAAATGTTTTTTCCTTAGAAAGTTAAGGCTTATATATTTTTTAAATAGCCTAGTGTTCTAGCACATCTGTATTTATGAATTATATACTTTAATTGATCTTTAAAAGGCTAAATCAAAACTCATGAGTCTATCAAAAATATTTACAATGGTTTAAAAATATGAATAGTCAATGAGGATCCTTGTTGTACCCAAATTCTTGGGTAAGTCTGAGAGATGAGAAAATTATATTCTTACTGCTAGCTCATAATTCTCACACCATTAGCATGTTCTTTACATAGGTGTGAGCAACTATCTCCCCAAAACTAGACAATTTTCTAAATGTCCAAAAAAACTCCATCAGTTAAATACAAAAATAAATAAATATATATATAAACAACAAGAAAGCTAAACGAAGAAGAAAACAGTGATCCACATGCTTGCGTCTTACATCACACTAAGACAAAATTATGCCTTCAGATGTTTCCTTTTAAAATTCAGACATTTCAAGTGTTTTGTATATGATCGTTCCAGACACTGGCCACCGGGGAGAGAGAAGAACAGGAAAACTGGTTTCTCTCCAGCTCACCTCTTCCATGGGGAATTCTAGCAGGGCACCTGGTAGAATTTCAGCAAGAAGCAGGCTTTACTTGATTCTTTCCTCTTTTCTTCCTTCCCCACATTCTCTGCTTTACTCCAGAAAATGCAGAGTGAGGCATAGTATTTTTTGAGCTGGCCATGTAGAAAATTTAGAGAAAATTGTAAGACCTTGGATTTAGTTCCGGTGTAGCCATTCAGTAGTCATGTGATTTGGGGCAAAGATCCCTGGGACTCAGTTTCCCCATCTGTGAAAGGAATGGTAAAAATCCCTGGTCTCCAACGTCTCATTCATCCATTACGTGGCTATGACTCATTGTCTGTAAGTGTTTGCTAAGTTTCTCGGAGATGTGTCGCACTTGTTTGCAGAACCAGAACATTCCAGAAAGGTTCAAAGAAAAGGATACTGATGTCATATTATCTAAGACTCTAAGTTTAGAGAAGTTTTTAGTGTATCTCTTCTTCTCAGTAATTAAAAATCTTTAGAGATGATGACCATTTAAAGTTAATGCTTGAACTAGTTTAGAGTTAATTAAGAAGGAAACATATTGGCACTAAATACTTGCTCATTCTAAGATGACTAAGGTTTTAAATATTTAACTTGTAAATATTGTGATTCAGACAAACATAACTCTATGAACAAGGAAATTGAGGAGATTAAAATCCAGGAACACCAGGCTGCAGTTGGCTCATGTTATAGATTGTACAACCTCGTGAGCACATATTCCTTGTTTGGGGCAAGAGATTACAGCTAAGGATACACGGCATTGAGTGGCGGTAACCTGTTTCCTCAGGTTGTGCTCCACTATTTTTTCCTTCCTTTTCTAAGATTCTGTATTGCTACCTGAGCATGACAAAAATCTCAGATGAGGCGCAACTGTGAGTCACCCTGTACCAGTTATCAAATTCACCCTTAATCACCTGCTCTGGGGAAACGTTAAGAGCCCGTTAAAATGTTTTCCTTTGCCAGCCCGTGTAATGTCAAGCTTTGTCAATAGAGGGCGCTGGAGAGACGTTGCAGGAGGAAGGTGTTTTGCGTTCTGGTTCTGGCTCTCCTGCCCCACGAGCCGTTTCAAGCACCTGGTTCTTGTGGTGCCGATGGCTTCCCCAGTAGCCTGGGCTTACTCTGCTGTAGCCAGGGCAATTTTGTAATGGAATGCCTCCAGTGAGCCATGACGGTGGTCTCTCCAACAAAATGGATCTCAGCCCTGCTGGTGGGCTGGGTAGGTGGGGGCTCTTCCTTGGCCAGCAGCTCCTCCTTTCACCTGCCATTACTATAGTTCTGTTTATCCATTAGCAGCCAGTCCCCCATTATTCCAATACTATCTGGTAGTGAATAACTCTTTATATTAAACTTTGCTGGTTCAAATGACTGTAGTTACTTTCTCCTGATTGGACCTTGAGTGATCCATATCCCAAGGTGAAAATGTATATATATTTATGGAGAGAGAGAGAGAGAGAGAGAGAAAGAAGGGAGAGAGAAGGAAGGAGAGAGGGAGAGAGGTGTGTTAACCTGAAACAAATATGGTTACATCCATTGTTCATTACTTAATGTTGGGTGGTGGTTTGGGTGTAAGCTCTCTTTGGTCTGGTATTGCTGTGTATTGGTTTCCTAGAGCTTCCATAACAGAATACTCCAGACTGAGAGCTTAAATAACAGAAATGTATTTCTCACAGTTCTGGAGCCTAGAAGAACAAGGTTGGGGTGTCAGCACGGTCGGTTTCTTCTGATAACCCTCTCCCGGGCTTGCAGATGGCCGCCATCTTGCTGTATCCTCATAGGGCCTTTCCTCTGTATGAGCGCATTCCTGGTGTTTCGTTATGTGTCCACAGTTCTTCTTCTCATGAGAGCATCCGTCAGATTGGATTGGGGCCCATCCTAACAGCCTCATTTTCACTTATTCACCTCTTGAAAGGCCCTGTCTTCAAATACAGTCATATTCTGAAGTACTAAGGAGTAGGACTTTTGAATTTTATGAATTCTTGGGGGGACACAACTCAGCCCATATTATTACTAGTTCTTATCTCCTAATGTTGGTATTCGATATCGCACAGAAGTAACTCTGTGGCAGGGAGAAGATCATAAGACTTGGCTTTGGAAGACATGATTTGGGGCCCAGGTTCTGCTACTTACCAGATGCCAAATTGTTTAACCTCTTGCATCTCAGTGTCCTCATCCATCAAATGGGTTGAAAGGACCATAATGGGGCTTTAATGAGATCATATAAACAGAAGTGCTCTAGAATCTATGAAAGACTATAAAAAGTGAGGTATTCCTTGCTAGGTGTATAGACTCACACATTTTTTAAAGCTCTCCATTACATTTCATAATTTATACTTATTAAAAGGCAGTTGCTGACCTATTAAACTGGTATTAAGTATAAATGATTTGTGTAGCCACAAAGTCTCTTTGGCTTATTTATTAGATACAAGAAACATTTCTCCAGCCCCACACCTGTCTCTGTACATGCCAGGTAGCGTTAATTAAACCAAAATTTTGAATTAACTATTATATCATCTGTTTGTTTTTTTTCACGCTCTGCAGAAGTAATAAGCAATAAATGTTTAAAGCCTCATGAACTCATTTGACTTGCCCTTAGTGTTTGAAAAACATAGAAAACATGACCCTTAGAATGACAGCCAGCAAATTTTTTGGGCAATTAACAATATTCACTAATAGAGGGGTAGGGAAGAAACTATGGCCTGGTTTTCATCTCACTAGTATCCCATTTCTCCTCATGCCACAGTAACTAGGTGCTTGCTGTCAGCTTCACAGGGCAAAACTGAGGCGCCGGGCATCATCATTTTGTTCCGGTCCTGAAGAGAAAGGAAAGTCTCAACTACTGAGAACCTAATATGCAAAAGTCACATTGTACAAATTTCCTTTAATCTTTACAACATCTCTAGAAAGTAAATATTATTATTATTAACGCCATCTTACAGATAAGGAAACTGAGGCTCATAGAGTGTTAGTAGCTTGTCCAGAGCCACATGGCTCATAAGTAGAAGATCAGAGATCAGAAGGAAGAATGCCTGATCTGTCACCGTGTGTCTTATCACCTCCTTTGTGAGCTGAAATTTGTTTACAATGGCCTCAATCTGCATTGCTGTTAGCAATGGAATTGTCATGGAGTGAAAAGCAATTAGCAGTTGAATCTAATACAGCTTCAATTAATAAGACTCTCCAGTGATTAGTTAGTTAGGAGTTCTCAAGCTATATCATGGATAATAAGAGTTAAGTGCTGGGTCTAAAATAAATTTTTTTTGGCAAATATTCAACCATATGCTATAATAGCACCAATTGGCCATTTGCCCCCTTGTACATATATAATCATTATCTACAGTGATTTGTATTCTGTGGCCTTTTTTGGTTTTCTCTTTCCCATCTGTGTATGCACTGACTTAATCTGTAGAGCGAGTTAGGTTCCTAGATATCTAGTAAAAGAAAGTGTACTGATGATAGATAACCACTTGTTTTCCTTTTTAGAAGTTACATCGGATTTGGCAACTGAAAATCAGCATACTTTTATTTATTTATTTTTAATTTAGACTTTTTTCAGGTTTCTGTTAGATCTTTAAGAGACCTGATGCTTAGCCCTCCGTTGGCTACAGTTTGGAATCTTGTTGAACAATCTGGAAGACAGATCTCATTTCAAAAGGAAAACAGAAAAAAGATCCAATCAAATTTTACTGAAATTGAAAAGACAAGTCACGAGGCTCAAAGGAGGAATGAAGGAGAGGGCTGCTTGAATAGTGGGAGGGTGGAAATGACATGAGTTAAGTAGGACCATTCGTGGGGAACCTCCCTCCTTTGAGGTGTCTCTCTTGGCATTCTTCCTTATGGGGCTCTGCCGTACAATTATTTCAGTATTGGATTTCACCCCCTACTGGATGAGTTCCTTGGGATCGGGAATGGTCTTACCCACCTTTATCTCCTCTCCTGTTCTTCAACATGTCTCTGCTGCATGATAGATCATCATCTTCCCTGACTGGACTATGACAGTGGCGCTTGAAGAGCTCCCTTCCTCCAGTCTCAGCATCACCTCCTGTCCACAACGCAATGTGATCCCACTCTGATGCTGGATTACTCCCCAGACACCATCCAGACACCTTTGCAGACCCTGAAGGCCTTGGGAAACTTGGCCCAAACCAAATACTTGGTCAGCCATGTTTCCCACACCCATTCTTTCCCTGACCCCCCCCCAAACTCTATGAAGGAAATAAACAGGATAATAAGATACTGAGGGCCATGTGGTGGGGTGGCCAGGACTCCTTTAGACTGAGTGATCAGAGAAAGGCCTCTTTGAGGAAGTGACATTGTGTAGAATGTATTGGAGTTGACCATGAGGAGAAGTGGGAAAGAACATAGGGAGGCCCAAATAGGAAGACCACGTGAGAAGACACAGTTGACCTTTTAAAAGGACTTGATGGAGACCAGGATGCCTGGAGCATGGGGAGGCCAGAGGGGTGCAGGAAACAGCGGCAGACTAGGCAGGAGGCAGGCTCTGGAGAAGCTTCTCTGTCTTGTCTAAAGGGCAAATGTAAGCCTTTGAAAGTATTTACAATATCTATGATTTTGAAAAGATCATCCTGGCTATTGGGTAGAGTGAAATGGAAGGGACACCACCTCCAAACTACTGTTTTGCAAAGTTGCTTCTCTGAACACAGTCTATATACAGATGAGGGATTATTTATGACTCAGTAAGTCACTAGAAGGACCACAATATCTTCATTTGGGTCTGCATTTTCAAGTCTCCATGGAATAGGCTAGCGTCGTTCCTGGTCCATGTTTAAAGTTCTGTTGGTGCATCGTTTGAGACTCTTAGCCAACCATGTATGTGACCATCTAATGATACTTGGCACTGCATTATTTATATCAGCTTATAATCCACTGTGGCCATCAGGTGATATTTTCACAGCAGAATCACACATTTTTATACATTTCCCAATTTAATCTACATAGTTGGGTTGTTGTTTTTTTTTCTTTCTTTCTCACTTTTGGCCTTAAGGACTCACTTTCTTTGATTCTGATGACATTTCTCAGGATATTTATAAATTTGCGTACTGGCTGCAAACTGCTCAGGGATCACTTCAGAGAAGTGTGTAATGAAAAAATGTTACCGATTAAATAGTTCCAGTAGTGGGGGTGACTCTGGGATTTCCCCAGTAGTTTGATAGGTTTCTTCTCAGTCCGGGAAGAAACTATAGTTAGAAAGTCATCAACTTCAGTCTGTTTCTTTCAAGTGGGACTCTACTTGGGTGTGGGGACAGACCTCAGATTTGCAAGGACGTTGGAAATTCTGAGGTATGTGCCCCACGGCTATAAAATTATATCTTAGAAACAAGTAGCCCATTTGCAAGGAGAACACAACCACATTTGTGGCATTTGGATCCAGCAGAGAAAATGAAAATCTTGTGTTTGTCAGCAGTGAGGCCACGATGCCTATGCCCCAAGTTTAAATATCCAGGAATCATCCAGTGGTTTGCTTTTATTGTTCATAAAGTCAGCAGAGACAAACCACCTGAGTAGTTCCAGATGTGGCATCAACAAGGCTACACTTCACAGATCTACATGTAGAGAGTGAATTTATAGACCCAAGAAAAGGCTGGGAGGATTGTGCTATTTCAGAATAGAAAGGTACTTTCATTCTGAAAACAGAGGAAAACACAGGACATGCAGCCTTGAAGGCGGCACGTGGAGGGGAGTTTCACCCGTGTTGGGCCACATGAGGCTTCGTGTGGTGATCCATTCACTTCTGCTCTCTTTGTAAAGTAAGAAATCCCAGCCCTTGGCTGCCCAACTCAAGAGGACTGGGCTGTTTGAAAATAGCAAGTCTCTATTAAATTGTAACAGAATAATGTGAGGGCACCATGGCAAGGAAAAAATTCTCCACGTTGACTCAACTGCGGGAGAACTTAGAACCATAAATGTGGCTTATGGTTATTGAAGTCGGCTCCATCTCACTGGCACTTTGGCAGCAAAGCCTAACATTGTTTGAGGCACCTTGCTTTGTGAGTTGGCCACACAAGGTAACATTATATGGTAGTGAGGAACACGACTTGCGTGGGCCTGGGGCCAGGAGGTTGGAATTTGTTGCCGTACATCTTGAAACTGTTGAAGGTGTCTCGTGTTCAAGTTTTTCTGGGACAGCCCAAAAAGCGAAAGTTCTGACAGCCAAAATGCCTACATGGCCATAATACATAACCTTACTGAGTGGTGAAGAATTTTTATGGCTGTTGGCAAGAATCCAAATAAAGATTCAACTATCTCTCCACAAGATATTCCAGTGGCGTGGCCCAAGTTATCCAAGTAAGATCAGCTCATAAATCTGGGGTTGGGATACTAACATTACTCTGTGTCCTAAATATTACATCACAATGGCCAGAAGATGGAGGCGTCTATCTTATTTACGCACAGCATTGCTCCGTTGTCAATCAATGAGTCGTTGTGGTAATTGGACAGCCCCATGCCTTTTGTGCAGTAGCTAACCTTCACTGAGAGGTGATTATGTGTCAGGCATGGCAGTAAGTGGGCCTCAGACATTATCTCCTTTAAGCCTCCCAGGTGTTATGAAGGAGGTGCTCCTGACAGATAGGACCCTAAAGCACAGAGCAACTGAGCAGTTAAGCAAATTGCCCAGGATCACAAAGCGATGGGCTCCCATTCAGACCCCCGGTGGCTCAACCAACACAATCTATTCCACACTTAAGGCCTCTTTCATTGATGATAGAAAACTTAAAAAGAAAAAATCTTGACCCTTTTGAATGTTAAAAACATGCAAAAATGTATCAAGAATAATGACAGGAATACTCACGCAGCCTCCCGCCAAAGTTAAGAAATAAATAGTGCTGGCACTGTTAGAGCCCAATGCCTGTCCTGCTCCGCCACCCCCCAGGGGTACTTCCTGCCCCGAACTAGGTACCTCATTCCCACGTGTTTGCTTTACACTTTGACTACATCAGTGTGTGTCCTTAAGCAATGTAGAGAGCTTAACTTGACCTGTCTGCGTGAAAGGGGTATTGTGTCTGGTGTCTTATGTGTTCTTTTGCAACTTCTTGCACTCAGTCCTGCATTTGTGGGATGCGTCCGCGGTGGTGTGCACGGCCGTAGCCTTAATCACTTTCGTTGGATGAGTACACACTCTTTCTATATTTCTCCTCCTGTAAGGGACACCTTCCCAGCAAGCATGCCGATGACCTTCACAACCAACCACCTTCTGTGTTGAGCAGCATGTTCATTCATATGAACCGATATGTTCATTTTGCAGATGAAGAATCTGAAGATCAGTTCAACGCTCTCCCCAAGGCCACTGTCTTAGTTTGGGCTGCTACAATGACCCCATCCATACTGGGGGCTAGTAAACAATAGACAGTTATATCTCACAATTCTGGGGGCTGGGAGTCTGAGATCAGGGTGCCAGCACAGTCAGGTCTCGGTGAGAGTCCTCCTCTGATCGGTGAGGGTTCTCCCCGTTGTCCTCACATGGCGGAGACCAGAAGAAAGCTCCTTGGGGTCTCTTTTATGAGAGCATGCATCCCCTTCTCCAGGGCTCCCCCCCAGTCACCACCCAGTCACTTCCCATCACATGGGGCATCAGTTTCAACTTAGGAATCAGGAGGAGGAGGGCACAAACATTTGGTTCGCTGCAGCTGCACACCTGGAAAGGGGCAGAGCCAATGTTTGAACTCCGTTCTTCGGACTCATGGTCTGGGGCTTTCTCTCCCACTGGACTTTGGCCTTCTTGGATGGCGTTCTAAAAGTCTATGCTAGAGCTCTGTCTGCCAGGGCCTTTTCTGGCCATCCTTTGGTCTTCATTTTTTTCATTTTATGGCTAGAACAACTTAACAGCCTCTTCTCTGACGCTCTTGGAGGAGGCAGAGTGACGGCAGTGCTCAGACTCTGCGCATCACTTGTGCATCTGTAGGTCATGGTAGCTATAAAGCAAAAGAGGTCAAGACTGTGCCTTTCCTCAAAGAGGTCTGGGCAGAGTTTTCCCCTTTTATTTTTATTTGTAAAAGATTCTTGAAAGTGTGTGTGTGTGTGTGTGTGTGTGTGTGTGTGGTCTTGGCAGGAAAACCCAACAGAGAGTTTCCAGGTGGCTAGAAGCACTCACACCTTGCCAGGGGCCGTGACATTGAGAAAGCAGGTACATTTTGCCATGAGGCTTAATACTTGAATTTGGGGGAGGGAGGGGACTTGCAAACTGACAAATTGAAAAACTATAAGAAGGGACTGCAAGCCAGAAGGTATCATTTGGGTTTCAGTTTTAAAGAGGGTGGAGGTTCATTAATAAAACGAAAAGCCAGTTATTTTTTCCGGTGACCTCCTTTCCTGGCATCCTTGGCAATGAGCATCATTAAGAAGCAGAAAGATTATTGTTTGGCTTTCCATAGAAAGCACTTCTAGAGGGATAAAGCTGATTATTTGGGGGAGGAGGGATACATTTCTTTAATGTTTTAGTAGTTGAAACCTGAGCAAACTGGTAAAATCCAAATAAGACTGTCAGTCGGTAAATAGTATTGTTCCAATGCCAATTTTCTGGTTTTCATACTGTGCTATTGTCACGTAAGGGGTCACTGGGGGAAGCTGGGGGAAGGGCACTCTCCACTCTTTTAGAAACCTCTATGGGACTTTCTGTTTATTTCAAAACCAAAAGTTAAAGAAAAAAACCTCAAGCCGTTCTTTCTGCTCTTGGGATTTTGAGCCAGGCACCCCTCTTCAGGGGGGCATTTTATAGCAATGTGCTCAGGATAAGCAAGGAATGGGAATTTTGCCACAATATCTCACAGCCAGTAAATTTGCCCAAGGTTCAGCTTAGTGCTTACAAAAGCATCTTCAGAAGTTCATGATCACCGGACTCTGTTAGTACACACTAGTGCTACAGTTCAGTTCCTGGGTGTTCTGGGCTCCCAAGGTTCTTAGTTAGCTGGGGGTCTGCTGGCATTCTGGAAGGGACAATTGTTTCCTGAAGGGGCTGTCCTGTGCGTGGTAGATGTTTAGTGACATCATGATTTCTACCCACTAGATGCCAGGAGCACCTTAACCCCCCCCCCTCAAGTTGTGACAACTAAAATTATCTCTAGGGGCACCTGAGTGGCTCAGTTGGTTGAGTGTCTAACTCTTGATCTCGCCTCTTAATGTCATGATCTCACAGTTTGTGAGTTTGAGCCCCGCATCGGGCTCTGTGCTGACAGTGCGGAGCCTGCTCGGGATTCTCTCCCTCTCTGCTTGCGTGCGACCTCTCTCTCTTTCAAAATAAATAAATAAACTTGAAAAATATATCTCTAAGACGTTGCTAATTGTCCCCAGGGGGAGCACAATTGCCCCTGCTCGAGAATCTCTGCTATGCTTAGAAAGCAAATCGTTTGTTTCCACTTTCAAAGGAAAATAAAATTTACTGATTTTGTAGATTACAGTGACTCTCTCTCTCTCCCATTTATTTACGCTTCGCACGCATCCGTCCGCTGGCCTTGCACCACACATTCCTGGAGGAGGGATGCTGGATTTTTTTTTTTTTTTAACGTACAATTTCGCCCGTTCTTCAGTGCCTTGGACATATGCAGCAGCAGTGAAATAGAAATGTTTCGACTCTTAAAAGCTTCTCCGCACCAGATATTTCAGAAGGAGAAATGAACGCACGCCCCCCTGGAAGAGCAGAGTGTTCACCGTGCTGGCGGTACAGAGTAATCATTTCACGGGGGAGGGTAATTCATCACGTGAAAACATTCACGGGCTTTGGTTTATTTAAGCCTCTGGGACTAACACAGCGCATTTCTAAATATTATGGGTTTTGTAAAGGTGCATGACGAACAAGCCGCCTGCCAGCGCGCTGGGAAAGTGATAAAAATCAGCGCTAAGCTTACTCCCGGCTTTCTTCGGAGTGTATATTTATGTGGGGATGTCAGCGCGGTATCCTGCGTATGGCTGAAGGTCATGTTCTGTGTTCATCTGCACAGGATTTAGAAACTCTCGAACAGTCCTGCGGGAGAAAAATGGTCCTCCGAACCAGAGCACGGCTGCCCCGTTCCCAGTGTCTGTGGCCCTGCTGCAAAAGCACCGGACAAACAAATCCGTCTTGAAACGAACTCAAAACCGCAGCAGCTCGGTCTTCGGCCGCATGAGTTATGTGAGTGATTGAGGCTGGCTCCAGTGTCAAGCGGTGTAGGTTGCCTTAATGTATTTATTTAAGCCAGGACTGCCGCAGAGAAGGCAAACGCGCCTCGGCACCCGAAGGTTCCGTCCGGGACAAAGGGAACATTCAGACCAGACCTGGGGCAACAAACACAGCAGGAACTCTGGGCAGGGAAAGACGTTGCTAGAACAGCACAATGCCGGGCTTTATTCCCCAGGTGGAGGCAGGCGGGAGCAGCCAACCTGTGCACCCCGGCTCTCTGATGGCAGGGACAGGGGGGCTCCGGCTGGGCTGCACGGAGCCCCGATGGGGGCCAGTTCAGGCCACCGGTGGCCATGTGTTTCCTGTTAGGGGCCCAGTGTTGGCTGGGTGCGGCTCGGTGTCTGCTGCACAGAAAGCATCTCGAAGCCTGTTACCTGCACTCTGGTCCACAGGATCCCGCAGCAATCCGGCCCCGCCCACCGAGTTCCCGGCCCAGGCGAAACCTCACTCACATCTGATGGGGACCCTGAGGGCCGTGAACGCTGCCTTCACGTATCAAGTCCTCTGAGTATGGTGACCACAGATGACGCGCTCGCTGGGCTGGTGGAGGGTTAGGCTAATCCGAGGTAAAGCCTTCCGTTGGTTCGTTCTTGGTAGGTTTGACAACCAGGAGGCGGGCTGATGGCTTTGGGTGAAGTTAGGGTCCCTGCCACCAAGCGAGGGAGCCTTGTCTTTCCACCAAATCCAACTGAGTCACCACTCACAGAAGTTACTCTGCGGCCAGTAATCTGTCCAGGGCAAACGACAGAAACGCAAAGCGAGCCGACTTCATCAAAAAATGGCTATCAGGGGCACCTGGGTGGCTCAGTCGGTTGAGGGTCCAACTTTGGCTTAGGTCACGATCTCACCGTTTGTGGGTTCAAGCCCTCCATCAGGCTCTGTGCTGACAGCTCAGAGCCTGGAGCCTACTTCAGACTGTGTGTCCCTTTCTCTCTGCCCACCCCCAGCTCATGCTTTGTCTCTCTCTGCCTCAAAAATAAAAATAAAACATTAAAAAATATATATAAAAAAAAGAAAAATGGTGTCACACATCTACGAGCCAGGCACCGTTCTAATTCTCTCCTGTATTAAGGTACTCGGTCTTCACAACAACTCAGTGACGCGAGGCTATCAGATCCCCATTTTAGAGATAAAGAAAGCAAGGCACCAAGAAACGAAGCAACTTGGCTTGGAGCCACAGAGGTCTTCGGTGATCGAGCTGGTGTACAAACCCGGATGACTGGCCCCTGGTCCCACGATCTGGAGCACTATGTGATGCAGCCAATGGGGAAAGGGATCAGCCCCGGGGAAACTGGTGAGGCTGCTGGAGGAAGAGCTCTTTCTTCTTTCTGCGCAGCTCTTATCTGCTCTTGTGAATGCTCGTCCCCTTCCCTCCTGCGGCAGGAAGGTCCTCTGTAACCCCTGGGGGGCGTGGCTGCTTGACATCTCCGCTGAGCACCCCAGGGGAGACGTGAGCGTCTTCCTCCCAGGATTTGCGTATCGATACCTTGCTGGGCTCTGTGGGGACCGCGTGGGTTTGCCCATCATCTGGCCAAGCCTAGGTCACCGCCCCCTGTGGAAGATTATAACACTGTCATGGCCCCAGTGCCGCTCCCCTCCCCGTATCTGTGCCCTTTCCCATGGGACTCTGCAGTTCTCTCCACAAAGAATCCGCTTCTCCGTTGCCCGGGTCTGAGTTTGGCCACGGGACAGCTCTGGCCAATGGAATGACACGTGCTGAGGTCGGAGAAAGAAGTTGGGCACTTCTGCTTCCACTCCTAGGGTGCTGCTGTGCTGCGAGAACTTGCTGGGCTGGCATCCTGGAGGCCAAGAGATGAGTGGAGCGAGCCCAGATGCCCCAGTGACCCCTGCGTCAGCCAGGCAGCCCCCCCTGGCTTGTGAGAGAACCAGCCAAGACCGGAAGTACAGGTCGGCTGAGCCCAGTCTAAATCATCAACCTGCAGACCTGTGAGCTAAAGCAACGCTCTTACGCCTCTGCGTTTCTGCCTTGGTTTGTCGCCTGGCCGTATTCGCAGTGGAAGGGAGGACGCATGCTCCCTGATGCCCGCCAGGGACTCCGGAGAGTCAGAGAAAAGGGGGGGCTCTTACCCACAAGGGATCCGAGGAGAGCATTCTGGACTAATAGGATAACAGCTCTGTAATCTCCCAAATTTGCCTTTTTTGTTGTTTTAGGGATCTTGTTCAGGACTTTATCTATACACTACCTGGTGTCTCTTTGCGATAAACCATGTGCATTTCTCTTAGATTTAAAATCCAAAGGATTTGATTTTTCATCAGTACTATTTTTCCTTATGAATAATGCACATTTGTTAACTGAATACATTTCCCTTTTTGCCTTGACCGCCAGGAAGCTCAGGGCCAAAATTCTGGCCCAACATTAGTAAATGTTTGGACCTGAAGAGGTGCGTTTGGTTATATGAAACTTTCCTCCTTTTTCACCTTACCATTTGCCTCTTTTCCTTTCTATTGATTTTAAAAATCTCCCTCCCTCTCACTGTGTATTATTTTTTTTTTGATAAATTGTCTCAAATTCATTTGGGGATAAACACTGATACGAACATAATTAATAAAGTTGACCAGCAGTTCGGGAAGAATACAAAATTTGTGTACCTTTGGTATGAAAATTATGGCTTCACATTAAACTGGATTTTTGAAAAATAAATAAGATCTCATAGTAAGGGAAATGAACATTAAAATTACAATGAGTTTAAGGGCACCTGAGTGGCTCAGTTGGTTAACTGTCTGACTTTGGCTCAGGTCATTATCTCACGGTCCATGAGTTCGAGCCCCACGTCGGGCTCTGTGCTGACAGCTTGGAGCCTACAGTTTCCTTCACATCCTGTGTCCTCCTCTCTCTCTCTCTCTGTCCCTCCCCTACTCATGCTCTGTCTCTTTCTCTCTCTCTCAAAAATAAACATTAAAATTATATTTAAAAAAATAAAATTACAATGAGTTTAGCACAGATCAAAATTTTGATGACCCCTCTTGTCAGTAGGAGTGCTAATTGGGACGACTTGTATGGAGAGCAACAATTCGACAATCTCTTCTTCAAAATGCATATGTCCCTTGGCCCAGGACTTCTAAGAATTTATTTCAGTTAATTTCATTTATTAAAATTAATTAATTTTATATCAAAATTTAAAAGCTGAAATAAGTGTATTTAAATTTCCCGTTTAGGAATTTATCTTTCTAGATATGCAAAAAGATGTATGTATAAGGATATTCACTGTGGCTTTGTGAGTAATAAATGTTTGGAAATCACCTAAACGTGCCTTAAGGGGGAACTGTTTAAAATATGGTATAATCCATTTAACGGAACAATAACCATTTAAAAGTGAGAATATTATCAGGCACCTGGGTGGCTCAGTTTGTTAAGCGTCCAACTTCGGTTCAGGTCATGATCTCACATCCTGGGTTCAAGCCCTGCGTTGGTCTCTATGCTGACAAGTAGGAGCCTGGAACCTGCTTTGGATTCTGTGTCTCCCTCTCTCTCTGCCCCTCCCCCACTTTTGCTTGTCTCTCTCTCTCTCTCTCTCTCTCTCTCTCTCTCAACAATAAATAAACATTAGAATAAATAAATAAATAAAAATGAGAATTTTATCTATGTGATAATGCAAAAAGGTCTTTAGGATTTAACATTAAAAGGATGCCTGGTGGCTCAGTTGGTTAAGCATTTGGTTCAGGTCATGACCCCAGGGTCATGGGATCGAGCCCCATGTCAGCCTCCATGTAGTGTGGAGCCTGCTTAAGATTCTCGCTCTCCCTCTCCCTCTGCCCCTCCCCTGCTCACTCGCACGCACGCTCTCTCTCTCTCTCTCTCTCTCTCTCTTTCTCTTTCTCTCTCAAAAGAAGGATTTGATATTAAATAAGCAAAGCAAAGTGTAGAACAGTGTGCATGATACACCACCTTTGGGGGGGTGCAGGTGGGTGCAGGTCCTACATGTATACGCTTGTGGACGCCCAGAAAATCTCTGGATGGACACTTGTGAGAACAGGAGACCACTGCCCATTCTCGGGATGACAGCTAGGTGGCTGGAGCCAAGGGTCAGAGATTTACTTTCAGTTTTAGACCTTTTGTGATTTTAGAATTTTGTGTCATATTTTATGAAGTCTAGTTTAAAAAAATAATGAGCAAAAAAATGAGTTCTCACTGGTTTGTTCCATAAAGAATGACCACAATTGCTTCTTAATATGAGGGAAGAAAATGAATCTAACCCTTCAAGCAGTTCTCTATAGTAAAGCAATTGCACCATTTATTAAATGATAGTTCAATGATCTGAAAGAATTAATTAATACTCAGGCCCCCAAAAACCCAGGGAACACGGAGTTATATATAGCACCCATTGTTACAGACACTATATCAATTCAACCAAATTTGCTGAGCGCCTCTCATCACAGGTCTTTTGTCAGGAGCTGGAAACAAAAATACTCATAAGACTTTGTCTATGTTCTTAAGATAGTCACATAAATGACTAATACACTGTGATGAATTCTAAGATGCTTGAAGGCAGGAGTCGTTGGGGTTGTATTTGTATCTGCAGCATCCAGCATGTAGTAGTCACTTTCAGAATGTCTGCAGAATGAATGAATGAATGAGTTAATCAATTAATGAAGTTCTGCAGTAGGGATGGACAAAGAAGACAACTCTCGGGAGGAAGGCAACTTAAGCAGTGATAAACTGGGTCATGAAGAATTACCCAAATCTACAGCCTCATTACCTGCACTAAGACTGTCACAAAAGGTATCCACACAGAGCGTTATCCGTTATCGATTTAGTAGGTCGGCAAGTGGAAAATTCTGGTTTTTTGGAAGGATATGCACTGTGGGGCCAGAAAAACTTGTGTTCAAAACCAAAAGTCACCACGTATCACCTAAAGACCATGGGCAACTTAACTTTTCTGAGCCTTCACCTTTTCATTTATAAATTGAAAATAATCTTACCTAACTTACAGGTTAATTGTGAATGTTTGGGATCACTGACTCATTTATTCATTCACTGAAGAAACAGCGAGCCATTAGGAGGTGCCAGGTGCTGTGTTTGCATGTACAGAGTTGAGCCCAGAAGTTAAACCCTATAGGTATTATTGATGCAGGGAACCTCTCGGGCTATCGATACTATTTGGTAGCAGGTCATTCCTTCCACCCTGTGATCAGGAGGAATTAGGGAAGAGTAACTAGACACTTCTGTTAGTGCGAAGTGAATGGAAGGGAACTTCATAAAGAAAGTGAAGGTGAGTCAAAGGATAAATCCATTTGTAGCTTAAGAATTTCAGAGATGATTCTGACTCTCATTAACAGAGACAACAGGGCCTTTTGGCAGGAATCTCCTGTTCCTGGTGTAAGATGTACGAAGTTTGTCAAAAACGTAGGTGGAGGGGTGCCTGGGTGGCTCAGTCGGTTAAGCATCTGACTTTGGCTCAGGTCATGATCTCATGGTTGGTGGGTTCGAGCCCCGCGTCGGGCTCTGTGCTGACAGCTCAGAGCATGGAGCCTGCTTCGGATTCTGTGTCTCCCTCTCTCTCTGACTCTCCCCTGCTCACGCTCTCTCTCTATATCAAAAATAAATAAAAAACATAAAAAAAAAGAAAGATAACTTCCCATTAAAAAAAAAATGTAAGTGGAGATCACCAAGGGAAAAATCAAGAAAAGTAGAACCAGGAGAAGATGATCATCCTCAGTAGCCCCCTCCCAGCTTTTAGACCCTAAGCTTCCCACTGGATTCACTTGGCTGAGGAGAGAAGGGCTTTCCCTCACCCTGAGCCAAGGAGGCTATGAGAACCAACAGGTCAAGCAACTTGCTGACCTTCTGTGGGGGCTTGGGGTGTGGGGTGGAGAGTGGCTAGAATAACAAAGGAAGAGGGGACATTGTTGGAGAAGAGCAGATGTTCTGGAGGAGACAGCAGAGAGGTGTCCAAGGGGCACACTCCCTACCAGCCATGGGAACGCCTCCAAGAGGAAATCCTGAGGCACTGGTTGGTGAGACCTTTCTCTGTGAATGGAGGCAAGATGGTAGACCAGAGGGTTCAATGTCTAAACCCCCACACCCAACCACTATTGTAGACTTCGAAGGGTTGCTATAGACATTGAATAATGACCTGTCTGAAACTTCCGTGTGTGCACGTGCACACGTGTGCACCTGCTTTGGGAAATGTGACATAGCTGGTAGCAGTCAACATTGAGGGGAAGAATCTCCGTGCCCATAAATTTATCTCCAGATGGGCTAGGTGCCGCAAGGAGACCCATGCACAGATGCCCCTTGGGGCCATGATGCTCTGGTGTGCCATAGATGAGGGATTTCTCACAAGGGCAGTGATGGCAGAAGCCATCTTCTCTCTATCTTCTCTCCTCCCTCTGTCCCCTTACATGTGGCACTGTGGCCTCACCATCCCTTTCCCTTCTCGCTCCTGCACCTTCTTCATATAGGCTGCTTCTATCTTAAACAATTTTGCTAACTCCTTTGTGTTCTTCAAAGTTAAGATTGGGATTACCTCCTTCAGGAAGTCAACTTTGGTCATCATTTCTTTCACCCGCCCATGCCCACCAACCCATGGCGGTTCCCCACTGTCCCAAGCAGTATATACCTTACCATAGAGTCCTCAGGTTCCTTCCTTCTCTGACTCCTCCTCCACTGGGCTGTGGGCTTGAATATAGATAATGGGTCATGTATCTTCACATCCCCAGAACCTCTGGCAATATTTGGCATGTAGCAGGGACTCTGAAAGTTGTTAGTTTGACTGAACTAGTTACTGAATAAATTTGGAAAATTCGCCCACTGTGGGAAAATGATCATTTTTAATCAAAATTTTTTTCCAAGGAGTTTAAATTGTTCCATTGAGTTGATAGATCAGAGTCCACATTTCACCTCTTGCAGGATGGAAATGGAGGAGGAAAAAGGACCTGTCCTGAGCTGCCGAAGGCACAGGAATGTGAGAACATCCCCAGTATATAAAGGGATGGAGCCAAAAAGAGTCAGCAAAACAATTGGTGGCTTTATGAGATTTTCCCAAGAGGCGACATTTTCAAACACCAATTCCAAATCTTGAGAATAGCCTCTTTGGAATGGTTCTTGAAAAGCATTTTTTTTCAGTGAGAGAGAGAATTTAAAGCTAGAAACACAGGACTTCACTGGCAGGAAGTGATTTCTTTTTGTTTTGTTTTGTTTTGTTTTGTTTTGTTCTTTTCTCTACAGTTGAAGAATGGAAAACCCAACCCCATGCCTCTTGAAGATTTACAAACAGATGTGGCTCTCAAGGACCATCCACAGCCGCTGTCTCAGAGCCAGCCACCGCATGGCGTATGAGGAGCAGCTTGTCTGACGGGAACCCACCGCCATCCCCTCCAAGGGCAGAGACCCAACCACTTTCCTGCATGAGGTCATCACTTCACAAGGGGAGTTAAAGCTATTTGTTTTGCAGACAGCTGGTTCCAACCTTGTCCTGGCATCAAGACGTAAAATTGCAAAGTGATTATTAGCATTTCACATCGAGTAAGTGCAAACAACGGGGTCAAGCCACAGACCTTATTCTGGTCATCATCACTTTTGAGCCGAAGAGAGAGGTCACACCAAGGTGGGGCAGAAACGTTTTCTGATGGAAGGAAGGGGAGATTTTGTTTTTAGGTGGTTTTCCCAAAACCAAAAGTCTCCTTGCCCTCCCACACACACACCCATGGAAAGTTCTGGAAGGCTGCTGTGGCATGGTTATGCATTGAGAAGACTGGATTCCCTCAAATGACCATCACCCTAAGCGTTAGGCTTATAACACCACCGAGGCTACTAGATTTAGAAAACAGAAATAAAAATGGAATCAGGCTGAAGCCTGCCAAAATCAATTAGAAGGAAATACATTTTTGTTAGCTATCGATCATGAGGGAAGAAACACGGTATTTAGCTTTGGCAGGTTTCATTTCAAAACTCCAGTTTCATCACTAGAGAGCTGGATGACTTTGGGCAAGTTACTAGCAAGACAGAGCCTTAATTTCCTCCTGTTTACAATGGTAATTATGGAACCTTCTGCAGACGGTTGTCGTGAGGATTCGAGGTAGTGTATAGAACGCTGACTAGCGCAGCAACGATAGGGCATAAACTGTGACATTAGGAATGGTAATGCAGTATTTCGCTTTGAAAAAGTCTCTTTTCAAGTAACTTGGCAACTCACTACCAAGTCCAGGAAAACAGAGAAAGAGGCAGCAGGCAAGATAAAAATGATGACAGGGCCAAGGTAATGAAATCCCATTTTATTAAGGAAATGACAAGGTGCATATGGCCTGGTCTAGTACCTTCTTCTTTATGGGCTCCTGCCATGTGTTCGTGTATTGACTAAGGTGGGGCTAAAGGTCTCTCCCTATTCATAGTCCAAGAAAACTGGATTATTTCACTGTCAGATGGACGTGCAGCCTGCTCAGAAGGGAGTTTATTTGATCCTTACTCCCCGAGGCCCCAACTTCCCAAGGGAATTCCACGCCACTCCTTTCCTTCCAGTGCACAGAGCTTGGTCCACACAATCAGTCTATCTTTTGGCACCTGAGCGAAGCCTGAGAAGCAGGTGTATCTGCTTAATATCCAACCTGCTTTTATTGCCATTCCCAATGACACCAGTGGGTTCAACTGACCACGATTTTAGAGGAGTCGGGGTTTGTCATTGTTCCAAGAATACAATTTCATAACAGCCATAAAATGAGGACTCTGTTTAGCTCAAGGATATTGAACTGGGGTGAGGAGCTCCAGCTGGGAAACTAAGGATGATAAACTTTGCAGCAAATTGGCAAGAGTATTGTTACACCAGTCTTGTCTTCTTGGAGAAGTCATAAAAGGCATCCAAGACACTGTGTTTGAGTTACAATAAAACGCAGATTCCCCCTCCCCTGATCCGTGCCTCAGGGGTGCCTTCCCTATGACTCCCAATGACACTCAGGCAAACAATAGTCTTGGACCGTGAAAAAAGGGCATTTAATAAAATCCTCTTGATGCGCCATGCTGAATGCACAAACTGAAGGATATTCGAGCAAACCATGGTCCAGTGTCCTGAGAGCCAGCTGTTGACCACCTGGCTCAGTCTTGGCTCAGGACACTCCAACACAGCCATCTCTACTGTGGACATAAAAACAATGACCGCAAAACTATACCCCAAAAAGGGCACAGATGTTAAAGAGATGCACCTGAGTCAGCTGGCAGAGCTGTAGACCAACCTCCTTTCAAGACAAAGAGCATCAGTATCTTTCCCATTAGAGAATCACCCCCTCACTTGCGGCCACTCCCTATGGTTCTATGGCAGTGGACTCCCTTCAGGAGGTTGATGGATCCAGGAGTAAGCCAATCAACACCTAGTTTCCCTGGCCACTGATTGGCTGAGAGATGGGCATGTGACTCACACAGAGCCAATGAGATTTTCTGAGGGAATTCTGGGGAACTCTCACCGGCTGTGAAATGAGAGGGATGTGAACACCATGTGAGGTCTGGAGCTACTGAAGGAGGAAGCCTGGGGTCCAGGAAGTGCCCGGTAGAGAACTGGGGTCTGAGGGGCATCATCTGAGCCCCACCCAAGCCAGCCCTTCTGTGGACCTTGCAATTCTGTGAGTCAGCAACTTCCCTCTTCTGCTTCAGCTGCTTCAGGTGGGGAATTTTTCCACCTATAGCCCTTTATTGCCCCAGTGCCTCTACTCTTGCTTCTTATCACTTCCTCTTTTTACTTATTTTCTCATTTTAAAAGCAATACATACTTATTTTAGACAATTTCATAAACACAAAATAAAAAAGAAAGCGAATTTCCCAAGACCACACAGCTCTCAGGTGGCTGAGTCACAATTCCGACTGGGGCTGGCTGATGCCCATGGCTGTATTCCTAACCCTACAACCTGCTTTCGGCCCCTTACAGGCTTCCAGGCATTTCAGTGGAGAGCCTTCAGTCTCTTCCTCCCTTTGGAGTAGTTTTTTTCTCGTGAGTATACATAATTATTCTTCTGCAAAGTTGGGATGATATTATACATATAATTTGCATACTTTTTAAAACTGAGTACTATATTATGGACATTTCCCCAAGTCTTTAAGTATTGTCCTGGAACATTATTTTTAATGGCTGCATAATATTTCATTTGAATTGAATACATCATAATTTATTTAAACATTCTTGTATTGTTGGACCTTTATGCGACCTATATTCTTTTCTATTTTTTTGTATCCTTTGCTACTTAAAAAAAGCAAATAGGTGGAACAAGGAGAATTTTAGGCAAGTGAAATTATTCTTTTTAAAAAATTTTTTAATGTTTAATTTTGAAAGAGAAAGAGCATGAGTGGGGAGGAGCAGAGAGAGGGAGAAACATAACTTGAAGCAGGCTTCAGGCTCTGAGCTGTCAGCACAGATCCCGACACAGGGCTCGAGCTGACGAATCATGAGATCACGACCTGAACCAAAGTCAGACGCTTAACTGACTAAGCCACCCAGGCATCCTGGCAAGTGAGGTTATTCTATATGATACGGTAATGGTGGGCACGTGTCATGCGTTTGTCAAAACCCAAAGACGATATCACACACAAAAAAGAGTGAAACCTAATGTAAACTATGTACTTTAGTTAATAATGTTGTCTTAATGTTGTGTCAACAATTGTAACAAATACACCCCACCAGTGTAAGATATTAATAATAAGAGAAACCAGAGAAGAAGGCTATATTGGAATATTCTGTACTTTCTGCTCAATTTTTCAGTAAACATAAAACTTTTTCATAAAATATTCTATTCATTAAAATTAATTAACAGTCTAAATGAGCAAGCAAACAAAAAGGAATGTAAATTTATATCGTTAACCAGGTCTGATTATTTTCTTATGATGAATTCGTAGAAGCAGAATTACTGAAACAGAGGTTAAGATGGGGTAGACATGTTATGATCATCTCTTTTCAGGAAAAAAATGTGTCACTTTACATAGTCACCACCAATGTGTTAGGGTGTCTAGCTCGTTCCATTCTTGTTAACACTAAAAGGTATTGAGTTTGTAAACCTTCACAAATTTAATGAAAAACACATAATGCCTACTTTGATTGCCTGTCCTTATTAACTATAAAAATTAAAACAGTATGTTACGCGCTAATAGTACAGAGTAAATATTTCAGAATGAGAATTAAGTGATTGAAAAAGGTAGCATCAATGGGTGCCTGGATGGCTCAGCCGTTTAAGCATCCGACTCTTGATTTCAGTTCAGGTCATGATTTCAGCGTTCGTGAGTTTGAGTCCCACAATGGGCTCCGTGCTGGCAGTACAGAGCCTGCTTGAGATTCTCTCTCTCCCTCTCTCTCTCTCTCTGCCCCTCCCTCATGCCCTTTTTCTCTCTCTCTCTCAAAATAAATAAATAACCTTTTCTTTAAGGTAGCGTCACGAACCATTGAGCAAAAAGAATAATTTCTCAGGATGAAGTGAGATCCACACCTCATACCTCCTCCAGTGGTCCTGAAGCATGAGTGTACATCCAAATCCCTCAGAGCACTTCTTAAAATACAGATAATAGGTGCTAGGCCATTTCTAATTCAGTAGGTCAAGGGTCAGGCTCAACATTTTCATTTCTACCACCGTTTCAGATGCTGCGGCTTGCTGCTGGTCTGGGGTCACACTCTGAGAAACAATACCACATACAACAAACTCTAGAAGAAAAAAGAAGGGTGAATGAAAAAATAAACCTCTCTCAGTCCTTGACAGGTTAAGCATGTAAAACTCATGGATATAGATGAGCTTAATAATATAATTAATAATGTAAGTGTATATTATATACATACAGAATTTATGTGTTACATAATCATATTACAGAATGTATTTTTTTCAAGCATGTATGAAATAATTACAGATCTTAATGATATACTAGGAATAAGGTCCACATTCTACCATAAAGCCAACCTCAACATATTTTTAATAGTAGAAAGAGGATGGATCACATTTTCTGTCTAAAATGCAATAAATCTGGAAATAAATAAGTGGGAACAAACCAATGATAGCATCCCAGCCACTTGGGAAATATACCACTCTCTCTCTCTCAATATGTATTTGCTAAAACAACAATAATGAGACCGCTGGGCACCAAAATGCATGTATTAAAGCCAAAGTGTTGTCGGGGAAAAGGTATAGCTGCAAGTTCTCCCATTGCTAACAGGGAAGAGCGACATCAAATAATTAGGAAACTCAAAAATTTAGGAAAAGAATATCAAACCTAAAGGAGAAGGAAATAAACATAAACAGCATGGAACTTTACTGAAACCAGAAAACTTAAAAGCAGGAGAATTGATTCATTAATGTAAGAGACAGAAAAACTAAAACAAGCAAGTCATAATCTACCTTAATTCAACAAGGAGAAAGAGTAGGAAAATGCAAATATGCAAAATTTGATGAAAGAAAAGGCCAATAACCACAGATACAGGGGGAAGCTCTCAAAGTATTAAAAGATACTTTGTAAAACTGTGGAAATAAATTTAAAAAGATATGGACAATTATTCTGGGATTAATAAATTTCCCCATGAAGAAGAAATAGGAAAGCTAAAATAAGCTATGACATGATTGTGAAGGAACCTCTCCCTAAAGAAGCCGGGTCCATGCAGCCAACATGGCTCCAACCATCGAAGAGCAGAGAATACAGAAATTATTTTAATTGTTCCAGAACTCAGAGAAAGAAGCAGTGCTTCTCAATGCTCTACTGCTTTTACAAAGCCAGAAAAACACTGAAACAAAATCTATCAAAGACACACTGAAAAGAAAGCTGCAGACCTCATTTCACTTATAAATCCTAAACAAAATATTAGCAGGTCGAATCTGTCAGTCTCAGCGGGCCATGGGTTTATTTCTGGGATCTCTGTTCTATTTTATTGATCTCTGTGTTTGTTTTTATGCTGATAACACACATTTTGATGACCATAGCTTTGCACGATAGTTTGATTACTGATCCATAACATCTATCCAAGCCAGCCCAATAAACCAAGACAGAAGGTGTTAGATGGTGGCAAGCAAAATTATCATTACTTGAAGAAAAAAAATGATGATATACCAGAGAAAAGTCAAGAGCATAAACAGAAAGCTTTGAAAAACAATGATGATACAACTCGAGTTCCAAAACAGACACAAAAAGTAATCACTTTCATAATAACCAGTCAGAAAGTATAATGAATAAATAATTTTATTCATAATAGCAATTTATAAATATCATAAAGGAATATGATCCATGCTCTACAGAGAAAACAACAAAACTCTCTAGATGAACAATAAAGGAGACTGGAGAGACGGACCTGGGAGATAGACTCTCTTTGTGAAGTAGGGAAAAGGCAATTATTAGTTTTTGAGCTGTAAGATTTGACTACAGAATTTCTCCTGGGAGAGAAAAGAGTTTTGGTTAAGCCAACACCTTGCCGGGCTGGTTTAATTTTGGAAAGATAGTGCCTATTCCTTGCTGTGAAAGATAAGAATTAAGATCGTGAGATCAGGTTGGAGGAGAGTAAACCAGGAAGAAGGCAAGAGATCATGGGGGTACAACTGAAGCTTCATGGGAAAGTTAGGACCTTCTTCCTGTAAGAGGACAAGTCGAGGCTTTTAAGAGTAAACACATAAACATTCCAATATTCAGTCTAAAGTCATGTGTTCTGTTTCATTATAACATAAGCCATTCGTGGAGCCTCTAAATCTTCGATGATGAAGGTAGTGGCAGGGGGCTGTGGTCGTGGTGACAACAGTTCATGTATATTGTGCACCTACCTTCTAGGCAATACACTAAGCATTTAAACTGCTTTATGTATTATTTAATAGTCAGAAAAATCTATTTCCTATTACAGATGAGGAACTCAGGCAGAGAGAAATTAAGTAACCTGACCGAGCGCACCGCTTGCCAGTGGAGTCTAACTGTTGACCTAGACATTCTGACTCCAGTGCCCAGACTAATCCTGAAGTTGCCCATCTAGTGTGCTCGTGGCCTTGAGTTCGTGCCAGCAAAAAGATCAGATGGTCTTCAGTGGAGTGTTGGGGACTGGAGAAAGGACAGATGTGCAGGGGTCAGAGCCAGAGCAGAGATCAAAAATTCCATGGAGCCGGAATGGGACTGGCTCAGGAAAACATAAACACCGAACCCCATCCACTGCCATGAAACCCCAGAGAGACTGAGAAGCGTGTTGGGACTTCTATCAGGTGTGAGATGGGATGTTGAGACAATTTTATTACATCTTAAAGTAAACGATTACCTCAGCTGGGTGGATAATGTAAATTTCTCCAAGAGCCTGAAATATGGCTTAAAATTATTAAAATGCCAACGTTCCCTAAAAGAATCTGTAAAAATAAATTCATGCTCTCCCAGATTCTAATGGGATTCTTTAACTTGCCCAAATTATTAAAAATGTATTTAATAGAATAAACTTATACAAATTCCCAAGGAAAGAGCTAAAAAGAACCATTATATTGTTTGGTTTCTTTGCTATGGAGTTGTAGGAGTTCTTTATATATTTTGGATGATAACCCCTTATCCGATATAGACTCTGCAAATATTTGCTCCCATACAGTGGGTTGCATTTCCATTTTATTGATTTCCTTTGCTGTGCAGAAGTTTTTTTTAGCTTGATGTGGTCCTACTGGTCTATTTTTTTCTTTTATTGCCTTTGCTTTTGGAGTCAGATTTTAAAAATCATCACCAAGACCAATGTCAAGGAGCTTCTCATCTCTATTGTCTTCTAGGAGTTTTATGCTTTCAGGTCTTACCATAGAGTCTTTAATCCATTTTGAGTTAGTTTTTTGCGTGGTGTGTGACAGTTGGTCCAGGTTCATCCTTTTGGGTGTGGCTGTCCAGTTTTCCCAAGAGCATTTATTGAAGAGACTGTCCTTTACCCATTGTAGATACTTGCCTCCTTTGTTGTAAGTTAGTTGACCATGGGTTTATTTCTGGGATCTCTATTCTATTTTATTGATCTCTGTGTTTGTTTTTATGCCGATAACACACATTTTGATGACCATAACTTTGCACGATAGTTTGAAATCAGGGAGCATGATGCCTTCAGCTTCATTCTTCTTTCTCAAGATAGTTTTGTCTATTTAAGGTCTTTTGTGATTCCATACACATGTTAAGGTTGTTTGTTCTATTTCTGTGAAAAATGCCATTGGAATTTTGACAGGGACTGCATTGAATCTATACATTGCTTTGGGCAGTTGGTACATTTTAACAACATTAATTGTTTCAACCCACAAGCACGGCATATTTTTCCATTTATCTGTGTCTTCTTTAATTTCTTTCATCAATGTTTTATAATTTTCAGTGTACAGGTCTTTCACCTGCTTGGTTATACTTTTTCTAGTTATTTTATTCTTTTTGAAGCAATTGTAAATAGAATTGTTTTCTTAATTTCTCTTTTTGATCATATTTTTTAATGTTTACTTTTATTTTTGAGAGAGAGAAAGAAAGAAAGAGAGAGAGAGAGAGAGAGAGAGAGAGAGAGAATGAGCAGGGAGGGGCAGGGGTGGAGGGACAGAGGATCCAAAGTGGGCTCCGCACTGATAGTGGAGAGCCCAATGCGGGGCTCAAATTCATGAACTATGAGATCATGACCTGAGCCGAAGTCAGGACCTCAATGGACTGAGTCACCCAGGTGCCTCTGATCATTATTAAAGTGTAGAAACAACAGATTTTTCAGTATTGAGTCTGTATCCTGCGACTTTACTAAATTTGTTTATTAATTCCAATAGTGTTGGGTGGTGTCTTTAGGGCCTTCTATGTATATCATCATGTAATCTCCAAATATTGACAGTTTTACCCTTTTCTTTCTAATTTGGATGGCTTTATTCTTTTTCTTGCCTAATTGTTCTGGTTAGGACTTCCAACACCATGTTGAATAAAAGTGGCAAGAGTGGACATCTCTGTCTTTTTCCTGATCTTAGAGGAAAAACATTCACTTTTTTACCACAGAGTATGATGTTAGTTGTGGGTGTGTCATATATGGCATTTATTATGTTGAGGTACGTTCCCTCTACACCCACTTTGTTGAGAGTTTTTATCATAAATGAATGTCGAATTTTAACAAACTTTTTTTTCTGCATCTACTGAAATTATCATATGATTTTCCTGCTTCATTTTATTAATGTAGTGTATCACGTTGATTGATTTGCAAATGTTAACTTTCTTGCATCCCTGGAATAAATCCCACTTCATCATGGTGTGTGATCCTTTTAATGTATTGGTTTGCCAATATTTTGTGAGGATTTTTGCATCTATGTTCATCCTGGATATTGACCTATAATCTTTGCTTGCTTGTTTTTGTGTCGTCTGTCTGGTTTTAGTATCAGAGTAAGGCTGGCCTTGTAAAATGACTTTGAACGTATTTCCTTCTCTTCTAGTTTTTGGAAGATCTTGAGAGGATTGGTGTTAATTCTTCTTTAAATATTTGGCAGAATTCACCAGGGAAGCCATATGCTCCTGGACTTTGTTTGTTGAGAGGTTTTTGATTATTGATTCAATCTTCTAACTATCAATCAATCTCTTCAGATGTTCTCTTTCTCATGATTGAGGTTGGAAGTTTGTGTATTTCTAGCAATTTACTCATTTTTTCCAGGTTGTCCAATTCGTTGGTTAAGTTAAAAATGGCCAGAAGATCTGAATAGACATTTTTTTAAGGAAGACATACAGATGGCTTACAGGTGCATGAAAAGATGCTCGACATCACTAATCATCAGGGAAATGCAAATCAAAGCCATAATGAGACATCACTGTACACCTGTTAAAATGGCTACTATCAAAAAGATAAGAAATAACAAGTGTTGGCAAGAATGTGCAGAGAAGGGAACCCTTCTGCACTGTAGATGGGGATGTAAACTGGTGTAGCCACTATGGAAAACTGTATAGAAGTTCCTAAAAGAATTAAAAATAAAACTACTATATGATCCAGCAATCCCACTTCTGAGTATTTATCCAAAGAAAATGAAAACACTACTTCAAAAAGATATATGCATCCCCATGTTCATTACAGCATTATTTACAAAGGCAAGATATGGAAACAACCTAAGTGTCTATTGCTGGATGAAGGGATAGAGGTGATGTGGTGTGTTTGTGTGTGTGTGTATGTGTGTGTGTGTATACACACAATGGAGTATTATTCGGCCAACAAAAGGAATGAAATCTTGCCATTTGTGACAACATGAATGGACCTTGAGGGCCTTATGCTAAGTGAAGTAAATCAGAGAAAGACAAATACCATATGATTTCACTTATATGTGAATTTTTAATTAAAAAAATAACCATCTTATGGATACGGAGAACAAATTGGTCATTGCCAGAGGCAGGGGTTGGGGGATGGGCAAAATAGGCAAAGGGGGTCAAAAGGCACAAACTTCCAGTTAGGAAATAAATAAGTCCTGGGGATGTCATGGGCAGCATGGTGACTATAGTTAATAATACGGTATTGCATATTTGAAAGTTGCCAAGAGAGTAGATATGAAAAGTCCTCATCACACAAAAAAAGAGGAATTTTTAAGGAGATCTTCACCCACGAGATAATAAAACACATTATGAAGCTACATGAATTAAAAGAGTATATATTTCAAATCAGAAAACTAGTCAATAACTAATGTTTGAACAAATGGCTAAACATTTGAAAAAAATCTAGACCCCTCTCTGCATCTTACACCAAATAAAAGTTCAAATGAACCAAGGATTTAAATATGAAAAAGTAACACAAAAGTACTACAAGAAAACATGGGTGAATAATCTGAATAATCTTGGTGTGACAAAGACCATTCCAAGTTTGATATAACCTCTCAGCTCACCTTCTAACCACCAAAAGAGGAAAAAGAAGATGGCCTGAATATTTTCAAAGCCAGGATTTGATGAGATGGTTATTGGGTGCTTGTAATTATTCCCAGTTCCACCCAAAATTTCATGAAATTTATATATATATATATATATATATATATATATATATATATATATACTTTAATAATAAAATGATAACTGGTTTGAATAATAAGGAATAATAAGAAAGAGTGCCATACGCAGACAGGAACTTTTGAAAAGCTCCTTTAAAAAGCCAAATGATGATCCACATAGATCAATGGTGATCAACATAGAGAGAAGGAAAAGAGAAGGAAAAGGCCACAGGAAATCCATGCCTCAGACATTTGCAGGAGAAACTTCCGTAGAAGAGGGAGAGGTTGGTGGCTACTGGGAGCCCCGAGGGAGAGGACGTGGGAAGGGCAAGGAAGAGCAGCCAGGAGTTACTGCAAATGCGCGGTTAGTTGAGGGCCTGCCTTCAAGTTCCGACATCCTGACAAAACGCAGTGAGTGGACACTGGGTCCAGAGAACAGGACAGTGTCCAGGTAGCTACTGACCCCAAAGAGGAGAGAGAGCAAACTCTCGGTATGACAGTGGCTCGGACCCCAGTGTCTTCTTATTCTCCCTTCCCAAACCCCTCTAAAATAGAGATTTTGATTTTTCTTAACAGAAACCCACAAGGACAAACAGACTGGGAAAACCAACAGCTATGACAGAGTCTGGGATGCTAGGAAACAGAAGGACCAGAGGGAACTGACTGGAGGAAGCTGGCTCTGTCCCTCAGGGAGGCTGGGGGACTCCAGGAAGCCACTCGCTCTACATCGCAAGACTTCCAGAAGGAAGCGTCAGATGCCTGTGCAGTAGCAATGAAGGCCGCGCAAACACCAAACCCAACCCAAAGAAATGGGTGTTTAAGAAGCCCGTTCCCCAAACTCAGCTACCACCATCACTAACACCCAGGCAGAAATGTAGGGCCCCAGCCAGAGGGATGGAAAGTTCCAGAGGACCAGGGATTGCAGAGGACCAGGATGCCGGGGGACAGGGAGGTAAGTGAACCTTCACCTGACTGAATGCCCCATTGTAATCAGTCCCCAGAACTGGCCGACAGGACCACATCCTCCAGGTGGGGGGTGGAAGGCCCTTCTCTAGAGAATGTGACTGGCCGAGGAGGAAAGACTTGACCATCCTGCAGGAAGCCCGTAGCTTTCAAACCTCCCCTTCAGGCTCAAAGCTTCCATTAGCATATTTTTCCTTTCACGTTGTGCTGCCCTCCTCCCCAGCACCCAGTGCAGCCCTCAGGTCCCCCCATCGGCCCCCTGCTTTGGAGTCATGGACAGCAGCCCAGTGCACCTGGCCTGTGGGCCCGAGAGCAGACTTCCTCCCTGGCCAGGAGCCTCCCTCCCCTCCTCCACATGCCCACCTCCAGTGGTGGCGGCAGCGTCTGCAGTCTTCAGGGTCTCCCTGCTCATTCCCACCCCGGCCTCTCCCCTCCTAGAGGGGGGTGGGGGTGATGCCCAGCCTGCTCTTGGCACCGCTCCGAAGGAGTGCTTAGCTGCCTCCCACTTTGCTGCCCAGAATCTTCTCAAAACCTCACGTGCAACCAAGCCACCCATAACAGTTGAAGAACACCAACGCCATGCAAGAAAGACCGCAGACTCAACAACAGAAAAGGCTAAAATCCAAGTAAATTGAGTTAATAGCTCGAAACAAGACTTTAAAAAAAATGTATAATCTTCAGAGGCTTAAAGAGAGGACCTCACATCTCTACAACAAGAACGTGCTGGTAAAATGTAACACTTAGGGATCTTGGAATTAAATTGTGATAATCACAATTAAAAGGGCCAGCTGACAAGCCCACCCTAAGGTTGAACGACTGAGCTAGAGGATCAGACCAAAGGATTTCTTCTCCCCAGAACACAAAGGACAAAGAGGAAGGTATGAAAGGGAAGAGTCTTAGAGGAAAGATTCTAACATTTCAACCCTTTCTGGTCAGAGAGTCACAAAAAGGAAAACAAAGAAACCAGAGAGAAGGAAGGGAATCAGAGTTAATATTTTGAATTTCCCAGACTTTGAGAAAGACACAGGTCTTCATATTGAAAGGAACCATATCATTATAGTTATTCTGTGACTTCTCTTAAAGTTTATAAAACTTAATAAAAAGGGCAAATTGTAGCAATTCAGAGATTTGATAGGAACTCGGGAACCAAAAGAAGGGATGATAAGACCACCACATGGTAGATGTCCAGGGGGACCTATAAAAAATATTGGAAGTTATCATATCCTAGATGTATGGAAGAATAGAATAAGCACAGAGCCAATTCTTTAGAAGAGTCTAAGCATTTTTATTAAGTTTTATAAACTTTAAGAGAAGTCACAGAATAACTATGGTTCCTTTCAATATGAAGACCTGTGTCTTTCTCAAAATCTGAGAAAGTAAGTGTCATACTTTGTATGGCAAAGTTCTGTGGCTTTGCTATTCTAGTTCCCACCTCAACTTGACACAACCAGTTTCTTCTCTTAGGATTTTAGTCTCCAAGAGGCAGGCCTGTATGAGTTTGAAGGGAGCTGGATCACCAACAGTGTGCTTTATTTAACCATGAGGCTTTGCGCTGGAATGTTCTGCTGGTGTTTTATGTAATAACCATTACATAGACCATTTCTGCCAGACTCCTATGGACCTCACAGGCAATTATTACTGCCCATCTTATAACTGCTGATTTGGGTGCACATCAGGTCCATATATACACACATGAATCTGTGTAAAGTAGGATAGCGTGGGCTACACCCATGTCCCCATTTCCAAATTCAAGTCACATATTGAACATCTAATGCGCAGGTCAAATAATCCCACATCTTGCAGGACAGTTTGGTTCTGTAGACTGAATACAGATCATAGAAACGTTTTGTTTGGCCCACATGGTATTTTTAAAAAGGTTTTAATTGGTTGCTGGAAAATCAGCCTCACGTGCAAGCAAGGCAACAGTAGGCATGTACACACTCAAACCACCATGTACCAACATAAGTGGTAGCAAAACAACTCAAACAATATCTTTGTTAAGCATCACAGAGAATCACTCTACACTCATCCATTCAAGATACTTGCTCAGCACCCGCTATAAGTCAAGCACAATGCTCGTCAAAGAGGATGCAAAAATGGATAAAGCTATCGGCTATTTCAGCAGAAATGACCTTAGGTAGAGATCCCCTTCACTGATTTCCAGATAGAGAAGCAAAAATTCAGTGACGTCCAAAGTTTTGCCCAAGGGCAAACACGAGTCGGTGGCAAAGCCAGAACAAAAATCCAGGCTCTTAACGTACTCAAACGTGGTTATATGTGATTGATTTCACTGCACTTATTCTAATCTGTCTTTAAACAGCGCAGTGGAATAAAAGGTAATTGGATATGAAACAGAAAAAACAATTCAGTTAGTAAAAAGATTAAGGGCAATTTTTAATAAATAGTACTTTGTATGACCTCAGTTCCTTGTAAAATGTCTTGTGGAGATTATTGTTCTCTTGTTGAAAAGCATATTCTATGCACATAGAGACTTGAATAGTTTATTTTCTTTCAAATTTTAATGTTTTTTAAAGGATAGGTGAAACTTTACAAACATGAGAGAATTCAGTCCAAGGGAAGAATTTGGACTGATTATGGCCTTTCTCACCATTTGGAAATGGAATACTCCTCTAGGGTCTGAGGATCCCTGGATTGTAGGCGAGGTTGTTTGGAATCCTTAAGAGAATTTATGATCATTACCTTCCCGTATTTTTATCTTGAGTGTTGTGAGGGATTGGGGGGTTGAGAGTGGCCCATTATTCGCAGATGAAAGCCATTCTGCTATGAACTGGATCTTGCACCACACTGGAAGGAACCAGAGAAGAAAGCCTTTGCTCAGATGGGCACACTTTTGTTTTTAACTGTACGGTAGAAAAGTAATATAAGAGATTCCTGAGTCAGATTCGAAGAGACAAGTAGATGATACAAATTGCATGGCTCGATCGATTGAGCTATCATCATCTACCTATATATCTATCTAAAGAGGTTGGGTTTCTCATGGGCTTCTCTCTTTAATCATTCCTCTTGCTGCTTTCCCTCTCTCTCCCTGCTTTGGCCTGAACAGCACATGCAGCTCGGCGCCTCTTCCATTAAATCATACAGTTACCGCAGTCCCACACGGTCTTCCCCAAAGCTTTCCATTTCCCCAAAGCTTTCCAATCTTTGATTAGAAGGTACTGGTTTGTGTTTCCTAGAAACCTGGGGCCTCTGCTAAAGTTTTTGATACCTGAGCCCTCTTGTAAATTCCAAAGGAGGAAGGGCTTTTGTAAAGGTGGAGGCCCACTTGAAAAGCTGGAAGTTAAGGCTTCACTTTGTGATGGTTGAGTCCAATCTACCAACTGGGTGTCTCTGTTACACAGGATAAACTGTCCATGTTTGTTTAACCTTAGCTTTTTCTTCCGGCCAGGTCACTCTGCTCCTGCCCTCCACAGACACCAAGTAAATCCTCCCCTCCATCCATGGGCATACTTCTCTGCTTTCCATATTCCAGCCTCATGGGACAACTCTGTTTCCTAAACCCACTGTGGACACTGTGCATTTGATCCTTTTCACATGCTGTTCCCTCAGTCTGGAACCTCCTTCCTGATCCCCTCCGCTTGGTGTGGCTTTCACTGGCCCTTGTTACCCACAGGGAGACTTGGGCACCCTTAATTTGTGCTTCCACTGTATGAGCTTTTAGACCAGTAACAGGCTAGCCTACTTAGACCACGGCATCCGGTCAGTGTCTGCTCGTCATTGACCATGACTCCCTCTGGAGCAGACACTTCTTGAAGACAGGGATTTCATCAGTTTCATTAATCATGTCATCAATTCTTTGTATCTCCGGTGATGCCACTGATAAAATTTCATGTTAAAGGGAATAAGAGCATGATTGCCAAGACCAGGGTGGTCTCGTACCTGTTCATAAGGGTTTCCTTTTCCGTTGTATTGTTTTCTGAAAACAGATTTTTAAGGGTCTGTCAATGTTTAAGGGTTTATCCTTAATGAATCCAGGATATACGTCTCACTCCAGTCATTGTCACTCGCCCACAATTTCGCTAACTTCTTATCATCAGAGACAAGGGAGGATCTTCTAATTTTACCATCAAGCATCTGCCTTTCAATGGATTTTCAGAGTAATAACTTCCTCTACTTTATTTAACCTTCATTACAGTAGATTAACCAGGTGCAAATAGAAGTATACATGGATGCTCTCATTTGTCCTGTGTGAAAGAGTGGCCATAGTAATTCTGTTACTGATATAGGAGTGAGATTTTCTTTGCCATACGAGCTACTAGAAACTCGTAGAGTAGGAGAAGAAACTCCTAAACTCATAAATATTGTTCCCTGTGCCCGTTGGGTCAGGTGCCACAGTACATCAGGTTGAACAATCTATTTGTACTACGCACAACATCAGACAATAGCAAGAATGTAATTTGGAGCACGGCAAACCTCAAACCCAAAGTCATGAAGATGAAAAGAGAGTATTCAGATTTTCCCTCCCCACCACCAGCTCCTCTGCGGACCCAAGATAATCCCGTAATGGCCATCCCAGTATAAGGGCTGGTGTGGAGAAAGGCTTGAGAGACCAGTGGAGAGCAAGAGGCTCCAGACACCTGCAAGAGTGGACGTGGGGGCTGGTGAGGGACACGCCAGCAGATATTGTTGCTGTGGACTCTAAATTTGGATCCTCTTCACAGTTTTGAGAAGCCCGGATAAGGTTTGGAATTCTTTTTTTTAATTACTTTTTTGGCCGCAAGACTATGGTTCTTTGAATGCGAAGCTGCCCACGTGGGCGCCGGGATTTCGAAGAGTTACAGAAACAATGGTGCTCCCAGCCGGGTTGGCTTGTGGAGCTTATCTGCTGAAACATGCCTACTGTATGCCATGCAGGCATTCTCTTAGAGGAAGATAATTGCTGTGAGAATGAAAAGGAACGTAGGAAATGACACGTAATCTATAAAATAGTTTCTGAGAAGAAATCTATTTCTGCTTGGCACAAATAAAAGGATCCTTTCTGTTGCCAGAAGAAAGTCAAGGCTAGTTTTCAAGACTGTGAAAACCTCAAAGTTTTGCCTGGAGGAATTTCCTTCTACAGGAGAATTTTGAAAATCTTGACTTTGATCTGCCTCGTTTGATCCGTGGAAAAGCAATATCGGCAATATCTCAGGGTTCAGCAGAGTCCCCCATTAACCTGACATCACAGTGAAGTGATTACTTCTGCTTAAACAGAGGCATATTTAAAACAAGACAGAAGCCTTCAACCAAAGGCATCTCACGCGTCCTAAACAGTCCCATGTGGCGGACGCAAAACCATTCTCAATAAACCAAATAATCCAGCTGGTCTTCAGAAGTCCATAAACTGCTGACAACAGTATAGGCTGGGGTTTTATACCGTGCTTGGCAGAACCTGCTGTGGGGGGCAGGCTCTAGGCCCCTCTAGATCCCCTCAATCTCAATTGCACTTGTTGATTGTAAAATCTGTTTCATATCAACGTTTGAACAAAGCTTGCTGTAGCTAAAAAGAAAAAAAAAAAAAAGTGAAAACCATGAGAAACCCGTCCATAGCTACAAATGGACTCTGTGTTTCAAACAATGTACCAAGTCAGTTACTTGGAACTCAGAACACATTTCCCCTCTCCCAGAAATAATATTAAATATATTTTTTAATTTTAATGTTTTATTTATTTTTGAGGCAGAGAGAGACAGAGCGTGAGCAGGGTAGGAGCAGAGAGAGGGAAAGACACAGAATCCGAAGCAGGCTCCAGGCTCTGAGCTGTCAGTACAGAGCCCGACGCGGGGCTCGAACCCACAAACCGTGAGATCATAACCTGAGCCGAAGTTGGATGCTTAACCAACTGAGCCACCCAGGTGCCCCAAATAATATTAAAGATTGTAGGTGGGACCCTAAACTGGTCCCTAGCTGCCTGCCTGTTACCCCCTGTGTCCTGGGAAAACCAGGACAGATAGTGGAATTGTCACCGCAGATGGGTATTCTAGAAGCAGGAGGTTTGCTATAGCTCTACTAAGGGACGGAAAATATTAGTCACCATAAGTAATGTTATTGACTGAATGCACTGTATGTGCCAGCCTCCCTTCGGGGTGGTTTACGTGAATCATCTTGTGTGTTATTAACTAGAGTTGACCCTACGAAGCTCTTTCTGTGTTCCGGGCACTTTCCACAGATTTTTCTCATTAAGCCTTCTTAACAACCTATTTTATAGACAGAAAAACTGAGTCAGAGATGTTGATTAATATGTTTTCATTTGTTTGTGTTTAACAGCTGGCAGAGTGATTCCGTTCAAGCAAGGTGCCCCGTCCGGGCCCTATACCTACAGAATTGCACTTTGGGCCACGATGGGAGGAGCAGGTCGGAGGGTGAGACCAGCCGGCAGCAGGTTATCAGGACTGGGAAAGCCAGCAGCTTTATATCCCGAGTCTCCGCTTATCAGCTGTGGGAGCCCAGCAAGTGGGGAGTGTCTCTGAGCCCCATTGTCCTCACCCGTTTACAAGGGATAACAAGAGGATCCATCTCGCGGGGCTTCGGTGCGGATTAAGAGGGAATGCATTAAATGTGTTAGCATAGTGCCAAGAGCCTAGTAGCTCAGACGTGTCCCCTGCTGCGTCCCTGAGTCACTGAATTGAGAGCTGTAAGACTTACCTTAGCCACTATGGACTCCTGATCTACAAAAGACTTAGGCCACTTCTGACAATTTCTGTAGAGACCTAATTGTATCATCTAACATCACAATGGGAAAAGCCTGTGATGTCCAGGATGTAAAAATGGTGACGACTGCGATGCCTCCCTCAAGTTCAGCCCCATGATGGTGTACTTGAGCCCCGGCAGATCGAACCCTCTCCATCTTTTCTAGACAGTCTAGAAACTCCTAAGAAAGTAAACAGGGTGTTGAAGGAGACACTGCAGAAGAGGCCACCTCATCCTTCCTGATGAGAGTCTCTAACAAGATGGAGAGCATGAAGGCCCAGGCCAGCGTGTCTCAGGGGCCGGGACAAGGGGGGCCCTGAAAGGCCTGTGTCCAGGGCACTTTCGGTTTGCTCAGGTGCAACAGCCCTGTTCCAAAGGCCTTGTGTGATGGAGATTCTCCAGAAGGTTTTATTTACACTTTTCTCTTGTTTCTTTTCTTTCAAATGTTGTGAGTGACGGGAGACGGAGCTTACCTTTAAAATGAAAACTTGTTTTGTGAATCCGCATAGGGAAAGATTGGAAAGGGATTGAGAAGTGCCTGGTAGAGAAGTATATGTTTGAGTAAGATAAATGGATGGAATTCTCCAAACACAGGAGACAACCCAGCTCTCCAAAAAAAAGTGTGCACATGTTCGTACATAATTATATTCTAAATAGAACTGTTATGAGAATTATGGCATATAATTTATGAAAAACAGGGCCACTGGGTGGCTCAGTTGGTTAAGTGTCTAACTTCAGCTCAGGTCATGATCTTACGGTTCGTAAGTTTGAGCCCCATGTCGAGCTCTGTGCCGACAGCTCAGAGCCTGGAGCCTGCTTCGGATTCTGCGTCTCCCTCTCTCTCTGACCCTCCCCTCCTCATGCTCTGTCTCTCTCTCTCTCAAAAATAAACATTTAAAAAATTTTTAATTTACAAAAAACAATATTCAATAATCTTTATTGTAAAATTCCTTACACCTTACGTGACCTTCTATTTCTTGCAAAATCCATAGTCTTTATAATTTACTAGTCAACAGTGTCACAAAATCAGGCTATGAATCAACGCTTGAGTAAAATTTGAATCAGCAAAGTCGGTCATATCGCTGACAATGAGCGTACTTCGAATGAATGTACAAGTAACACGTGCTGGTTGGTACTTTCCTACGACACACGCGACACAATGAAGATGTGTATTGGCACTTCACTCATTTGTCACCGAGGTGACCGATCTCTCTGCTGAATCAGATAATAATACTTTTCTAATACCGCAAGAGTGTTTTCTTGATTTTTTTATACCATTTGCAATGTAAGTACGATACACACCAAACTTACGTTTAACTGTATCATTAACGTTTTTCTCAGTCATGCTCTTAAATCAAGACAATAAGCAGAACAATAGCTCACACCGATTCCCGTGGTGTAAACACTCCTATTGTGGCCATTTCAGACTGTGACGGTGATGTCACTGAAGACAGAGTTGGAAGAAGACGCCCAGTCCTGCCATTACATTGTATCTCCACCCTGCAGATACAATGGATGCAAATGTAAATAATATTAAATAACAAATACATTTATAAATAATAAAAGTAAATATATAATAATAGATGAAAATATGTAAAATAGCTAGGAAGCAATGAGTTTTGAGCATTTCTTACCTTTGACTATAAAAATAGAATAGCATATATTTTATGTGTACCTTAATTTTTTCATATGACTTTTATAAATTTTTTTAAGTTTTATTTATTTATTTTAAGAGAGAGAGAGCATGAGCAAATGAGAGGGAGAAAGAGTGAGAGAGAGAGAGAGAGAGAATCCCAAGCAGGCTCCGTGCAGACAGCGCAGCCTGACGCTGGGCTCGAACCCATGAAACCGCAAGATCATGGCTTGAGCCGAAACCGAGAGTCAGATGCTTAACCCCAGAGCCACCCAGGTGCCAAATCCATGAAAACCTAGGACAAGCTAGCAGTCTAGGATGAGGGGGCTTCGGCGCACACTGCCAGAGGGGGGGGAGGAAAGGCAGGTGAGAAGCCTGAGTGAAAAGGTCGGGCTGTGCAGCTGCTCCTGGAGGCAAAGCTGAGACAAAGCTGGGAGGCAGGTGCAGAGACAAAGCTGGGAGGCAGGTGCAGAGACAAAGCTGGGAGGCAGGTGCAGAGACAAAGCTGGGGGGGGGGGAGGTGCAGAGACAAAGCTGGGAGGCAGGTGCAGAGAGCGCACTCAGTGGTGGGGATGAAGGAGGACTTGGTGAAAGCCATCTTGACCAAGAACAGGAAAACCAACCCCAGTGAGCACCAATTTGCCTTACATGGTTGGGCGCAGAGGGATGGCATCCTTGGCATTACTAACTCCTGCCTTAGATGCTTCTCACCTCGAAGGCCCCAGCCTGAAGCCCACGCCTCCATGCCCCTCCTGCTGCCCATCACTCAGGCCCTGCGCAAGTGCATCTCTGACCCCTAGATTCCCAGCAGACCACAAGCCTCCAGAGGGCAGGCGCTGTCTGGTTTCTTGCTTCATCCTTGCTGCCTGGTGCACCGCGTGGCACCTGGGGGGCGCCCGACCACCTCCTAGTTGCGACATCAAGTTAAATGGCTAATTCCAGTCTGGTAATCATTCCAGGATTGCCTCCCTCAGCCTTATCTCTGGCCCCAGCTTCCTGTTTGGGTTCAGGTTGCAGATTAAAGGTGCAGGTGAGTTGCACGGGCTTATCAACTGGGCAAACTTAGCCGGGTCACCTTTCACGTTAAAGAAACTGCGGGAGGGGATGTTTGGCCATGAGTCATAGAGGGAACCTCTCGGGCGGTTTTCTTAATCTCGAAGCAGTTTTGTTCCCTCTCGTTTACTCATTCATTCGTTCATGCGCGCATACACATACATTCTTCCATCGCTGAACAGGTACGCTTTTGACACCCATTCTGTGCCTGGCCCGACACTGCTCAGTCATTGACGGGGCAATCTTGTAAATAGGTCTTCTGGAATGAGCCAGACATGGCTTCAAATTCTGGGTCTTTACTGATAGCTATGAAAACGCGGGTGTGTTCTTAACTCCCGGGGCCTCAGTGTCCCTTCTTTGCAGGAAGGGCTAGTAATCTGGTTGACTTTGCAAGGCTGTTGCAGGGTCCAAAGGTGATGAAATATCTAAAGCCACCAGCTCCGAGTTGGGGGTGGGGGGCTCCGCGCGTGTTGGTTCCAAACACACTCCACATGCCTACCCACCCCCAACGTATCTCTAAATGGTTCGCACACCCCTTTTTCCAAAGCGTTTTCTCTTCTCGAGCGTTAAGCCATCTAGAAAGCTTGCTCTGGTGTCCTTCAGGGCTTCTCGAGGGGCAGTGCCCGGGCAGCCAGCATCAGTCACCTGGGGAGCCTGTTAACATGCAAATTCCTGGGCTCTGGCGTAGTTTTACAGAATCGGAGCTTCTGAAGGCTCCACAGATGGCACTGCACACACGTTCCTGAGGCGGGACACCCGCACTGGCTACTCTCAGTCTCAGAGACGCCTCTTGGCAACAATGACAGATGCCAAAGATGTAGACTTGGCTTGTCGAGGAAGTAGAATCGAAAAGCCCGTTTGCCAAGCTAGGAGCCTAGAGGGGAAGGATTGGAGATACGCAGCGATGTCGGCGTGGCCGGGCTGCAGTAAGGCGGTGGTGACGGAGATGCCCGATAGCAGTGTTCCCGCTGGGCAGAAGAGAGCAGACACGACCGGAGTCTGTGGGTGGAAATCTGCCCCCTCCTCCCCCGCGGAGGTGCTAATTCCTCCAGCAATTACGGGGCAGGGTCAGGACCTGCACCAACCCTGCAGGTGGCGTCCGGACAATGCAATTCTCCAGGTCTGTCCCGGTTTCAAACACTGTCCCCCTTTCCTAGATTACGTGCCCTGGTGACATGAAATGACTGCTACCATTTCTGGAGCACTTCCCGTCAGGCAAAAAGCAAAGGTTTGGAAAAAGGAGGTGCCGGGGGAAAAGGGAAAACCGAGTTCGAGCCCTGGCTCTGGCCCTGGTAAGGAGGGTGGAGTTGGAAAAGCCCTGCGCCTCTGTTTGCCCATCCGTAAATTGGAGCTAACAAAGTCCACCGCTCAGGATTGTGGCGAGGAATCGATGAAACTGATGACATTTTAAAAGCCCGCCGTGAAGACAGGCGCGGAGTAGGCGCTCAGTGAATGTTCCTTGCTCCCCCGCCCACAGTTCCAGAACAGCAGCCCAAGCAGCAGCCTGCCCCCCTCGCCGGGCCAAAGTCCACAGTCTGGGTCGGCCCAGGCAGCTCTGGCAGCCGCGCAGTCCCTAAGCCACCCACGGAGATGATTTTTTTTTTGGTCTGGTGTTACACTCTGACTGACAGCCCTGCGCTAAACACAGAAGGTTTGCATTTTCAGTGGAGTGGGAGGGAGAGATGGGGAGGGGTGAGGCGCTGGGAGACCTCCGATCCAGAGCTGGTGGCCCACGGGCAAGCCCGAGAGGTTTCCGTGGGCAAGTCTGTGAAGCACCGAGCGTGGGGTCGGCTGAGCAGGATGTGTGGTTCCACCTGACCAGGCTTAGGGCAGGGGCGGCTGCTGGCGGGGGGGGGGGGCGGGGGGAGCCCCACTAAAGATCCAGGAAGGGGGCTGACCTGACGACCGTGGGTTTTCTTCTCCGAGGGGATGCGGTGACTGGGGGCAGTGCCCCGGCTGGTCTCCCTGGCTCCCCTTCCCCTCCTTTCCCTGGATTGTCACCACACTCGGTTCCCTGGGGGCAGGGCCAGGGCCCCAAGCACGTTGAGGCCAACAGCGGCAGGGCCCCGTGCCACCCTGACTTTGCCGGAGGTGCTAGTTCTTAAAACAAACAACGTTCAGCTTTTGGTGGGGTTTGCAGGGACTCCTGTGGCTTCACAGCCGCGGGAGACGTGCGCTCTGCTGGGAGCCAACGCAGAACCACAGAAGGGGAAATTAACTGGCCCCCCCAAAGCCAAGAAGGGCATTTGGCGAGCAGTCCCTGGCCTCTCCTTCTGCTTTGGGATTTCAGGAAGGCCTGGGAGAAACCCACAAATTTGCAACCAAGTTGCAACCCCAGAGTCTCAGGGTGAAACTCGGTGGTGAAAATCTGGGTCCCCGATTCTTTTTAGAACTCGAGGAGCTTAGGGGCACCTGGGTGGCTCCATCGGGTAAGCGTCTGGCTTTGGATTTTGGCTCAGGTCATGATCTCATGATCGAGCCCTGCGTCGGGCTCTGCGCTGAGGGCGTGGAGCCTGCTTGGGATTCTCTCTCCCTCTCTCGGCCCCTCCCCTGCTCACGCACGTGTGCATATTCTCTTTCTCTATCAAAATAAATAAATAAACATTTACAAAAAGAATTATAGGGGTGCCTGGGTGGCTCAGTTGGTTAAGCGTCCGACTTCGGTTCTGGTCATGATCTCACAGTGCTCTAGTCACATCCCCTACCTACCCAGGTCCCCAGGCGAAGCTGTAAGGTCAGCCATGAGTTCTGATTCAGGAGGTGACCTATCTTCAGCACTCTTTGCTCCTGGCACTTGGGTGGTGGCTTTGGTCTAAACACATCGTTTTTAAGAAAACATTCATTGGAACCCCTGGGTGGCTCAGTCGGTTGGGCATCCGACGTCGGCTCAGGGCATGATCTCACAGTTCGTGAGTTCGAGCCCTGCATTGGGGTCTGTGCTGACAGCTCAGAGCCTGGAGCCTGCTTCGGACTCTGTGTCTCCCTCTCTTTCTGTCCCTCCTTTGCTCATGCTTTGTCTGTCTCTGTCTCAAAAATAAATAAAACATTAAAAAAAATTTTTTTTAAATAAGAAAACATTCATTGCTCCCGGAAACTGGCCAGACACGGCTCCGGGCTCACACCGTGGGATTCTCACATTCTCATCCCTGTTTTCCCCATGTTACCCACACACCGTGGGATTCTCACATTCTCATCCCTGTTTTCCCCATGTTACCCACGGGGTCTTTAGCAGCAACTTGCCTGCGGTCTCACGACCAGGAAAGGCAGTGCTGGGGTGGTCCCAGGGGCATGGGCCTCTGTGGGGACCACCTGGCCTCTCCTGCCTCTCCTGGAGGACGGCTGGGCAGGTCTTGTGGGGGGGGGGCTGGGCAGCTAAGCGGGAGTCAGTGCCAGCAGCCCGCCGGGTGCCCCTGGGAGGGGAGAGGCTGGCCAGGAACCAGCAGGGGCTCCTGTAGCTGCTGCTGAGCTGAGGGGGGCGTGTGGAGGAGGCAGGGAGGCTCCTGGCCACCGAGGGAGTGGCTCCTGGGCATACAAGTCAGGTGCGCTGTGCCAGTGTCCATGCCTCCAAAGCAGGGGTTGATGGGAGACCTGAGGGCGGCACAGGGCGCTGGGGAGGAGGGCGGCATGACAGCGAGACAGCCCCACATGTCGCAAGATCGGCAGCCTTCGTTTTTCTGTGCATCAGACACACGGAAAGCGGTGTCAAGCGTCTTCTGCATGGATGCCACCGAGGCATCTCGAAAACGATCTAGCCAGGTCCAGTCCTTTTTCTCATAGATGACTGATGTGTCATCAAAGAGTATACCAGAGCTTCGGGGTCCTCTGCCGCGCTCTCCAGGCACGCCCCCCACCCCCCAGGCATCCGGGCCAACCTGGAAGCCTCTGATTTAGGTGAGTTCTTCGAAAGGAAGGGAGGGTTGGGAGGTTGGGGAGCGCCAGCGTTTGGAAACATTGCAGGCCAACCAAGGCTGTCGCCAAATCTAGAGTCAGTGGCTATATACTTGGTGGGGCGGGGGGGAGAGGGGTGGCGGACAGGAAGAGGGAGGAGTGGTGTTTCTTTCTTTTTAAGATGATGGTAATATTTTGGAATGAGCGGTAACGGTCCCATAGCTGCTGTGGGGCAGCTCCGAGAGCGCCCAGGCTGGGCAGCCAGGCCACGGAAGGCAGAGATCCTGGGTGCCAGTCCAAGGTGGCAGAGCTAGGCCCGGACTCACCCCCAGCATCTGGCCCTCACACTTGAGCTGTTCTCACGGTGCCCTTGGGCCCCCGGGGTGGCAGCCAGCGCCGCGGCTCCAGGAGGAGGAGGTACTGCCCAGAATAACAGCTACCATTTATTGACCGATTTTTGCGTGCCAGGCACCTGCTCAATGCGTTGCACATGCCCATCATTTTACACCGTCTCCCCAGAGACCCCCGAGGGGGATGCCATGATTATCTGTGTTGCAGTTAAAGAAACGCAGCTAGGTGGGGGTGAGCCCATCCGGCTGGTGTGGGAGGCTTTGAGGGCTGTGCTGCAGACACAGCCATTCACGTTTGCTTCACCAGCTTTAATGATTGTGGCACAGAGGCTGGAAGGGGGCGACCAGTCTCTCTCTGACACGCACACACACACACACACACACACACACCCCAGATGAACACACTGCCACCCAGAGCTATGGGCAGTAAGCGAGATTTGGGTTGCACGGAGGGGTAAGAAGACCCAGAGCAGAATGGTCTCCTTGAGGCGGAGAAAGCCAACTCCTCCCCACTTATCCTTTCTGCCTACAGTGCCTTCAACTCCCTCTGCTTGGCCGACCTCCTATTCTGCTCAGAACTCTCCTCCTTCAGGAAGCCTCCCCTGTTTGCCTCCCCCTCCAGTCTGGGCTGGGCACTGCTCTCTCACAGCGCCTGTGCCCTGCCATCTTGGTCCTTAGTGTATTGTGCTGTGCTGGTCTGCATAAGGCCCTGCCTCCTCCCTCAGTCTGTGCTGTCACCACATCTCACTCCCCTCTATGTCCCCATTGCCCAGCCTGGGGTAAGAAGGACAGAAGTGTTCGGGGGATATTTGTTGAGCTGCAGGGAGGGGAAGGGGGGAGCAGAGCCACAAAGGAGGGAGAAGGCCAGGCTTGCAGGTGGTGACAGCCTGCTTTTCTTGGAGCTCAGAGTCCCTACAGGGGCAAGGTGGCAGGTGGCCCTGGAGAAGTGGGGTGGCCCCATCCTGGTCCTCTTGGCCATGGATGCTATGGTTGCAGGAACTTCAGGGAAAGTGCCAGGGCTTCTCCCTCATTTCTCCGAATAAAATCTGGGCCCAAATGCTCCAGGCAGCTCCTCTGTGCAGAATCGTACGTGCCCATTTTGCCACCCTGGGCTGATAACTGCAAGGGCTCAGGGCACAGTCCCGGCAGGGCCCCGGCAAGCAAGGTGAGGAGGCATCTGTGCAGAGTCAGGGAGCAAAGACAATCGGATGGTGTGGTTTTCATTCCACGTTCCTCGCTCCCGAGGCCTTGGAAAAGAAAACATGCTCTGATTTGGCTTCGCGGACAGACAGAAGCCTGGGTCTCCTCGTGAGGAAACCGTCCCCTCAGTCGTGAACCCTTCGTGCTGGTGGATCCTGGGGCTGGCGCTCAGTCACCCAAGCTTGGGCAGCCTCCCTTCTGCAGCGGCCCGTCCCTGCAGAAGGGGGAGGAGATGCTGGCACGTTCTCTCCTGGCATCTGCTTACTGTTGGGTCCATCCTCTCTCCCCGTGGGACGAGAATGGATCGCGTGCATTTTTACAAAGCATATGCATATTTCCTTGAGAAATGCAGGCGGAGAAGGGAATTTATTTAGGCAGGCCACGGAAAGAGGCAGGGAGGTGGAGACATCTTAGATGTTTGGCAAATAATCCCAATGGCTAACTTTCTTTTTCCTTTTTTTAAAGTGTATTGATAGGGGCACCTGGTGGCTCAGCCAGTTAAGCGTCTGACTTCGGCTCAGGTCAGATCTCGCGCTTTGTGGGTTCGAGCCCCTCATCGGGCTCTGTGCTGACAGCTCAGAGCCTGGAGCCTGCTTCAGATTCTCCCTCTGTCTCTCTCTCCCTCTCTCTCTGCCCCTCCCCTGCTAGCACTCTGTCTCATTCTCTCTCAAAAATAAATAAACCTTAAAAATTTTTTAAGGTTTATTTATGGGGGGGGTAGGGAGAGAGGGAGAGAGAGGTCATCTTAAGCAGGCTTCATGCTCAGCGTGGAGCCCAACACGGGGCTCAATCCCAGCAACGTGAGATCATGACCTGAGCTGAAATCAAGAGTCTGATGTTTAACTGACTGACCCACCCAGGCGCCCCCTCAGCAGCTAAACTGTCTAGAGCGCTTGACTATTTTCTGATCATGTACAAATGTACGAGCACATTGCAAGTCTCCAGTAGTCAATTTTACCAAATCTTTAAATCCAGCTGCTGACATTTACTAAGCACTTGGACCTTAACACAAACCCCAGGAGGCAGGGAAAATGCCAGAAGTTTCCCTACAGCTCAGCTACAGAGAAGGAAAAGTGAATTAGAAAAATAATAATAAAGGAAGTTGTAGTTCCCACACAGCTCGGCTGCCGGAACCCCGACACGGTTATCCCTTTATCTGCTCGCCCCCAGGCCGTGTCTCCCTTCTGTTACAGATGCTGAAATCGGGCCCAAGACGAGGCAACCCGCTCAAGGTCAGGAGCGGGGCAGTGCGGCTGGGAGACAGCAGACTTGGGGCCAGAGCTGGGGTCTGATTCTCCAGCCTGGGCTTTTTCTCACCCTCCCAACGGAGGGAGGCTTCCAGCATGTGGTCCCAAGGTGGTGGATCCCACTCTGAGCCCCATGGGCTCAGGGAATTTTCTCCACCTTTCCCACATAAAGGCCCCTTGCTCACCAGTGTTCCCATTCTGTGTGCCCGGGCTGGGATGACTCTACACCGCTTGTTATGGGCTGAGCTGTGCCCCCCTCAGATCCCTGTGTTGAAATCCTAACGCTCAGTACTTCAAAATGTATTTGGAGAAAAGAAGTGATTACATTAAAATAAGGTATTTAGGATGGGCCTTACTCCAACAATGACGGTGTCCCGAAAAGAAATTTGGACACGTGGAATGATACCAGAAATGTGCACATGTGGGGAGTCCCTTGTGTGAAGATGCAGTGACAACCGGCCATTTACAAGCCAAGAAGAAACCAAGCCTCTTGAGGCCCTGATTTCAGACTCCCAGCCTCCAGGACTGTGAGAAAATAAATCTGGTGTTTAAACCACTCATAAGCGCCCCAGTGAACTTATACAGCACCCCAATCTTTTTTTTTTAAGTTTATTTATTTTTGAGAGAGACATAGAAAGAGCGCAAGCAGAGGAGGGGCAGAGAGAGAGGGAGAGAGAGAATCCCAAGCAGGCTCCGTGCTGTCAGCACAGAGCCCAATGTCGGGCTCGAACTCATGAAACCGTGAGATCATGCATGACCTCATGCAAGAGTCAGACGCTTAACGGACTGAGCCACCCAGCTGCCCCCAGCACCCTAATATTAAGTTCCAAGGCCATGTACACCTATTAGAATGACTAAGAAGAAAAAGAAAGAAAGGAAGGGAGGGAGGTGGGAGGCAGGGTGTTGGAAGTCCAGGGTGAAGTCCGTTTCTGGAAAGACTGGTTAGGACTGGGCAGAATTTATGGCATGATACTTCTTGATTGGTGAGCGCGGTGAGGTGAGGGTCTTGAGGTGAGTATCCATGAGGCACCTGGCTGATTCAGTGATTCAAGCGTCCGACCTCGGCTCAGGTCATGATCTCGCAGTTTGTGAGTTCGAGCCCCGCATCAGGCTCTGTGCTGGCAGCGCGGGACCTGCTTGGGATTCTCTCCCTCTCCTTCTCTCTCTCTGCCTTTCTCCCACTTGCTCTCTCTCTCTCTCAAGAGTAAATAAACTCGAAGTGAATATCCACGAGCAAGCATGTGGTCTGGATAAGAAAATCGGTCCATAACCTGCTGCCAGCGGCAAGTATTTTCTGGAGCACGCAGCTAAATTATTGAGCCTGGTCCAGTTTTATCTTAGCACAAAACCCAGAAAGCATGTTTTGTCCCAGCATCATTTACCACAGGAATAGTAAAGTATGTTGGCTTCAATAATACTAATACCGCATAGGATCGTTGGAGAAATTAAGGGAAATCGTGTAGAATGTGTGTTTCGCACAACCTCTGCTCAGTAACATACTTGTTAATTAGGGGGAGGCGGGAAATAACCAGATTAGAATATGATAAAGCAATTTGCCTGGGTGACCAGTCCCCTGGCTGCGGGGAGGTTTCCAGGATGCGAACTTTCAGTTTTAAAATCAAAACAACTCTCCCTACTCAGCCCCTGGTAACCACCATCCTATTTCCATATGAATTTGACTACTATTGGAACCTCATATTAGTGGAATTATATAAGTCTTTTTGTGACTTAGCATAATGCTTTCAAGTTTTATCAATGTGTCAGGTGCATGTGTCAGAACTTCATTCCAGGGGCGTCTGGGTGGCTCAGTCAGTTAAGCGTCAGACTTCAGCTTAGGTCATGATCTCATGGTCCATGGGTTTGAGCCCCGCATCAGGATCTGTGCTGACAGCTCAGAGCCTGGAGCCTGCTTCAGATTCTGTGTCTCCCTCTCTCTCTGCCCCTCCCCTGGTTGTGCTCCATCTCTCTGCCAAAAAAATAAGTAAACATTCATAAAGAAAGAACGTTCCTTTGGAAGGCTGGGTCACACCCCATTGCAGGGATACACCCTGTTGTCATTTGTCCATTCATCTGTCAGTAGACGCGTGGGAGGCTTCTACTTCTTGGTTCTTAGGAAAAATGCTGCCATCAACATGCATCTACACAGGTATAATTTTTTTTAAAAAGCATTTAGAGTGTTACATGTTTGTTTACAAGTCACAAAGGGAGGCCCTTAGTGAGTAGAGAGTAGGTTTCCTCAGTAGAAAAGGCTCTATCAAGCTTTTGCTAGATTTCTGCGCTGGGACCTTTGCTGAGGATGCTAAGACAGCCCTTTGGAAGCACCCAAGCTCCTCTTGGAGACACTGCATTGGAAAGAAATAAGCCCGTAGAGGACCCGGCCGTGGGGAGAACTGGAGCTCCTAAACCAACCAGAGACACCCTTGGCCTGACAGCTAGAGCTCCACCTCTTTCATTTCTCTCTTCTGTTCAAAGGGAAAACTGAATCTGAGTGAAGAAATGCCCAGAATTGGGGTTAAAAATAAAGCAACTGGTTTCTTTTCCAAAGAAGACATCCAGATGGCCAGCAGACACGTGAAAAGATGTTCAACATCACTCATCATCAGGGAAATGCAAATCAAAACCACGATGGGATATTACCACACACCTGTTAGAATGGCTAGTATCAAAAAGACAAGAAATAACAAGTGTTGGCAAGGATGTGGAGAAAAGGGGCCCTTGCGCACGGTTGGTGGGAATGTAAATTGGTACAACTGTGGAAAATAGGATGAAGATTCCTCAAAAAATTAAAAATAGGACTACCATATAATCCAGCAATTCCACTTCTGGGTATTTACCCAAAGAAAATGAAAACACGAAAACAGTGTGGAGGTTCCTCAAAAAATTAACAATAGAACTCCCCCATGGCCCAGCAATAGCACTGCTAGGGATTTATCCAAGGGATACAGGAGTGCTGATGCATAGGGGTACATGTACCCCCAAGGTTCATAGCAGCACTTCCAACAATAGCCAAATCATGGAAAGAGCCTAAATGTCCATCAACTGATGAATGGATCAAGAAGATGTGATTTATATATACAATGGAATACTACACGGCAGTGAGAAAGAATGAAATCTGGCCATTCGTAGCAAAGTGGATGGACCTCGAGGGTGTCATGCTAAGTGAAATAAGTCAGGCAGAGAAGGACAGATACCATATGTTTTCACTAATAAGTGTAACAGGAGAAACTTAACAGAGGACCATGGGGGAGGGGAAGGGGGAAAATAGGGAAGGGAAGGGAGGCAAACCACGAGAGACTCTTGAATACTGAAAACAAACAGAGGGCTGAAGGGGGAGGGGGAAAAGAGAAGGGGGGTGATGGACATGGAGGAGGGCACTTGTGGGGAAGAGCATGGAACCAACTTGCCAATAAACTATAAAAAAAAGAAAAAAAGAAAATGAAAACATGAATTCAAAAAGATATATGCACTCCCATGTTTATTGCAGTATTATTTACAATAGCCAAGATATATATGATAAGTGTCCATTGGTGGGTGAATGGATATTAAGAAGATGTGATACACACACACACTAAAATACTATTCAACCATAAAAAAGAATGAAATTTTGCCATTTGCAAAGACATGGGTGAACCTTGGGGGCAATATGCTAACGGAAATAAGATACAGACATATACTGTACGATCTCACAGTATGTGGAATCTAAAAATCAAAGTTTAAAAAAAATACAAGCTCATAGATAAAAGGAATAGATTGGTGATTTCCAGAGGTGGGGTTGGGGGTGGGGGAAATGAGTGAAAGGGGTCAAATGGTACAAACTTTCAGTTTTAAAATAAATAAGTCACGGGGATGTGATATACAGCATGGTGACTATAGTTAATAATACACTATTAGGGCGCCTAGGTGGCTAAGTGGGTTAAGCGTCCAACTCTTGACTTCAGCTCAGGTCATGTCCAATGGGTTCATGAAACGGAGCCCCACGTAAGGCTCCGAGCTGATAGTTCGGAGCCTGCTTGAGATTCTCTCGTTCCCTCTCTCTGTGTCCCTCCCCCATTCTCACATGCACCCATCCGTTCTCTCTCTCTCTCAAAATAAATAAACATTAAAAAATAATACAGCATTGCGTATTTGGAAGTTGCTAATAGAGTAAATCTTAAAAGTTTTCATCACAAGAGAAAACAACTCTTTATGTGTGGTGACGGATGTTAACCAGATTGATTGTGATCGTTTCACAATATATAGAAATACCGACTCATTATGTTCTGCCCCTGAAACGAACGTAATGTTGTATGTCAGTTGTACCTCAATTAAAACAAAAAAGCAACAGGCTTCAAAGTTAGACATTTCCCCCGCCCCTTTTCCCCACATGGAGACCCACACAATTTACTGGATTACTGGATTTTTATGCTAAATGCTTGGCTGTCACCAGCGCCTATAATTCTCACCATGGCCCTGTGATGAGTGTATTACTATCCACATTGCAGACCAGGAAATTAAGGCTGGGAGGGGTTAAGGGACTAGTGAAAGGTCCCGCCCGCAGCAGAAAGGATGGCGGGAGCTGGAATTCCTATTTGGATCTGTAGGGAGAGAACTGGGGCCTTTCTTCTCAGCCTCCTTAAGTGTGAGCTATCAACCATGGGTGATCAGGTCTCCAAGATTAATGAGGCACCAGGACTCTCAAAGCATTATCTGAAGGTAAACAAGTCAGTATCACCTCCCACTTAGGGTCTGCTAGTGACTTTTCCTCTCCTGGGAGAGAAAGGTGGGAATCCATACCTAATTGAGCCCAAGGCAGGGTCTCAGATTTCTCCTGGGGCCTCCCTGCTGCCAACCTCCTGGGGGGTCCTGGCCGGGTGCTATTCCCAGGAGGGTCCCCCCTCAGCAGGGAAACTAGAACAGATTGACAGGAACTCCAGATGGAGAGAGAAGCCCTGGGGGCACTTGGCTTAAGCCAGATCTGAACTGTTTGCCTGGATCCTGCTCCCCAGGCAGGAGGCCCTCTAAAAGGCCCTGACTACACTGATCTTATCTCCTCCTGGAGAATTTTCCCACAAGGAGGAGGGAAAGGTCGGCTGTGTGTCCTGGGAGTCTTGGGGCAGGCTCAGCCCCTTTCTGCTTGCAGAGGGGCTATGACAGGTCCCAGAGCCTACACACCTGTACTCCATGGGCCCCTGTGTCCTTCTAAGTGGGGGGCATTAACATGGTACCTGGCCTACAAGACAGCTGAAAATCATTGTTAGGTTTTATTTTTTTATATAACTTTTTTTTAAAGTTTGAGAGAGTCGGGGGCAGAGAGAGAGGGAGACAGAGAATCCCAAGCAGGCTCCGCGCTGCCAGCGCCAAGCCCACAGGGGGCTCGAACCCACGAACCGCGAGATCATGACCTGAGCCGAAGTCAGACGTTCAACCCACTGAGCCACCCAGGTGCCCCCATGGTCAGGTTTTAAGTGCTCATTTGACAAGGTTTAAAAAGGGCTCAAACTTGAACACGGGTACACGATGAGAAACTCCATCACCCGACATTAGTAGATCGGAAATGCCACCACTTCACAATTCATGCACCACATTCACTATTCTTCAGTCCACCTGTGCTGTTGTTTCCTTTTTTAATTAAGTCTATTATTTTATCCCTTAGTAATTTTTTTAAAGTATCAACAGAGGTCAATGGAAAGCCATTACCAGCATCCATGTATTATATATATTTTATCACCATAAAAATAAATACGATGAATATGCGTCAGCGATGAGAATGGACAATCTACATATAAACACAATTACACAGGTGAATTTCATAAATAGAAGGCTTCAGAAAAGCTGGGCCTGGGATTTCCGTTTGTATGAATGATGTGAAAAACAGGCAGATCTAACCTATGCTGTTAAGAGTCAGGAGAGTGAGTGGTCACGCTTTGGGGAAGGAGACAGGGACTGGAAAGGGATGGGGGGGTAGCTCCCAGGAGCCCAGAAAATTCTGTTTTCTGAATTCAGCATTGGCTGACTGCTGGATTCACAGGTTGTTCAGCTTATGATAGAGAATTCACAGCACTTAGGGTGCTAAACTTCAACTCTAAAAAAAAAAAAAAAAAAAAAAAAAAAAAGTTATAAGAAGTGGAAACACAGTGACCCAGCGAGGGTGCTGATTAACTTCTGGGGAACCGCCGTGCGGTGCAAGGGTCCTAAGGGCCGGGACTGTCTCACTTCAAGTCCGGCACTTGGGGAAACACGGCAGCCCACCCGCAGCTGCAGGTAAAAGGCTGCCACGCCGTGGGTAGTGGGGGAGAGGGGAGAGCAGGGGCCACGGAGTGTGTGGGCGGGAGGCAGGCGGACAGGGGGTGGCTGGGAGGGTGGGGATACGCGGGGCCCGCAGAAGGCAGAGGTGAAGTCGCTGTGCTGGGGGCCAGCGCAGGGGGGAAGGGGGGCTGAAAAGAGCGGGGCGGGGGTGGCTGCCCCAGGGCGGAGTTGCGGGCTTTGGGGCCTCCCTGCTGCCCCTGGCCTTGCGGAGCGGCCCGCGTGTGTGGCTCTGGGCTGCTTACACCCCCCATCTCAGGTCCGGCCTAAAAAGTGGGCCAATGCCTCCACCTTCCCAGGGCTACGTGAGCCGGTGAAGGGCCACCTAGGTGCCCCCCTCCCCCAGTCCGCCCTAGATTCTCAGACCAGACGATTGAAAGAGCAATAGGCCGCAGGGCCCACCCTCAGCGTCAGCAGGACGCTCCATCCACACCCAGAACCCCCTCCCCCCCTGCCAAACGCTGAGCCAGAGCATCCCGGGCGCCCTCCGCCCCGCCTTGGGCCGCCCTCCTGGGGCTGCTTTAGTATTAAGCGTTAATGATTAAATCCGGGGTTCTCCATTAACCCCGCCGCCAGCCTTTGTCCCCAGGCCGCCCAGGAGCCTCCTCCTTTGAAACGCCACATAAAAATGATAGATGCGCTCTTCCTCCGTCCCCGGGATCCGCAGGCCCTCTTTGCCTTTAAAGTTTGAGCCGGGCGCGCCCAGCTTAAACACAGAAGCGCCTGGCGACGTGGGGCGGGGGCGGCGGGGACCCGCGCGCGCGGTGGCCGCGGGGACTGGGCCTGGAGGGGCTGACGCGGGCCCCAGGGCAGCCACCGGCGCCCCCACCTGCGCCGCGCTGAGGGCGGGCCCTGCCACTCTGCCAAGGATCGCGTTGTTGGGGGCGGTAATAGGAACACCAACCACTGGAAGAAAGACTGATCTGCCCACAGGGCAACGCGCTGTAATGAGAATTGAATGAGAAACGATGTAGGCGCAGTTGGTGAATCCCGAATCCTGCACCCACACCACTCAGAGCGGGGGGGGGGGGGCCCGGCCCCAGTAGCCCTGGCATCACCTGCGAGCTTGTTAGAGATGCGGCATCTCCCGAGCGCGGAATCGGAATCCGCGCTTTAATTCGATTGCCAGGGACTCCCGTGTGCCCTACAGTCAGAGAAGCCCCGTCTACCCACAGAACCGGTGGTTCTGGTTACTATGGCGGCAACACCGGGTAACGCCCTGAGAGCTCATCATGAGCCAGCCTCCATCTAAGCACTCTGTGTAATTATTCTGCTTAATCTTTGCAACATGCCAGCTACACCATTTTGTGGATGCCAAAGGTGAGGTTCAAGGGAGATTTGGGGCCTTGCCAGAGGTCGCGTGGGGAGGGATCAGAAGCCCGGGCTGGGACAGCCTGGCAAACAAGCACCCACACAGCAACGCTTCTAGCTTAGCTTCTGTGTGCGCGGGCCACATCAAGTTGGGGACTGTCCTTTGGAATAACCAGAGACCAACTCCTGGTGCCTCCTGGCGCACCCAGCTGAGATGGATGAATCGAAACCACCCGTGGCCACAGAAAGACATGCTCTCCGTGGTACCCAGCTACAGCTGCTGGACACAGACAGAGGAGACCTCCCCTGTCCATACTCCAGCTTTTAGGAAGAAATACCAGTGCCATGTGTAAGCACCCGCCACTGCCCATGTGCCCAGGTCCACTGTGGCACCACGAAAGGGTTAAGTCCGGACTCAGCCTCTACATAAATCTGTGTTTATCTGCTGCAAAGTAAGCTATTTAGGTTTCTGATTTACAATCCTCGGTTTTCATAAAAGTCAGTCATTCCCAGTAAAAGAATGTGGGTTAGATTTATAGGATCTGCGTTAGTCTTTAAAGCCCAAAGCTGGTCTATGACTCACTCCCTTTAATGTTTTTGCTCTAGTCCGGAGGTATTCATGTGCAAAGAGAAAGATTCAGAACTCTGCCCTAAAAAATAAGACTTTTGGGGGGAACTAATTATAATGGCGTCAATTGTACTATGCTTGTAAACTTGCCGTCAGCAGGCCCCCCTGGAGCCTGTTTTGCAAGGGTTTTATTCCACAATAAAATGTGCTCTGGTTTGCAGCTTGGCCTATAAGACCTCCAATGGTATGAGCGCATGTTTTTTTTCCTACCAAATTATTAGAAATAAACAGCCCACCGGTGGAAAGGCAGAAAAATTATAAGCAAGGAAAACAAATCTTGGAATGTTTGCATTCGGTGACTTTAATAAAATCAGTCACTTAGCCCAACGGCCCAACTGGCTAAACGGAGCCAGCCTGGTATTTTTATTTTAACTTGAGTTTGTGTTTTGCCAGTGTGAAATGGGGTCAAGGCAAGGCACCATGGAAAAAGGCTTTGATGTCTCCTTGGAAAATATTTTGCACTGTGACTTTACGGTATTTCACGTCCTTCTCCCCCTCCCCACCCCCAGCCCCCAGCTTGATGAACTGCATGTCTAACCCATGACCATGACACATGGTAAAATACGGCCATCACCAACGGTCCTCATTCCAGCTCGCCCCCCTCCCCCAACGAAGTCAGAATTCAAGGCAGAATGCTAAAGACAAAATAAAAGTGCTGATCAAAATCACCAAATATAATTAAAGGGGATGGAGGAAACTAGCCTTTTCAACTTTCTCCGAAGCAAAGCCAAGGTGAGGGGCCCACGTGCGAGAGAGAAGGAAGGTCCCGTGGACTGGGCTGTTGCCAGTTCTATTCCAACTGTGTTAGGAGGGAAGGTTTGCCGGTGCGTTGAGAAGCAGAGAAGGACTGGTTAAAAAGAAAGACCGAGAGCAGTGAGCCCAGGATAAAAGCAAGCCCTCCTTCGCCATATGTGTGAGAGAGAAAGGTGTGCTTGTATTTGCTAGAGCTTTCTCTCTCAGCATGGACACACTGGAGATTGCAGATGGTCAAGACACAGACTTAGAAGTTATCTGCTCTTAGTCCTGGTCAGGAGAGGTTTACTGTGGGCCTGCAAACTGCAGGCTGAGGGCCCCGGACACATGGATGCATGTGACTTGCCCTTGACTTTTTCCCGGACTAGTGCTGGAGCAGATGAGTTGGCGGAGGGTTTCAGCCCAAGCAGGCAGCACGCACAGAACAGTGCAGATCTATCATGTGTGGCCCGTCCGTGTTTCAGTACAGCTGAGACAGAAATCCTGTTGGGCTTCTTCCTTAATTTGTCTTCACCTTCACCTTAGCACAGGGAATTATGGTAGGTAGGTCCTTTGGGGCTCTCAAAAGTGAACAAAATATGGTCCTGGCCTGAGTTCGATGGCACAAAGAAGTATACAGAGCACTCCAGTATACCACAAAGAAACTGGTAAGGGCAGGGAAGAGAGAGAGAGAATATATGTGAATCCAGAAACCAGGGAAGGCTTGGGGTGCCTGGGTGGCTCAGTCAGTTAAGCGTCCGACTTCGGCTCAGGTCATGATCTCACAGTTCGTGGGTTCCAGCCCCGCGTCAGGCTCTGTGCTGACAGCTAGCTCAGAGCCTGGAGCCTGTCTTCAGATTCTGTGTCTCCCTCTCTCTCTGACCCTCCCCTGCTCACGCTGTCTCTCTCTCTCTGTCTCTCAAAAATAAATAAAAACATTAAAAAAATTTGTTTTTAAAAAGAAAGCAAGGAAGGCTTCAGGGAGCAGGTGGTGTTTCTATGGCTCTTGAAGACTCAGTAGTGACTTGATATGTAGAGGTGAGGACCAAGGATAATTGAGGGAGAAAGAAGAATGAAAACTGTTTGGAAGTAGGAAGGCTGGCCTGCCTGGAAAGAGACAGGAGTTCTTTGTAGATGCTTCATGGAACACGGGAGGAGTATAGAGGTTAGGAAAGGGAACCCAAATCAAGTATGGACAACCTTGCATGCTTGCCGAGGAAACTGCACTTAGTCCTACAAGTACTGGGGCCTTTCCTGACCCACAGTGTCTGGGGTCCATGTCCTTATTTGTGGCCCCAGCATATCCTCTCCCTGCCCCCACCTTCCTCTTCACCCTGTAGTACAGCTTCATGTTTATCTCCCCTCCTGGATCATGAGCATGAACCCCCAGAGTCCTGTTCACTCTTTGAATCCTAGCTCCTAACACGATGCCCAGCATGTAATAGATATTTAAGAAATATCAGATGCAGAATGAATGAAATGGACTTCTCATGATAATGAACTGAATGAAGGCTTGTGGCAGGGAAAGACAGCTTAGAGCCATGGACTCTGGGTTTAGGGTAGACTGGTGCAGGATGCAGAGATCCATTGGCACTGGCTGGCAGCTGGGGAGTGTAGTCTGCTGGAAGTAGGAAATGGAAGGGATGGGGAAGTCAGGAGGCAGAGAAGTTTGGAAATGATGGAGATGAGCAAAGCACAGTGGGTGGATGGATGGATGGTTGGATGGTTGGATGGATGGATGGTTGGATGGTTGGATGGATGGATGGATGAATGAATTCAATTAGGGATACGCTGCATTTGAAGTGTGTTATGCCCCCGAATAGAGGATTTGCAGCCATTAGGTAGAAATTTAGCATAGAAACATCTGCACGGTGAGCTCCAAGAGATATAATGCAGAGAAAAAGCCGAGGTCAGAGCCCAGGAGGTTGCCTATTTTGGGGAGATGGCACATCAGACACTACATCTGAAATTTCCTTTTCTGTGATCCCCCTCTTCTCTATCTATTTTAGCTGAAATCAGTTTGGATTCACAGTGGGTCAGCCAATTTCCCTCTGGTGTTGTTTTGATTTAAACCCCCATAAATTGGAGGTCTCTGTAGGCATGTGAAGTGTACCTCCCTCCAGCACACTGGGAAGTAGCCTGGCTGGCAGAAACCTTGGACCGTGTGTCACATTGTGATAAACAGTCCCGGACAATGAACAGCTCCCCGCCGCCCACTCTCTTGGTTCTGTGCATCAGCTCTTTTGCAATACACAAGCCTTATCGACTGTGAGAGCATCTCAGAGCAGGTGTTTTCTGCTTCCATGCTGGAATCGGTTGAGAGGATCCATGGCTCCAGAACAGAGGGGTTGGCCTCCTACCCAGAGAACAAGGAAATAGATGTACAGTTGACTCAGGTCAGAAATTACAGTGAGGGAGAAAAACGGGGTCCAGAATGGGATGAAGGACGGGAGGTGATGTTATAAACTGGGAAAGATTGGCCTAACTTGAGCCTTGGAGGAAAGAGTATATTTCTGGAGATTCTGAGTATATGAATCAGGAGGAAGAGGTGGCTGAGAAGACATTGCCCAAGGAGCTATGCCGGGCTAGAGACTGCACCTGAATAACCAGGCAGGAAGGGTCTGAGGGGTAGAGAGAGAGAGGGAGGGAAGACAAGAGCGTTCCGTTAATCTGGCCTCTGGGCCAGTGGCTGCCTCCTAACCCTCAACCCAGGCCACATCTAATAGTCTTTCCTCCAGGCAGATTATCTGGGGTACTATGAGATCACTTTGTTACTCACCCTTGACCCCGAAGGAGAATACAGAACAGACTGTCCCCATCTCCCCAGTGGATGTGTCAGAAGTGCCCGGGGTGGCCTCAAATATGTTCCCAATGTGACTCAAGAAGTTTCTGCAGTCTGTGCCTCAAACCAGCTGCTCTGGTCTCCGTGGCATGCTCTGGTCCACAGAGGCTGCCGAGATGAGGATTTGTGTACATTTCCAGAAGAGGATATGCTTTTACAGGAAGGATCCTCCCAGAAGTAAACAGCAGTCGCTCCCACAATGGGCAGGACCAGCTGAGGTAGAGGGTCCGGCCGTAGAAGCGATGTCACCTTGGTGGGGTCTCCAGAGTCTGGAGACTTAGTCCCGGCAGGAATCAGATGGCACATTTAAAGGAATTTAAAAAGGAATTTTTGTACACATACCATAAAACTACCATTTAAACCATTTTAAAGCATATGACTCATTGGTATTTAGGACATTCACAAGGTTGTGCAACCACCACCACTATCTAGTTCCAGAACATTTTCATGCCCCCAAAAGGAAACCATATATCCATTAAGCAATCATTCCCATTCTCATCCCCCCCCCCCCCCGCCCAGCCCGTGAAAACCACTGATCTGTTTTCTGTCTCTATGCATTTCCCTCTTCTGGACATTTATCC
>CM053561.1:72056112-72186954 GCA_028646485.1 Cryptoprocta ferox | reverse complement strand
CTGTATGGATATACCACATTTTGTTCATCCATTTATCCACTGGTGGACAAAAGGCTCCTGTGAATAATGCTACCTGTGAACATTCATACAAGTTTTTATTTGAACGACTGCTTTTCATTCTTTTTGGTATAGACCTAGGAATAGAATTGCTGGGTCATGTGGCAAATCTGTGTTTAATTTATTAAGGAACTACTAACGTGTTCTACACAGTGGCTCTTCTATTTTACATTCCCACCAGCAAGGGATGAGGGCTCCACTTCCTCTACATCCTCACCCATACTTGGTATTTTTCTTTTGTTTCTGTGACAGCCAGCCCAGTGTGTGTGAAGTGGTATCACACTGTGTTTGGAGTCGCATCAAAGGATGCGGTAGGGATGTGAAGCATCTTTTCACGTGCCTGCTGGCCGTTTGGGTATTTTCTTCAGAGAAATGCCTTACTCGGATCCTTTGCCCATTTATTAATTGGGTTCTTTGTCTTCTTCTTATTGCATTGCAACAGTTCTTTATATATTCTGGATTTTAGGCTCTTGTCAGAGATCTGATTTGCAAATGCGCTTTCCGGCTCTGCACGTCGTCTTTCTACTTTCCTCTGAGTGTTCTTCGATGGACCAAAGTTTTAAATTTTGATGAAATCCAACTTACCAATTTTTTTCTTTTGTTGATTGTGCCTTTGGCGGGGGGTCATATCTAAGAATCTATTGATAAATCCAAGGTCATGAAGACTTACCCCTATGCTATATTCTAAGGGTTTTATAATTTTAGCAGTTATATTTATGACTGACAGGAACTTTTTCAAGAGGTGTGTGCAGAGTTAAAGGAAACCAACAAGAAATGATGCAGGACCTTAGGGCAAGGCAAGCAGGGGTGCTGTCACCATTCCTAAGCCTGGAGGCAGAAGAGAGAGAGAGAGGAACAGGTAGAGCAGAGTTTGCAGCTCTCTGGACGGGGGAAGGGACTGACTAGCAGGTGCCGTGTGTTTTGGGAGAGGGATGCACCCGTCCACAGCCCACCATGGGGATCTTCTCTGTTTTCTGATCTTTGCTGTTGCTTCCATTGGTTGAATCCCACCAGAAGCGAGAGGACAAGGGAGTCACTTAGATGCGATTGCTACGGGTCAGTCTCCCCGGGTCACTGAGCAGCTTGGAGGAGGTGAGGAGTGTAAATCTGGGGGTGTGGTCAGCAGGACACTAGCGCCCAAAGATCTGCTGGTCCTAATCCTCAGAACCCGTGACTACATTGCAGATGTGGTTAAGGATCTTGAGATGGGCAGATTATCCTGGAGTATACGGGTTGCCATAATATAATTACGAAAGTCCTTATAAGGGAGGAAGCAAGAAGGTCATTGTGAGAGTTTGAAGATGCTACTGCTTTTTAGATGGAGAAAAACCACCATGAGCCATAGAATGTGGGTGGCCTCTAGAAGCTAAAAAAGGCAAGGAAAAAGATTCTCCCCTAGAGCCTACAGAAAGAACGTGGCCCTGAGGACTCCATAATTTTAACCCAATGAGACCCACTTTGGACTTATGACCTCTAGAACTGTAAGATAATAAATTTGTGTTGATTTAAGCCATTTAGTTTGTAGTAAGTTCTTATAGCAGTAATAACAAACGAGCACAGGGAAGGCAGGTGGTGTTTCCCTCTGCCTCCCCCCGCCCGGGGAGACCTGAGGTAACCAGGGCTGGAAAAACTCCAGGTGACACGTTTAGTTCCTCTGGGAAGACCACATTTCATGAGTCCTGGTCCCTGCTTTCTCTAGAGGGGGAGGCACCACGACTGCTCTTGGTGATTGTAACTCACAGGGTTCGCTCAGAAAATAGATGTCCTCCGAGGGATAGAGAATTGGGGGGTTTATGGTAGGAAATGGGCCTTACACAATACTGGCAGCTGGTGGGAAATTCTGTGGAGGGCTGTTGCCTCTAGTGTGGAGTCCAAAGCTGGTGAGAATGCCAGGCTGGCAGGGAGGAGGGCAAGCTGACGTGAAGTGCAGGAGAGCAGGGGTCCGCTGGAATCCCTCAGGGGAGCAGAGCCCAAACCCGTCTCCCATGCAACTCGGATGGTGTGAGTGACCTACCACAGGAACTGCACCCTGAGCCATAGATGTCACAAGCATTTAAGTCAGGACATGGAAAGAGGAGAGCCAGAGGGCACCAAAGAAGCTGCCCCAGGCCAACAAAGTGCCCTACACTGACCTTCAAGAGCCCCAAATGGCCACGCACCACTTCTGTCTTCCAAGTTTTCTACAGAGGTCTCCTGTGGTCGATCCGAACCCAGAGCCGTACAGGGAAGGGAACTCTGGGAATCATGGTTGAGCCTAGCTAGCTATATGCGTGTCATGGACCCCATCTCCATGACCTTATTTAATCACCTTGCGACTATGTCTGTGTTGCCAGCAAGGAAACCAAAGCTCAGGATTACATACCTTCCCAAATCGTGCAACTACTCCAAAGAAGATACACAAATGGCCAACGAATGCAGGAGAAGATGCCCAGTGTCATTGTCCATTAGAGACAGGCGAATCGAAGCCACGGTGAGAGGCCTCTTCACACCCCCTGGGATGGTTTTAATAATAATAATAATAATAATTAAAGATGGACAAAACATGTATTGGGAAAGATGTAGAGAGATTGCAACCTTCACGCACCATTGCTGGGAACGTAAACCGGGGCTGCCACAATCCGGCAGTTCCTCAAAATGGTCTCTGTGTAGAGTTACCATACGACCCAGCAATTCTACTCCTGGGTACGTCGCCAAAAGACATGTAAGCATGCATCCATGCAAAAACGTGATACACAGATGTCTTTGGCAGCCTTATTCATTACAGCCAAAAAATGGAAACCACCCAAATGGCCATCAACAAATAAATGGATAAACAGAAGACAGTAATGTCCACACAATGGAATATCACTCAGCCATGAAGAACAATGAGGTACTGACATGCTACAGCACAGATAACCCTTGAAAACATCATGCTAAGTGATATGCATTATCACTCAGCCCACTGATAGGAAGTATCTAGCACAGACAAATCCATAGAGACGGAAGGCAGATTAGTGGTTGCTTAGGGCTCAGGGGTTAAGGGTAAATAAATGGAGAATGACTGCTAATGGACACAGGGTTTTTTTTTTTTACTTGGGGTAAGAAAAATGTTCAAAATTGATTGTAATGGTGATTGCACAACTCTACGAATATACTGGAATCCAATGAATTGTATGTACAAAGTATATGGGCGAATTGCATGGTATGTATATTCTATCTCAACAAAGCTGTTAAAAAAAAATCATGTCACTAGTCCAGAGCAAAGCACAGAATCCAGCCGGGGTGTTTCTGACTTCAGAGCCATGCTTTCCCTCAATAAAAGTGGACGCCCGGCTTCACTGGGTGGAAGGATCACATGGTAAGCTTGTTAAAACATACAGATTCCCTGACCCACTTTCTGGAGTCCAGTTGAGTAGAGGTAGTGACATCAGCAGTTGCGGGTGACTGGCGTGCAGGTGATCTGCGGCCACACTTGGAAAACTACTGTCCCTGGCTCTGTGTGGTAGGACTTCTGCATCTCAGAGCTGAACATGGGCATTAGTCAATGAAGTCCGAGCAAGTGGCTGGGTAGAGGGGAAGGAGAAAGATTCACAGAAGCTCATGGACTGGGTCACGTGTTGGAGAGAGAGGCAGTGGAGGGCTGCGTCAGAGATCCATCCAAGGGAAGGCACATCAAAGGGAAAAGGAATGTCAAAGGTGTGTGGAAATTTCTCCAGAGAAGAGAGAGCGCAAATACACACTGGCCAAGTTTGCCACCTGCCAGGGGCTTCCGGGATGACTTGCTTCACACTCAAGTGTAAGCGTTGAAAGAGAATTTCAGTGAACTTGAGGTAACCAGTTCTCTGGGGCTTCTTTTTTGAAGAACTAATCTGAACAAGCTTGGAAAGCACCCAGCAGTGGTTAAATTTCAATCTTTTTGTGTGCTGTTACATCTTTGTTCCCTTTACCTTCTCCTTGAAGTAGAAATGATTGATGCTTAAGTAACTTGGGCTATTGAGTAATGTTTATTCAGACAGCAGGGGAACAAGATAGGGCTTAAAAATGAGGTGGTCATTTTTCCTTTGAATGGCATGAGTTGAGCCTTTGAAAGTCAAGTGTATTCCCAATTGCGCAGTATAATAAAGAGAGAGGGGCCAGCGGGCAAAAGGTCTCCTGCGGATGATCAATGTACAGAAGTTAAGTGGAACTCAAACAGACTCGTGAAGCCACTTGCGCCCAAGCCCCAGTGGGCGCAATAAATATTGACTGGGGCCTGGATCGTTTGGAGGACATCTTGGGTCTTGTGGTGAGTGCTTTTGACCTAGGAGCTGGAGGGCTTTGTAAATACGCTTCTCAAGTTCAGAGGAAAGAGGCAAATCTTGTTCCCGTATTTCAAACTCTCTGTAGATAATGGCGATCCTACCCCTACCCACCGCCTCAGAGGTAAGCAGAGACTGGCCAGAAAGCCTCCCCCCCTAACACCAGTGATGGTGGTGATGGCCTCCAGAGGGCCCAGAACTCCTCCTTGTGTGGGCTTCTTCCTGTCCATTGGCTCCACTTGGCCTGTGGCAGCCGCCAACAGGGCTCAGGCCATTCCAAAACACACCCAAGGATTTGGCTTGGCATGCTATTATTTGATCTTAAAATCTAAAAATACGCAAGCAAAAGCAGGAAAGAGTAATTGCTTGTTTTCGGTTTGCTAGGATAGTTGAACAATTGAACTGGTCATCTTTGAACTTATGGACTGAAGACGGAGGGAGGGAGGGACCTACATTCTCCTGGGAAGTGACGGGAAGTTAGAATTTTCTGAGCCCCTGGGTGAGGGCTCCATTCATAATAAGTGCTGGTGGTGCTCAAAACAGCCCTCTCCTTTTCAGAGGTGTGCTGGGTGGAAGGAAGAACCAAGGCCTCTATGCGTTCTCCCCTAGAGCTTCCAGAAGGGGCCGCCACCCCACAACACCTAGAGTTTAGCCCGATATGGCTGTGTTGGACTTCTCACCCACGGAATCATAAGTTAGGTTGGTGTTGTGTCAGGCCACACATTTGTGGTAATTTGTTACATCATCAATAGAAAACTAATACACGGGTTAAAAGATCATGGATGTCTGAGTCCTTTGGAAAATGCTACCTAGATGAAAATCAGACCTGTCCCTGTGCTCAGAGGCCGGGAGGGGTGTGGATGGTGGCCAAATTGATACCACATCCCTGCAGAGATACCCACCCTCCCAATTTATTTCGGGCCCTCTAGAGGTGGATAAGACTCTCAAAGACTTAGGTGCTCAACATCTCCCCTCCTGTACTGAGGCGTTGAGACATGTGCCATCGTCCCCAGCGGAGGGGAAGGCCACGGGTCAGAAACAAGGAGCCTGTCCCCTCTCCTCCCGCTCTGGGGACCGTGGCCTCAACCAGTGGTTCTCAGCCCTATTGCCATATTAAAAGCACCTGGCGAATCATAAAAGTCTTCCAGTGAGGGGGGAGTGGGGGTGGGTGCAGGGGGGTGTGCACCTCAGAGACTCAGGTTGGCTTGGTCTGTGGTGTGGCCCAGACAGCAGCATTTTTTAAACACCGCCCCCCCGCCCAGGAGCGTCCAAGGCGCAGCTAGAGCCGGGAGCGGCTGGCCAAGAGGGGCCACCCCAGGGTCTGCGGCAGAGTGTCCCTCTCTCGCCCAGGGTCGCCGGTGTCCAATTTCTCCCAGCCTCTGCAGCCTGGCTGGCGTCAGTTTGCCCGCTCAGCCAGCTCCTCCCAGACGGGCAGGCTCAGCCATAAATTTTAATTCAAAACTTTTCCTTTTTATTATTTTCAAATGCTCGAGGGCCCAGAAGGGATGAGACGCCTCTGTCGTGCTGTGACCTGCAGGAACGCAGCTTTCTCCGCCAACGAGGTGCGTCCTATTTCGGCAGCCCCGCCCCCTTGCACACTCGCACAAGCCCCTGCGCGCCCGGACACACTCGACAGGTTCTTCTTCGCATCTGTGGATGCTGTTCTAGCCAGTGCGAAGCCAGTGACTTCACTCTGCTAAACTCTTTGTGTGGCGGCTCCTTCTCTGGGGCCAAATGGAAAGAAAATCCAGATAATCGTGGATAATGTCAGCGCTGACAGGTCCGGGCGCATGACTCCACCTGTTCAGGCCGCCTCCCCGGTGAGACGCACAGAACTTGTTGCGGCATGAACTCCTGCGGCTCTCCGGCGGCATGAGCTCACCTGCGTCCCCGGGGTGTTGTGCGTCTTCCCTGACGCCCTGTGCCTGGGAGAGACCGAGCTCCCTCTGTCGGGCTGGCCTCCTGCCTGGGATACTGGAAACCCTAAGCGGCAACCTTGCTTAGCCCCTGGAGAGAATGCCTGGTTTGGCCCCTGCCGTGTCCTCCGTGGCCTGAGCTGGGGGGTGGGAGGGTCGGGTCCAGCCTTGAGGTCACATTGCGCCAGGCGGTGGCCACCCCTGGCCCAGAGACCCTCAGGAAGTCACATGGCTCCGGGGAGCCAGAGAAATCCGATGCGGAGGGTGTGGGGCAGGCCCGAGGTTCTGGGATTCTAACAAGCTCCCCGGGGACGCTGATACCTCGGGCTCCTGGACCACACCTTGGGTAGCAAGTTGGGAGGGGAGTGGGGGGGAGTCCCCACTGTGGCTCTGGGTGTAGGTGCAAACCCAGCTAGACCTTGTGTGGAAAGACCTCTAGTTTATAGGCAGAAAGGTACAAAGAAAGGGAGCCCTGGGATGCAGTGGAAGAATGCACATTGGTGTGACCCCTGGTGGCTGCAGCCGACAGGTGACCCTCCCCTCCTTTCCAGCCTCCGCTCTGCAGCCTGGAAACCAGGTGCCCAGGGCCACCGCTTCACCCTAGAGCCCCAGCTGCAGTCACCTCCTCTGCATGGTCTCCCCACTTCCTGCCGGAATGATTCTCCTGTTCTCCAGGCCCGGGAGGCCCTGGGACACTTTGTACACCCACTCGTTCTGGAACTTTCCTTGGTGGTGCTGCCATTGTCTCCCCTGCTGGCCTCTGAGCACCTCAGAAGTAGCACCTGCCAGGCATGAGGTCAATGCCTGTTCATAAATACTGCAAGCATCTAGCCACTCCGGCTCCGCGCTGTGCACAGACCCAATCTTTCCCTCGCCAGATGGGGAAACGCAGCCCGGCTCACAGCTGGAGGAGACATTCTCAGTGCAGGGGAGCGAGCAGGGCGGAGACTTTGCTGCCCTGAGAGGAGAGGAGATGCGTGTAATGCTTTTTCCGTCACTCCCCCTAAACCCTCTTTCCCTGAAGGAGAAAGTCCTGTGTCTGCAGCACAGGCCCTGAGTACCTGGCAGGTGTCCGGAAACCTTGACCAGGAGGTGTATCCCCAGAGGTGAGGTCAGACCCTCACCTATAATATCAAACAGGTTAAAACACATCTCTGCTAATACCGAACATGTATGTATATAAATACCAGAGTGATGGCGAACTCTAGACGTGATGGGATGCTTTCTAGGCATTAAATTCAAGATGTATTCATTTCAGTTTTGTATCTCACTCTTTGAAGGAGGTGTGTGGCTTAAACCCTTTCAGAGGGTCTGGATCCTAGGTAAGCCCAATGCCAATAGAGCCTCTGCAGACACGCCAGGCTGGGGGGCTGGGGGTGAGGGCCGGGGGCGGGGCAGCATTATTTTCTTCTGGCGTCTTCTTGGATAGGCATCAGGGCCCAGCTAACGTCTTTTCTGCCTCCAAGCCAGATCCTTCCTCCAAGCTCCCTCCTCTCCAGGAGGGAAGAGACCTTCCCTTTAGGGTAGAGTCATTGAGTTGAAGCCAGGAGCCCAGGGACAGCCACCAGGAAGTCCCGAGGACCACGCAAATCAACTTACAGTTCGCATTTCTCTTTGAGAGGGGCTCCCCTTTCTAGAGGCCTGTGCTGTCCAGAGAGCGCACGCCCAGGGGCCGATCCTCTCCCACCTCGCCCCAGCGAGCATAGGAACCCCCCTAACCCCAGGTGTCTTCAGTGCCCGGCCCCTGCCAGACACCCCAGGAAACACACCTGCAGCCTGCAGCCTCCTGACCCGGGCTGGGCCGGGCAGGTGCACACGCTCCTGCAGCCCCACCGCTCCGCATTCCGCGGTGCTCACCTCCGGGCTGGCTCAGACAAGCCGCTCCCCCCAGCCCCAGCTCCGGATGCCCAGACAGAGGCCTCTCCCTCTCCTCTAGGCTGGGCCTAATTGCAACCTGGATGCGAGTGTCAGGAGGGACCGGGGAGAGCGTGTTAACAAGCCAGGAGGCTCCTGCTCTGAATTCTTTGGCAGGCAGGACTCCTGCACCGATCGAGAGGCCGAGAAACAGAGACAGTTGCAGGGACGGGAGCTAATTAAGCTGTAAACCATCCCCAGAGCCCCAGTGCATTTGTAATTATGCTCTCTGATCTCACAAGCGCCTCCGGCGCTCTGAGAGAGCTGGGGGGGGGGGGAGGGAGGCGGGGGGATGGGGAGCAGATGATTGAGAAGTTCATCGGGGCTTTTTAGAATGGATTTTCATGAAACTGACATTTACACCGTTCTTGGAGAATCTGCTCCCTGAAAAGAACCATAAACCATGCCTAATTCTGCCACGTGATCTGAGGAGCTCCAATCGGCCGGCCCCAGGGGGTACTGACTTGTTTTATGTAGGTCAGGGGACCCCTGTGTCGTACGATTTCGGAAGCCCCCCTCCCTTGCTCCTGCCTACGGAAATACCCCAGCTAAATGCACTGGTGCTGAAAATTGTGTAGCTCTTTAATTCTGGTGCTTTCAACATGGCAAAAAAAAAAAAAAAAAAATCCAGACATTGTGCTTGCCTTAATGGAGGCTGTACCTCAATTGGAAGGAGAAGAACCCAATCTCTAGGACTGAACCTTATCACTATATCCCCAGCCTATACTTTTTTAAAGCAATCAACAAACCAAAACATGACCTAATATTTAGATCTAATTTTTCAAGTGGGTAAACTCAGGGCAGAAAGAACCGGGGACTTCACTGTAGGTCACATGGGCAGAATGTGGCAGAGCGGGACTTGCATCCAAGTCTGGCTTCAGATCTAGCAGACTCCGCAGTTTATATGAAATGGAGGAAAAAGCAAAAGCTGAGGACTGGTCAAGCATCCTATTGCAGAGGCCGGTACTGGGCAAGGGTGCCATGCACAAAAGGTTGGAGCCTGAACTCGGTTCCCATTATCACCTTTGGTCATGTTTTGATTTGTTGACTGTTAGAAAATTCCAGGTTGGGGCTATAGCCTTGCTCCAAAGGATAAATTACAAGCAGAAACTCTCACGCCCATGAGCTTGCATCTGTTAAGCCCATCCCCGTGCATCGATGGGCCCTGCTGACAATGGACTTGGGTCTGGGCTGAGCACACACTCTCCCAGAAAGCCCCTTCCCCAGACAGTCCCACATAACAGCAGATCGTCCGTGCTGAGCCTTTGAAGAAAACCAGATAATACTGGGCTCAACCCAGTTTAGGCACTGGCTATTTCTTTCAAAAACAAAGAAGGAGACAGACAGAATTCCTGCTTGAATCCATTCCCCCTGCCCCTGCGGCCAAGCCCCAGGAATTCTGCCCTGGCGGGGAAGACTCAGGCCTCAGCACTTTCCCGAGCAATGGGGACTTGGGCCAGAGTCTCCTCCCAAGATTCTGGTTCCCGGAGTGGCAGCGAGGCATGTCAGTGGGAGCCGGGCCGTGAGAGTCTTCCAGATTTGTGGAACGAAGCTAGGGAGTCTTGAGACTTTTTCTATTTTTATGACAGATCGTAAAAAACAAACAATGACTTTTTTCATGAAATTTTAATAAAAATTTAAGAGTTGAGGAACTCAGCCCCGTGCCTGGCATAGAGTAAACACCCCCACAATAATCATTATAAAAATAATACCTTTCCAGTTATAAGGGTAGCTCTGAATTAAAAAATTTGTAAAACACCGAGAAGTACAAAGAACATAATTAAATTCATCTATAATTCAAACTCTTAGACATGGCACCATATATATATATATATACACGTGTGTGTGTGTATATATATATCCTTCCAGAATTTTTTTCTACCCATAAACTCAGCATATCTATAATATAAACTAGTTATGTCAATATCACACATCATAAATGGAATATTGTCTGTTCACAAAAGTGGGACCGTGGCATGTGTATTGTATGACTGTATTTTCACTTTACAGCATTTCATGAACTTCTTTTCATATTAACAGTATTCACCTAATTCATTATTTTTAGAATCTTCAGGGTATTGTGTTACAACAGATCAGCTCTCCGAAGAGCATCCTTGCATCCTGCCCTCACCTGCCTGATGGTTTTCTCTAGATAATTCTCAGAAGATGAACTCTCAGAGTTAAAGATTTTAGGGACACGTGGGGCTCCCCTCCAGAATGAGACACCAGTGTTCTTCCTGACATCTTTTCAGGTATCAACAATACATTGACATGCGTCCATCCTCACTGTTCATGGATTCTATGTTTGCGAATTCACAAGAATTGTTCCAGAAAGTCTCTACAGAAAATATAATTCAATTTTTTTTGTCTTTTAACAATACCCCTTGTGCATTGCAAGCACTCCCTAAAGACAGTGCATGTTGAATGAATGGGAAAAAAGTCAGAGGTCGTTATACAATTTGGACCCCAGGTCAGGATACTCTATTTTCTTTATTTTTTAACATTTATTTAATTTTGAGAGGTAGAGAGACAGAGCATGAGCAGAGAGAGAGAGAGAGGGAGACACAGAATCCGAAGCAGGCTCCAGGCTCTGAGCTGTCAGCACGGAGCCCGACATGGGGCTTGAACTCATGAACCGTGAGATCATGACCTAAGCCAAAATCAGATGCTTAACTGACGGAGCCACCCAGGTGCCCTGGGACACTGTATTTTCTATTTCTTTTTTCTTTTTTTTTAACCAGTATCTTTCCGTGCCTTGTCTTTAGCTGGTTCCTAACAGGCCCTTCTCTGAGGCACCGGACACCCCTCACAGAAGAGCAAACCCCAGATGTCACCCTTAATCTTCCAGCACTCATTAAATTTGAAGGCCACCAACGGCCTAGAAAAAAAGTGGTGATGAAGCACGGATAATCATAGTTTCCCAACTAAAGAGTAGGAAACGAGGATGTTATCTGATTTATAAATCTATTTGTGTGGAAGAAGTACAATATTTGCAGAAGAATAATATTCTGTGACCCATGAAGATTACATGGCGTTCAAATTTCAGAGTCAGTAAATAATTTTATTGGAACGTAGCCACGCCCAGTTGTTACCGATCGTCTATGGAGGATTCCACTGTATTACCACGGAGCGGAGTAGCTACGAGAAGGAACAGCCCACAAAGCCTGAAACATTGACTCTCTGGCCCTTACAGGAAAGTTTGCCAACTTCTGGCCTGGAGGTGGGAAAGGATATTTGGTCACAACGTACGTTCAAGTCTACCTGTGTGTGTGCGCACAGGCACCAATAGTGCAAGAATTCTTCGGTTGAGAGTAGTTGTTCTCCAATTACCTGGCCTCAGAACCCTTTTTAATCGTGAAAACCACTAAAGACTTAAAAGAGTGTTTGATTAACGTGGGTTGTATGTGTTAATATTTGCCATATTCGAAATTAAGTCTATGAAACATTTAAAAATTCATTAATTCACCTATAAGAACAGCATATCCCATTACATATTAACATACCTAACACATTTTTATGAAAAACGTTTTTCAAAACAAACATGTCTGCTGAGAAGAGTGGCAGAGTTTTTACGTATTTGCAAATCTCTTTAAAATCTGGGTTAATGGAAGACGGGTAGATTCTCATCATTGCTTCTGTGTTCACGCCATCGCAACATTACACATAGCACAGCTTCTGGAAAACTCCACCATGAGGGCGAAAAAGACAAATAACATCTTAGTGTTCTTGTGAAAATAGTTTTGAGATAGTGGATCCTCTGAAAGTTTCTTGGGGAACCCCAGGGGTCCCCGGGCCACACTTTGAGAACTGCTGGTTTAGCAACACAAGGGCAGATGCAGGAAAATATTCACAGGGGGAAGCCTTTATGAGAGGGCTGACTGACCTGGAGCCAAGAGAACCCCTTTTGCCCCCGCTTCCAACAAGATAACCAGAGTCTCAGAGAAGGAAAAGGTTAGGACAACCCATTCTCTCCTCATCCTGCAAACTGGGGGAGGGCCGGCTGCTCACTTGCGGTCCAGCAGCCAAAGCCATGGTCCTCCCTGGCCCCAGCCTCCCACAAGCCTCCTCTGTCTTCCCTCCTATTCCCTCTCCTTCCCTCCACCTTCTCCAGGACTCCAGGAGCTGCGGGGAGTGAAGGGAGGTGAAGTGTCACCCTGTGTGGCCTTGGGAAGGACCAGGGCGGTTCTCATTTGCATTTCTCGAGGACATGTCTGTCTGAGACCCTACCGTTAGCTGGAGGAGCCACCTTGAATCGCTTCCCAGGGCGCCAGCGCCTTCGACACCCTTTGGGTGCGGCCATTTCCTCTCACAAGGAACACAAGATTCAGTCTCTTCCCCGTGCTTGCTTTTGCTTTTCTCATTTTTAAACTGTTGTCACTACTCTGTGAAAACAGAATCTTGGTCCCTATACCGAGCCTGAGCACCAAAGTGTTCTGGGCATGAAGGTGAGGTCTATGACGTGCTTGAGGCGTGACCAGGACCAGCTCCTTCCAGTATGGCGGCATTCTGGTAAGAGTATTAGTTGGCATTTCCTGTCTGCTCACAAAGTGCCAGGCACTGATTCAAGCATTGGAGACACTCGAGACCGCAAACTATATGCCTTGACACCGCTCTTCCCCTTCCCTTTAATTCTAGAAGCCATGGTTTTAAGTGAGACACGTGGCTTCCCAATTTAGAGATAACCTCTGCAAGCCTCCCTTGCATCCAGCTGTGGCCACAGGACTATGTTTTGGTCCATGAGATGCACAGAGTGAGCCCTTTACCTCTGGTTTCTGTCTTCTTCCTTCCCACTGGCTGTGGTGAGGCTCTGATGGCTGTAGCACCAGGGGACCATCTCGGGCTGTGGGGCAGAAGCCACTTGTTGAAGAAGGTAGAGCGACACGTTAGAAGGACCTGGGAAGGACCTGGGTCCCTGACACTGTGCAATATGCCAGCCGGGTCTGCCCAGCTTCCCAGGGTGCCCATGCTGCTCACTGCGCCAGCACCTGTGGAAGGAAATAATCTTTTGTTTTAAGCCACTATTTTCTGTTACGGCTCAACACAATCCTAACACAATTTAAGAGCCATTACATGCAATCTTTATAACAAGAGTATGACATCCCCATTTTCCAGTTGAGGCAGATAGAGATTATATAACTAGCCCAAGGCCATATACCGGATGAGGGATGAAATGAAGTTTCTAGCCCAGGCAATCAGAGTTCAAATCTGGTGCGTTAGTAACTCTGCTTTGCTCCCCAATAGTTCAACCAATGACTGGCCTTCTTCCTTTTGGGGTTGGTTTTCTGACTTCCTTCGTTTACTGTTTATAAAAATCTGTTACTGTCTGACACTAGCTTCTGGAGTAGAGCCACTGGGTTGCCAGCTGCAACATGGGCAAATAATGCCTCTATTGATGACAGTCTCAATTCCTGTGAACTTACAGGTGTGTAGGCACACATGTACACACACGTGCACAGACGCAAACACTGATGGTACATACCCATCTCAGGGTGAAAAGCCAGGTGTCCACCTGGCTCCTTCAGACATTGGCTTTTAGACCCTCTGCACACTAATCATGATCCTGAGCCCATAAATATATCCTGGTCGAATATAAAATATATTTACTGTCCTTTGATTGTGTCCAAAGGAAACATCCTTTAGAGGCTACTGGCAGTCCCCATTTGTGTTTTCCCTAAGTCAAAAGTTAGGTGGCATTTCTTCCCACCAGCGGAGCAGCCTTGTACCCCTGCCCCCCACCCCCCATGTGGTGCTCTGCTTAGAAAGGACCACTCAACTAGCCTTTTGTGAGAACCTGGCTGGCTCACACTCCTATTAGTGTGGTTAGGCTAGGCTATATACTACAATAACGAATTAACCATACAAGTTAATGGCCTTAACGTAACAAAGGTTTAGTCTGTTCCCAGTGTGTGGTGGCCAGAGGCCAAGAAATATTCAAGGGAGGGAGTACTCCACACAGTCACGTAAAGACCCAGGCTAATGGTGGCCCCCTGCCTCCTACAGCTATACTCTCTGGGACACCTGACTTCCATGATTACCATGGAAGGGGAAGAGAACACTTGGATATCCCGCCCCCTCAGGTTCATGCTCTAACCCGGAAGTAACAGGTCACGTCCTCTCACAACCCATTCGGCAGAACTAGTCACCTGACCTGACCTCCGTACAACGGGGCTGGAGAAGAGGGCATGATAGATACATGATGTGCTGGAAAGGTCTCTGCCACCCCATGTAAGCATCGATGTGTCTACAATCACAAGTCCTACTAAACATATTCTGAGTTCTTTCTTTAGTCTTTGGTGGGCACAGGGGGAAAAAGCCAAGCTCCAATTATTGAGAAAGCGCAGATGCATAAGGGTTTCCGTGGGCATCTCTGCCCTCAAGACAGAACACATTAGGATTTTAGTATTTGATGGTTGAGGAGCCATTGACAGGTGGCGCCTGAGAATTAATGAGTGGCCGAGGGGGAATAAGTCAATGAGGAGACCTGGAGCAGTCCCTGTGGTCCCCACCCAACCTTCCACCCACTGCGGTCCTCCAGTAAGGATGGGATGAAGTACAGGCCCAGATTCAGGGACTTTGGAAAGAGATCAACTCAAGAATATGGAGCAAGAGAACCGTACATTATTGTTCATATCCTGAGTCTTCCAAGACTAAACACATTAGATTTTTTTTAATGTTTTATATATTTTTGAGAGACAGAGAGAGTGTGAGTGGAGGGAGGAGCAGAGAGAGAGGGAGACACAGAATCGGAAGCAGGCTCCAGGCTCTGAGCTGTCAGCACAGAGCCCAACGCGGGGCTCGAACCCACGAGCCGTGAGATCATGACCTGAGCCGAAGTCAGATGCTTAACCCACTGAGCCACCCAGATGCCCCCAACACATAAAATTATATTTAGAGGCTTGAAGAGGAATGGTCAGCTTCGCTTTTTTATGGTTGGCTCCTTGCAACTAGTACCTAAGGACCTAGCTGAACCAGGGACTGGCTTGTTTTGGCTCCGGGCGGCAAATCAACCAGATATTTACCTGGACCCTACCATGCGCCTGGCACAAGGCTAACGAATACTTTGATGGTTGCAAAAGAAAAGTAGCGCGTGCTACCAGGCAACGAGACAGGTTTTGTAGTAAAACATGGCACTTTTGTAATGTGTACGAATAGCCCAGAAGAACTTGCCCTTCAAACTAGTCCTTTTAGAAGTTTGCACTCTTCTGAGCTGTAGCTGGGAAGGTCGTGGCATCCTCTTTCGGGGCTCTCTCCAGGCCCCGGGTAAGGGCTCGTATGAAAGCTGACCCCATCACACTGTACCGTCTCCTTTTCTGGTGCCATTGTTATCCAGCAGAGTTATCTACTCGGTAGTTTACTGGAGTCGGCTTTCAATACCTTGCGTAGCCTCAGAAATCAAATATATACTCAGAGGAAGAGTAACCATGCCAAGAGAATATCTAGAAAAACGTGCTGTAGCCTCTGAAGGCAAATCCCTAATCACATTTTAAAACTCCATGGGAGGGGCGCCTGGGGGGCTCAGTCGGTTGAGCGTCTTACTGTGGCTCAGGTCATGATCTCGCAGTTCGTGAGTTCAAGCCCGGTGTCGGGCTCTGTGCTGACAGCTCAGAGCCTGGAGCCTGCTTCGGATTCTGTGTCTCCCTCTCTCTCTGCCCCTCCCCTGCTCGCACTTGCTCGCTCGCTCGCTCTGTCTCAAAAATAATAAACCTTAAAAAATTTAAAGTTTTAAAACTCTATGGCAAAGGGGCACCTGGGTGGCTCAGTCGGTTGAGCGTCCGACTTCGGCTCAGGTCATGATCTTGCAGTTCGTGAGTTCTGGCCCGGTGTCGGGCTCTGTGCTGACAGCTCAGAGTCTGGAGCCTGTCTTTGGATTCTGTGTCTCCCTCTCTCTCTGACCCTCCCCTGCTACGCCATCCCTCTCTGTCTCTCAAAACATGAATAAATGTTAAAAAAAAAAAAAAAACTTTTTAAAAACTCTAAGGCAAATTATATTTTCCCAAAAGCAATCTCTCTCATCCTATTTCTCACTCTATTTACTTTTCAAGAAATTTACTCACCCACCAGGAGGTGGGATCTAATCTCCATTTCCCTCAAAACCAGGTGAGTTTTTTACTCACTTGTAACCGACAGAATGCAGGGACGTGATACTGTCTGACGTCATCGTGAGGTCATAAAAGGCAGTGAGTTCAGCTCACAGTGAAGTCGAACATTCTCACTGGAGCCCTGAATCACCATGTAAGCACTCGACCATTTCTGTGGTGTAAACAGTCCTACAATGGCCAACCTTAAGCTACCCAAGTGGTGAACGCAGAATTGAAAAGAGATGCCCACCGCGGGCGTGCGGGCACACGGAGCTGGAGCGGACCCTGACACAGGCCGGCTCCACAGTGCCAGCAGGTGCTCCTCAATGGGTTTTATTTTTATTTATTTTTAAAATTTTTTCAAACTGTATTTGTTAATTTTGAGAGAGACAGAGACAGCGCGGATGAGAGAGGGGCAGAGAGAAAGGAAGAGAGAGAATCCCAAGCAGGCCCCAGGCTGTCAGTGCAGAGCCTGATGTGAGGCTTGAACCCACAAACCGTGAGATCAGGACCTGAGCTGAAATCAGGGGTCAGACGCTTAACTGACTGAGCCATGCAAGCGCCCCCGAACGTGTTTTAAAGTTCCTTCCCGGGGCACCTGGGTGGCTCAGTCAGTTGAGCGTCCGGCTTCGGATCAGGTCATGATCTCACGGTTCGTGGGTTCGGGCCCCGCGTCGGGCTCTGTGCTGACAGCTCAGAGCCTAGAGCCTGCTTCAGGTTCTGTGTCTCCCTCTCTCTCTCTCTGACCCTCCCCTGCTCACGCTGTCTCTCTCTCTCTCTCTCTCTCTCAAAAATAAAACATTAAAAAATTTTTAAAATAAATAAATAAGTTCCTTCCTGTTTATGGGATGGAAGCAGGAACCATGGAGACTGAAATTAGTGGATCTCGTCTGCGCTCGCCTCTGGCCCAGATAGCGGATGAGAGAGAGGCTTCTGGCTTCACGCTGGGCAAACAGAACGGGAGCCTCTAAGCAACCCACACGGACCCCTAATGTGACAGTGTCTTCCCACGAGACAGAAGGACGCGGTGGCACAACCCTCCCGAGACGAGATACGCAGGTGATGTGGGGGTTAGGCCGCCCGCTTGGTGGGGTTTTGAAGGCCCTGCCTCCCTAAGGGGGCCTGGAAAACCCGCGGGAGGGACGTGGCTGGCGTGGACGTGGCTGGTGTGGAACAAGCTGATCGCCACTACTCTGTGCAGGGCTGGGCCTGCTCTGTGAGGACCTGCCCCCGTTTCCAGTGAGAGGACGTGCGGCCTCCCCCCACCGGGAAAATCCCCCCCCTCCACCAGCCAACACAGGAGTCTGGTGAGGGGGTCAGACAGAGAGGCTCGTGCTATTTTCAACAAACTGTTTTCAATCTTAAATTAATATATTTTTGGGGGGGAACACATAAAAGAAGAACATTAACATGGTGCCTGATCGCCCGCTCTCCCCCATGGAACACTTGGGCATTGTTGGCATGAATTGGCATTATTGGTACATTTTTGGAGACTACATGGAGGCGTTTGGCGTGATTGCCGACCATGTGTATTTTTGCCGTTAACGGGTGTTCTTTGTCCTCTGAGCCACTCCGGCCTTTCACGTAAACGTGCAATCCTTTGTGATATTTAGCACGAACCTCTTCACAGGGTCACTGAGAGCCACACGAGTTCGTGTTTCTGTGGCCAAACACAATCATCGCCTATTTTTTAACTTCCTTCTCGGCTTTTGTATCCATAAAGTCCCTCCCTCAAGACCCAAAGTGAACCCACGTCTTCCAGGCTTCTTGCAGATACCTCTTGAATGCATGTGGACTTTATTTTGAAATATAAGGAGAGGGGCGCCTGGGTGGCTCAGTCCGTTGAGCATCCGACTTCAGCTCAGGTCATGATCTCACGGTTCATGGGTTCGAGCCCCGCATCTGACCGCTCAGAGCCTGGAGCCTGCTTCACATGCTGTGTGTGTGTGGCTCTTTCTGCCCTTCCCTTGATCGCACGCTCTCTCTCTCTCTCAAAAATAAACACTAAAAAAAATTTTTTTAATGAAATATGGGAAGAGCTAGGGATGCTTCAGTTTTTCCACATGCTTGGTCCCAACATCATTTGTTGACGAACCTCTCTTTCCTCGCAGATCTTAACCATGTAGTAAGTTTTTATCTACAAATGTCTCCAGTAGGGTCTGCATGAGAGACGCTCCGTTATCCCATCCATCTGCTGACGGTCTGATTTGGCTATTGAAGCTTCATAATATCTTTGTTTTTCTTCTTTTCCCTCAACAAGATAATACTTTTAATGCCACTCTTTCTCAAAATATTCTGGATCAAGCTTCCAAAATCTCCTACTGGGGGGGCCTCCCCAGAATACAGCCCTTGTTGACCTGAGCAAGTTCACAACTCCCCCCCCCCCACCCCGGGAAACCACTCTTTTAGTTTTTCCCTGCTCATCCTGGCCTTTGGCTTTGGCCGAAGCAAACAAGAGTGGGAGAAGACACAGCCGGGGCCTCCCTAGGCCACCTTAACAGGAAATTAATTCGTGTGGTCACCTTCTTAGTAAGAGTCATTTGTCTGTGGCTAGAAATCAATGTCTTGCATGGAGCTGCGTCTCCGTCGCACCCTGGCAGAGAGACCCCCAACAGTGAGCCTAGTAGCTGCTCAGTAAAGAACACTCAGCGAAGGGTATGGGCTCTACGTGCTGCTTTATCACTAAATCATCTCGGGCACACGGCTGCCACACTCTGGAATTCTGCCACACCATCTGCAACACGAGGCTTCCAAACTAGACTCCCTCCCAGCTCTAAGGCGGTGCAACTGGTCACCACGTCCCGATCTTGCCTTTGTTTCCCCAAACCCAGCATCTGTCAGAACGTCTCAGTGGCTCCGAGTTCAGGCATCTTCACATTTTCCAGAGACTTCTTACTTTGTGAACGGGCCTTTCAAGATCCAAGGAATAAAAGCACCCCCAAAGTACGAAGCAGATAAAAAGCGATAGCTCTGCCAGAGAAGAAAGTTGTGTGTATGTTTTCTCTCTCTCTCTCTCTCTCATTAGTGTAACTTCTAACCGATTCAAACATTTGTTACAGTTTTCCTGGAAACTTAAAAGTTTAATTTGGAATACAGTCATGGAGACAAAATTCTGCTGAGCGCATAATGTAAAAATATGGTTGCTAATGAGTGGCACTGATTTAACAGGAAATAAGGAAGAAAAATACAAATTTTGGAAGAAAATAAGCAATTTCAAAATGTTTCCATTTGCTCTGAATCCAGCTTCATTGCTTCAAGGGGCAGTTTGGAAATTCTTCTCATGAAAGTGCTGTGAATATTACCGCAGACCGTCTATTTTCTGGCCCGGAAGAAAGGGGTAGAAATGACAGATTTCCTAGAACAACTTCTGGGAAGTGTGTGTTGATGGCACTTCTGATTTTAAAATGCTTCGTTCTTTCCTCCAGCGAAAATATACCAAATTCTGCAACAGCACGCGACAGAGTGGCAAACTCCTGCCTCTTTGATTAAGAAAATCGAAACTGTTTGTTCTTTGTGAATGTCTGAGTGTGTGTTGCATGTGACATAGAGTTTGAGATAGTTTCGGGAGCTATCACAAAAGGATCTTCTTACTCCCTATTAGAAAGCCCGATTTTACACCATTAATTGGCATGTTCGAAACGCCAGGGACCAGGTTTGACGTCTACGAATAAAATCCAGGCCCAGATGCTGTGTTTACGCTTGCGTGTATTAACACTTCATAAGCAGTTCATTAAACTGATAACACTTTAAACAGTAACACTGGCTCTTTCAGACTCTCTCAGCCTGTAATTGTCCTGAGGCACCAAATGAACCCTCTCTCGGCTGGGAACCACAGGAATTTACATTCTTGACGTGTGTCTCTTAATTATGGACACCGTGGGCCCCGGCTGACTCGGAGAGGGCCGGGCTCCAGCCTGCACGCCCCAGTGACTGCGCACACAGGGACAGACCGGGAGGACTTGTGTGCTGGGGACACTGCACAGGGGAACTGGCCTCAGGGCTGGTCCAGGCGGTGGGAGCAAGGCTGTCTCCCTACTTTCCCGAAAGACCTCAGCCCGGTTTGCGCTGAGCCTCTCCCTAGAAACCAGTTTTCCAAGAACACATCTCCCTGTTGATAAAGGTCTTGGGAATGAATGTTCACCACCCTCTTGAGTTTCTTCTCTCACTGCCCCAGCACTCTCTAGAAAAGGGGGGGGGGCCTGGCACAGCCTGGGACCCGTCTCCCTGGCATAAACTTCTAAGCCCCTGGGGACAGTCTTATCAGAGAGGACGTCTGGGCCGGCTCGCTGTCCGCCCACCTGCGCACAGCGCTCTTTCAAGAACGATGTAAGGGTTAACTGTCCAGTTACCACTGTGCCAGCTCTCTGCATGCATTTCACCCGATTCGACAATCCAGGGAGGTTCTCCCTCTGGAATGGTGACACCAAGCCTTGCCTGGCCGCAAAAGGATGATGATATCAGTCCCCCTTGTACTTGAGCACAGGACGCTCTGCGCAGCAAGCCTTTCCTAGCATAGCCTCCTACATCCTACCAACTGGTGGGGACTTTATTATCCTCTCTTTTCAAAAGAGAAAGGGGAGACAAAGGGGAGGGGGGACTGAACTGGAACTCAAGTCCACCCGGCTCCCACTACCGGGCTGAGGTCTCTACGTGATGAGGGCACGGGGTGTGCACAGCAACTTAGGGGCTCTCTAAGCCCAGCTCCTGGGGTTTCACCCCAGGGCAGCGAGGACCCGGCCCCTCTCGCCCCTCCTGCCGGGCCAGGGCCGGCTGCCCGGAGTCCCCACGCCTCCTACCCTGGGGGTGACCTCCAGCCCCACGGAACTGACGGTAACTCATCTGATGGGCAACTGATGGGCAACTGATGGATAACTGACCTGCTGCTGATTAACCTCAGCGAGGTTTCGGCGAGCGCCCTTCCCAGACCCGGAGGTCTAGGCTGGCTGCTGGGAGGCGGGCACCCCACCGGAGTCCCTAGTCTGGAATCCTTGGTCCGGAGTCCGCAGCGAGCATGCTCCGGGACCTTGAAGCGCCGAAGTTCCGCGGCCGGGCGCACAGCGCCATCGCGTGGCCAGATTGGGTAGCGCAGCTAGGACCCCCGGCTCAAACTTCTCCAGGACCAGGATGAGTGAGTTGGGCGATTCCGGATGGGGAAGGACCACTTCGTCCTTTGGGGAACTTCCCCTGGTCTCCACCTCTGGGCTCTGGCGGCTGATGTGGCTCTAACAGCAGAGGGAACGGCCTGGTGGCGTCCTGCTCAGCGGAGACGCTGTGGTCAGTCCTGAAGTTCTCAGTGGGGGGAGCAAGGCTCCCCACTCGCCTAGTGGGGAAATGGATTTCTTCCTCCTGAAAAAAGGTAGCAACGGCTTCTGGGAACCTTCTGCTCCTTCGGGGATATGTGGATCTTTGAAACGGGCAAGGCCCACGCCACTATCCGTTCGTTTTATGGGTCATTAAGTCAGCCAGCAAAAATGTAACAAGCACCTCTGATGTGCCAGGATGCACGGTGCTGTTGATGATACTAAGGAGGACCCCAGAGATGGCTTAGAATGTGGTGGGCCCTTTACCGGTCAGCGGAAGCCCCTGGGCTCCTTCTCAAAGCGTTTGAGAACACACAAATAAGGAAAGATACACAGAATTACAAAGCAACCAATTATACTAAAATACAGCCACCAAAGAATTTCTTAAATTGTGAAATCGTCATGTTCTTTGTTAAGATATGATGTAACAAGATCTACAGACCCATATGCTAAGTACTGTCTTTCTTTTTTTTTTAAATATTTTTTAATGTTTATTTATCATTGAGAGACAGAGACAGAGAGAGAGACAGAGCATGATCATGGGAGGGGCAGAAAGAGGGGGAGACGCAGAATCCGAAGCAGGCTCCAGGCTCTGAGCTGTCAGCACAGAGCCCGATGCGGGGCTCGAACTCACGGACCTGGAGATCGTAGCTGAGCCGGTCAGACACTTAACCGACCGAGCCACCCAGGCGCCCCTAACTAGTGTCATTTCATATAGTGAGGACCACAAATGACATTTCAAGTCAACCGCACTGACTGTGACGTGATATGAAAATAGCTGTGATTTCCATCAGTAACAAAGTCACAGGCACTGCTAACTTGCTGGGACGTATCGCCTATATTCATAACTGAAGAAATGTTAAGTTGAAAATACTGATGTAAATGCTTCCTCATCCAAGTTCACGGAGGCCCTGGATTTTATCCATGTGTGACTTGGTTAAGAAGCTGGTGGGTGAATAAACAGGGTGAGTGTGGACGGTGCCGAATGCTTTACAGGAAATCAATAGGGGGATTCTGACCGTAAAATAGGGGCGGGGGGAGTGGGTGCGTGTCCGATGCAATGGTCCCGCAAGGCCTGGATGAGAAGACGTGTTAAGAGGCTCTCATAGAGGCGGGAGATGGCCACCAGGGGGCGCAGGTTACCCCATAACCTGCACCGTCCGCAAATTTGACTCTTTCCTGCCGGACCAGGACCGATCTCCACCCTTTGGACCACAGTGCACCCCTGCCTCCCGCCCCCCTCCCCCCAGTTCCTAAAGCCTGGTCATACTCGCACCCCTGCCTGGGCCCTGAAGGCATTTGATTTTGCGCGCGCGCGCGCACACACACACACACACACACACACGCACACCGCCCCCCGCCCCCCACCCCGGGCAACCCAGCCATGACAACAGTGATCTGCCCTGTGGAATTGAACCCCTCAGAATTGAACCTGAAGAAAAAGCTCAGGATCCGAGTTTTACTTGGGGAACCAAGCTCCTGAAGGCTTGGAGATGCCCTGAGCCTTCCAGGTTTGCGATTCCTCAGGGCGCCCCTAAGCTAGCGGGTGCGGGATCTCAGGTCTCAGCCTCCGGTTCGAGTCCAGACAGTGTTTGGGGGAGGGGCTGGTGAGCTTGGGGCCGGGTCACAGGCGGCCTTTGTAGGTGGGTAGGAACCAGTGTGGCAGGCTCTCGGGGTGATGTCAGGGGCTGGCACCGGCAAAGAACAACTTTGTTGACAAGAAGATTAATTAGACAGATGTAGTGCCCCTCAGTCATTGCCGCCTCCTCCGGGGTCAGCCCTAGTCAATCCCTTGCTGGAGGTTTTTGGTTTTTTCCTCCTTTTTTTTTTTTTTTTAATTCCTCTTTTTAAAAGAAAGCTTCACCTTCTAACAAGGCAGCCAAACAACAATTCAAGGCGCGCCAGGAGAGCAAGTACATACAAGCAGGCTCTGAAGGGAAGGCTCCCGCCAGGCCTGGGGCAGGCCCAGCCTCTTCCTCCTGCCTGTACAGACCCGACCCCAGGAAGCGTGTTGAGCCCTGAATCCTTCCTCATAAGGGGGGACGCCCCGTTTGTGAGCTCTCTTGGTCTCTCTTCCTTTCTGCCTTTCATGAGAACACGTCCCCAGAGAGCGGCTCTGGCAGCCAGCCATGCCGGGCCTGCAGGACGTGAGACTTGTGCCACCTAAACCTCATTTCAAATGCCCCCTTTCTCCAGCGGGCACCGGCCCATTGTCTCGTTATGGGAAGCGACAATGAATCGCTGAGTCGCGGTGGCCTCATTCATCATTCCACAAATATGCACAGAGCCTGTTAAATGCCAGCAACGCAGGGGAGAGAGGGGTGATCTTGCTACATCAGGCCCTTGCAGTTGGGGGTGGGGTTATTTATATTCCTGAGAGGGAGATGCAAGATGAGTAAAATAAATACACAAATATTGGTGTCTGTGGTAAAGGCCAAGAAGGAGCTAAATGAGGGGCTGCGGTGGAGAGGGCTTGGAGGTGGCAGCCCTTTTGGGAAGGGCGTCCCCAGAGGAGGTGAAATTGCAGCGGAGACTCCAGGAGGGAGGGAATCTGCCCCGGGAGACCAGGTTGTTCTCAGCCACGGGAGACAGGAGTCCAATGGTGTCGAGGGAGGGAACGCTTTGTAAATACCCGAGGATTGGATGAATGAAAAACTATTTCCAAGTTGTGCTTCTGGCACTTTAGCGTATATTTGAATCTTCTGGAGGGCTCGTTGAAATTCCGATTTCTAGCCCCGATTCAGAAAGGGTGGTGTGGGGCCCAGGAAGCTGCATTTCCACGTCCCTCCCATCCTGTGCACCCCGCCTAGGGGATGGAGATGGGGCCGCCGCAGGTCCCGGCCTGCCCGGAGCCTCTGCTGCCTGCCTGCCCAGCCAGCGGCCACCGCCCAGACAGCGGCCATCCCGCAGTCCCTCTGCGGGCCCCTCCCCCACTCGGCCCTGCATTGCTGCCATCTCTGTCCCATCAGGCTACCTGAGGTTTGAGAAAGCCCTTGCATGGTTGTGGGAGCCCCACGCCAGTGTAGCTTCAGGTAGCCTGTTCTGGGGGCTTTTGATAACCCAGGGCCTTCACCTCCCACCCTGCTGGCAGCACCCAGGCCCGGCCCGGCGTGAGGCCCGTGTCCACTCTCAGCATGGCCATGACCCCTGAGCACACCCAAGGCTCGTAGTGGATCTGGCCTTCTCTTTAAGGGGGTCTCTAGAAGCCTCCTGGGGCGAGATGCAGAGCTGGATGGCCACTCAAGTGTCCTGTCCAACCGTCACCCCTCCTAGAGACTCCCTAAAGCGCCCCCCCAAGGGTCCCCACGGCCTCCTGGACCCCGCATCCATTTTTTTCTCAGAAACAACTGAGGATCCCACCCGTGGGAATGAGCTTTGGTAGCAGACGGGAGCCTAGGGCCCGATGAGGACACGGCCACACTGAGGGGCCCCTGGGGGTGCAGGAGGGGCTGTGCCTTCCAGAAGTGCGGTGTGGTGAATGGTGTGGTGATCGGCACCAAACACTGCGTCTTCCAAAGCGGGAGGCACCGGCTTTGCCTCCCCGGAGGCAGTCTGGGCCTGAGACCCTGGCAGGAGAGGCTTCAGGACTTGCTCTGCCCCCCCTGGAACCACGCCCCTGTCTACTGGGCAAGGAGTCCGGGGGCCAAGATGAGCCCCTGCGCCCTTCATCCTGACCTTCCCGAGTTCATCTTGGGAAACTAGAGTGGGGCATGAACTCCGGGTCTGGGGGCCTCTCTCCCTGGGTCTGTTCTGTGGGTAACAGAGCCACTGGGTGTGCAGGTGGCGGGTCAGGGGCATGGACAGGGCTTGGACATGTGGGGCTGCGGATGCACACATGTGAGACAAAGAGCTGGGGGTGGGCCTCAGAGGGGGTGGGCCGAAGCCCAGCTCTCTGCACTGCATGTTCTGATAGGCGACTCGTGAGATTTCTGTTTTTTTTTTTTTTTTACTTTTTTTAATGTTTACTTATTTGAGAGAGAGAGAGAGAGAACAAGAGAGAGAGCATGAGTGGGGCAGGGGAAGAGCGAGAGAGGGAGACACAGAATCTGAAGCAGGCTCCAGGCTCTGAGCCGTCAGCACAGAGCCTGACGGAGGGCTCGAACTCGTGAACCACGAGGTCATGGCCTGAGCTGAAGTAGGACTGAGCTTAACCGACTGAGCCACCCAGGCGCCCCTAGATTTCTAAATTCAAAGCTGGGCTCCCAGATGATGAGGCAGATGATTTATCAAGGTAGAAGAATAATATGTCTTACCTAACAGCTTATTTTGATTAATAACCTGTAGTAAGAGGCAAGGGCATGGGGCCTCCGCTCTTGTCTTGTCCTGGGCGTCTCAAACGTCAGGGAGCTCCGAGATAGTTGGAGGAAGTTGCCAGAACCAAGGAATGCTCCTCATGGAGGGTGGGTGATCCTGAGGACAGAGACAGGAAACTGCCAGTGCCGGCCAGGCCTCTTTTCTCCTCTGAACCCCGGCTTCACCTGGACACAGTGATTCTCCCAGTGTGGTCCTGTGTCTCGTGGGGGCCTGTTTAACATGCAGATACCAGGGCCGCCCCCCACCCCAGACCTGATGAATGAATGGGATCTGGGGACTGAGAGTCACTGGGGATGGGAGGGCCACCGCCCCTCATGGGCCCACACGGACAGATCCACCCTTGGAAAAGGAGCATGGGGCGCTCTCTGAAGACCGGCTGGAGGGGGGCAAACTAGGATCACCTGCTGTCTCTGAATAGACGTTTGGGGGCCCCGGGGTCAAATATTTGCAGAGAACTCTCTTCTCCAGCTGTACATGGAAGGGACTTTAAAGTCATAGGGCCCAGGTCAGAAACCGCTTATGTCCTTCCCATAACCATAGTCCCTGGGCCTCTTCCGGGGTCCCCACCCCAGACCTGCGGCAGGAAGCTAGTCCTCAGGCCACCTGGCCTGATTCTCTCCGAGGAGGGAATGTAAAACTCACAGTGGGATGGAATGGTGGGCCTGTGCATTATCCCGAGCACACAGTGTGTGGCCGTGGGCCCTTTCTCCCTCTCCAGGCCTCAGTTTCCCTGTATACAGGACGCTAACGGCAGTTTGGTGTCATCTGACTCGAATAAATAAACTTCCTTGTAAGACATCAATTTACTGGTCCTAGTCACAGAAGAGAGCACCCATGGAGTAGGACTTTTTTTGTTTCTTTGGCCAATGCTTCTGGAGGGCGGAGCTGTGGGACCCATCTGCTCAGCGGAGGGGTCGAGCCGCCCAAGTAACTCCATTTCCCAATCTCTGCTGCCCTCTGCTGTCCAGTGCTGGCTAGGACATGCCAGCCCGGAGCCACCTTCCAGGAAGGGGCAGTGATGTCCTCAGGGCCAGCGGCTGCTGCCTCCCCATCAGCCCAGCAGACAGAGTCCTCCGGCTCACGGATGCTTCCCAGGTGGCGCTGGGACCAGCAGCGGCTGCAGCCCCACCTGGGAACTAGCTAGAAAGGCAGCTTTTCAGGCCCCCGAGACCCTGTGAACCAGAAACCGGGGCCGGGGCTCAGCGCTCAGCATGCTGGTAAAGCCCTCCAGGTGATTCTGATGCACACGCTCGAGAAGATGCTTTGCTCTCGCTTTGGAAACAGAAGCCCAAAGGAGAAATGGGTTTTTATGTATAAATGTATAAATATATGTATTTATTTATATTTACATATATTTTTTACTCATATTGTGCGTCTTCAAAATTAAGACATGAAAAATATAAGAGTTTGACTAGTTTGTTGTTTTTTTTAAAAAATTTTTTAACATTTATTTATTTTTGAAAGGCAGAGAAAGAGCAGGGGAGGGGCAGAGAGAGAGGGAGACAGAATCTGAAGCAGGCTCCAGGCTCTGAGCTGTCAGCACAGAGCCCGACGGGGGGCTTGAACTCACAAACCGCGAGATCATGACCTGAGCCGAAGTCGGCCGCTCAACAGACTGAGCCACCCAGGCGCCCCTGACTCGTTTGTTTTTATCTCGTGATGTTGGGGAGGAATCTTAGGAGCCCCGTGTCACTCAGGTGGGCTCAGTTCGAGCTTTTGCAGAGAACGAGACTCCTGGGGGACAAACGTGTAGGAAGTTTTCTCCAATCTGGGTGACGCACGTGCCACTCCAGGGAGTGACAAAGAGCCTCGGCTGCCCGGCAGGATTTCTGCATTTCAGCGAGACACACCTGATGGCCGACATCATCAGCGACAGGGATGTGGATTTTCAGAGACAGTCCTGATTTCAATGCATCCACTCACTCGTTTAGCGACTGTTTATTGAGCACTAACCATGTATTCTAAAGACGGAGCCAGCTGGGTGGCATTGATTCCTGCCTTTGTAGATGCAGCCCAGTGGGGAAGACCAGAAACAGCACATAAAAATGAAGTAAAAATGGGAACTGGTCCCTGCTGTAATAAGCACTGTGAGGAAGACAGTCTGAGGGCGCCCCCTAGTGAGAGGGCGGATTATAAGGCAGTGTGATGTCCTGGGACAGGGAGGTGGTCCGCGCACTGTGGGGGATGGGGGAGCCTAGGACACCTCAGACTCCACCCTCCCCCGTGGGCTGCAGGGGGGACCCCGAGAAAAGACGTCGCAGAGGCCAGGGGTTGGCAGCTGAATCTTTTTACCATCAGAATCATTCTTCATTATGAGACAATTTTTATTGTTTTAAAACGTCAGAAAATATGGGTAATACAGAGGAGGTGAACGTTTTAAACCATCAGTCATCCCACCGTGCACTGCATCCCATCAGTGCAGGTATAACCACTGATAAGAGTTTGTTGTAGATAGAGGCCTTTTTTTTTTTTAGTTTATTTATTTATTTTGAGACAGACAGAGAGAGAGAGAGCCAGTGGAGGAGGGACAGAGAGACACGGAGAGAGAATCCTAAGCAGGCTCCACACTGTCAGCACAGAGCCCAATGCGGGGCTCGAGCCCACAAACTGTGGAATCATGATCTCTGAGCCAGGATCAAGAGTCGGATGATTAACACACTGAGCCACCCAGGCGCCCCAGTAATCCACTTTTTAAATGAACAGTGTGGCCTGGCGTTCTTCCTTTCTGCCCTCCGTCCACCTGTGATGGCCACGCTCTAGCCCGTGGCCGGGCAGGGTGCCCCCAATGCCCATTTCATTTTGACACCTGTCAGGTTGTCTGCCCGCGGCTCCCAAGTGTACCCTGAACTGGAAGGACTTTTCTTACTAAAAGTACAGTCACTTTAAGAATCCCGGTGGCACGGTTCTGGGGCTTTTGTGTAAAAATAATTGTATACTTGATGCCCCAAGATAACGGTGCCCTGAGGGCCAGGAGAGCACAGAACTGGGCTCTAGGAGGGGAGGAGGGACAGGGAGACAGGGTCACCAGAACCAGAGCTGCCCGGAGCCTGAGAGGGGAGCAGAGAGGTGGGAGTTTGGCGTTCACGACCCAGGTGCCCCCATGAGGGGCGACATGGGTAACAAGGACCAAAACCTCCTTTCCGCAGGCTGTGCCACGTGCGCGCCCTGGCCCTGGCCCCGCAACGCTCTGGTGACAGCAGGGCAGGAGCGAGGCAGGGCCCGTTCGAGGCCGCGTGGGGGCGTTTGCTGGGGAGCCAGGGACACACAGAAAGGCCTGGGGGCAGGAGAGAAGTCAGAAAGCCAGCCTGGGCGTGCGCACCGCCCTCCACAGCTTACCAGCGGCTTGCAGAAATGCGCGTGTCAGCAGCTCACCGGCCTGGTGAAAGCGGGGAGATGCAGATCGCAGGGCAAATTGCTGGATCCGACCAACACGTGGCAAGAAGGACACGGTCCTGGGGCTCCTGCACCTCATGCTCTTGCCCTGTCCCTGTGATGGGTCCGGAGAACGGGCCAAGAAGGCCGCGGAGAGGCGGATGCACCCCTCTGTTGGGAAGATGGCCCTTTCTCAGCCATCAGGGACGGTGGGATATGGAGTGGCCGTCACGGGGCACATCAGCTCTCAGCCACTGTCACTCCAACAGGGGGACAGCAGATGGAGAAGGAAGCTCAGTCCTGACGGCACAGGGAAATCGCTTGGGACACTGTGTGCACCTCACACGCTCAGACGCCCCCTCGGTGCTCCCAGCTGCACAACGCTGTGTGTTCCTGCATATTTTTAAATTTGCTCATACAATCCAGGTGCCCAGGAATGAGGCAGAGACACCTGGGGCGCACACTGGCAGCCCACGTGTGCCCAGGAGGGGCCGCAGGGAGCACAGGGAGACCGAGGTGCTCCTAAGGGTTGAGCGTCTCCTAGCTCTTTGCTTATGAACATAGCGAAACTACAAAATAAAGCTCGATGCTGGTTCTTTCTCGGTTTTATGATTATGAAATTCAAAAGCCATCGGCACAAAGGCTGATTTTGGCCCAGAGTTGTATTTTGTTTGGCTTGGATTTTCTTTTTTTTTTTTTTTAAATCAAGCCAACGCTTAAAAATCTGGCCATTCTATGAAGTGATTTGGCCTTCCAGCTTCTTTTGAAAGATCAGATCTGACACTCAGGGCCTCCGTTCTTCTGCCTGACACTCAGGAGCTGCTCCTGATTTTCTTTCCGGAGCTGGTGGCCCCGGGACCCCCTCACACTGGGTGGGCCTGAGCGCTGCACCCCGTCTGTCTCCCTCACACTCATGACCGCCCCAGGTTTGCAGCATTTGACTTTCTGACGTGTTCTAGAGCCTGTGAGTCACCGTCATCTGTAAAATAAAAACATTCTGGTGCATCTGAACATCATGTATTAAAATCAAGCAACACAAATCAAGTTGGTCAGCGGCCCTTTGTGCAACACTAGAAACGTGTGTACATTTGATTCGAGCCCCTGAGCCAGCCGCACCGCACATTTTCATCTTTTACATACAATAACCACAAACAAATCTAGGGAAAAAACTGTGGATCGCAAAACTATTGGTCATTTCCGAGCACCCCGTTAGATACCATACCTGTCCCTTTGCTCAGGAGCGGAAGGTGAGCATGGACAAAACAGAGGGAAGATCCGACCAGGACATGCTTTCCTTGCTGAATGAGGAGGAAGTTGCCTTATCTGGCAGTGACATCCAAGCTCGTGGTGGCCTGTAGCCATTCAGTGGAGGCACCACGGCCACTGGAGTCTGACCGCCATTTTTAAGAAGTGGCCAAAATGGGTTTTTTTCTGTGTTTAAAAGAGGCAATGGAGAGGCGGCGAACCTGAGTGGAGGTTTCAGTGGACAGAGTGGGGCTGCGGGTCCTGAGAGGCTCACTACAATTCTAAAAATAAGAGTCAACCAGAAATAGACCGGCCCTCCCGAGGCTCAAAGCCCAGTTTGGGAGCACCTGGATTTCCCAACTGGATTAAGTTAAGGTAACCTGGCTGGTGCATCTCGCCTGGCTGCCTACAAAAAGCAGAAAGTAAATAACCCCCAGAGGAAGACAGCCCCACCCGCAGCTTCAAATTATACCAAAAATTTTTAATATACAATGTCCGACAATCAAAAACTATCAGGCAGGGGTGCCTGGGTGGCTCAGTCGGTTAAGTGTCTGACTCTTGATCTTGGCTCAGGTCATGATCTCACAGTTTGTGAGTTTGAGCCCTGCATCGGGCTCTGTCATCGTGGAGCCTTTTTGGGATTCTTTCTCTCTCCCTCTCTCTCTGCCCCTCCCCTGCTCTCCCTCTCTCTCTCTCAAAATAAATAAATAAACTTAAAAAAAAAAAAGCTATCCAAAAATTGTGAGGCATATTCAAAGGAGCATCAGTAAGACTAGTGACTGGTTCCTCTGTAGAAATGGTGGACGCCGGAAGACGATGGAATATCTTCCAAGTGTTGACAGAAAATCATCGCCAGGCTAGACTCTGCGATAAAAATATCCTCCAAGTAATGGAACTGAGCAATGACTGTTTAAGCTGGGTTATGGGTACACAGAGGTTTATTACATCTACTTCTGGAGGCTTGACGTTTCCCAGAAAAGAAATGGAAGCAAAACGAAAGACGGTGAAGGTAAGCAGAAGCTGAGAGAATGCATTACCATTAGACACATACTAGAGAACATACTGGAAAGTGCTCTTCAGGCAGAGGGAAAAGGGTCCCGGATGGAAGGACCAATACTGATGTGGGCAAGTCTGAATGGATATTGACCACATAAAATAATAATTATGTCGCGAGGAGGTTTGAAACATACAGAGCATTAAAATGCATGATAACAATAGCTCATGAGCCAGAAGAGGCATAAATGGAATTAGAATGTTCTAAGGCTCTTTTCACTGTCCGGAAGGTGGTGAAAGCACTAATTTATGTTAGACTTTAATAATGTGTCAGGATGAATGTTGTAATCCCTCAGATAATTATGAAATGAGAAGAAGAGAATATATAAGTAACAAGATAATAGTGGGGAAATGGAATATTAAAAAAATACTAATCCGAAAGACCAGGGAGGAGGGGGAAAGGATATAAAACAAGTGGGGGAAAGTAGAAAACAGAGAGTCAAGACAGATTTAAACTGCATCACCTTAAGGAACGGGGGATATGGAAGCGGTCTAATACTCCAACCGAAAGACTAAATAAAAAACAAAACCCGGGCACCTGGGTGGCTCGGTTGGTTAAACATTGACTTCGGTTCAGGTCACGATTTCAAGGTTTGTGAGTTCGAGCCCCGCGTCGGGCTCTGTGCTGACAGCTCGGAGCCTGGAGCCTGCTTCCGATTCTGTGTCTCCCTCTCTCTCTCTCTCTGCCCCTCCCCCCGCTCATTCTCTGTCTTTCTCAAGAATCAATAAACATTAAAAAAAAAAAAAAAGAAAAAAGAAAACAAAACCCAACTCCATGGTACTTAGTATATGTGGGGACACAGAAGACTAAACATCAAACGATACTGGCGCAGGGAAGGAAAAACACCGTAGTTGTGCCCATAGCAAGCCCAGGGGACTGTAAGGCAAGAAGCAATGGGACCCAGCGGGCTATGCACCTGGCAGCCTGTCATGGCAGTTACCTCACCGTCGGGTGAAACACGGCTTGTGCGTGTCCCAGACCCTGACTCATCGTGAAGAAGCAGGTGTATGGAAACCTGGACGTGCGGCGACTGAGACCCGTCCTGCCTTCCCAGGGCCTACAGCCCCGTGGAGGAGACAGACTGAGGAATGGTGCGTCACGGGGCGGAATGGCAGGTCTTGTGGTGAGCTCAGAGGTGTGAGATGGGGTGGGGGGGGGGGGTCCCCGGCTGTCAGGACACGTGGACAGGCGAGGCAGGAAAGGCGTGTGAGGCAGCAAGAGTGAAGCCACGACGACGTTGCACGGTCAGACCCCGCCGGTACGCCATGCTGGTTGAATGTGTCACAGGGTGCCGATGACAGGTGCTGAGTGGGAAAGGTGGCCTGGCCCTAGGTTATGGAGGACTTTTCATGTCATTTGGAAGTGAACAGTCTGGGGGCGCCTGGGTGGCTCCGTCGGTTGAGCGTCCGGCTTCGGCTCAGGTCATGATCTCACAGTTTGTGGGTTCGGGCCCCGCGTCGGGCTCTGTGCTGACAGCTCAGAGCCTAGAGCCTGCTTCAGATTCTGTGTCTCCCTCTCTCTCTGCCCCTCCCCTGCTCACGCTGTCTCTCTCTCTCTCTCTCTCAAAAATAAATAAAAAAATAAAAAACATTAAAAAAGAAAAAAGAAAGTGAACAGTCTGTAGAGAGAGACCGGGTGAAGGGTTCTGGGCTGGAAACCGGCATCGTACACTGATGTGTGGGGAAGACTAGAGGGGAGGAGTGGTTTTTTTCAACTTGGAAGGGAGGGACGTCCTCACTTGCCGAAGTGCAGAAGAGCACAGTCAGCTGGGAGGAGGCAGAACACAGAAAGGAAGTCTGATCGAATAGCATTAGGAATCCCAAATTCCATATCCTGTGCCTGGAGGGGCACAACTTGTATCTGACAAATTGAAGGCCCTGAGAAGGTCTGCAATAAAAAGAACTTGTTTAACTATACATTATTTTGACATTTCCCAAACTTATTTCATTATGATGTTTTTAAAATGTGTATTAATATTTTGCAGGACATTACAGTTCCAAAAAACACAGATTAGGATATATTGACCAAAAAAAAAAAAAATTCTTAGTTCCAGAAACTTGGAAAGCTACAGGAGATTCCTACCTCTGGAATCGTCCCCAAGCCACAGTCACCAGTCGGGGTGGCTTTGACCACTAAGCAGGACATTCCTGGGCTGTGGGTTTCGGGATTGCTGGTGCCCATAGTTGCTTGTGATCAGCAGGGGGCGGCAGAAAGAAATGCCAGCAACGCGTGGTGGGAGCTGCTTGAAGGGGGGGGGGGTTCGTGAGCGCAGGGGGCAGAGGGTGGCGGGCCAGTCTGCTTGAAAACAGAATTTCTGCGTCCAGAGGTGCAACTTAGAGCCATTTCTCCTCTTGTTAGGAAGCAGACCCGGAGGGAAACATAGGCAAGCTCCAGGCTCTCGGCCAGGAGACTCGAGTCAGAGTTCCTGCTTTTCTGGGGAGGAGGGTGTCCCGGCCCCACGCCGCGAAGTCCCTGGGGGATTCTGGGTCCTCGGTCTTGGTCTATGGCAGTGTGGTCGTGTCCTGGGGCCACCGAAACAAATCCCCGCACACTTGGTGGCTGAAAGCAGCAGAATTGTGTTGTCACGGTTCTGGAGGCTCCAGGGCTTCTGGGGGCTTCTGGGGGCTTCCGGCACTCCTTGGTGTCCCTTCACTGGCGGCTGCATCTGTCCAACCTCTTCCCAGGGCCATCTTCTCTATGCGTCTCTGTGGCCTCCCCTCCCCTCCCCCTCCTCTCTCTCTTCTCCCCTCTCCTGTCCCCCCTCCCCTCCCCTCCCCTCCCTTCCTGTCCCCTCCCCTCTCCTCATAGAGACACCAATCATGGAGTGATGATCTAATCACCAAGGTCTATAAAGATCTTATTTCCAAAAAAGGACACATTCTGAGCATCCAGGTGGGCATGAATTTGAGGAGGCACCATTGAGCCCCTACAGGAGGGCCGGGGGTCCCACCAGCAGGCCGTGTGTGTGGCTCCGGCGTGGGGGGATGGCCGCCGGCTGTCTCTCTGCTGGGATCCTTTGGGTTCAATCACAGCCTGAAGGTCCGGGAGCCCAGGAGCCGGGCCATCCAGCTGCAGGCACAGCGGCTACTTCGTGAAGAGCCGCAGGCCACTCGCATCCCAAACGTGGGGCTTCCATTCTCCTCCATCCCAACCACTGTATTAGCATCGAGGGCGCCCCGGTGGCCCAGTCGGTTAAGCATCCGACTCTTGGTTTCAGCTCAGGTCATATATTACGGTTCGTGGGATCGAGCCCCATATGGGGCTCTGTGCTGATAGTGCGGAGCCTGCTTGGGATTCTCTCTCCCTCTCTCTCTGCCCCTCCCCGACTCACACTGTCTCTCTCTCTCCCTCTCTCTCAAAATAAATAAATTAAAAAAAAAGACTCAAGCTACCACAACCACTGACAGTCCAAGGCCAGCAAACTCTACGTAACTGAGGGGTCAGCCTGACCATCAAGGGGACAGAGCGGCATTAGCTTGGACCAGACCCAGGCTCACAAAGAGAGGTTTTCCCGGGACCCCCCCTCCCTGCCCCTGGTTCTCCAAGGGCAGAAGTGAGCTGCTCCCGCCCTGTGTCTTCGGAAGGGAGCTGGGTCTCTATGGAGTCTCAGACTAGCCTTGGCCCCTCTCTGAGCACTGGGCAGTGAGCCCCAGCCACTGTGTTAGTAGGGACTTGCTTCTCCATTTAGTGCCTTAGTGGCGTCCAGCGGCCTCAGTAGGGGAGGAAAGGGGGAGGGGAAGGGGGGGAAGTGCCATCAGCGTCCCCACCACTCGTGAAATCAGACCCCCTGCCTGGTTTCAGTGTTAGTTCATACTGCTCGGGCCCAGGAGGCGGTTGGAGGTTTGTGGATTGAATGGAATCCCACCGGGACTCCCAAGCAGCCCAAACAGTGCACCGCGGCCTGAACAGGAAAATCCCCGAAACCAGGATTCCAGTGACCAGTGGTCACAGGCCCTGCCCATGCTCGAGGACTGGGGAACAAACGCCGTCCTCGGCCTGTATCGTAACTGGAAACAGAGCCACCTCCCAGGTAGCAGAAGGAAACGAGGTCCCCAAAGCCCGGGATGGAGACGGGCTGCAGACCCATGTTTAGATTCCCAGCAGACAGTTCCTCCAAGACACTGTATTAAAAAAAAATAAGGACAGAAAATAAAGCGAGAGCATTCTTCCGGAGTTTCCTTATGAAAGGAGAGCGCTCCAAACCGAAACGGTGTAACCTTGTCCCAGGGTTGCAAACGAATCTACGTGGAGCGTCCAAACATGCAAAAGCATTTTTAAAATGTTTGGAAAAACACATTCTTTCCAACGGCTGATGGCTAAGAAGACAGTTCTTTTCTTCTTCTTTTTTTTAATGTTTGTTTATTTTGAGAGAGAGAGGGAGAGAGCAGGGGAGGGGCAGAGAGAAGGGTAGAGAGAGAATCCCAAGCAGGCTCCAGGCTCCCAGCTGTCAGCACAGAGCCCAACGCGGGGCTCAAAATCACAAACCGTGAGATCATGACCTGAGCTGAAGTTGGACACTTAACCAACTGAGCCACCCAGGCGCCCCAAGAGTTCTTTCATTCTCGCCCCTGCTGAGTTTCGGGCCTTCCGCTGCCCAGTTTGTTGACTGAACCCAGCCTGACCCCGGAAGAGGACAGGGCATGGGATTCTGGCTCAGCTGTGGATGGAAACCCTCTAAAATCCCCTGGTTTACCCGGCTGGGTCAGTGCAAGCAGTGCAGGCTGAGGCAGCAGACAAACCTCTGTCTCACGTCCCAGCTCTGTCATTCACTAGTCGGGTGACCAACTGTCCCATTCTGCACCATCCTGGCTTTAGCATCCAAAACCCAGCATCTCAGAAAATTCCTCACTGGGGAACAGTCCAAGACAGAGGGTCATCCCAGTTGTCCTCAACATCTCAGAAGCTCGGTTTGACCTTCTGTGAAACGGGACAAGACCGTCTACCAGGAAGCCGTACAATTAGACGGAGCACGGCTTCGCGAGAGGGTGCAGGTGGGAACTTGGCTTCCCGAGAGCTGAGAGGGATGGGCTCCCACAAAGGTGCTCGATCACCAAAGCAGACCCACCGGGGCTGCCCAGATTGTCCCCATCCCTGAGCCATGTTTGCCTCACCTAATGTCTTGGCCATGCCCTTCCCTGAGCTAGCTGCTTCTGATGGGGACGCTGGGGGACTGGAAGTGCCTCCAGATGTCCACAGGGGTGTGTCCAGTGAGGACGGGAAGGACAGAGGATGCTCTCTGCGGTCCCCACTGGCAGAGGCACGGATGGCTGAAATCTCCGTGGGAATCCAGTTTGGTCCAAACGTGCGGAGTAGGCAGGGAGCGGGGGAGACAGGACTCTCGTTTTTCTCTTGCCGTGTGGATCTCTTCCCCGGCTGCTGTGTCCTAGCAGAGGTGAGCTAGCTCTGTCTCAGGAGGTGGCTTCAGTCCCCATAATTTCCCTTGTGGCTGGGCTCTGCGTGGACAAAGCGGCCCCGATGCCCTGGCGATACTGCTTGGAACGCGGCTTTTTCACCAGCCCCTGAAGCTTGGAAGCAGGTGGTGGCTGAAGTTAGATGCTCTCCATCATCAACAGCTGCATGGAGTCCCCAGGAGAGGACTGTCTCCACAGTGAGAGCCACCAGCCCTCCCTGGGACAAATTCAGAGTTACTAGAAGAGCCTCAGTGTGAACAGGAAATGAGGACAGGCCCCCTGAGAGTCCACCATCCAAAAGGGAGGGTTGTTTGAATTAGGGACCTAGGCTTTGGGCAAAGGAACTTAAGTGCGACAGAGCAGCACCGATGGCCCAGACCTTTCGCTGGCCTGGTGCTCCCGGTGCAGTGGCTGTGCCTTGGGGAGCTGGATGCCTGGGGGTGAGTCTGAGCCAGGAGTCTTGGTGCCTGGGGTCCCTCCCCCATGGATCCACACACCCGGGTGGAGAATCCTAGGAAAAGACAGGGCAGGTGGGTGCCCTAAGTCATGGCAGTTTAGAAAAGAATCACATCAAACACGTGTATCGCACCAGGTGCCAAGCACTGTCACACGAGCTGTCACTTTACCCCCTCAACAACTCTATGGGATGAGGACTTGGTATAATCTCCATTTGGCAGCTGAGTCAAGGGAGGCACAGAGAGGCGAAGCTTGTTGGCTGTTGGTATACAGCTTGTGAGTGGTGGAGCTGGGGTCCTGACTCAAGGAGCTTGATTCGGAGTTCAGGTTCTCGACCAGTGCCATGTGGAGGGCTCTCTGGAGTCACCTCGCGGTTACCTAAAGCACATTCTGGTTGTGGGAGCTAGGGGTGATACAACGAACAGCCTGGGAGGTAGTGAGTGCCCCATCACAGGAGGCGTGTAAGCACAAGCAGGTTGGCCACTGGGAAGGGGCCATGGCAAGGCTGTCCTTCCCCTCTGGGGAGCCTAAGAAACAAAACAGAATGAACACTATGGTGGCGTGAATTATCCAAAAACCCCAAAGGGCTAAGACCTCTCCTTAAGTGTGAGTTTCCCGTTCTCAGAGTTTCTTTAGTTTTGTTTTTCGGCTTAAGGGTTAACCCTCCTCCTTGCCCCCCCACCCCCACCCCTTCCCATGAAACTTCTAGGCCTGGAAGAAATTTGAGGATCTCAACCCCAACTTCATGTATATTGAAGACTTCGTTTCTCTCCGGGAAGCGACATTAAATCCTTTTGCTTCAGCTGAAGTTGGTTGAAGGGGGGCCCAGAGGCTGGTTCTGGAAAGGAGCTATATTTGTAGCCTGGGTGCCAGCCTCTGGCCAAGCTCAGGGCCCTGGATCACCCTTGGTTCCTTGATACCAAGGATTCTAGAAATCCTGTGAGGAGCGTGGAGTCACTGCTCTGTCCCCTGCTTAGAATGGCATCCCGTACCCGCCGAGTCCCTGTGCCTCGCAGATAACTGCGTCCACTCCGAAGTACTCAGCATGGACTCCATGGGATGTTCAGAGACGGCAGAGAAGGGAAGAAGGGAGGGAGGGAAGGAGAGCGGTGGGTAGGGAAGGAGGGTGGCCGGGAGGGAGGGAGGCAGGCCGAGTTCCTGCTCCCACAAAGGAAGAAAGAACCCAGGCTCCTGTTCTCATCCCGCCCTTCCCTGGGTTCCTTTCCTGCAGGGGAAGGAGGAGGTCTTCCGGGGACACGGGGAGGTGGGTGGACCAGAGCGCTGATGATGTCCTGTGTCACTGGCTCTTTGCCATGGGCACGTGGAGGGAAAGAGGGCTTTCTGAACCCCAAGCTGCATGCACAGCTTCCCTCTGGAAGGGAGGACTTCCCATCCCTGCTGATGACTGTTTTCCCCAAAACGGCACCAACAACGAGACCCAATATTCACCGGGCCGAGCCCTGTTTCAAGGGCAGTGCTGTCGTGGTCCTCACTGCACCGATGACGGAAACTGAGGCACGGGAGGGCTAGAGTAACGTGTCAGGGGTGTCACACGACTGGCTAATGGCAGGGCTGGGATTCAGAGCCGGGGTGGGCTCGGGGGAGAGGAGGGTGCGCGGTGGCAGAGCGGCAGAGAGGGGGCAGGGCAGGCCCAGGTGGCGGGTGGCGGGGTCCATCCCCGGCCCCCGCCCCCCATTCCCGTAGAAACTGAAATACTGGCTTCAGGACGGAGGTTGCCTCTTGGTACCTACCGATTTCAGAAAACACAAAACAATGACACGTCATTTTCCTTTCTCGAAAGTGCTTCTTTGTATTCGTTAACTACAATAGAGGATGTCGTCAGACTGAACACTCCAGTTGGTCAGTTTTCAGGGAATTGCAGTTAAAACCGTGTGCATTTGCTAAAGGACATGAAACGTGATGAGAAAAAGGAGCCCTGCTGCATGTGCCAGGAAATGTGGAAACTTCCGGAATGTGATCCCTCCACACCTGCCGGTAACCCTTCTAGAACACTCTGCAGAGTCTAGGGGGCTGCCTGAGGACACGGTCGGGTGGGAAGGCTCTGGTGCTTTAGGGCCGAGGGCTCCGGCTAGTGCCAGGCTGGTGTTGGAAGGCTGCCCTGAGCCCTCCTGGGGCCCCACAGCTCCACGGCCGGGTAGGGCTGCGTCCTCCCTGGGGGACCTCAGTGTGTGGCTGTCCCCCGTCACATGGGCTGTCTCAGCCTTGCACCAGCTTTGACTTCAATCCAGCCCCCTTTCTGGCTCCCCCACCCCCCCCCCCACACACACAGTGGCTTTTCTGAGCCAAATCTCTGTTTCCTGTCTTCTCCCAGGGCAGCTGGATGACGTCACTGCACTGGGGGCCTGCACAAAGGCGGGGCGAGCAGGCCTGCGGTGTGATGAGGAGTGACGCAGTCAGCAGCCCTGAGGCAGGGACCGATGCAAACCAGCTCTCCACACCAGCTTCCTGTTGCTGCTGTGAAAGCAGAGGCTCCTGGGCTCATTCCCCCAGGCATTCGGAACTTCCGGTTCCCTTGCAGGCTCCCTGTCCTCTCTGGGATGACGTACAGACGTGGGGCCCCAGCATACTGTCATACTCCTTAAAGGCTCATTCACCTGAGAAAGGGTGTCGGAGTGAGCACTTGGGCAAGGGGCAGAATCCCAACAAGGGGTGGCAGTCAGTCAGGTTCCCTCGCTCCTGGACCCTGCTCCTCTCCGCCTGGTTTCGTCTGTAGCAGGACAGGGCAGGCGGTCCCGGTCCTGAGCGCCTCGTGCCCAGGAAGGGGACGGGGCTTCCCCTCAGATGGGCGGAGGCAGATGGCAGCCCTCACATGGCCCCCGCTGGTCTGAGGCCCTCGGACCCTGGTGTGCGGCGCCACTGAGCACAAGGTCCTGAGTAGGGGACACAGGGCAGGCACCCAAGGAGCACCTCAGGGAGGACCCCTCGGGGCTGCCAGGCCTGTCGGTGACCAGAAGACTCGCACTGTCAGCTCCCACCAGGATGAGTGAGCGACTCCTTTTCCTCCACCTCCCTGCCAGACATCCGTTCATTCAACACTTATTTATCGATGGTCTTCTATGTGCTAGAGCCTCTTCTGGGATCTGAGGTTCAGGAAAGAACAAGACTAACACAGCCTTGCCCTCGTCGAGCCTACAATCCGGTGAGCAAGCCTCATAACACACACACAGTGTTGGGGTTTCTGGAGATAAATGAAGCAGGTCAGGGAATAGAGAGGGATGGGCTGCTAGTTTATAGGACCCATCTCAGGGTTGGCCTTTCTCTCTTTTTTTTAATGTTTGTTTATTTTTTGAGAGAAAGGGGGAGAGGGGCAGAGAGCGAGGGAGACACAGAATCTGAAGCAGGCTCCAGGTGCTGAGCTGTCAGCGCAGAGCCGGATGGACACGGGGCTTGAACCCACAACTTGTGTACTAACCGACTGAGCCACCCAGGTGCCCCTAGGGTTGGCCTTTCTCATAATGAGGTGATTTGAGCAGAGAGGGAGGGAGGAGGCAGAGAGCCCGGCCAAAGGCTGGGGAAGACAGTTCTGGCCCAAGGGCACAGCGATGACAAAGGCACTAGAGTGAGGAGGTGGGGCCACGATTCAAGGTCAGAGATGTGGACGGAGGTAGGAAGCCAGGGGCTAGTTCGGGCAGGGCCTTCTAGAGCCAGGCCCCGGTAAGGACTTTGGATTTCACCCCAAGGGTAGCAGAAGCCACTGGAGAGATGTGGCCAGGGCCGCAGATGCTGAGAATACGCATCTAAAGCGTCACTGGCCGCTTTGTGAGCAGACAGTGACGCAGGGAGCCTGCAAGGCTGCCAAGTTTCCCGCCTCCAGACCTGAACTTCCTTCTCAAGTGCAATTGGTTGGGTCCCCCTGCGGGGGGCTGAGGACTGAAGCCGGGTCCGGAGCCCCCCACCCCTTCCTCCTGGCCCGGCTTTCCCTCTGTCCCTGGCGAGTGATGCCCCAGCTCTCCTTGGGCCCCGCCCCTGCCCACCCAGCCTGGGGGACCTGTTCCAGCACTCCTGAAAAATGGAACCAGCTGCTTGTGCTGGCTCCAGGGCCATGTTCATGACCACACCTTTCCCTGCACTGTTGTATCTGCCTGGATGGCCCAGGCTCGTGCTTGCTGCTCCTGGTTTGGCCCACCTTCCAGGGCCTTGCGATCCCGCCTCGTGGGAGCTTCCGGGAAGTCAGCCTGCTCCCCGTCACCTCCAAACCCACTGCACCTGCAGCGCACCCCCCCCCCGCCCCCGCTCCTTCTCCCACGGTGGCTGCGTGTCCTTTCACAGTCACTCCCCATGGGCTCTGTCCAGCCCCTCCCTGGTCAGAGTGAACTTCCCCTGGGGCCCAGCGTTCCCCTTCAGCGCTCTGCCCGCTCCAGCCCAGCCCACCTAGTTTTCTGGACGTACCCGGGTGGTGGTGGTGGTGGCTCCGTCGGTTCCCACAGGCAGGGGACGGGGCTGCAACAGAGCACTGGGATGTAGGACGACGAGGCTTTGGAGTCTCAGGCAGACCTGCTGCATGTGGATTTTCACAACTGCTAGAAGCTGGCAGAGAGGTTTCTAGAGATGCAAGAGACAGAAGGCAACCCGCCAGGCTCCACGTGACGTTCTCTCTGCTCACAGGCGTTCCACAACGCCAGAGTGGGCATGGCTAGAGGTTAGGAACCCAGCCTTCCTTGCTTCTGAGTCCCAGCTCCTGCCCAGGCAGCAGGGCTCAGATGATGAGGGGAAGTGAGCCCCCATCCAGCCTCAGGGAGCAGAGGAGCAGACACACCCACCTGCCCTGGATCATGACTGGGGGCTGGAGCACTCTCTGGAGGGACAAGTCCTTGCACCTGTCGTCCTTACTTCAACCACCCTAACAGGGTGGCAACACTGCCACCTTCTTACAGTTGAGGCTCAGGTGACAACAGTGCCCGAGGTCAGGCAGCCAGATGGCAGAACACACGGTCTCAGGCTCCACTCCCCCTTCCCCCCACATTTCAGGTGCGGTGCCCACCCACTGAGTGGGTTCAGAGGTGAAAAGTTTCGGCAGAGTTCGTGCGACGGCCAGGGCGGCTCCAGCAGGCCCTCTGAAATGTGTGCGGGCATTTCTCAAAGCACAAACTGCGATCAGATTCTGACCATCCCCTGAACTAACCTACCTTGGAGGCTTGCTAGAACACTATCCTCTGGGACGGCTTCCTAGCTGCTTGACAGGACACAGTCCACTGTCCTTGGGTACTCTTGGCAAAGATCAGCTGCTTGAGACAAGCAAGGGCCTGTGGTTCAGTTAACTTCCCCAGTGCCGTGCCTGCTAGGAGCCTTAGGAAGCAAACAATCAGAACTGAATGTTGTTGTTGTTGGACAGGTAGTTATCCAGAACACTATCGGTCATTTCCCACAAATCAGCCTGAGAAATCTCGTCTCTTGGGCCTCCCTCCCTTCCATAACAGGTCTGTGCAAACTTCTGATTTGCCAGTTCCCTCCGGAGCTTTTCCATTTGATTATATTGCAGACTCGTCCATGTTTCGCATCGTCCATGTTTTGCATCCACTCATCCGCGTGGATATGAAACCCTAGCATCAGTCACCGCAACTGCCCTGACCCAGGACTCTCTCCCCAAGAGGATATTCACACATGTGCGCACCCTATGAATTCACACCAGCGACAGCAGTGCCTACCACGGGCTTAGCACAGAGAGGTTTTCATTTCCTAGCCTGCCTGAAGAATTATGGGTAAGAAATGGCGGTGGAATTGTCAGAAGGCTGGAGTGAAGTCAGGGTCTTCCCAGGGCAGAACACGTCAGGAGGTGTCTGGAGTAAAGATTTGCTTTAAAATGCTGATATGAAACAGCTCTTGGATTTAAATTTTTCTACCTAATGATGGCTTTGAGCTCAGAATTGTCAGGAATGAAACCAAGGTCACCTCGGGTGGTACATGTCGAGTGTAGTTTCCTAGATTCACCACCATGGGGATCCGGGCCCATACAGGAGCGACGGGAGGGAGCTGAAACAGCTTTCTTTGAGGAGGTGCTCTTGTGCTCCTGGTCACAGGAGAATCGCAAAGGGCTTCATACTGATCTGTGCCCAACAGGGCAGAGGGACACCTGAAATTTCCTCACAAGGAAGTGCTTGGGACCTTGAGTAGGAGTGGGTAAACTTTTCCTATACAGAGCCAGACATTTAAATATTTTAAGCTTTTCAGGCCATATGGTCTCTGCCACATCTACTCAACTCCACGGGATGAAAACAGCCACAGACAATGAACAGACGGGCACGACTGTGTTCCGGTAAAACTTTATTTACAAAACAGGCAGCAAGAGGCGCCTGGGTGGCTCAGTCGGTTGAGCGTCCAACGTTGGCTCAGGTCATGATTTCAAGGCTTGTGGGTTCAAGCCCCGCGTCGGGCTCTGTGCTGACAACTCAGAGCCTGGAGCCTGCTTCGGATTCTGTGTCTCCCTCTCTCTCTGTCCCTCCCCTGCTCCTACTCTAAGATAAACAAACATTTAAAAAAAAAAAAAAAACAGGCAGTGAGCAGGATTCGCTCCACAGGCCAGTCTGCAGGCCCCTAACCTAGAGGAACAGTTCCAGCAAGAAGCCCCTTCCCGGGACCCTGCCTCCTCCCCCAGCCTCCACCAACAGCCCACCTTACTTCAGTGTTAGGAACACTTGTTAACTGCAAAGAGAACACTGACCCGAGCTACATTTTTAAGGCAGTGGCTGAGCAATGTCTTTTCATCCGATCCTAATTCTCAACTATCTGTTGTTGAACAGCCCTCTTCCCTAACTGCACTCGGCTGTGCTAAATATGGAAGCTGGGAAAGCTGAAAATCAACCCAAATTGCCTGTAAAACCCAGGTCTTTCCTTCCCTGGCATTTAGAACTGTTAGTTTACCTTGAGTACGTCTTTATTTCTCAGTATCCCTTAAAAAAAAGGAGGGGGGGTGCGATGGGGTGTTTATTTGGCCTTTTGAGGCAAGAGATCCACATGCTGAAGGCAAACGCTTGAAACCGCCTGAAGGGACCCCGTGAGAGCTTCAGAACCATGGGAAACCCTGAGCGGGACAACAGTGAGGCTCTCGTGGGGCTATTTTCAGTGGGTGCTGCCCGGCTGAGAAGCGAGCACACGGAACGGTCCTCTAAGGACAGGTGAGACGGAGGACGATCTGCTTCCTGCTCCCTGGGCCTGCCATCCACTTAGATGCCAGCAGCTCTCAGGAGGGCTCAGCTTCTCCGCTCCCCTTCTTTTAAAACAGCAACACTTGGGGGCGCCCGGGTGGCTCAGTCAGTTAAGCATCCGACTTCGGCTCAGGTCGTGATCTCACGGCTCATGAGTTCGAGTCCCGCGTGAGGCTCTGTGCTGACAGCTTGGAGCCTGGAACCTGCTTTGGATTCTGCGTCTTCCTCCCTCTATGTCCCTCCCCCGCTCACGCTCTGTCTCTCCCCCAAATAAACATTAAAAAAAATTTAAAAAACAGCAACACCTTAAAAGGGTCCTCAATCTAAAGTGCCTTTTAACTTTGCTGGAGAGTTCTTTCATTCACAAACCGTCCGGAGTCCATCAAATCAGTTATAAGGATGTGACCCAGAGCCCTGCTGGCTGGAGGGCCCGCACGGCCTCTGCCCTGCAGGACCTCTGCTGCTGTGTGGTGACAAGTTGGTGCCTCAGCCCGTCATATGCCGCGCACCGCCACCAAGGAGAAAGAGCTGTTGTGGATGATCACAGAGCTCAGGAGCCCCCGAAACAGCACTGTCTTCATGAGAGGTGGCGGTTCCAGGCAGTAGCCAGCCGAGAGGGGAACTGGGTTCAAGCCAGAGTCTGCTCTGTGGAGGACTTCTGACCAGATTGGCAGGGAGGGACCGGAGGCTTGTACAGATGCTGCTCTGGTATGTGTTTCAGAGGATGAAATGTCCTGCAGCCACTTGCAAAGCAGTGAACACACTCAGAGCAAGGCCGTGGGGAGGCCCGGAGTGTGCCGGCGTTGGCAGAACACCAGCTGCAGGGCAGGGAAAGTGTGGGTGAGCGGCACGCAAGGGCCCTGCGGAGGCCAGCCGGGAGGAAGGGGCACCGGGGCCTTCCTCCCACAGAAGCCCCACCCCCCAGGCCAGGTCCCCCGCCTCCACGGGTCTGGATGGCTGAATAAACAAAACCTATGTGGGCAATCATTTAACTAATAACATACAGAGAGCTGTGTTTGCCCATGGCCTTTAGGTATTCAGATGTAACCTGCCTACAGGACAAATGAATGGATCCTGTATTTCTTCTAGAACCTTTAGCCAAATTGCCAGCCTCGGAACAAGCATTCCTGGGACAGGCTCATCCTCTCCACGGATCTCAGTTCCTTGTTGGAGGGAATCATATTGATACCTAAGGGCAGAGGCCATGACTTGATCTAAACACCGCATGTGGACATCCAGGAGGGACGACAGAATGCCACCTCCGAGAGCTGCACACTGGGCCCTGCTCCCTCGGGAACTCGGAAGCAGATGTGCCCAGGGTGCGGGCGCTCGGTCCAGTCCTGTGCCGCACCCGGAATTCCTACAGGCCGGTGTCTCCAGGCTCAGCCAGCAGCCTGGACTCCGCAGGGTGAGCACCGGGATGGACTCCTGCGAACGCAGCACGGCCCCTGGCCTCTGACCTCGTGCACCGCAGCTCAGGGGACACAAATGCCTGGCAGGGATCTCTTTTATTTACCATTTCCATAAGTCACAGACAGCAATAATTTATAATCGCCCCAGCTCACGTATTTCAGTTGTCGGACAAACACGAAGACGGAAAGTTAAAGCACAGACACTTCAGAAAGAAGGTTACTGCCATGCATCCAAGGAGGACTTAAAATTCAAAAGACCCAAGACCCCACATACTAGAATAAAACATAAAAGCTTAAAATTTCCCTATGAGCTGATTAGCCTAAAATTACAAAATTTAGCCACTGCCTAAAACAGAGAATCAACAGCTCTGCGTTCTCAAGGCAAGAAACAAGGAATGCTTTGGTAAAGTCATCTTTACTGTTTAAATATTTCTGCTCTGTCCCTTGAATGGCTGAGTATAAACACAGGCACGGCAAGTGCTTGAGAATAAGTCTCACCAACTTCTCTCACTACTAGATTTTCCGAACATCTTTACCTTTAGTCAATGAGAAAAGCAATTCAGTCACTTGAATTTTAAGTTTAAAAAAATTAAAAGTTATTTCCAGGGACTCTTAAAGCTGTTCCTGAAAGTATAAAAGGTTATACACCCTTTCAAAATCTGAAGCGTTCGCGTCTTTTTCTGAGGTCGACACGGGACGCAGAAGTTGCTCCTGACAACACACACGCTCGTCTGCTGCCGCGCACGTGAGCAGTGCCCGGGACCGCAGCAGGGACGCCGGCCTCCGCAGCTGGGACCGTGACCGTGAGCGCGGCCAGGCCAACCCCCTGCCCCGCCCCGCTTACGAGGTCAGGCTCCTGAGCACAGGCGGACTTGTCACTTTTCAGTCCGCTCGGGCCTGGGGGACTCCAGCTCCTTCAGTAAGTCTCTGCCAGCGGCCCCAGCTTTTGAGGCAAAAAGAACCGCCCCCTGCTTGAAACCCAGGTTCTTCAAATTCCGGGCGTAATCTGCGTATATGGCCGAGATGAGTTTCTGTAAACCACAGTTAAGGAAAGGAAGGGCAGAAAAAGCTGTGATTATATTCCACCAGCTCCCACGGGCGGGAACGACAGACCAGCTCCCGTGGGGGGCTGCTCAGAAAGGACCAGGGTGCCCAGGGGAGGGCGCCAGCGCAGACACCCTTTCCTGGGGGAGGGGGCCTTCTGGCTGGGAAAGGGGAAGTCTGAGTACAAAGCTGCTCCTTCTAAGGAAGATCCGACCAAATCCTCCTAGATGGTCTCAAAGTCTAACGCAACTGAAGACTAGAAAAAGAAAGGTAAGAGGTAAGCGCACCCCCTCTGGCATCTGAGAGGCCCGGAAGTGGGTGGTTTGGGGGCAGGTCCAGTTTAGCAGAGAGGTTCCACTGATAAAGCCCGCCCTGACGCAGGAGGCCCAGCTACCCCGGGGGTGCTGGGTTTTCAGACGGCCCTGCTTCCTTGCGCTCTGACATTCCAAACGGCCCCTTCCAACTAGAGCCAAGTTCACCAGTGTCTGGAGACAGGATACTAAGTAAGTTCAAGTTCAGTTTCATTCTCTGTAAAAGAAAATATACATATATACACACAGAAGACCAAGTATCTGGCAGAAATGAGGCCACAATGTAGGAACTCAAGAGAAGGTGTGAGGAGAACAAGTGGGGCCCAATCTTTTCATAGAGATATGTGTGACTCAAGGGAGGTCAGAAGAAGAAAAAGTTCCTGCTTGCAGACGGGCCACCGAGACCTGCCTGCATGACATACACCTTCGAGGAGCCATCATGGCTCCACATTAGACTGTTGCTTTGGGAACAACGTCTTTTTTACTTATTCCAGAATGTGTATTCCAGGAAAATAAATGCATTTTATTCCGTGGGCTGCATTCTTTTAAACAGCTCCACTTTAAAGTAGCGCGACGGCTCCTGGACCCGTCCTATGTCATGTCCTCTAAGTTCCAACAAGCCTCCCCCGGAGCCCGGGGTCCGTCCCTCTCAGCCCTTCCTGCCGCCCCGTCCCTCCAAGAGCTGATGCCAGTGATGCGGCCGCCTTCCTCCTGACCCTTCCTTCCCTCTCATTTCTCCTCCTTCCTGACTTCGGCGGGTCTGAGTACGGACCTTTGAGGGGCCCACTCGCCTCCCCTCAGATAACTGCCCAGCAAAGGATATCTGTGTCCTCGGTGACTTGGACCACACCATATGTGAGACAAGCTTCCACAAACAGGGCAGCTCTATCGAAGTATCTCATGCTGCTCAAGAGAACAAAGTGAGTTCAAGATTTGTGATTTACGGCAGTTGGGGGCGGACCCACCCAAGAGTGTATTTCCGTATAAAGACTTATACCCATTCTCCCTGGAAACCTAAGTGCCAGTAAGTTATACGAGCACCTTCTAATCTCTGGCTCATAGAGGAAAGCAGGGACAATACTCGTGTCCCCACCCCCAGGCTCTTTTTAGTTAACATTTACAAAAACTGTAAAATAGTTGAAATATACACAAATCTACAGAGGTAAGACAAGCATCCACATACCCACTGACCAGATTTAACAAGGAATTTTTTTGCCTATTGGTCCCAACCTCCCTTAGTTTCAAATGTCCTGGAAGGGACACGTATTATCTTCGGAGGGGACATCTCCAACTGCAACACTGGCACCCTTCCTGCTGCTCTCCAGTCTTCATCTTAGTTACTCTACCCAAAGCTGAATTAAGTTTATTTATTTATTTTGAGAGAGAAAGTGCACGTGTGAGTAGGGGGGAGGGGCAGAGAGAGAGGAGAAAGAAAAATCCCAAGCAGGCTCTGCTCTGTCAGCACAAAGCCCGATTCGGGACTTTAATCTACGAATCGTGAGATCATGACCTGAGCTGAAATCAGGAGTGGATGCTTAACCGACTGAGCCACCAGGCGCCCCTTTTATACGGTTTTTAAATATACGGTCCCTGTTAGGTTTGGCTAGTGTACTGGGAGGGGCACAGAGCTTCCAGAGCTGATGATGATGAGGGAGCATGGACTGTTCCAGTGCCTGCAGGGGTTTATAAACCTAAACCATAAACTGCCCCTTACACCCTGCCGGGCGAGTACTCTGTCCACACAGCAGAGTCGCAAGAGAGCCCGAGGCAATTGGTCACCCGACTCGCCACGAAGCACTCTGGGCGTACCTATGAAGGGTCTCGGCGACGCTGGAAAAGCAACCCAGGGAGAGGAGGACCAGGAGGGCCTTTGACTTCTGGTTGACTTGCGGAGAGCAAAGGTGGTCAACCCACCTCTTTAAAACATCAGCGCACTCCTCAGAACTTAAACGGACCTGAGAAAGAGGCCCACGTTAAAAACAAAGACGTCCCGCACTATGTAAAGAAAACTATGACATAATCAAAATGGAAGGCGAGGCCTGGCTCTGCCAGCATGCTGCACTGACGTTGCCGCTCGCCATGGCAGCGGTGGTAACCCCAGCCCGAGGAGCTGAGGGCCTGGCAGGCCCGGGGATGGAGGCGGGGCTCACACCCCTGTAGGGAAAGGGGCCAGCTGCCTTCACTTAACTGCTACCACAACGATCCATTTTTCAGTAAGAAGAAATGTAACGTGCACTCATAAAGAACGGGAGCACTGCAGCTGTAAGAAAACATTTGCACAGCAGTTCTGCCGCCAAAAATCGCTTCTAAATCACGAGTCGAAAAGTTCAAGGCTGAACTTTCTATCCCAAACGCTCGAGGCACCTAGTGGAATGACCTACCTTTGCAAGCCAGGCGGCCCGGTTCCACTCGCCATACGTCTGCAGGTAGCGGCAGGCATCTGCGGCCTTGTCGATCAGACAGAGCAGCTGCACGCCCTCTGCAAGACAGGACGGCGGCCCCCCCGCCGGCAAGTCACCACTCGACTTCATCTGGTCTCTGCATTTTATACCCACTGGAGACATTCTTAAATTTCAACACAAAATACTAAGAGAGAGTTTTACAGTGTTACCACTCAAGGACAGAGTGGGGGCAGTGCCAACACAGTGCAGGAAGCGAACGGGGAAAGCGCAGGCTCCAACACTCGCTTCCCCTGTGTCGCCGGCCCGCTGTCCTGGTAAGTGTCATTAGCACCTCTTTCCCACTTAAAATGTGTTCCGTTTCAGATGATTAAGACATATGGTTATCCTGTAAGTAGCTAGCGATCATTGCCTATTTTTCTCCAGCATATATAAAAACACAAGAGCTACCTTAATAATCAAATGCTCTGCTGGATTTTCGGGAACTGACCATTCCACCCACACAGCGTGCCTTACCTGCCAACTTGCCATTGGCAATCATGTTAGTGGCCACCAGCTTAATGGTGCTCTGGGAGGGGCCTGACGAGGTGACAGTTGTGACCAAACAGGCTTTCAGTGAGTCACAGTAATAATGCTGATTATCCGCACTTGTTTCCAATAGCAACTGCACAGCTCTGTCTGTCTAATGAGAGAAACCGTTCTTCTAATTATGAGACCGTTTCCTTCCAACATAATCTTATTGAATTCATAATCTGGAACACTACAGTTTATAGCCTAAATACTTTCCTTTTCAAAACTTGCTTGTCGATGCTTTGTTCATACACAAAAACAACAGTCTCCCACTGCTTCTTTGAAACGAAGGAAAACCACAGTCTGGCTTATACAAATGCTCAAGAAACTGCTTATTCTTGCTTTGCATCCATCAAATTCTGAGACACAAAACCAAACCACACCAAAACATGTAGGTCTCATCTGACATATTTACAGAAGTCAAAATTCCAAGTTGGCCAACCATAGATTTTTGCTTTCTCACAAGTTTTGTTGGTCTTATTTTGAAAGAAAGCCTAAATTTACATGTATACTTTCAGAGAAATACTATGATCTATCTACCCATTTGTGTGTGTGTGTGTGTGTGTGTGTGTGTGTGACAGAGAGAGATCTAACGTAATACTCTGAAATACTAATCAAATAGCAGCTCCATGAAACACCAGAAAAGTTATAAAAATGACATACCTGACCCAAGAGAAGTAGCTGGTCTGTACATTTCCTTGTATGATCATAAGTTGACCGCTTTACTTCCTGTAGATTAACCCTTTCCAGCTGAAATTTCTAGAGTAGGGAAAAAAAAAAAAAAAAACTGAGCCTAGATTATAAGACTTGAATTTTACCATACTTAATAAAATCATTTTACAAATATTATTTTGACTTGACATTATTAGATAATCAACTTTATAGATGTCCAACAAATTAATAAGAATCTGATTACAAAAATGTTGAAATGAAGTCTCATTTGGGCACAGGTTCGCCCATTTACAGAAACCGGGCCTCGGGTGGAGCTGGATGAAAGCCCTCTGGAGTTCTGAGTCCTGAAGTTCTCTACTGCAGTGAGAACATCACGAAACCACTTTTTTATACACAGCACAGCAAATTCAAATCGAGTGGAAGAAATATTTGTTACTTATAGAAAACAGAACGAGAGAAATTAAAATGAATCTTCTAACAATTTTAAGACAAAGAAAAAAAATTAAAGACTTAATAATAAAATTCTAACGTGTATTTAACAATTCAGTAAGCATGTAGGAGCTTTCCAAAGCCTGAGTCAGGCCGTTTTCAGGCAGAGGTGCCAACGGACACATTTCGATCACACGACCTTAACTCAGCTGGAACGTCTCCCAAGTTTAAGAGACTTGCGGAGACATGAGTAGCCAAGACGAGGGCATCACACAGTTGACTACGTGGAGCACAACACCTGGAAATAGGCGTTCTCACACAGCACGTCATAACAGATGTCCAACGGGTTGCTCACTGAGCCCTGCGGCGCGGCTTCTCCGGCGGCTTCTCCGGCAGCCGGGCGGCCCTGGGCCGAGCTGTGCAGGTAGTGCGCGGCGACGGTCCAGAAGTGCAGCTCCGACTCGTCGCCATACAGCCTGAGAAGGGGGACACCAAAGTCACACTGAGCCCACGCAGCAGACCTGGGCGTGGCCAGGGGCCCCCCTCCATAGCCTTAAGAGCCAGGAGTCCGACACTGTCATGTGAAGGACAGAGCAGGGAGAAAGGGGAAGAAGCAGGGTCTGCACGTCCGTCCCTGGGCCCCACACACTGCAGGGGCCTGAGCGCAGCCCCTCTGCACCCTAACCTCCCACTGTGCTGTGGGAAGAGCAAGGCCATGGCTCTGAAGCCTGGGCAATGATTTACCCAGTTTGCCATTCCCACACCTTTTAATCTGGACCCCAGCTTCACATTAAAGAAGAAACTCCCCTGGGAAACTGGCTAAATAAAATATGGAAATAATTGCGATTTATTCTCTGGGGAGTGGATGGAAGGGTCTTGTTTGTGACAACTCTGCCGTACAGTGAGAAAGTTACAGTTTATTGCTTCTAACTACAATTTATCAGATATCAGAGGACATAACTTTTGTACCTGATACTTTAAAACACGTATTTAATTTTTTAATGTTTTTTACTTATTTTGAGAAAGAGAGACAGCACGAGCAGGGGAGGGGCAGAAAGAGAGGGAGACACAGAATCCGAAGCAGGCTCCAGGCTCTGAGCTGTCAGCACAGAGTCCAGCGCAGGGCTCGAACTAGTGAACCACAAGTGGCTTTGACCTGAGCCAGTTAGCCACTTAACCAAGCGAGCCACCCAGGTGCCCCTAAAACATGTATTTTAAAAAGGTGTTTGTAGGAGGCAATCTTTTCAATAGAGAAGGACTAGATCTCATATTAAAAATGTAATTTTTTTTCCTATTTGTATTACTTGTTTCAAAATTCATTGTAAATCAAATCTAAAAGATGAACTGATATGGTGTTCTGAAGTCTGAAAGGGTTTGGTCTTAAATAACCCTTAATAAGAGAAATGAGTTAATTTGAAATTCTCTGTCTCTTACACAGAGCATTCCAGTGTTACCTTGAAACAAGCAGGCATCTCTGCAAGAGAGTGAATTCCGGATCGAGCAAGAGTTTCTTTATGTCACTGCAAACAGGAACCCAGACAACGGTAAGGCAACATTTTTGAATCAAACAATAGAGGAGGTAAACCACTATACTCTTGAAAGGGAAAATGTGCTCAATATTGTTACTCTACTTAAAGTTTTGTTATTCCTTAAATTTTTTTGTTATTTTTGAACTAGGCAGAATGCTTAGAAGGAAGTTACTTTGCCATGACGCCGAAACTACAAATGCTTTCTAAGAGGCAAAGTGTGTCTAGGCTTAGAGAACCAGTACCGGGCACCCACCACAGGGGCGTGAGGCTCTGACTCTGGCTTACCCCCTGGCAATAGTTCAACTCGTGGTTTTGAAAACATGAACAGCGGCCTAAGGATAGGAACAAGGTCACTGTTGATAAAATGATTTTGCTAACCATCAGGAACAGTATACACTTTAGGAAAGATACCTTCAAAAACCTTTCCAAAAAAAATACTTAAGGAAAAAAAGTCAGGTTTTTATAAGTTGGTATTTCTGAAATAGCCATAATAGAACCTTCACACATCAGGGGAGGAAAGAGGTTCTTTAAATCTTTTCTTTTCCACTTAAACACAAATGTTAACTTTCGGATACAGAAAACAGAAATTATTTTGAATCTGGCATCAGGAAAACATGATAAATTTATTACATGTTGTAATTACATGTGACAGGTTCTAAGATTGCAAAAACGTATCCTGTTTTATCAAGAACTCCTGGTGGACCCACCCATACTTTCCTACTTCCTTTGCAATGGTATTCCCAATACATACTTCTAAATGTCCTTGGCTCTAGGGAGCACATTCGGTTCTTAGAGTTGTATGCACGCAGCACTGGACACAGAGAAGGTATTTTAGAAAGGGCAGCTGCCACAGGAGAACCTCCCTGTGAGTGGCCTCTAGCGCGAGGCTCCGCAGGGCCCCGCTGGTGGAGGTGGGCGGAGCTACCGCAGGGCCCCGCTGGTGGAGGTGGGCGGAGCTACCGCAGGGCCCCGCTGGTGGAGGTGGGCGGAGCTACCGCAGGGCCCGGCTGGTGGAGGTGGGCGGAGCTACCGCAGGGCCCGGCTGGAGGAGGTGGGCGGAGCTAGGCTGGAGGAGGTGGGCGGAGCTACCGCAGGGCCCGGCTGGAGGAGGTGGGCGGAGCTACAAAGATGCTCCCGCCACAGCGTCCATTCCTGCCCCGAGGTGAGCCCACAGCGCCCTGATGCTTAGGGACCTGGCGAAGGTAGATGTTGTCCCTGTAACTATCAAATAACTATATTTCTACAAAACAAAGATTCTCAAGGGAGATAAACCTCTGTGAACAGGGCAGTCTCTCCCTGGGGCTACTAATAGTTTCTAAAACACAACTTACTTTAACTTCAAAAAGCCTAAGTTGTAATATTTTGTTTCTTTTAAGAAAAGTCTTATCTTTTCATAAAATGTAGCTGGAGTGCTTACTTCGACAGTGAATTCAGCTGCTCTTGAAGGAGATTCTTTATTTCTTCATTTTCTGGATAATCGCTGTGGAGAAAAGGTTTTGAGTCAGCTCATTCTCTTACACATGTAACACAACCATGCATTTCTCACCAGAAACAAGTTGTGCCAATAAATAACCTCTTTGCAATCACTGGTTTAAGGAGCTGGTTTCAGACCAAACAGCAACTACTCTAGAACCCACCAACCACCTTTCATGTCTGCTTTTATCTTAGTTAAAACAAAACAAACCAAAGAAAAACAAGTAAAGGAAGTCTCTCTGGCTTTCAAGAAACCAGAAAATTTATCAGTGGGCTCTAGAAACTATCATTTTAGACTCATGTTAATAAGGAACCTAGCAATGCTGTTCTTTCTGCTCCGCAAAATGGACACGCATTTCTCCAAGCAGACCCTTCTTGGAGAAGAGACACCCATCACGTTACTTTTTTTATTCCGCCAACCCCTGCCTACCGGTGCACTCGATGTGGCGGGAGGTCAGTAACGTGTGTGGATTTAACTAATAACCACTAATACTAGTTACCGTGAATAGGTTTTCGCAATGAGGCAGGCAGGGAGACTCATAAAACTTAGATGAGTCTTAGATGATCAAATACCTCTGCAGTCAGCCCATTCCTGCTGCTTTTAAAAAGGATTTGAAGCCTGGCTTCAAATTCCTCGTGGCCTAATAGGCCATCTTCACACTCATCATACAGACCACAACCACAGAAGGCCACTCACGGACCCCAGCTCCCCACACGCCCCCACTCCCCAAAGGCCCCAGGAGGGTGGGAACGAGAGGCACATCAGGGATTCTTTCAGTGTGTCTGCCTCAGCTTGTCCTTATGGTTCCAATCCTTTGAAGACCCAGAGTACAGGCTCCTGCTGCACTGATTTTCTGGGTGCCCTTCAACCCCAAGGAAATTAAGAAAGGAAAACAAAATGGTAAAAACTTACACATGAGAAATGTCCAGAGAATACTGTCCGTTCCACGGCTGGTGTAACAAGAAAGCCTTCAAGGCAAGAGAGGCCCTTGGAACAAGGAGATAAGGGCACCACACAGGCTCTAGACAAAAAAAATAAATAAGTAAAAAATAATAATAATAAAATTTTCTTTTAATAAAATTCTGTAGTTCTGCTATGAAGCTTCAGCTACAGGAGTTTACAGAGACATCAACAGAGAACAAACGAAGCAGAAATCTGGTGGCAGCTGAGAGGGTACTCGGTGTAATCGCTGCTTAAAGACAAGCAAGGCTCAGGGGTGGGGAGATTCTCTTCATTCAAATGATTAATATCTCTTCCCCTTTTGAAAATGTAACTGTCCCGTACGGTATGAAAACACTGATCTTAGGTGAATAAAAGATTCAGTGTAACAGCAAAACTCAACAGACATTAATGAAGCTCATTATTTTGAAATACTAAAAATATTATTTACCTGTGTCATCTAATACCATTTGCTGTCTTTGCTTTTCTGAGACTATTATACAACATGGCCCGTCAACCTTGGCCTGACACTAAGAGCCACCTCTGATCAAAGGCATTCTCGAGTCTCACCTCCAAGGGTAGCCCTTCAACAGAAGGATTCTCTTCCTAGACCACAGGCCCTAGAACCCTCTACGTGCAACAGCTGGCTTACCTGGGACACACAAACAAGATCTGCCTGTTTTTCAACATGTTCTAGTGTAAAGAAGCAGAAGCCCCAAAGCCCCAGGGTCTATAAGAGGTGTGTAAGCCGGCTTAACACGCGCAGCCGCGTGGCAGCCAGCTTACACAGCCCGCTGGGTCGGACTCTCGACAGGATACAGTTCTTCTGGACTTAATTAATTTTAATGAATTAATATTAATTAATTTTAACTAAAATTTAAACACTAATACTTGATTCAGTCATCGGATAACTTTTAAGTGTATTAGGAAGAAGATATCGGATAGATATACGTGACCACTTTTTCAGTTGTAAATTTTATAAAATCTAAAAATGGCCTATGTATTTCCGCTGAAAATATGTCCTCTGAAGTGAGATATGTTCTAATGTAAAATACATACTGGATTTTGAAAACTGAGCACTCAAAAATGTGAAATATCTCATCAGTAATTTTTAATACTGACCAAATGCTGAAAAAACTTTGAATATACTGGGTTAAGTAAAATTTTTATTAAAATTAATTTTATCTCTTTTTACTTTTTTTAAAGTGGGTACCAGAAAATGTAAACTAACATATGTGGCTCTCATATTATTACTAGTACTGCTTTAGAAAACTTCATTCTATGTCGTTAGCTAAGAATTAAATCATAGATAAAATATCGTGTGGACTTTGCAATTTTAAAGTCAGAAAATGGTCAGAAATATTAAAAAAATTTTTTTAAGTTTATTTTTACTTATTTGAGAGAGACAGAGAACAAGCAGGAGAGGGGCAGAGAGAGGGGGAGACAGAATCCCAAGCAGGCTCCATGCTGTTAGCACAGAGCCCCACACGGGGCTCGAACTCACAAAGTGAGATCATAACCTGAGCCAGAAGTCAAGAGTCTGATGCTTAACTGATGGGGGAACCCAGGAGTCCCCAGTCAGAAAGGGGACTTTTTTTAAAAATTTTTTTTAAATTTTTTAAAAAAAAATTTTTAATGTTTATTTATTTTTGAAAGAGAGACAGAGTGTGAGCAGGGGAAGGGCAGAGAGAGAGAGAGGGAGACACAGAATCCAAAGCAGGCTCCAGGCTCTGAGCTGTCAGCACAGAGCCCGATGCGGGGCTTGAACACATGGACTGTGAGATCATGACCTGAGCCGAAGTCAGATGCTCAGCCGACTGAGCCACCCAGGCGCCCCCCCTCCCCAGTCAGAAATAATTCTAATACTACTTTTTTTCACACCCAAGAGTTTTAATATTGACTTATTAAAATCACTTAAAATGCAGTCCATATTTAGAGGACCTCTGTTATCTCCTTATCCTGACAGGTATATTCTTTTCGGAAGCCCAGCATCCAGCCAAAGCTTCTGTCTCCAATGGCTTCTCATGTCTCCTGAGTCTCCCCTAATCTAGAACAGTCCTCTCACCTTTTTGTTTTTGGTTGTGTACAATGTTTTCATTTTGGAAAATCCTGGTTCATTCCCCATTGCCTTAGAAAATGGTCTCCATTGTGATTTGTGAGCCTCAAACTCTGATCAAACACTTCTGGCAAGAACAGGACACAAGGGATATTGTATACTTCCCACCACATCCCATTAGAGGGAGCATGTTGGCTGGCCTCCTGTTAACACTGAATCTGATCATCTAGTTAAGGGAAACTCATGGGCTCTCTGGTAGTTAAGGCACATTTTCCCCTTTACAATTAGTAGGTAACATGGCGGGTGGGGTGCAGCATGGTGAGATACTGTGAGACCGAATTTCCTATTCCCAAACACCCTTCCAGCCAGTGGTCTGGCACGGATGATCCTGACTTGAATCAACTATTACACTAGGAACGGGAACTGGTGATTTTCTAATCCATCATTCTGTCTACAATTATCAACCAGCATTCTTCTGTAAATATGCACCTTCCCTTCTTGCCCACACTCATTCCTCTCTCTCTCTGAATAGTACTATGGAATAATGGGATTTTTATTTTAAATCCAATACCGATATCAATATAACTGTTATTCTTTGCAATGTTTAGACTGCCCCAGACTTGGCAGTGGAAGGCCCTAAGTGCTAGTTTTTGTGTAGTTATGACAGGTCCTCATTCGTCTTTCAGTTCCTTCCTTAGTTGCTGACAACACAAAACGTCCCAGACTCATCTTGTAACTTTCTTGCCTCTGTCCTGGAATAAACTGTCCAAGGAGCCCTGGTTCTTTTTAGTCAGGAAAGGGAATTTATAAACCAAATCTGGGGGCTAAGAGTGCTCACTGACATCGAAATGTCATTGCTTCTAGGCCTGAGATGAGTATACAGAACCAGGATATAAGGAAATAAGGAAATAACATTAAAAATAAGGAACTAACATTGAACAAAAAAGGCATGAATTTATACTGGTAACTCCAATTCCGATCCACTCCTGGAGGGTTCTTCCTCCTCACCCCCCAGTCCATGTCTGTATCTCCCTTTCCCTCAATAGGAACCCTGGTTCCCCCAAATTGCAATTTATTTACTGGCTTGTTCCAGCTGATAATATGCACAAAACAGTTTCAGAATTACTAGTGCCACTGTCAACAAGTGGACTAGTGCCACCATTCAAGGCAAAATTCCTTTGCGGCTCTTTGTCCTCAGTATAAACCACTAAGGTGCACCGCCAGAGTTCTGTGTTTCAGTTATTTGAACTATTCTTACCAATTTGTTATATGGTTAGGTTCAATGGTTTGTGTCCAATTTTAGAGTTTGCTTTTTCTTTCATCCTTGTTTTCATTATACGGTTGACCTCTGAACAACCATGGCTTTGAACCATGTGGGTCCACTCACAGGTGAATCTTTTTCAATAAATACAGCACCATACTGTAAATGTATTTTCTCTCATGATTTGATTAAACTATTTTGACTTTATGAAAATCTCCTATGATTTTCTTAGTAACATTTTCTTTTCTCTAGCTTACTTTATTGTAAGAATACACATATAATACACGTAACATACAAAGTATGTGTTAATCGACTGTTTAGGTCATTGGTAAGGCTTCCGGCAACAGCAGGCTATCAGGGAAGTTCTGGAAAGTGAAAAGTTACACTCGGATTTTCAACTGCATGAGGGGCCGACAGCCCTAAGCCCCATGCTGTTCAGTACTTTTTGAGTATGCACAACATTTACATGATTCAGAAGCTGAAACTATACTATATAATATTAGTATATTCACTCTAGTTTCACCCCATTCCGATTCTCTCCATCTTTCCATCTACCTCCTATTACTAATCATGTTCTTTAGTTCTTGGATTATTCTGTGTTGCTGTTGTTGTTTCTGTAAAATAAGCAAGTGCATCTGCAGACTACACACACCTTTACCCTTGCATTGTGCACTATCCACCCCCGATCGCTCCACATCAGTTCACAGAGATAGCCCTCATTCTAGTTTACTGCTAGACTATCTCACTGTACACATGTTCCCAAATTTATTTTTTCCAAAATTTTGCTACGGCCACATGTATGGGTGGACATGTCAAGGTAAATTCTTAGTGGCGGAGCTGCTGAGTAAAAAGGTAAATATAAATGCAGTCTTGTGAAATACTGCCAAACCCCCTCCTCCAGGGAGTGCTCCGTGAGCACTACACGCAAGTACTGGTTTCCTCAGACCTGCAAGAGCGTGTTTTCAAGCTCATGAATTTTTATTAATCTGAGGGGTGAGAAGCAGCTTCTTAGTGTAATTTTAATCTATATTTTTCTTATTAGGAATAAAGTTGAGCATTTTTTCATATATTTAAGGGCCATTGGTTTAGATGTTTTTTTCTCTTCTGTGTATAGTCTATTAAAGACCTGGAATACTTCTCCCAGGTTATCATTTGTATTTTGCTTTGCTCATAGTTTCTGTTGCTATGAAACATTTAAAAATTTCTTCTGTTCAGTAAAATTTATCTTTTACACCCTGGTAAGAATGAGACTCACCCACGTTATCTACAGAACCATTACAACTAGCACAGGAAGGGATGAAGGTGGGTTTACTTAGCACTCTCTCTCTCTACTCATCCTTACTAGATGACAACCACGTAATTCTCCAGCTCTCAAGTCAGCCCCTGTCACTTTCAGATGGTAGTGGCTGCTGGCATTAGGTTACAAAATGTTTGGAAATTGTCAGTGTGAGGAAACAAAAACTTAACAGTGCAAATTAAGCTTGGAAACATAGAAAGTTTCCATGTTAAGTGGTAGGTTCTTAATCAGTGGACAATGAAACGATCCAAGAGAATATTGGTAGAAAGTAGCACTCCACAGTTTTTACGTAACGTGAGCAAGACAACATTTACCAAGTCAGAGCAAACGGAGGGAAACGTCTGATTTTTAAAAACAAATGTGTTATTTCTCCAAAACAAAACACTGTTGACAGCATCCCAAAGGGCATGAACAAATTGTAAGTGAACTCCACTCCCTCCTACCTTTCTTCTCAAGGGCAAAGATTAGCCATGAGAAAATAACAAGTGATCATCTCGCAGCTGGAGAAAGTCACCTGTAAGAGCTCGTTCACGTCTAGAAATGACAGTCCAGAATGAAAAGGCGGCTGGCAGCACTAATCCTCTGTCTCACACATTCTGCTCGGTCTGGGCTACAGCTATCTGAGGTGTCAAACAGAAGCACGCCCGGACTGCGGGCTGCCTGTGTGACAGCGATGCAGGGAACACTGCAGAGCCGGGAAGAGCAGGGGGAGGCCGCTCCTCCACCAAGCACAGGCGTGCAGACCAAGTCAGCACGTATCTGGAGGTAAACACAGAGACCTCTTCTTGCTAAGTCCGTATTTACACTGCCAGCAGTTTTTATTCTTTAACGTGTATCGATTGTAGTTCTTAGTTTAAAGGTCAATATAGACCTTTCCCCATTTTAAAAACTTTCCCTTTCTGGCTGAGGGTGCATCACTAGAGACTGGATAGGAATGATTTTTTTTTTTCTTAATATTAGGAAAACTCTAAAAGAAAAGGTTACCTAAAATATGCCTGTAGGTCTGTTGTTGAAGTATGGTGTTAAAGACAGGCTCCAATTCTGTAGTCACCTTAAGAAAAAGCCACCTGGCTTTGGCAGACTCAAATTTTAAATTAAATGTGGCTGAAAAGCTTTTCAAACACTTAGATTATACTGGCACACCTCTTTAACCTGGAACTAGTAACTAAATCGGAAGGAAACCCATCTTGAAATTCCCTCAATTTCCGCAGAAACATGAGGTGTGTTCCAGAAGGGAGGGGGATGCCGCCAGGCTGCAGCACGGGCAAACGTCTCAGGGACAGAGGTGGGCATGCGCTGCTGCTGACTCCTGGCTTCGGCGGGTGGCCAGCACAGTAATCCGCCAGCAGGGGTGGGGAAGCGACAAAAACAAAGCACACCTAGGAGAACTTACAGGGAGCCCGGCCAGCATCTGCAGCACACTGGGAGGGCTGCAAGCAGGAACACAAGGTCAAAGGGCAGGTTTTCAAAACACTGTCGTCTCTGAAGGTGCCAAAGACTGACCCTCCAGAGGTACAGACAGTTCCCAGAGCTGCCAGCTCTAGGCTGAAACTCAGCAAGTGACGAAAACAAGTCTCTTAGGAAATGTTGCACAGATCAGCAGCCTGGGGCGCACACCACCGGGGCGCCTAGAGAATAATTCATGCGGGAAGTTTCCTGCTTCGCTCCAACTAGGAGCAGAAGGTCTGTCTTTCTCCAAAAGTACATTCCAAGGATGAACACTGTATTTCATTGGATACAAACTGCCTGTCAAATTGACATGGGTCTGTTCACAATCCCATTCTTTTTTCAAAGTCATAGACGTTATTATTACTGAAATATTCTTCATTCTGATTTAAAAAAAAAATCTAAAAACAACCATAGAGAAGAGGTTTTGAGTGGCCATTTAACAAGTCTTAAGATAGGCATCAAAATTCACGACAGTCAGAACACTGTCCTTTCCAAAGCACCTTTTCTATGATATATGCTCACCCCCTTCTTTTCTAATATGTTTTCCTTCCTTCCTCCCTTCCTTCCTCCCTCCCTCCCTCCCTTCCTAAGTAATCTCTATGCCCAACATGGGCTCTAACTCTCGCCCCGTGAGATTAAGAGTCACATGTTCTACCTCCTGAGCCAGCCTGGCACCCCCAGGGATACATGCTTGCAAGAGATATCAAGCTCATTACGAAAAAGCCAGCAGCACCTTACCACCAGATTCACGTCCTCTGATCAGTTCTCCTGAATTCTAACTGAATCGTTTTTATATAAACATCTTTGGTCTTTTGACAAAGCACTCTGCAAAGGGTCAGAGAAGGGGTGCTTGCCAAACCAGAGTCAGAGAATGACTGACATCTGCAGTTACAGAGTCCAGTACCTCAGTGGTAAAAACACTCAAGCTTGAAGTTAATATATTTCCTTACACTCAGATTGTTAGGAAGCAAGAGTGAAATGAAACATAGGCAGCTCTCCCTTTGGAAGAGAGCAGCCTGTGTGAAATAAAGACCAGCGTCACACAGACCCTTTCATCGGTGCTCCATACCGGTTAGCTCCTGTTCATCCATTCTAAAACACGTGGACTTCATGGACATCTCCAGGACTCGGATACACCCGTCATCTGATGCCAAGATCACTTTATCTGAAGTGCACCAGTCCACATCCAATATCCGAAAGGTCACGTTTCTTCCACTTCTTAAACTGCTCACCATCTGAACCTACAAGAGTGAATTTGATTGTCATTTTCAGGAAGAAACGGAAGATGTTTTATCACAGATCGTGCCTGTGGCAAAGACCAGTGCAAGTTAAACCTGAACGGTCTTTGGCAATCTACTTTCCCTATGCAGGCTGCATTTTAAAGATTCCAAGGATAGTGATACCATTAAAAGCAAGAAATTGTTTTGAGAAGCTTGATAAACGCATTATATAGGCTTCATTTCCATATCAGAAGGAGGGAGAAGAGCATAGACCCTGTGGCCAGCAACCTGGTTTGAGTTGTCCCCTCACGGGGCTGAGCCTACCTCTTTAGTGTCCCACACTTCCGCACCGTCACTGTACATGGCTATTAGTTTTTGGTTTCCTTTACCAGGGGCAAAACGAATCTTCCTCACCCAGCTGCGGTGTGTAGGTATTCCTCTGAGGACACACAAAAACAAAGTGCCAATATGCCAATATGAAGCAAGGTAATATCTCGTCACCAGAAACTATGTCCAATGACTCTTCCTAGGTCTGTTTTTGACTAGGTCTAGTGACACGAGAACTACTTTGCTTTCTGGGACAGGGGTCCCATCTGACGGAAAGGGTCCATCCTTTCACAACAACTGGAATAATGTCTCGGCACTTCTGCCTGCAGACGAAGTGTCTCTGATGAATGACCCAGAGCTTGGCCCAAGGCCCTTCCTCCCAAGTTCAATGACGAGAGACCCAAGGGTCCAAGCTACACTTGGTCATGTTTACCATATCACAAGCCTCCAATGGAAACATATCGAGAAGTTACTTTTTTTTTTAACCAAATAATATTGTAATCTTGAATCATACCTGGATACTCTGCCTTTCAAGTCCCAAAAATTTAAATTTCCATCCATATCTCCAAGAACTAATGTGTCGCCTTTCCAAGCAATGCAGGTGATACTACCCATACTTCCCTAGAAAACAACAGCAACAAATACACGTGGTTTTCACTACTTAAAAGCCATCAAAACAGAGAAATGTGTTTACTTAATAAATGTGATCAAATAATACAGATATTTTAATAAAACTTAATTATAAATGGCTTTGCTTTAGTATGAATGCCATCAAATACAACAGACTTGGGACACTGCAAGAGCTACCTACCTAGCTTAACAATTAAAACTATGAAGAAACAGGAGATTTCAACTGGACAGACATTAAGTTACCTGAACTAAATTTATAAAGAAAAGATATCTTTTGAGGAAGAAATACCGTATAGAAAGCAAATTAAAAGAAATAAAGAGAAGGAAGGAAACATTTTTCAGAGAGCTCTTGTCTGCAAAAGGATAAACCAATCTATACCAGAGGAAACTCAAAGCTGTTTCATAACTGATTGTGGAGCTGTTTTTCTATTGAAAAACACGGATACCTTCCGGAATAATGAAGGTAAAAAGACACTGTAGATGAAAGGGGTCTGCACAATCTGAATTCACAGAAAGCTTTGCAAAGAAGGTACACGTGGCGACCCAGACATAAGAAGGTAACACTACTGTAGTGACTCCCAGGCGGGGGAGAAAGGGGCCGGCAGCTGTAACAAGCACATAGCAACAGGGTGGCGGAGACCTTAGGAGCCCGGGCTCTGGAGTCAGCTGCCTGGGCTTGGAGCTGAGCTTCCGCACTTAAATTTGGTGTGTGCTTTGGGGCACATCCACTTAATCTTCCTGCATCTTAGATTTATTATGGATAAAGGAGGTTAAGCTCAAGAAACTTGAGGAGTTCCTATTAGTATTAGTGAATTTATACAGGAAAGGGTTCAAAACAATGCCTGCTACACAGTAAACAGTCAACACATGTTGCTATCAAGTCATATTATTGCTCAATTATTTCCCTACTTATTAAATCCGCTTTTACAGTTATAAAACAAAATAAAAATAAAAATCCACATGCTTCATTCTCATGCTATCCGTAGCAAGAAGTAGAGAGCTCAAGGTCTGCCAAATTAATAGAATATCAAATACTGCATAAATCCTAGTGCTAGTCAAGAAATAAAAGAAAAAGGCTGGATTAAAAATGAGTTATTTTAGGGGCGCCTGGGTGAATCAGTCGGTTAGGCATCCAACTCTTGATCTCAGCTCAGGTCTTATCTCAGGGTCGTGAGTTCAAGCCCTGCATTGGGCTCCATACAGGACATGGGGCGTACTTAAAAAAAAAAATTATTTTAAAGAATTCAATAATAAAGAACTTAGAGTTATGTTAAATAAACAGAATTCTATATAGTATGAAGTAACACTCCAAGGTCTTATTAAACAGAATGTTTAATTAGGAATTTGCCTTGAGGGACACCTGGGTGTCTCAGTTGATTAAGTGTCTTAACTCTTGATTTCAGCTCAGGTCATGATCTCACAGTTTGAGTTTGAACCCCACATCGGGCTCCATGCTAACAGTGTGGAGACTGCTTGGGATTCTCTCTCTCCCTCTCTCTTTCTCTGCCTCTCCCCCACGCTCTCTCTCAAAAGTAAATATAAAAAAAAAAAAAGAATTTGCCTTTAAATTTACTTTGTAGTTTTGAAAACTTCCACATTTTATAACCTTACTTTCTAAACTCTAAAAATTAAGACATAAAAGTTTGAAATTTAAGCTGACAAATCAGCTTAGAATTGAAGTGACATATTAATACAACTATATAATTAAACAATCCAGATCTTTCTACCTAAGAGTTTGTTGGTGGGATGCGAACCATATGGAGATACCAAGGTGCCTTCAGAGGATGGGGCATAAAGTCATTTTGTGGCTCCAAGTAATTCCCGAGAGAACTAAACGTAAGATTAAAACTCAACCGAGTATTATTAGTTGACACTGTTGGGCTCCTGTATATAAAATAAGATGTTCAAAAGACCAGAAGGAAGGCTGGCCACAAAGCAGAGCTATTCATTCTCTCCCACTATTCCAGTTTTGTGAATAAAGACAATCAACTGCAGATGCTCCATACTTTAAAATAAGCCAAACTTTCCTTTTCTTTTTACCATCTGTATATACACCACGGTCCTAGGGCCAACTCGGAGCAAATGTTTAATACTTCACATTTGGGAGGAGGGTAATAAATATTGGATTAAAATAAGCAAACAAAACCCTGCCTAAATTCCATATTACAGTCCCTAGAAAATATTTAAATTCCAGAAAATTAAAATAATGAACCAATTCCATGTGTATTATCAAGTAGATGCTCAAATCCCTTTCCCTAAAACCAAAATGCTCTAAAATATGTGCTCGTTTCACTGGAGGCTGGATCTGTACGAGACTGGTCATTCCATGGGAAAGCCGCTTCTAGCCATGGGATAAAAGGACCTGGCGGGCAGATGGAGACTTGCTATAACCTTACTTCAGACCTCCACAAAAGGAGGCAGAATCGTAAAAGCCCTGAGGCACAAATATCATCCTGAAAGAAATACTTTTAAAAGGAAACCTTGTGTCTAATATCCAAAAGTTTTAAACTTTTTCTAGGGTAAGGAGGAACTGGCATCTCAAACAATTACTGGATTGTTTCTCTATCCTAATCACAAATGTGGCGTGATTAGCAGACAGAGCTGCCTGCAGGTGGCACTGGAAGAGGTGAGATGGGGCCTTCCCTGGGCTTCTAGAGGAGGAACTTTCTGTATTACTCGACAGCAGACAGACTCCACCGGACAGCTACGTGACACTGCAAATCTTCCGCCTGCACTCCTTAGCGGTTTTCCTTTCTGTGCACTTAGAGTAAGTCACTTTCCTGTTATGACCACCGAGTATCAATCTTTCACATTCCCATTACTACTTGCATCCTTTCTTTTAAAAAAAAATTTTTTTTTTTACATTTTATTTATTTTTGAGAGACAGAGGGAGAGAGAGCGTGAATGGGGGAGGGGCAGAGAGAGGAAGAGACAGAATCCGAAGCAGGTTCCAGGCTCTGAGCTGTCAGCAGGGGCCCAACGCGGGGCTTGAACCCACGAACCGTGAGATCATGACCTGAGCTGAAGTCGAACGCTTAACTGACTGAGCCACCCAGGTGCCCCTGCATCCTTTCAAACTGGTGACAACTGGAGAAGGTTCAAAATAGACATTACTAAGTCTCAGGTATGACCTATTGTACGTAATAGTAAAAATGAAACTGGTTTGAAAAGTACTTTCACTGTTAGTTTCCATTTTTGGGAGAGAAGGTTGTTTTGCCTCAACTCTTCTCATGCTGTTTACAAGGAAGATGTGGCAGCAGCCTCTAAGAGGCCCCACTAACCCTGCCTTGTGGACCTCCCACGATCCCACGGTGAACAGGACTGACCCCATGAACCAACAGCACACTGAGGAAATGGTGGAGTGTGATTTCTCAAGCTAGGTCCTAAAAGACACTGGAGGTTTCTCTGTATTCTTGCTTGATCTCTCGCTCTGGAGGCACGCACACAGCCCCATGGAGAGGTCCCCACGAGGAAGAATTGAGGCCGCTCATCAACAGGTAGCATTATTTTGCAATGGTCATGTGAGTTAGCCATCTGGAAATGGACCCTCCACCCCAGCCACCATCCTAACTACGACCCAGGAGACTCTGAGCCACCTGCAAAATATGGGGGTTGGCATTCAACTAAAACATTCCATTTTTAGACAACAATTTTAAATAAATAGATATATTTTATGCCATCATCTCATGCCTCCACTTAACTATTATAATAGTATTAGTTAACAAAAACATTTTCTTAATCTATCCATTAAAAACAACCTATGAGATGCATGCAGACACAAATTGTGAACTACAGAACCTCAGAGGATCTCACAAGGTCATAGAAGGAGATACATAAATTAGTAAATATTAATAACACTACTGCACTTACAACCTGATTACTATTACCCCAAAATAATGCTAGACTGTAAGTCAAATCCTTCAGGGTAATGCCTGAAATGGAAAAAGGAGAGACACTGGAGTCAGACGACAGACCTGTGTTTAGAACTGCCATGTCACTAAGCTGGGTAACGTTGGGGAAGTTACTTATTATCCTTCAGTTTTGGGATAATATGGAAATAATGCCTCATGGATTATTAAGGGGATAAAAAATAAGTAGCACGTAGTAAGTATTTAATCTAAGTAGTTACAATGTTATTCTCTAGCAGGTATGACGTAAGTTTATTATCAATGATAGTATCTCCTTAAACAGTAAAGTTTATTATTTACATTAAACTTTTCTGAAATAGCTTCACAACTTAACTATGGCTTCACTGGATATGGAGTCAACAAAATCTTTGATAAGAACTCTTAATGAAGATTTAACCACGAGTTGGACTCACATCTGGTGGAATCCGAGCACTATCTTTCACTGAGTTTCCTTCAACTGTGAGATGATAAACTTGGCCGTCATTATCGGTAAACACAAAATGCTCCCGGGCAGAGATGTTCTGACTGAGTTCGGATTTACTTTCTGCCTCCTGCAACAAGCTTTGGAATAGAGAGAAATAAAGATATTTCTTTTCCCTAGGGTGACAATTAATTAACTTGCCCAAAATACAGATGCATTAATACGAGGCCCAAAATGATTTCAAAAAACAAACAAATAAAACAAAAAACAAAAGGCTGAAACTGATCTTTGCCCAGCTAATAAGAAGAAAACACAAATTAGGGGTGCCTGGGTAGCTCTTGATTTCAGCTCAGGTCATGATCCCAGGGTTGTGGGATTGAACTCTGCTTTGGGCTCTTCGCTGAGAGTGGAGCCTGCTTAAGATTCTCTCTCTCCCTCGCTCTCTGTCCCTCCCCCACACTCACATGTGTGCTTTCTCTTAATAATAAAAAAAAAAAAAAAACAAAAAACACAAATTACTCCCAACTGGTCACACTATGAGAGAACACTTACCCCACACAGAGGCATGCAGTCACCTAGACTCAGTCAAGAAACCTTCACTATTTCTGCTGCAGAACATTCTTCAGCAGAAGAGAGGTCTTACCTTGACGCATCATTCTTTCTGAAGTCTTTTATTTGCAAAACTGATGGGAATGGGGATGGGGACAGTCCATAAATCTAGAATTCTCTATCTATTTTCTTTGGTGTACATAAAATGAAAATATGATCTCTCTAGATGTTAAGAAGTTGATGGAACACATTCGCTAGCAGACGCTGACATGTGGGTGTTACTGTGTACGCTACTGGCTGCACTCAGAAACGAAATACTGTAATTCACTTCAGTCTTGCAGGTGCGCACCGAAGCACGGCAGAGTTCAGAAGCAGGGTGCACCTTGCTCCTAGAGACGCCTTTGGATGACACTTTTCAAGTTCCCAAACATGCCACTGGTATCCCAAATGACAGAGGCAGGAAACAGCACACGGCACCTGATCACGGACGACTCGACGACGCTCAGCTCGGTGTCTGAGACCACCGTCTGGCGGGCCATGGCCTCCCGGGTGGCCAGCTGTTTCTTTCTCAGGCTCTTCAAGTTGTGAGAGGGGGACCACTCCTGGGAAGCAAAGACAGGCACACCTAGAAGTGCTCGGTTTACTTCTGTCAAAGAATCTTTCCAGAACAGCTAGGCGTACTCGCCACTGCCTGGCATCGCGTCTATTACCGCACATGAATTCACAATTTGTTCCTAGGTTTTATCTGTTTACAGAAAGGTTGAATGAATGACTGCATTTTAATGAGTGCTAAGGCAGATCTTAATAATCTACCTCTACCTCCTTCTACCTCTAATCTTTAATGAGAACTTAAGGTTGAAGAGTTTAAAGGCAAACTTCCAAAAGGTCTAACTTTTTGATGCTTTCTTTTTCTTACACAATGAAAACAATAAATATGATTATGGTATTTCCTATTCCCTACTTCTACCTCTCCCCCGCAGGTGCACAGGCTCAGATTCATGTCCCTCCACTCACAGCCCACTGTCATCCACAGATCCACCTCAAATCTCTCATTTTATTTATATATTCTTCTATATTGCCGCCTAGTCTGCTGCATTCAATCTCACACCCTCTCATGTGCATAGATTCTTCATGGGTAGTTATTTTCCATGCACGTATTTGTACCTCACATAAATAGGACTGTGGCCTATCCTGCCCTGTTTCTAATGCTTCCCATTTAGCACAATGTAAGTCCCACCTCTGTTGTTTCTGCATGCTATACAATACTCCACGAGTGCATCGCCAATTTTTAGTCTGTCTGCTCTCTCAGCAAAGGACACCCAGACTGCCTCCAAACTCTCATGATAAATAACCCTGCAGTCAATACCCTCGCAGAAGCTCCTCTGTGACCAGGGGCTGGAGAGCTGGCATGTAGGGGATGTCTGTCTGCCCAGACGTGGTCAGTCTGCTCTGCAGAGCGCCTCACTGGTCTGCTTTCCTACCAGTAGTGCATAAGGAATCCCGCAACCCATCCCATACCCACGTCTGATGCCATCTGGTTTCCCAGCTTTTGATAGTCTAAGAGTTATACCATGGTTATTTTATTTTGCCCATCTTTAAAAACAGATGCATTTAAATCTTTCTTCATATGCTTATTGACCTCTTAGGTTTCTCCACCATTCAGGAACTGCTCATGTCCTGTGGCCATCTTTCCACGGGGGTTCCTGTCCTGTCACTGGATACGTGCAGGAGTTCCCACAATCCCAATTCTCTGAAGGGATTAGTTCGTCCTTTGTTGGTTTCAGACACCGGTAAGTTTCTTTTTCCAACTGGTCTTCTATATTTAACTTTGACATTGGTGTCCTTAATTGAATAGAAAGCCTCAATCTTGACATAATTAAATGGATTAATTTTTCTTTTTTTGCCTTTCAGTTTGAGCTTCTATTGTCCTTTCCTGCTTCCAGAACTCAAAAATATTCTTCTTTATTTGACTATATTAATTTTATAGCTTTACATTTTTACATTTAGGTCTTGAATCCTGCGGAGCCCACTTCTGAATACAGTATTAGGTAGAAATCCAGTATTTTTCTCCATAAAGTAAGACCATTTTCCCAATACTGTCCTCCACTTTTTTCAAGGCTGAGTTAGCTTATTATGACCTTTACCCTTTCATAAATCTTTTGGAATATGTTTATCATGTTCCTCAACATATCTAAGTAAAACTGTACTTGGAATTCCACTAATGTAATTTTATCTTAATCCATCCAAGAAAATAAGAGTTATCTCCACGTATTTAGATCAATCATCTTCTCTGAACACACATTTTTAAGAAAATACATGGCAGTAATGACTTCAATTCAAGCTAAAGAAACATATCCACCACACACATACATGCCTATGTCCTTCACACAAGAACATTTAGTTCCTCAGCTGGAACTTACCAAAGCAGTTACCGCAGGGAAGTTTTTGGACATCTCTCTAAGAATGGTACAAGTCCTAACATCCCATAACTCCAGGGGTTTATCTTTGAATACAACTGCCAAATACTGCCTGAAATAAACAAAATTACTAAATAAGCCCCTTATTGCAAAATTTTTGCCGTAACACAAATAAAAAGTTGCATAAACTCACATGACGCATTCTAAATACAGGCAACATAAATTAACATTTGGTTCTCATGGTTAATAGTCATAAGGTAAAACCCTAAGATGACCTTTGAGAGCCATATAGCCATAATTACATAAGGAGCCCAGCTCAGAAGACAGAATAAAAAAAGTCACAAGTTCACATCCTGGGGAAACGATATTTATGGTAACCATCCCAAGATTTAATTTTCTGATACGTGACATGAGAACACCCCTACCTATCCCAATGAATTGGCATGCAGATTATGGTAAAAATTAAATGAAAAAGTAAAGGTTTTCATAAAGTTTCTATCATGCTGTACACTGAGGAAATGTGAGAGCAGAAAGATCCCTACACTCAGTGCACCAAAGGACTTATTTCTCTTGCTCAGAACAAAGTTTTCCACTTGATAATTATGTGGCCTCAAACAAACCATGTAATCTTTCGGAGTTTTATTCTACTTATCTTTATAATGGTGTTAAAAACACCTGTCTTACCTCCCTCACTGCTCTAAAAAGAAAAAGGGAAAGAGAACAGGGGAGAGTGCACATGAATTAATTTTATAAACCATGATGGACTATACAAATGCAATATGTTACATTTTTTATTATATAATTATTATTACATAATGGCATCTAATGGCTTGTACGTAAATAACCTAAGACAAAATCTGGTGAATGCTATAAAGATTCATTATGAAAGAGGAGATTTATTTTGATAATTGGACAACGGCATTCTAGGCAGAGTTACAAATGTGACAAATGGCCAAGACAAGAAAGGACACAGAGTGGGGGAACATGCTACCGGAGATGCAGAGCATGCGAGAGCAATCATCATGAGCAAGATTAAAGTGTGAATTTTGGATCACATTATAAAAGACCTAAAACACTTTAATATGCCATGCTAGGTTATAAAAAGATTTATTCTGCAGAGAATAGTGGATCACTGAAGGTTTTAGGAGGGATAAAGTGATCAGTTGTTTTAGATGTATTGATTTAGCAGGTGTATGTAGAGTCAAGACTGACTGGAAACAGAAGAGAATGGAGTCCAAATAGTTTAACTGAGCAATTCTGAAAACTTTCCATCTCAAGACTCCTTTACATTTTTAAAAATTATTGAGGACCTCCCACAAAGAACTTTTATGTGGTTTATAACAATGGACATTTTGCATATTAGAAATTAAATCTAAGAAATTAAAAACTATCCTTATTAATTCATTTTATATTTAAAAAAAGAAAATAACTAGCAAGGTAGTAGATTTAAACATAAGCCACATTGATGATTACATTAAACATGAATAATTTAAACACTGTCATTTGAAACACAGGTTACCAAATAGAAAAACAAGCCCAAACTATATGCTTTCTAGAAGAAATCAACTTTAAATGTAAAGACATAGATAAGACACAAGTAAAAGGAAGAAAAAGATATACCATGCAAACTTTAGTCAAAAAAAAGCTGGAGTGGCTATACTAATCAGACAAAGCCGACCTAATTCTGAATAAAGAATAGTACCAAAAATAAAGAGAATATTTCACAATGATAAAGAAGTCAGTTAATCAAAAGGACATAATAATAATACCAAATATGTATGTAGCTAAGAGTAGAGCTTTAAAATATCCAAAGCAAGAACTCAAGTTCTGCAAAAGAGGAATAAATCTAGAACGAAGTTCACTTCAACACCTATCTCTCAGTAATAGAAAAGCTGGCAGAAAATTAGTATGAATATGAGACCTGAATAACTACCAACCAACCTGAACTCACATTTATGCAATATTCTAATCAACAACAGCAGAACAATCTTTTCAAGTGCATATGGAACATTCACTAAGACAGACCACATTCTGAGCCATATAATAATCACATTAAGTTTTTAAGAACTAAAATAATCATAAATTAACAGAAAAGATACCTGGAAAAACCCTAAATATTTTGAAATTAAACAATGTATCTCTAAATATCCCATGGAAATGTTAAAATACCATGGGGCACCTGGGTGGCTACATCGGTTAAGCATCTGACTTCGGATCAGGTTATCATCTCGCAGTTTGTGACTTCGAGCCCCGCATAGGGCTCTGTGCTGACAGCTCACAGCCTGAAGCCCGCTTCAGATTCTGTGTCTCCTTCTCTCTTCTGCCCTCCCCCCATTCACGCTCGCTCACTCTCTCTCTCTCTCTCTCTCAAAAATAAACATTAAAAAAATATTATACAGTGAATTAAATGAAAACTCATCACATCAAAATGTGTAAGATACAGAAAAAAGTAATGCTTGTATAACATTAAATGCTTATATGAAATTTTAAAGAAAAACCTTAATTCAATCATCTATGTTTCTATCTTAAGAAACCAGAGAAAGAACAATTAAGCCCAAAGTAAGCAGGAAAAAAAAAGATACCTATGGCATTCGATGAAACAAAAACTAGAAAAGCATAGAGAAAAATTAAAGAAATTAAACTAGTTTCTTTGAAAATATCAACAAAGTTGATCAACGTATCAAGAATGAAAGAGCCATCGTTCAGATGAAACAGACATTAAAAGAATAAGAATATCATGAACAAGTTTTTAATCAATAAAGTCAACAATTTCATTGAAATGGACAGATTTCTTGAAAGACACTAACTACCAAAGTTCATTGGGGGAAAAAAAAATCCTAAACAGTTACACATTTATGGAAGAACTAAATATGTATTTAAAAGCTTTTCCACAAAGAAAGCTCTAGGCCCAGGTAGGTTCCCTGGTGAATTCTTCCTATTTAAGTAAGGAATAATACCAATTCTACACAAACTCATCCAGAAAAAAAGAAGAGGAGGGAATATTTCACAATTCATTTTACCAGGTCAACATTACCCTGATTATAAAACCAGACAAGGATATTACGTGAAAACGAGGTCAGTATCTTTCATGAGCACAGATGCAAAAAGTCCTTAATAAAACATTAGCAAATCAAACTCAAGAATATATATCAAAATATTAGCAAATCAAATCCAGTAATAGATCATGACCATGACAAATTTATCCCAGGGATGTAAAGTTGTTTTAACATGAAAAATAGGTCCAGGTAATTCACCATATTAGCCAACCTAAAACAAAAAAACCAGCATCATGATGATGTCCATAAATGCAGAAAAAGCATCTGACAAAATCCATCAATACAATCCACCTACTCAATACAAAGTTTCAGCATTTTTAGGAATAGAAAACTTCCTCAATCTAATAAAGGGCACCTACAAAAAATCTAAAACTAACATTGTATTTAATGTTCAAAGACTGAACATTTCTCCATAAGAGACTTTCTCCATAAGATCCAGAAACAGAACAAAGATGTCAGTTCTCATCATTTTATTCAACATTTATTCTCATCATTTTATTCTCCGTTGTACTGGAGGTCCTACTCAGTGCAGCAAAGAAAGGAGGAAAAAAGGCCCATGGTCCAGAAAACAGACATATAGAAGTGTCTTTACCGTCAAACAGGAAAGTATGTCTATATAGAAAATACGAAGGAATCAACACAAATGCTACTAGAAATATTACTAAAACACATTAAAGCTCTAAATAAGTGGAGAGAAACACCATGTTCATGAATCACAAAACCTATTAAGATGTCAATTCTTCCCCACATTGATCTATGGATTCAATGCAATCCCAATCAAAATCCCAGGCAGCTTTTTTTCCGTAAAATTGATAAAATGATTCTAAAATTTATATGGTAATGCAAAGATGCTAGAAAAGCTAAAGCAATTTTGAAAACTATTTTGGAGAGCTTACTCTTTCTTTCTTTGCTCTTCTGATTGGTTTTCATTTAGTCTCTATGTTTAAATTTTTAATGTTTATTTTTGAGACAGAGAGAGAGAGAGTATGAGCAGGGTAGGGACAGAAAGAGCAGGAGACACAGAATCTGAAGCAGGCTCCAGGCTCCAAGCTGTCAGCACAGAGCCCGACATGGGGCTCAAACCCACGAACTGTGAGATCATGACCCGAGCTGAAGTCGGACGCTCAACTGCCTGGACCATTTAAGCGCCCCTCAGTCTCTATGTTTAATAACCTTGCTTTACATGTATTTTCTCTTGGAATGAAAAACTCAAACCTTACTAAAATTAAAATTATAAGCAAAGAAAATCAGTTCTTTCACTCAACAAACTCATGCTGAGATAGAAATTCATAAGAATTTCATTAGATAACATTTTCTTAGTGGGTGATAGGTATTTACAACAATATAGTTATAGCACAACAAACCATGATTCTTGGTTTTATCAATCTAATGAAATGTTATCTCATCTTTTTAAGAAGCAGAAATTAAAAGCAACAGGGGTGCCTGAGTGGCTCAGTTGGTTAACTGTCCAACTCTTGATTTCAGACAGGTCATGATCTCAGTTTGTGGGATAGAGCCCCGTGTCAGGCTCTGCATTGACAGGACAGAGCCTGCTTAGGATTCTCTCTCTCTCTCTGTCTCTCTCTCAAAATAAATAAATGAAACATTTAAAAAAAAGAAGTTAAAAGCAATAGCAATTTAATTTTGTCATCAAAAATTTTTTTTAAATTTTTTTAATAGTTTATTTATTTTTGAGAGAGACAGAGCATGAGTGGGGGAGGGGCAGAGAGAGAGGGAGACACAGAATCCGAAACAGGCTCCAGGCTCTGACCTGTCAGCACAGAGCCCGACATGGGGCTCAAACCCACGAACTGCGAGATCATGACCTGAGCCAAAGTCGGCCACCTAACCAACTGAGCCACCCAGGCGCCCCTCAAAATATTTTCTTGAATATAGCTGTATAGCACCATCTATTATCATTAAGAAATTCTATATGCACACTTTCTTCAAGATTAAAAGAAATCTTTCAGATTCCATTGTGATAACACTACAGATTTTTTTTGGTTCATACTTACTTCAAATGAGATACTTTAATCATTTCAATGGGTGACTCATCATTGCCTCGTTCACCGCGAAAAGCAACGCTCCTACCTTTAATTGCAAATATTAAAGAAAATGTAAAAAATCAGATAAAAAATGCAAGACACAAGAACCTATACATACCAATGGAATCTGATCTGTGCTGCCTTTACTCTCCCATTCATTCTTCCACCTGCTTCTAAGCTATTTCAATTACTCTAAATTTAAAATGTGTTCTTAGAAGTATTACAAGTTAAAAACCAATAATACATTACTTGCATTCAACTATCTATTTTATAAAAAAGATATCTTCCTTTGTTATAGAGTTTTTTGAATTCCTTTGGTGGTTTCTTACAAATAGTTATATTTTAGAAATTTAGAAATCAATATCTAAAGTTTCAATGCATCTATGGTAAAGGAATTGTCTACTATAAAAACTACTGGTATATTTAAAGTAACAAAAATATTTTCAGGCTCACAAAACTAACCCGTGGGGAAAACACTCTAAATAGGTATTTAGGATTCTTTGTCCCATGAACAATGCTCAACTGAAAGACTTTGACGTGTTCCTATCGAAAGGTGTCTCCACACTGAAATTGGGGAATGATAAGAATTAGTTAACTGCCAAAGAAGCGAAATGGTTTTCTGTAACTAAAAAGTGCAAATTCTACTTTATGTCTGGACAAATATATTTTAATAATTTTTCCTACTTTTTATTTTATTTATTTTATATATAAAAAATAACTTTATTTATAACTCTTTGTTAAGAGTTCTCTTAAACAAGAGAGAACATAACCAAAGACAACTGAATACCTGCAGGCCCCCCTCCCCCTCAGTGCCATCAAAGGGGATAGCCCTGTTCTTATTTTTCAAACACCCCACACTTTCCTGACTCTGCTGGTCTGCCACCCTCCTCAGAAGACACGGTTATAAAAAAGTCTATAATCTAGGAAGTCAAATATCCCACTTAAGCAAGTCAGTAACTATGACTTAGAAATTTGTTCCTCAAAAATAAATATGTGATAGAAAGATTTTAAGTTAACTAACAGTCTTGAACTTGAGCTGACTGGAAAAAAATGAATGACACTAGAAAACAGCACTTCACCCCCAGGCTACCCTGTAATTAGAGAAACCCCAATCTGGGGGCAGGGTTTACTGGGCAGGTCACTTCCAATGATACCAGAACACTGGACTGATTCCAGTGGGGCTAAGTCCCTGAGATTTAGTAATATACTCTGATAAGTAGGAACAACCATATCCTATAGATACATACTGAGAATACAGGGAAACAACCATATACTTGATTTACTACACACACATGCACACGCACACACGTATCTTAGGGTTAAACTATCTACATATATATTCTCATCGCTACACCATTTTAAAGAATCTCAAGACTATTTTGTTAAGAATTATATCTGAAATCATGCATGTGCCATAAAATAATTTCAAACTCTCACCTTATTTTTCCTTCAAGTTCTTCATTTTGAAACTCATTGGGGTGTATGTAAGTTTTTAAACAATTTGAACAAGTTACTTTACTGGAATGCTTCCTATTGTAAAGTCTTTAAACTCCCAAATTTCCCTATTCAAGTCAGCCAGAGACTATCAAAAGTTTTAAATATGAGCACTTAAAGATAATCCTTACCTACAAATTTATAAAGGTTTTCCTACAAAGGCCAAAAGTTTAGAAGAGAATCTAATAGAGCCTGATACAAAGATTTATTTTAAAACTGTACTTCTGGTTATCTATAACAATGTACTTAAAAGTAGAACTGATACCATATTTAATTATGAATCTGTCTGTTCAGGCTAATGGTATGCCATTTACCGCGCATTTATATTAACAGAATTTGCATACAAACAACAAGCCTTTCTAGGGCAATTACTACAGACAAAACAACAACAATAAAATGAATATACAAATACAGGATATAAGAAAAAACTCCAAGTTGAAAGAAAGTTTTTTGGAACATGTTTTATGAATAGTAACATCTTTGATCAATATGACAAACCATTTTCAATCTTTTAATACACTAAATACACAAACCTGTTGGAAGATCAACCAGCTGAAGTTCATTTCTCACTAATCCCATATTGTTTGGTGTTGAAGTAGCAAAGGAAAGAAAACCAGTCAAACTTGTCCATTCGATACCCCTAAAGTGAGAAATTAAGTAAAGTTTAGTGAAATACCCTTTTTCGTTTGAAAAACTTAGTTGAAAAGTAAGTTTTCCTAAAACGTAAGTTTTATTATATAAGTTAATTAAGAAATAATATTAGGGGCACCTGGGTGGCTCAGTTAATTAAGGGTCCAACTTCAGCTCAGGTCACGATCTCACAGTTTGTGAGCTCGAGCCCTGCGTCGGACCCTGTGCTGACAGCTCAGAGCCTGGAGCCTGCTTCAGTCTAATTCTCTCTCTGCCCCTCCCCTGCTCACGCTGTGTCTCTCTCTCTCTCTCTCAAAAATAAACAAACATTAAAAAAAAAAAAGAAATATTAACATGACCTCTCATTTGAGCCTAATTACCATACATTTCCAATATACGTGGAATTATTTCTAATTAAAACTTCATCTCCAAATGTAATAAGATAGTTTAATTACCAGGATTCATAGCACCATTAAAATGACTATCAAAATCTGGCAAAGGAGAGAGTCACATATCACAGTAACTTCCAAGAATTCCACTGCTTAAGAAAGTGTGGTATAGAAATATTCTGAGCAATCCCTATCAAAATAACACCAGCATTCTTCACAGAGCTAGAACAAACAATCCTAAAATTTGTATGGAACCAGAAAAGACCCCAAATAGCCAAAGCGATCCTGAAAAAGAAAACCAAAGCTTGAGGCATCACAACTTCGGACTTCAAGCTGTATTACAAGACTGTAGTCATCAAGACAGCATGGTACTGGCACAAAAACAGACACATAGATCAACAGAACAGAAGAGAACCCAGAAATGGACCCATAAACGTATGGCCAGCTAATCTCTGAGAAAGCAGGAAAGAATATCCAATGGGAAAAAGACAGTGTCCCCAGCAAATGGTGTTGGGAAAACTGGACAGCGACATGCAGAAAAATGAAACTGGACCACTTTACACCATACACAAAAATACACTCAAAATGGATTAAAGACCTAAACGTAAGACAGGAAGCCATCAATATCGTAGAGGAGAAAACAGGCAACAACCTCTGACCTCGGATGCAGCAATTTCTTACTTGACATGTCTCTAGAGGTAAGGGAAATAAGAGCAAAATGAACTACTGGGACCTCATCAAGATAAAGCTTCTACACAGCAAAGGAAACAAGCAGCAAAACTAAGAGGCAACTGACAGAGTGGGAGGAGATATTTGCAAATGGGTTATCTAAAATCTATAAAGAACTTATCAAACTCAATACCTAAAAAACAAATAATCCAATGATGAAATGGGCAAAAGACATGAATAGACACTTTTCCAAAGAAGACATCCAGATGGCTAACAGACACATGAAAAAATGCTCAACATCACTCACCAGCAGGGAAATACAATCAAAACCACAATGAGATACAACCTCACACCTGTCAGAATGGCTAACATTAACAACTCAGGCAATGACAGATGTGGAGAAAGAGGAACCCTTTTGCACTGCTGGTGGGAATGCAAACTGGTACAGCCACTCTGGAAAACAGTATGGAGGCTCCTCAGAAAATTAAAAAAATAGAATTACCCTATGACCCAGAAACTGCACTACTAGGTATTTATCCAAAGGATACAGGAGTGCTGATTCGAAGGGGTACATGCACCCCAATGTTTATACCAGCACTATTGCCAATAGCCAAAGTATGGAAAGAGCCCAAATGTCCATCAACTGATGAATGGATAAAGAAGATATGGTATATATACACAACAGAGTATTACTTGGCGATCAAAAAGAATGAAATCTTGCCATTTGCAACTACGTGGATGGAACAGAGTGTATTACGCTAAGTGAAATAAATCAGAGAAAGAAAAATATTGTTATGATTTCACTCGTATGTGGAATTTAAGATACAAAACAGATGAATATAAGGGAAAGGAAACAAAAATAATAAAAACAGAGAGGGAGACAAACCAAAAGAGGCTTTTAAATACAGAGAACAAACTGAGGGTTGCTGGCGGGATGGATATTGGGTGAGTGGATGGGCTAAATGGGCAGGGGGGCATTAAGGAGGATCCCCTTGCTGGGATGAGCACTGGGTACTATATGTAAGTGATGAATCACTAAATTCTATTCCTAAAATCATTATTACACTATATGTCAACTGACTTGCATTTAAAAAATTAAGAAAAATTGTAAAAAAAAAAAAAAATGTTCTGAGCCAGACTGCTTATAAAGTTGGGTACACTGAAGAATTTCATCAAATTTCCTAGTTGGTTAGGAGGCAGAAATTCCTGAAGCAAACAATTCAAACTTAGCTGTTAGATTTGCAAGCAGCTTACAGTTCCACACGGTGTATTAATTAGAGAAAAGCACAAAAGAAAAATCTCAAAGAAATGACAAGCCAGCAATCTGTCAACCAGATGCCTGGGAGTCTCCTTTATGGGGACTGATAGGAGGTGAGTCCATGCTTTCTCCCACTGACATGATCTGCAAAGCGTCACCACCACGGCTTACAGAGAATGGAGGCGGGGCAGGTAGGGAGGCACAGGACAAGGGGACTGTCGGAATCACAAGAAGGAGGAGAAATACTGTACTACTGCCCTGCCTTGATCACAAGGTAACAGAGGCTGGCTGGGAAGGAAGTTTAACTGTTGTTCTATATGCACTGGTCATCAGCATTTATGGGACAACTGCTTTTTAACAACATATCATCTATGACTGCTTTCCTGATATAATGACAGAGTTGACTAGCTGTGACAGAAATTTTATGGCCTGCAAAGCCTAAAATATTTACTATCTGGTCCTTTAGAGAAAATGTTTGCTAACCCCAATCAAGTTTATCCATATCTACTCCAATGTGAAAGCTCTTGCTAGATTTAGCATTAAATGCTCTTCCGAACAGGGCTCGCATTTGCCCAAGAAGACATGATGGCTTCCTGCATCACATCCAAACTCCTATGTGACTTCCAAGGCCATCTAGCCATTTGCTTACCTTTACCAAATTTCTCTCTCAGTCCTCTGAGTCTTGTCTGCTACTTTAACTATAGTAACTTTCCTCACTGACCCCTGTGTATCCACCTCTTTGTCTTTTCTCAGAGGGGCAAAGATGATCGCAAAGGAACCGAAAATAGTATTTGTTAGACCAAGGAACTGCTGTAATTATCAAGGATATAACCCTTTAGGTGTTAAAATTGTGTTGAAACACTCAGATTAGGCTGCTTATTAAAACTGAGTGCTCTTAAGAATTTCCGTGCCTTGGGGGCATCTGGGTGGCTCAGTCTGTTAGAAGTCCAACTTCCGCTCAGGTCAGGATCTCAATGATTTGTGAGTTGGGAGCCCCGGTCATGCTGTCCGTGCAAAGCCTGCCTTGGATCCTTTGTCCCCGTCTCTCTCTGCTCCTCCCCCTCTCATGCACATGCTTCTCTGGTCTCTCGAAAATAAACATTAAAATCAATAAATCAATAAACAATTTCCATGCCTGGCCTGAAATGACCTCTCTCCTTCCCTCCTCAATACTACTAGAGTTCAAATCCTGGTTTCAGCACTTCCAGCCCTGTGCTCTCTCTACACCTCATCTGTTATTACCGCAGGAGTAAGAACGCTGTGTACATAGAGAATGCCGGCACACAGGAAGTGCTGCACGTACTAGCAATTACCATTATTATCATTACTATTCTTATTTCAAGATCTAAGCCAAACCCTATTTTCTTGGTGAAGTCTCCTCATTTACTAAACTCAAACCACACCTATAGTGAATACAATATAAATTTGGTTAATCATTCACTGAAAGGCCTCATTGTCTCTTGCTTCTCTTTCCCTTCTCGAACATGTCACAGTGCTCATTAGGTTTTCTACTCAGAGGGAACAAAAGAAGTGAGAAATCATTTTGAACTTACTGTGCCCTCTACGTAAGTCTGGGAGCTTTGAGCAGATCTGTTTACAGACAGAAACCTAAGACACACTCTCCGAGGCCTGTTGCTGGCAATCTGAACACCTGTGCTCCAGTACATGAGGCCACGGTCTCTAGACACCAAGAATCCCAGTCCCCCTTCTTCACTCGTTATTCTTACAGATGTATCTGAGAAATACCCAGTGTATACCCGTGACTGTGCTAGGTGCTGAGAGTACCACTGTGAAATGAGTCGGGTGTGACTACTGCCTTCTGGAGCTTACGGTCCAGTGGACAAAAGTCATTACATAAGTGTGTTCTGGATTCCTTATTACAAAAGACAGTGGTTCCACAGGAGCTTGTAAGAATCACACAGAATCTGGTCTCCGGGGCCTGCTGAGACCCAAAGGGCAAACAGGGTGGTGCCTGAGAGTCTACACAACTTGAGGAAACAGCGCAGCTGGCTCAGCACATGCACTGGCCTGTACTCTCTGAAGGGAGGAGGTACCACATCACGCCTCTCCACGCGCGTGACAGGCACTCAGTAAGTTCCGTGGGATTAAATGAGGGCTACCCAAGGAAAGCCTAGCACTGCTCCTCAGGCGTGTGCCACACGTATGCAGCCTGTTTCCCCCGGTTTACAAGACACCCCAGCGCAGAGCATGGACGAGAACACGGCGTGCCTGCGACTTGTAATCCAGCACCATGAGCTTACTGCCTTTGAGCAGGGTCTGGCCGCAGCTTTTCTAGCTGATTCCTACTGATCAAGTGAAGACAATAAAAATCAAGTTGGACTTCAAAGAAGACTAGATAAAGGCGGGATTATTTCAACAGAAAAGAATGAAAACTCTTGTCAAACAGAGCATGCGCCACACCTCTCAGGATTAGAAAGTCATTGTCTCGGTTTAACCACACACTGAGCTCTATTAAAAACTCCTAAGAGCAGTGCATTTTCTGACTCCATCTTGGACTGTCCTGTCGGATTCTTAACCAGTGAACAAATGTAACCGCGGAATCCGTCAGCAGGTACTCGGGGTTCTCCCTGGCCTGCTTGCTGACTGCTACTGGGGCTGCTGCAGAGGCTACTTCTCGACACTGGGTGGCCGGTGGTCGTGGGGGGCGGGGGGCACCCACCTCGGTAAGGCCTTGAAGTTCTACAATCCCATGAAACTACCTTGTGCAAAATTACAGACACAATAGATTATTCTACTTTCCAAAAATCACTCAATTCGCTCAAAGTAATACTGAGTCAGTCAGGGTTCTGATAGCCACATAAACTGCTCTTGTAGTAAGTTCTGACACTGAAAATGGTATTGTGCTTTATTATTATAAATGTAGCCTACTGGACAGAGACATAAACTAATAATCTAAGAATCTGTATGTACTACTTATTTACTCCCAGGTTTCTTCCCCTGGATATGAGCGTCCAAGGTTTTGTTACAGGAATACAGAAGACGCCCAGTACATATCTGTAAAGCAACTGGCTAAACCATCATGGCTTTAAAAACAACACACAGGGGCACCTGGGTGGCTCAGTCGGTTGAGCGTCCAACTTCGGCTCAGGTCATGATCTCACGGTTCGTGGGTTCGGGCCCCGCGTCAGGCTCTGTGCCGCCAGCTCAGAGCCTGGAGGCTGTCTTTAGATTCTGTGTCTCCCTCTCTCTCTGACCCTCCCCTGCTCACACTGTCTCTCTCTCTCTCAAAAATAAAACATTAAAAAAATTTTTAAAAAAATACACAACACAAACACAACTATCTGCAGTTAGGCAGTCCCCCCCACCGCCCGTGTGTATGCATAAGATTATGTGAGAGCAAGTGGTTTCTAAAAACAACTTTCTAAAAGCTGGCCTACATTTGCACACAAATATCTAGAATTATTGGGTTTATTGCTAATAAGTTCAGCAATTTTTATAACACATCTGTGGAATTTTCATAATGGCTTTTAATCGTAATACTATAATTGTGTTAATAGAAACACAAAGATGGCAGGATTTTAGCATCCTCCTGGGCATCATCTCTGGATATAAAATGTGAATTATTTTCAAGATGCCAATTAAGAAGGAAAACTCATATTCAAAAATGGAGGGGCTCCTGGGTGGCTCAGTCAGTAAAGCGACCGACACTTGATTTCAGCTGAGGTCATGATCACATGGTTTGTGGGAGTGAGCCCCACGTGGGGGCTCTGCGCTGACAGCATGGAGCCTACTGAGGATTTTCTCTCTTCCTCTCTCTCTCTGCCCCTCCCATGCTCGAGCTCACTCTCTTTCTCAAAATAAGTAAACTTAAAAAAAAAAATGGAGCACATTTGTGTGATCATTCACAGCATCAGCTTGAGTAGCACATTCATTATTTGGTATCCCAAGTAACACTTTATGATTTCAGCATCACTCAATAACAAATACTATCACAGCATGTGTAAGTCATGTACTTAGTGACATCTACCACATGACTAATCCAAGATAACAAATCTTATTTAAAACCAGTAGCTTGGTGATAAACTAGCTATTGAGTCTTTATTAAAGATTTCAGTGTTCAGAAAAAAATGAAAATGACCCAATTTTCCAGAAGCAGGTATAAATTCTTAGCATGAATCCTGGCTTAGTCAACATTTTCATCTTGCTGCCAAAATGTGTGCTACGTGCATTTTTTTTAGCTGAAGATGCAGCTCTAAACAAAGGTCAGTTCTGAAGCTTGAAAGACCCAGATTAAATTCCATCTACTTTTTCAAGATTACAATACTGAGTTTCTTTTGTAAAATGGGAATAAAAATAGTGCCTACCACATAAAGTTGTACTGGGGATTCGATGAAATGGTCATGCAAAGTATTAATACTTAATACAATCCTCAGAACAAGTTCTGATTAAATGGAGAGTTACACTGGTTGCTGTCATCCACAGAAGGAAACACAACACCCAAAGGCAAGGGTGAAAGGGAAGGCTGAGAGAAGAAATGCAGATAAGAAAGGGAGAGAGCAGGTATCAGCAGTGGCAGAAGGGTCTACCGGAAGAAGAGAAAGAAGATGAACAAGAGCCTGAAATGGGCCAAACTCAGACCTGTGTCACTGCACCCAGCATCCTCGTGGTTCTAAGACATTACGACTCCACGGAAAGGTAGGCAGGGGACTGCTAGAGGGCAGAGCATAAGGTGGCAACCACCAGTCATCTGGGCTGCACCACAGACAACACCTGAAGGGCCAGGTAAGCTTCTTCTCTGGAACTTCCATCACAATCAGAAGTTGTGATGCTTAAAGGGTTAACCCTTCCCTGTTCAGAAAATGCAACTACTCAGAATAACGTGTTGACTAGGGGGTCATATTAATTTTAACATATGCACAAGACCTATAATTATACAACGTACAAGGACAGAAAATAGCCTTTCTTACATTTGTTAAAAGATCAAAAAATCGTAGAAATGTAGTAAGTATATTACACATGCATAACTTTGCAATCCACCTTTGCAGGGGCAAAGAAAGAAGAGCACCCACGCTGACAACAAAATGATGCTCGGGAACAGATATGCCTGCACACCGAAACAGGAAGCAACCTTCTTCCCGCAGATTATCCCTGAGTGCACACAACTCACAAAACACATCACATCTCAAAATGAAAGAAGAAATGCCATACGGGTTGGTCCTTTTCTCATGGTGTTTAAACAAAAAACAAATAAGATTTGTTAATAATTAAAATGACTTGATTCAAATTTTTCAGGAACAGTCTTACTGATGGATCTCTAAAGAAATGAAAAACAAACTAGAGAAATATGAACAAGGAAATGCAGTGATGTCTAGTGAGAAAATATCCTAGACTGTAGGAGAAATAAAAGTTAGCAAATAAAAGTTTGAAATAGCAAATAAAAGAAAGAAAATTTTCCACTGTAAAATACCCTTTCACAAAGCAAACAATTAGTGCTGTCTTAATTAACATAACCATTACTTAAACATGAATAATTATTATTCAAAGTTTCCAGGCAAATAATCACCTCTGCAGAGTATTCAATGTAGAAAAGTCTACCAGAACTGTTTTCCAGCATTCTTATATTTGTGATCTCAAGGTCACAATGATATACTCACTTGACTTCACATGAGTGGATGCTTAACTCTTTGTGCAGGAGCCCACTGGTGAGATGGTACACCAGGACAGAACCATTACTTGTGCCTATTGAAATGATGTAAAAGAAGAGTATCATCTAGTAGGAGTTCCAGATCTTTCCAACAAGTCTTTTCTCAAGATTTTGATCATTTTATAACATTTACCTTTTATAAAAGGAACCCAAGCTATGAGTGAAGAAAGAGTTAATTTCTGTCTTCTCTCTTCTCAAAAATGGGTCTAGTCTTAGGTGGTCTGAATCTTACCTAAATCCAGGGATAGGTTTTTACAGAAAGACTTCAAAATCTAACTCAATACACTCAGGATTTGAAGAAGCATTTTGCTAAGCTTTTTTACACACGGGAACTCATACTTTCTGAGATTTGGAATGTTTACTATAGTTGGTCCTCAAAAAGCAGCCTAGAATTCATTAACCAGACCTTTTCCATTTTTCTTTACAAAGATTTTTTTTTGTTTTGTCTTTTACATTACATAAATCATAAAAATGGTTCAAGTATGGTGGTTAACTGTGGATTACAAGCCTGAGTTCAAGCTCTGGCTCTCTCTTACAAATCACTTACTCTTACAAATCACTTGCCTATACTAAATGGTGTTCTTAATCCCTTTAACATGGGAATAACAGAAAACCTATGTGCTGGAGAGTAAATTAGAAGACATATTTTAAACATTTATCATAGTACCTAGCACAAACTAAGTACATTATTATTATTTCTGTTATCAGTATTATTTTGGTTTATAGTTGTTATTATGCCTAAAGGTTTTCATGGTCTCAGGTAGTATGTGTGTCTAAAATTTAATTTGAAGGGACACTGCCATTCTTGAAAAAGTAATGTTTCAGTCCTTAAAATGTTTTTATAAATTAATCAAGAAAAGTGAACAGTATAATTGATTGGCCAATCACTTTCTCACTGCACATGACTTAAAAAAATGAATTCACGCAAAGTAACTGAATATAGAAATAATAATAATAAGAGAAGTAAAAATGCTAGGCAAGCTCCAATTTTAGCTTACCTGCTGAATAAAGCTTCATTAAATATTTTATAAAACTATTTTAGGAAAATGCAATACTGTACTTGTGTGCATTTATCATCTATTGCACAATAATTAGTCACTTCTAGCGCTGAGACAATATCTAACGAATTAGTAAAATCTTTCAATGAACAGATCTTCAAAATAATCACATGATTTCTACATTCTGCAAGTTTTGATGATGCTGAACCTACGATCTAATATTCTAGGGGTGCCACAGGAGAAAGAATCCCACAGTAGACTCTGCCGCTCTTCCCCTAGTGACTCCGCAAAAGTTTAGGCACTTATTTTATGTTTTTTCCTTTTACTTTGTGATTATATTAAATTCAGTAAATGACTTGATTGTCACAACATACCAGCACAATACAGCTTCTTCTAGAATAGAAATCTCAGATACTGGGGCGCCTGGTTGTCTCCGTTGGTTAAGCATCCAAATCTTGATTTCAGCCCAGGTCATGATCTCACAGGTTCGTGAGTTTGAGCCCCAAATCAGGCTCTGCGTGGACAGTGTGAAGCCTGCCTGGGATTCTGTCTCCCTCGCTCTCTGCCCTCCCCCTACCCCCCCCCCCGCCCACTTGCTCTCTCTCAAAAAAAAAAAAACAAAAAAACTTAATAGAAAAAGTTTTAAAAAATTAAAAAAAAAAAAAAAGAAATCTCAGATCCTGACTTAGCTTTTATTATTTAGCTGTGCCAAGGAGTGATTTTCTCCAAGAAATTGACAAAATCCTAATTGACAAACTAGGTATACTGACCCTGTACATACAGGTATATATAATATACAATGACAAATTCCAGTTAAAATTTCTGGAAAAGGTTTAATAGTTTCTGAAGCAAAAACTAAAAACTTATTTGAATTTATATAAATGTGGACCCAAGTACACATAGACTACCAGACCTTAAAATGCAAACCATTTTTGGAAGACAGATGGGAAAATCAGAATATTGCTAAATAGGATTACTCAAGCGAGCCTTTAGTACTCCTAAGTCAGCTGTTAGCTGAGACACTGAGACATACTAGCAACAAAATAAATGTGGGTCAGGTTTTCATATAAGGAAAAAAAAAATCACAAATCATGTTATAGACCCAGAGTGAAAGCCAGAAGCCATCCAATAGCATCTTAATTTAACCTTATATATTTAATAGCAAATTAAAATTTGTTTTTTCTCTATAAAGGAAATTAGGTTACTCACCTTACTATAAATTAATGTGCCAGCAAGTTGAAACCCAGACCAATTTTCTATCTATAATATAAAACTATGCAATTTCAAACCAAAAGGCATTTCTTACTTTATAGAGACCAGAGCCACATTTCAGAAAGGTACCGCTTGTATCAGGGGCGCTATCACCTGGCGTCAGGTGGAGGAGTAAACATTGTGGTTAAAATGAATCAATAGGGGCAACTGGGCTCAGGTCATGATCTCACAATTCATGAGTTTGAGCCCCAAACTGGGCTCTGCACTAACAGTGAGGAGCCTTCTTGGGATTCTCTCTCTCTCCCCCTCTCTCTCTGCCCCTACCCTATGCTTGCACTCTCTCTCTCTCCCCACTCTCTCAAAATAAATAAATAAATTTAAAATTTTTAAATTAAATTAAATGAATAAACAGGATGGATTAAAAGGATGGAAAAAAGAAAAAAATTGTTTTAAATTTATTTTTATTTATTTTGTGAAGAGATAGAGGGCAAGCAGGGGAGGGCCATAGAGAGAGGGAGACAGAATCCCAAGCAGACGCTGTCAGCACAGAGCCCGATGCAAGGGGTCGAACTCACACAGTGTGAGATCATAACCTGAGGTGAAGTCAAGAGTTGGGACACTTAACTGCCTGAGCCACCCAGGCGCCCCAAGGAGAAAAATATTTTAAGATGTGTATATACGTGATTTAACTGGGCCTCTTCCTCCTTATCCTCAAAAGAAGGATTTTCTAGTAATCAGCAAACTTACATGTCTTATAAACGAAAAGGAGGTGTAAGTGGGACTAAAAGAAGAACAGCCCACCACTCACCAACAGCAAGCAGTGGCTGGTACACCTTGATGTTCTTCGTGGTCAGCGGCGGGCACATGCGGATGGCAAACTGAGGTGAGGGCAGCCCCGACAGCAGCCCCGTCAGCAGGAACCTGAGGTGCACTTCCTGCAGAACAGGGCCTTTCGGGTGCTCCTCCCCGGCGATGGCGCTTTGTCCTGAGTGGTAATCGAAATACAGACATGTTCATCATGATGTGCGCTGGAAGGTAAGGAGGCTTTCCAGTAGAAATGCTCCTCAGACCTACAAGGTATCACGCAGCACCCGAGGGGCCATAGCCAAACGGTGGCTCTGTACTTGGCTACGGGACTTGAACCGCACCGCCTACCATCTCAAAGGATAGATCACTCCGGAGTGCTGCCATCCAGAATTCAGGGACCTCTGTCATCTAAGAGGCATGATTGCAGCCCGAAGTTCCAGGTACTAGGACACCAAACAAGGCCAATGAGGGGGCCTGAGTTCGAGAGCAGCTTCTGGGCAGTGGGAGGTTGCAGTGCATTCCCACCTTATCACCTGCCTTTTAAAGAGCTGCTTTTCAAACTGATGCACTTGCTAAAGTACCCATAAAATTGGTCATCACCAACTGTAGGTTCAAAGAACCCATCTAAATTTCTAATGAGAAATCTTAATGTGTCAGTGAAACTATAAAATGTAAGCTTTATAACTAAATACTTCATGTATAAATATGTAAAATAACACATTATATAAATAAGTTATATATAAGTTATATACAAATCATATGAGAATATATATTAATATATAGTATAAATAATATATAAACTGCCATGGTTGATAGTTAGATGAGCATTATTTTCAGATACAGCATTTATACTTAGGTTATTAAGTCTCAAACTAAAAAGATTCAGTAAAACCATTCTAAGGAAACATGAATATGAAGAGTACGACAAAATCAAGACCATTCACTAAAAAGAGTACACTAATTTTCTTCCTACAAACCACTATTGAATACTGGGATATAGTTGTCAAGAACACATAATAACGGATACATGAGTGTGTGTGTGTGTGTGTGTGTAGACCACACACATATATATGCATGTGTCTATGTGTCTATACATATATGCACACACCACACATATACACACACTATGAAAGGGAAAAATGTAAATAATTACTAAGAGTGGGTGATGGGACTCTGAATGTTGACTATAACCTTCTGAGGCTATAACTGTTTTAATAAAGAGGTATTTTAAAATTCCTAAGATGTACAGAAAAAATGGCCATTAATTTAATCCAAATAAAATGATCCCTTAGGATCACTGATACGATTGGTTATCAGCCTTTGGTAACAAAATACAGAGTCTAAAGGAATATGGAGTTCAACCTATAGGCACCATGTTTACCAACTCTCTGTAGCTTGGAGTTGACTCCTGGGAACAGCCATATTTTCCTTCAAGCTTCTCCAAGGAGGCAATTCACAAGGCAGGGCAGACCAGGCCTTAAAAAGCAACAGGCTTTACCCAATGAATATAAATCAGCCTCTGTATTTAAATGAATTGCTTTCAATTATCACTAAGGACATAGTGAATTTCAAATTAAAAGTTTAATTAAAAGTTTTAATTAAAATGTTTTCAAGTAACAAAGCTTTATTTATTTAATGCTTTTAAATCAACTACATTGTCAGGAACTGTATACAATCTGTATCCTTTTGTCTCTTAAAAAAATGTAATTTATATCACTTAGATACCTAAACAGCATGAAATTTCAGCCTCCTGTGGGCTTCATATTACTGATTAGTTCTCTGCATGAGTGTTTATAATTCTTTTCACTTTAATATTTTATATTAAGTGAAGACAAGGTCAATTAACTCAGAAAACTGTGTTACTGACAAAATGAATTCTGCAAAACAAGTTATGTGTCTAAACTTCCTCATATGGATTTATGTCTGGAAGATGAAGAGAAAAAATTTTAAATATACAAGTTAGTGTCACTGAGCAAAAGGATTTTACAAGTGGGAGAAACTGTGAGAAAAGCAAGGCATGGAGAAGTCAGGTCTTGCCTAAGATCACAGTGGAGCAGCCAGGACTGGAGGTCATGGCCAAGGAGCAGGCTCCAGATTGGGTGACTGGGCTCACATTTTGGCTCTTCCACTAACTGGCTGTGTGGTTTGGGGCCAAGTTTTTTAAATCTCTCTGGGTCTCAGTTCCCACGTACAAATAGAAATAATAATAGTATTATCCACCATACTGGGTTATTAAGGTAATACACAGGGCATTTAGCACAGCACTTATATAAACACCCAATAAATGTCATCCCTGATTTAAAAAAAAAATGTTTTTTAATGTTTATTCCTTTTTGAGAGACAGAGAGAGACAGAGTGCAAGGAGGGGAGGGGCAGAGAGAGGGAGACACAAAATTGGAAACAGGCTCCAGGCTCCCAGCTGTCAGAACAGAACCCGATGCAGGGCTCGAACCCACGGACCATGAGATCATGACCTGAGCCGGGTGTCAGACGCTTAACTGACTGAGCCACCCAGATGCCCACATGTCATCTCTGATTAAAAAGATTAATAAAGGAGGGGCGCCTGGGTGGCTCAGTAGGGTAAGCGTCCAACTTCGGCTCAGGTCATGATCTCAAGGGCCGTGGTCTCCCCTGCTGGCACTCTGTCTCTCTGCCTCTCTCAAAAATAAATAAACGTTAAAAAAATTTTAAAAAAAGATTAATAAGATAATTATTCTTTCTAGTATTATCATCAGCATATAAACAAAAAAAAAAACCTACCAAATAATATCGATTTGCAATTACATTATGGAGGAACAGATAATACAGAAAAATCCTTTATGAGCCACAGCTGCAATTTTCAAAGAATTAGACATCAAAACTGCTTGGCGTATTTACAGTTTCTAGTTGTACAATATATGAAATAATAAATCCTCATTCTTCCTTTAGCATATACTGGCCCTATGATAATTAAATAACTCTGAAGCAATATTTTATCTGTAAAAAATATTTGTTGAAGGAATCCCCAACATGAAAATTTTTAAATGCACGTCAAAATGTTAAAATAATTGTTTCTAATACCGCTCGCTTTGTTCCTTCAACAAATGTATAATGCACATCTTGAATATACAAGGCTCTTTGTTGAGTGCTCGGGATACAAAGTGGAATCAAACATTGACCCAAACTTACAGAGTTTATAATTTACTGGAGGAAACAAATAAAATCACAATTACAATCAACTGACCACTATTAGGGACCACGAATGAAGAACATTTAGGTCAGGCTGGGGAGACTAAAGAAAGCAACACTTGAGCTGGATTTTGAATTAGGAATAGCAGAAAGGGAGAGAAAGCACGTATGTGTTCAATTCCGAGCGAAGGGAGTGGCCAGGACGGAGGCCCTGAGGAGGTAGGGCATGGCTCAACACAGACCCCATCCAGTATTCAGATGCCTAACACCACCCCCTTCATTTAAATCAGAGTCTCTCATGAATGAACATTTTCAAATTCTAATAACTGTAATGCTAATCTATGCTTTTATGCTTAAATATTTCATACTCTCAGATTTATTGAGGAAAGAACGATTCCACATTTTAGTTTTCTCAAGTATTAACTTTGACTTTATAATAATTGCAAATCAGTGACTATTACTTTTTCCCTTCATGAAGAATACCTAGCCTGCATGTTAGAGGAGAGAAAAGAGCTTACCAATCATGTTATCTAAGGAGAGGTCCGGGAGTTTATTCTGAAGCACTCCTACAGGAATTCCGCAGAAAGACACCGGTGAGTATAAAGGTGATACACCGGAACTACTGCAAAGACATAACAATTACATGATTTCACAGGCTTAATACCTAAATCACATTTCAGTAACTCAAATTACTAATTTCAGATCATGGCATTCTATCCATTTCTACAGTATTTATTTATCTTACCCATTGGCAAATTATCTCTAGCAAGTTTACACAATTCCCTAATAATCTAAAGTCTGGAATCTCACTTTAAAACTATTTTCTGTAGGAAGAAAAAAGTCCCTGCTATTTACATATGATTCTAGTAATCTTTTAAAAAGAGGAAAAAAAAAAACAAACCAGAAAAGGATCCCACTGATTCATTTACCTGTTCCGTGAATTTCGATTACACACAGCAGACTTCAGTTCCCATATCATGACCCTGCCATCACTCACAACCAGGGCAGCTGCGTTCTCATTGACAGGACAACACACCATACTGAAGGGACGCACAGTTTTTGTCACCCTGATGGCATCACACTGGCTTCGTAAATCATAGGTAAGTTCCTGGACAGGATCTGGATCTTCACAAGGTATTGTTTTCTTTTAAGTACCAGAAAGTAACCACAGCAGTAGCGCTACTACTTAATTCAAATCAAACCTCAACTAAAGAGAACATCATTCCTTCACTAGTGCAAAATTTGTCAAACATGCCTTCTCTTTTTACAATTATTACTAAATAATACAAACATAATTCATTTGATGACTGTCTACACCAAGTTTAATTTCCAAAATAAAAACTACAATCAATATAGCTTTTTAAATATATTTTTAAAAAGAAAACTTTGAAAAATGATCAATAGTGATATGATTAAGTAATGTACAGTACACTACAGATCATAATTTATAGTGGTCTATGTAATAAGCCCCAAAATAATGGCTCTCTACAAAAGATGTGAAAGGCACTTTTGCCCTTATATAGTACATCATTTTATAAAACACTGCTTTTACTCTCCAGGAGAAGATGGAAAATGACAAGTGAGTACCCTGATGACTTATTAATCTTGTCATTTTACAATGGAAATTCCTAAAGCTGAGGGGAAGTCAGGGGGTGTAATAACAAAGGTATTTTGCCAGGTTCTCCTTGTGCTCAAGAAAAATTCACAAAGGTAATAACTACTTGGCTCATGGATACAATTAAGAAGGAATTACGAATCATGACTTTCCTTGCTGTATACAGGAGGTAACATTAGAGCACCAAGAGAATAATCTTGGGCTTCTGCTTTTTCATGCCCCATATTACAACCATATTCTACGTTGTTTTTTTTTCTTTAAGCTTATTTATTTTGAGAGAGACAGAGATAGCATGAGTGGGGGGAGGGGGAGGGGGAGACAGAGACAGAGAGAGACAGAGAATCTCAAGCAGGCTCTGCATTGTCAGCGTGGAGCCCGACTCAGGGTACAACCATATTCTATTTTCTCAGGGCCAGGACTATCATTAACTCTACGCTTTGGATAGTATCTGCCACATGAAGGTTTATGAAATTCTAAAGAAAAATCTATTAACAGTATTCTGAGATATAAACTCACCTGGCTCCTCATTTGAAGTGGTAAAAATACTATTATAAGATCTTCGAACACGTAAAGTTATACAACCATTTTCATGTAGGCAAAATAAACCATCACGTTGAAAGCAGGGTATTACCTTTAAATAGATAATACAACCATTTTTAAAAACACAACAGATTGAACAGTACATGCAGGGAAGCTCATAAACTCATATTTAGAGAATACAGGCAAAAAAAAAAAACCCAAAGGAAAACAAAAATATACACATAATCCCCAAGCTTTAAGCTAAATGAGCATTCAAAAACTCCATTTATAATCATAAAAAATTTGCCTTTGTCCAGGTAACTTAAATAGTTCAATACTTGTCTCCAGACCAGTCAGAAGAATTTCTAGGGTAAATCAAACCAATCAAAAGTGCAGAAAAACAGGAATATACAATAACATTGTTAATTTTTAAATAAATGGAAAAGAGAAAGTGGTTAATTTTTAATTAAATGGAAAAGAGAAAGTGGAACTAAGGACATTTCTAAGATTATGTTTTTTCTGTCTATAACATTCATAATCAACTTTTGGGGATATAACTTATAAACCACAGATACCTGCAGAAATGGAACTCCTGTCCGTTCTATTGCAATCACACCCACTGTTTGATTCACCTCAAGGTCAAGGATTAAAATCTCTCGAGGATACAGTAACAACATGTGATTTCTTTTGGAAGGCAGATATGCCAACTGAAGGCAGTCATTGAGAGTTATAAATTCAGCGCTGAAAAAAAGTAAACATACTTTAGGCATCAAGAAATAAGCCAAAGACTTCATTCATACCAGAGAAAGCTAATAAAATACTGAATTTTGTCCTTCCTACATAACTGTCAATGTGAATGTACAATTGTTTCCTGAAATGACCAACAGGGACTAGCATCTAAAACTTCTCTCGCTACTATGTGCCAGAATCCCAAATTATGACAATGTTGCATAGATGAAAGACATTTCTAAATTTCTGAAAAATTTAAAGTAGTAAGTCTATGACGGTAGGTGACAAAACTGTACTGGCATCCATAAGATAGTTTTATTTACTTATTTAAAATTTTTTAAATTTTGTTTACTTTAGAGAGAGAGAGAGAGAGAGAGAGAGAGAGAGAGCGAGCGAGCATGAGTGGGGGAGAGGGACGGGGGAGGGGGGTGGGGGGAGGGAGAGAATCCCAACCAGGCTCCGGGCTCAGTGTGGAGCACAACACAGGACTTAATCCCACAACTCTGGGATCACAACGTGAGCTGAAATCCAGAGTCAGATGCTCAACTGACTGAGGCACCCAGTAGTTTTATTTTTATTTTGCAATTAGAAGTACCAAACAGGGGCACCTGGGGGGCTCAGTCAGTTAAGCATCCAACTCTAGACTTCAGCTCAGGTCATGATCTCATGGTCCCTGGGTTTAGGGCCCTCCATCGGGCTCCTTGCTGAGTGTGGAGGCTGCTTGGGGTTCTCTCCCTCTCTCCCTCTGCCTTTCTCCCCAGCTCGTGTGCTCTCTCTCTCCCAAATATTAAAAAAAAAAAAAAAAAGATACCAAGCAAACTGCTGAAATCAAGACTCAGCATCAAAACAAAAATAATGTGGCCAATTAAGGCCCCTGGGTCAGGAGTCAGTGGGCTATCAGTATGGCCTAGGGCAAGTCACTCCCTCGTCTTCCCCTTCCTTCACTCCCTGGTCTCTGCCTTCATTCACTTTTAAGTGGTGGTAAATGTTTTTTGAAACAAAGTAGGGCATTATATTCACTTATCACAGCATTTTCTTTTGTGTAAATAAAATTAATAAAACTATATAAAGATTGTAGAAGACTGTTCAGGAGTCTCAAGAATCATTTTAGTCATTTGTGACTTGCATGTATCTAATCACCACAACCTTTTTATATTAAACATATTTAAATAGGAATAAAGACATAATTGTGTATGATTTTCTTTTTCTGTAATGATTAACAAGTTTTAAATTAAAATAAAGTTAAGACTAGAGGACCACAAGAGGGACATGGATTGCATTAAAATCCTGGCTCTGCCATTTCCTAGTTGGGCAAGCTTGAGGAACATACTTAAAACAATGTGGAACTCAACTTTCTCACTTATAAAACAGGCACAGTACTGCTGCCCAGAATTGTAGTCGGATCATATGTGATAACGGACGTGAAGGCACCTGGCGTGGTTCTATTTGAAGGGATTAAGAATTCATTTCCCAGGGTGCCTCCCACTTCGGCTCAGGTCATGATCTCACAGTTAGTGCGCTCGAGCCCCGCGTCAGGCTCTGTGCTGACAGCGAGCTCAGAGTCTGGAGCCTGTCTTCAGATTCTGTGTCTCCCTCTCTCTCTGACCCTCCCCTGCTCACGCTGTCTCTCTCTCTCTCTCTCTCTCTCAAAAAAATAAATAACATTGAAAAAAAATTTAAAAAAACAAAAGAATTCATTTCCCAAAATCATAACATAAAACAATTCAGACTTCAAAAGATGTATTTATAACTCAAAACCAATAAAAAATAAATAGAAAATTCTCCTAAGGTATTTAAGGAACAATCTTAAATTATTTCGGCACAGGGTGGGGGACAGACTAGTGAACTTAATCAGCCTATGGCTTAATACATAAAAATGATACTTATATATAAATTCAGAATATATTTGTAGCGCTATTTGTATTTTACCATATATTTTTCAGGTAATTAACCATAAAATCTAGAGAGAATAAATTTCGCACATTAAAATCAGAGCCTTTTTAAAATGAATGCCAAAAAAGTGCCAAAGCAATAAAAATATAAGAGCAATCATAGCTCTCTAGGGAAAAGGAAAAACTAAAATCTACTTCTAATGCATAAAATTAGTTACTTAAAATTGTATTCAGTTGCAATTTCTGAGATAAACAATAGGTAGCATTTACCAAATAAATGCTTGCTAAGTATCAGCCACTACATTAAGTACTTAAGTTACTGTGCCTAGTAATCCTTACAACCACCATATATAATCCTTCAGAACACTGTTTTAGAGATGGGGAGAGTGAAATCTGAGCAAGATTAAAGAATTTCCTGAGTCACACAGCTATACTGTCCCCTAGAATCCTGGCCCTTAAAGAGCAGAGGAAACACCTTTACCTGTGTAAGAAAAACACCCGTATTTTACCAGCTAATGAGACTGCACAGCATTTATGTCAGGAAACTATATTTAAAACGAAAATCCAGCTTTTGTCCCCAAATTTTTAATGTATTCAACAGCCAACTTTAAAATCTTCATTGTATATTTTCAGAGATAAAAAACGGAAGTCAAAAACTGTGATCTGTACAAATCGGCGGGAGAGGTTAGCACAATGAGCGGAACTGAAGGAACCATGTTAAACGCAGAATCTTCTCTTTGGGGAAGAGACAGAGAACATTGTGTAAATTCAAAACTGGAAATAAGGGGAAGGTAAAGAGTAAAATCAGTATTAATACATCTTCAAAAACGCTGCTTCCTGAATAGATGATAAAGAAACAGATAAACGTTGAATAGATGAATGTTGTTAGTTTTACGCTTGTAACCTACCTAGGTTTCTCTTGAGTGATTAAGATTTTTACTCTATTAAGAGCCTTCTTGGCCCCGGTGGCTGCAGCCGGCTTGTTATGAGCGGGACTGGAGTGCGGGCTGGATATGTAAACTTTTTTCCCAGGGCCCGAGGGAGGCTTGGATGGAGAGAAGTCTGAGATGAATACAATACCTTCGCTGGTGAGTACTGTGTTGAGAGAAGCAAAACTCTGATTAAAGTTTAATCGAATTTAGCACAGTTTTATTCCTATACAAGTGTGAAAGCAAGGTAACGACACTTTTAGGAATACAGAACTGGCAGTGTAATGTGGTCATAACATAACCGGAAGGTGCTCCACGTTGAAGTCAAACAGGTGGTCCGCTACAATTCATCAGGCGCCTCCAAGCTCAGCGTTCTGAACTAATGTTTTATGTTAAACAAATGCCAGACGGTTACCGGCAGAAAGAACAAATGTTTGTTCTTCCAAATAAATTCAGTGCACGGACTTTCATTAAAAACCTTTCCTCACTGTATCTGTTAACTGCAAAATCCAAACACTTTTCAGAATATAAAATTCACAGAGAAAAAAAAAAATCCCATATATGAGACTCCACATATCACACTTAACTAAGTTCATATATTTGATGTGATACTAATTTTTTATAATTATCATAAGCTACTCAATGTAAATATATTTCCTTTTTCTTCTGGGGCATCAGATTGAACCTTAGGAAGAATGAAAGAGTATCCTTTTTCTCTTTCTATCTAGACTAAAAACTGAGGGCCAACAATGGCTTACTAAATGTACAGGAAACAGACATATTCAGGAAGGCAGCACCACGTTTACCAGAACAAATTATGCCTTTTATGACTGAAAAATAATCTCCCTCAAAACTGGGGCTAATACAAGGATATCTAAGCAGAGAAATCTTGTCTACCCTGGCTCCCTGCAGATAGGGAGGCCGCCTTAAGCACAGAGAGCGAAGAAGTATTCAAGAGTTATGACAGCCCCAGCACATTCAGTAGGAGTAAATCAAAGATCTTAGGTGAACTGATGCTTTGAAATACACAGTGCTTTCATCAACCAAATTACAGAGATGCAGTAAGTTAGCACCTTGTCTCCTTTTCAGAGGACAGAACTCAACTTCCAAGGTCTCATTCATTCCCCATTTTTGTGATGCCCTCCCTCCCTGCGTGGACCAGCTAACGCAGCCCTCCTCTGCGTCCCCACAGCACCGCACAAACTAGGGAGGGACTGCGTGGAGGCGCATGTTCGTGTACACACGTGGAAACATGCAAAGCCTAGCCACATGCTACTGGAGCTCCGTGGCCACGCTGCCCATTTTAGTTTCTGCTTGTACACCCTTCCTTCTTCAACACACAAATATACACTCAGTAAGAATGCATATGCTGGTGGATAAAAGTCAGAACTCTGGGTCATTCAAATTCAGGGAAAACATTCTTTACCGCAGCTAATTATTCCCTTACCTCTTTCCAGTTTCCGATCAAATATCAAAATGAAGCCTATTCTGACCACTTTATCTAATCTGACAACCTGCCCATCCCATCCCCCCAATTCCCTTTCATTTCCTTTATGCCTGGCATGTAGTGATAGCTCAAGAAATACCTGTCAGATAACTGAAAAAAGAATCTCTTCCTAAATCATTTAGTTACAAAAATACATGTCTGACAACAAATCTAGTTTTTAGATCAGCAGCTCAGAGAAATATCAAAAGCGCACTGGCAAAAACCACCTCTGCAAGAAAAAGTTCCCTTGGGCTTATTCTGTTCCTCACACGCGTCTGTCTATGGCACTCAAGACACATGGCGTGAATTTAAACGATTTTTTAAAAGGAAGAACTGAATTTGGCCACATACTAAATGAAACTCTTGACTCAGCTTCTTTAAATGTTCCTAGAAAAACAAATTTCATTAAGCCTGAATTAGCACAGCACAGCAACTCTCTCTCCCTGGCTAATCTAATTCTATTTACGAATTCAACAGTCAAGATACAGCTTGCCAATTTAAACTTTTAACCATCAAAATACTTGCAAATGATATGGGATTATGATTTAGTATCTGTTTTAGGAACTGCAGCTATCTGGACTTCTCTGCTTCGCTCAGTTGTTTTAACATTACAGATGTACCATGTGGGTTGTGCGTACGTTATGTATATAACATTAACGTTATGCATATTATGAAGAACTCATTTTCCACCAGAGACTATTACTCACAAGTTAAATGTGAGGGATCAAAAGGGTCAAAAGAAAAAGAAAGAATGTTATCTGCATAGCTCTTCTTCCACAGTTTGGTGCCGGTATCTGCATTCCAAAGCACAATATAATTTGGTGGATGGATGGCAAGTAGTAAATCTCGGGAAGCATCTTGATTCCACAACCACTGCACATCTGTAAAGACCGGATAAAGGCAAATTCAGAAATCACTTCAGAACACTTGGCTAATATATCCTTGACATTTACTTATGTTTTTCTTTTTCATAACCCTTAAAATCCTAACTTCCCCTCTCCTTATGTTGCACATATGTGTATTTATGTCAAGAATGAACAGGAAAAGTGCAATTTTATATACAAATGAGCTGTCTGGACATTAGAACCTCAAGGTCAACATTTTCAAATTACTTCAAAGAAAATACAAGACAATTTTCACTAATTATTACTTAAAACTTTGTGGCTTAGACTGTTCTGGCCATGATCGAGGTCATATTCTCCTTACATTTTTGTGGAATTACTTAATAGTACTTTACAGTGTTTCATGTTTATTCTCACAATAATAAACAACATCTAGTTTAGCACCTAGTACAAAACACTGGACAAAAAATTTTTAAATGACTATTTAAAAAATTCATTCACTCAGGAAAGCCACTCAGCCAAAGCCTGTAGTGTAAAGAATATTGTACTGGTTTTAAGTCAGTAACATAAACAAACAAATGATCTATAGGAAAATGAAAATAAAATTTGGATCATCTATTAACAGAAAGTAAGCACTGAGGGCTAATTCAAAATAGCAGTTCAGCTAAGTTTATGTCGATTATAGCTTAGATTACAAGATTGTTTACAGCAGCGTTGTTTTTCTCATCATGCTTGATTGAAGTCAATGTTAAAATCAGCGCAATTTACGGAAGCACAGATCAGCTGAGATTTGAGGAAATATGTACAGAAATACACTGACAAGGAAAAGAAAGCTAGATTCAGCTCAAAAGAACAGGCTACATACAATTAAGCGCTAACTGGGGAGTGACGAAATTAAAGGGGGAAAAACCATTCTAAGAACAAGTGTATTAATACAAACACTTAGCGGTGCACAGACTTTCCTCACCCTGAATAGGTTTGGCATGCTCTTGGATCTCACACTGAGCTACTCCCGCGGCTACATCCCAAACGATGATCTTTCCATTGACATCAGCAGAAGCTAAGCGCAAGGAATATGGTGAGCCAATGTTATGGTGATAATTTTCCCTGGCCCATTTAACCTAGTATCAAGGAGAAATCAAATCAAGTAAATACTTGTACTGGATGAAACTAAACACAATTTTCATAAAACATCAACCAGAACCCAAACTACAGTCTGCACTTATGCTACAAACATATTTAGAAAGAATAAACAGGAAAATGGTTTTGGTCTCAAAAGTCAGACTCTCATTATTTGGGATTTTTTTTTAATTTGCAATACAATCATAAGATCTAATCATGACATGATCTAAAATCCTAAACTGCTAAGTAGAATGGTTTTCCATACTCTCCTCTCCTAATTAAGAGGAGACAAATGTAGAACTACCAAAGCCTTGCAGAGAGGGGAAAAAAAAAAAAACAGGAAAAAACAAAAGCAAGCAAAAAACCTCTGTCCTTTTCCTAAAATTGGAAAAAATATGTTAATTTTTCCTCTTTAAAAAAAAAAGTATGCCTCCTACCTTAAGCAACGTCTTAAGAGAGGAATTTTTAAAATAAAAACCACAAGAATTCTGGCACAAATCTGGTTAATGCTGAGCATTAAAAACTGATGGTTAGAGGCAGGAATTAAACACATGGTCTTCATTTTGCCCGAAGCCATGGCCTTCTGGGGCCACAGTCTCCCCTCAGTCCTAGCTCAGCATCCAGTTGTTTTCTTCAAAGCATTTTCCAAACAACAATTGGTAACTGCTTTAATTTAACTCTGTTCTGATTTATCAGCAACCCATGCTGGGCAGGATCACAGGCCGCAGTCACATTTCTATTCCCAGGCTTTAACACAGTGCCAAAGCTAGTGCTCAGCAAGTCCGTGTTTAATAAGTGAACCCAAACGCCACAGAATCTTCCAATATATACACATATAAACATCTGCATATAGACACTTGTGCGTATATATACGTAAACACACTTATACCTAATGCTAAGGCAGGGAAATATGAAACCAATTTCTACAGCGTTCACAAAAAAGATGGAAACAAAACGTTTTCTGAACTTCAATGTGAGAAGGCTTAAAGTTCTATTGTGATACATCTTTTCCTCAGGCCAGAATTTTTTTTAAGAAAACATATGTGTATGAGTGTGTACATGCATGTATGTTTCAATGTGTGTTTATGTGTATATTTATATTTATTTTGTGTGTGTGTGTGTACAGTCAGGCCTTATTATTTGCAGATGCTGTATGTATGAGTTGGTCTCCTCACTGAAATTGGTGATTTAAAAAAATTAGTATTTGCAGGGCTTCCATGGTCATTCAGACACATGCACGGAGGTGAAAATTGCCAGGTGAAACAAACTGTTCTTGTTTCAGCTCTCATAATGCAAACAAGGGTCTTTTTATTTTTTTATTTTTGTTTTAAATTTACATCCAAGTTAGCATATAGTGACATAATGATTTCAGGAGATTCCAGTGATTCAACCCCTACATAAAACACCCAGTGCTCATGGCAGCAAGTATCCTTCCTAATGACCCTCACCCATTTAGCCCATCCCCCCCAAAACCCTTCCAACAGCACTATTTTTTCTCTATATTTAAGAGTCTTTATGTTTTGTTCCCCTCCCTGTTTTTATATTACTTTTGCTTCCCTTCCCTTATGTTCATCTGTTTTGTATCTTAAATTCCTCATATGAGTGAAGTCATATGATACTTGTCTTCCTGTGACTGGCTATTTTTGCTTAGCGTAATACCCTCTGGTTCCATCCACATAGCTGCAGTGCAAATAAGTGTCTTTTTTATGGCCTATGTAGCACCATGCTTTTTTGTATTTTTTTTTTTTTTTTGAGGATTTCACTGTTCAAATTCAAAATGGTCTCCAAGCACAGTGCTCAAGTGCTATCTAGTGGTCCCAAGCACAAGAAGCTGTGATGGGCCTTATGGGAAAAACACGAGATTAGCTCTGTTCAGGCATGAGAGTTCAGCTGGGAGTTCAGTGTTAATGAATCAACAAAAACACATATGAAACAAGGTTATATACTGATCAGTTGATGAAAATGTTATGACAGGAGACTCACAGGAACCCGTACGTCCCCTAGAAGCAATCAACATTTCAATATTCACTAATTTCAGCATTTGCAGCAACTTTACAGAATGAAACTATCACAGATAAGAATTGACTATATGTATGTATGCAAGTGCTTGAATCCCATTTATGTAAACTCCAAGCAGTGTGTGTGTGTGTTTAAAAATCACCTAGATATATCAAAATCTAACTGCTAAGAACTAAGGATAAAGAGAAAATCTTGAAGGCAGCCAGATGAGAAAACATACATTACATACAGAGAAATAAAGATAAGAATTTCTCTCAGAAACTATGCAAGCTGGAAGGCAGTGGAATATCTTTAAAGCATTATAAGAGAAAAAAACTGATGAAATACCTTTATAGACAAATAAAAACCAAGAGAATCAACCTATACTAGATACACACTTCAAGAATTTTAAGGAGTTTCTTCCAGCAAAGGGAGTGCAATACCAGACTGAAACACAGTTGCACACAAAGAACTGAAAACTGCAGGAATGCCAAAAGACGGGGGAGTGGGTGACAGAGATAACCTATTTTTCTCAAAATAAAACCCTAAACCTAGCATCAGACTTAACGGTGAAAGACTGAATGCCTTCCCCTCAGACTCAGGAACAAGACAAGAGTATTTTCTCACTATTCCTATTCATCACAGTAGAGGTCCAAGCCAATGCAATATGAATATGATAAGAAAAAAAATAGAAGACATAACAGATTATCAATGAAAAAACTAATCTGTTATCTGCAGATAACATAACTATCTATGTAAAAAGTGCCCCCAGAGCTACTAGGTCTAATGAGTTTATTAGTAAGATCGCAGGACAAGTCAATATATAAAAATCATCTGCATTTTTCCCAACTTCACATTATATATAAAAATCAACTCAAAATGGATTAAAAATCTAAATCTAAGAGCTAAAACTTTAAAATTTCTAAGAAAACAAAGGTGTAAATCTTAACAATAGAAAAAACAAAAGAAAAATAGACATACTGGACATCAAAATTAAAAACTTTCATGTTTTATTGGACACCATCAAGAAAGTGAAAGACAACTTATAGAATGAGAAAAAATATTTACCAACCATATATCTCATAAGTGACTTTCGTGTAGAATATGTAAAGAATTCTAACAACTCCATAATAACAAAAATTCAATTTTAAAATGAGCAAAGGACTAGACGCTTCTCAGAGAAGACACAAATGGCCAATTAACACATGACAAGAGGTCCAACATCATTAGCCACTGGAAATGCAAACCAAAACCACAATGAGAACCACTTCACACCAGTAGCATGGCTACAAACCAAAAGGACAGATAATAACAAACACCGGTGAGGATGTAGAGAAATTGGAATCCTCATATACCGCTAATAGGAATGTAAAATGGTGCAGCCTCTTTGGAAAGAGTCTGGAAGTTCCTAAAAAAGTTAAAACACCGAGTTACCATATGAATCAGCAGTTGCACTCCTCAGTACATACCCAAGGGAAATGAAAGCACACGTTTGCATGAAAACTTGTACATGTATGTTTGTAGCAGCATTATTCCTAATACCTAAAAAGTGGGAAATACCCATATGTCCATCAATACACAAATGTGGTATACCCAGAGAGTAGAATACTATTCAGCAATAAAAAGGAATGGAGTCCTCATACGTGCTAAAACATGGATGAACGTTGAGTGAGAGGTGAAAGAAGCTAGGCACAAAAGTCCACATATTGTATTAGTTCATTTATTCAAAATGTCTCGAATAGGCAAATCTAGAGAAAGTATTCTACTGGATGCCTAGGGATGAAGGGAACAAGGGATTAGAGGCAGCTACTAACAGGTACTGGGGTTCTATTCAGAGTGATGGAACTGCAGTGATGGCCATACGATTCTATGAACACATTAAAAACCATGGATACTGTACACTACAAATGGGTGAATTGTATGGTAGGAGTATCTCAATAAAGCTGTTATCAAAAACAAACAAACCAAAACCCCCAAATCTCTAGCTCTAATCCTCTCCCCTAAAATTTCAGGTCACTATAATTCAAAAGTCAATTGCACCAGGCGTCTTGAGATTTTGCATGTTGAAAACTTAAACTCACGGATTTCACACCTACTCATAGCAACATTATCATTCACTTATTCAAAGAGAACTTGAAATCATTCTAGCCTCTGACTCTCCTTAAACTGATTACTATGAAGGCTATAGAGTTTACTTTTTTTTTTTTTTTTTTTTAGAGAGAGAGAAAGCACACAAACAGTAGAGGGAGAGAGAGAATCCCAAGCAGGCTTCACGTCCAACGCAGAGTCCGATGCAGGGCTCAATCCCACAACCCTGAGATCATAACCTGAGCTGAAATCGAGTCAGACACTTAAAATGACTGAGCCACCCAGGCGCCCCTTATCAAGTTTACTTCTTAAGCAGTTAAGTTTACTTAAGTTTACTCCTGACTATGACTCCTTCATGCCTCAGCTTTATTTTAGGCCCTTAGAATTTCCTGCTAAAATCTCTGCAAAACTCTCCTAAATGATGTCACTGCCCCATCTTGCCTTTCTCCAAGAAAACCCACACTGCTGCCAGAGGAAGTTTTTCCAAGATGCCAATAGGACCTTATCAACCGCCTACTTAAAAATCCAAATTCCTTCAGAACCTTTAAACACTCTCGGGACAGATGAACTTCTCTGGCTGCCTCATCTTCCATCACCCCTTGAGGAATATCCACCTTTTAGCCATCTTTACACACCTACTTACCTTTGTGCTTATTCTTCCTTTTTTCTGGGGTGCTCTTACCCCAATTCTTCACTTGCTAGCTACTGTGTACCAGTCCCTAAACTGGAAAGTCTTCTGTGACCCTCTGCTGATCCCCAAACTAGGGGATATGTAGCTCCTTTGTCTTCCCACAGAGTTCACTTAACAAACTTGTATTTGTTTTTCATTGTTCCTCATTAGACAATGAATCGCTTGAGGGCTTTCATCTCTAAATCCTTAGCATATGCTAAGTGTTCTGGTAAATGGTGGAACAAATCACCTAAGAGCGTGTATTTTTTTTTATGTTTACTTATTAAGACACAGAGAAACAGAGCATGAGTGTGGGAGGGGCAGAGAGAGAGGGAGACACAGAATCCGAAGCAGGCTTCAGGCTCTGAGCTGTCAGCACAGAGCCCAACGTGGGGCTCGAACCCACAAACCGTGAGATCATGACCTGAGCTGAAGTCAGATGCTTTTTTTTTTTTAATTTTTTTTTTTATGTTTTTTATTTATTTTTGAGAGACAGAGAGAGACAGCGCCAGCAGGGGAGGGTCAGAGAGAGAGGGAGACACAGAATCTGAAGACAGGCTCCAGGCTCTGAGCTGTCAGCACAGAGCCCGACGCGGGGCTCGAACCCACGAACTGTGAGATCATGACCTGAGCCGAAGCCGGACGCTTAACCAACTGAGCCACCTAGGCGCCCCAAGAGCTAGCATTTAATAGCTCATCTTGGATTGCAATTTATATATATATATGAATATGGAAATGCTAGGCCACCTCAATAATTATATTTAAAAGCTATTCAGCATTAATACATATGACTTGATAAGAATCTAGTGATATTTAAAAGTTCTGAAGCCACCGGACGTTATGGGGTGAAAGTGGAATCTGACTTACCTTGACCACATCAGCTTTATGTTTTTCTAAAACTTGAAGAGTTTGGGCAGTATTGGAATCGATCACTACCACAAGCGAGTGACATCCATAAGCAATTAAACCTTGCCAGCCCCTAACAAAACAGGAATATTAAAATTTAAGTACAAAACAAAGACTTAACTCCTCTCTAGCCAAGAGACATACTAAAATAAACCGGAAATCTAGTATGTACTACCATCGACAAAATTATTATTTAAGCATAAAGGCCAGGATTTTACCTTATCCCATTTAAATAAAAAGTCTAGCTAACTTGAAAAGTGTTAACATCTGTTTTCTCATTTGGATTGAAAAAAAAAAGTTTCTAAGAGGCATGCATAAGACAGCCGTAAGCCTGTATAAAGCAACAATGGACAGGAGTTTTCAGTCCTCCTGCAAACATTCCCTGCGGCCCCAGCTACAGAATTCTGCTTTGTATCTCGGGGTTAATGTTCGGAGTTGCAGTGCTGGTTCAGAGAGAGAGAAAAGGCAAAGGTGACATGACAGGTAAGGAAACAGGCGCCTGGCACGGCGCCTGGCAAGCTGCTGAATAACTAAAGGGAAGAAACAGGTATAAGAAAGAGAGAAGGAAATGACTAACTGGGGGAGAGAAAGTAGGCAGGGGATCTGACGGTGGAGGGAGACAAGCTGGAGATCGGCAGAGAGGGAAGGAGGGGAACGGGATGGGATGGAAGGTGTGGGCGGAGGGGCGGGGGGGGGAGAGCAAAAAGAAACAATTTGAGAGAAACGGGGCAACTGTATTTGCACAGGGAAGGTTCACACCTGGGGCATTTACTAATTTTATAGGAACAAGAAAAACCCGGCATTAAAAGAAAGTCTCCAGGGTGAAGGCAGCCCCCGGGCTCGGCGAGGCCAAATTAACCAGGGGGACGAAATCTCTCGTTCTCTCCCCTTCCCCTACACACTCAGGGCCGAGCCCGGCCGCCTCGAAGCGCGGCGCCCTCACCAGTCCACCGCCGCCTTGTTGTGAGCATTGAGGGCCCCGGTGAGGGTGCGCGCGGACACCTTGAAGTTCACCGTGAAGGGCAACATCGCCTCGGCTAAACCCGGCCCTCGGCGCCCACCGGCAACCAGGAAGCGGCGGCCCCTGCGCTTCCGTTCCAGGCAGAGTCCGGGTGGCTCCGTGAGCGCCGCCGTTTGGTTCCGTCGCGTGCAAAGTTCCGCCGCCGTCTTCAGGTTCCGCGCTCGGCGGTTCAGCCTCCTTCAGGGTCCGGCCGCCCAGGTCGCGCTACCTGTCCGTGTGGGGGCGGGGCTGCTTTCAATCACGTCTGCTTGCTTTACGCTGTGACCGCAGTGGCCTCCATGCCCTCCTGGAAATCGTGAAAAGCAAGGGCTGAAAGTCCCAGTTGGCTTTTCTGACTTTGATCTGTTAATTTAGGACAGCTACCAAATGCCAGGGCCTGTCCTAGGCATCAGCAGTGTAGCGAAGAGGAAACAGTGTCCGCTCTCAAGAAGTTTATAGAACAAATATAGGAGTATGATTGGCATATAGCAATATGAAATGGATAGAATGGATGAGATGAAAGGCTCTAATATAAAGCAATTTCTAAATATGGAGAACACTGCGTATCTGGTCTTGAAAATATTTGAAAAAAATACATTACTCCTGAGGCCACCTGTCCGCTTGCGTGCCTTTGTTGGGGTAGCTTTCATTTGGCAGTTTTTTTGCTCTGCGGTTCTCCCTCAAATCAAACTCCGTCTCTCTCTCTCTCTCCTCTGTGCTCAGCACATCATCTGTACTGTTGATCAATAAGAAGAGGTTTGTAAAGCAACTAAAGGATTTATTTGGGGTTTTAGGGATTGTAACCCACGGGACATAGGATCCACTCAAATCAAAAGTATGCTCTGAATTGCCAGGGAACAGGAGTGCGCTCTTATCGCTTAGTTGCTCTCTGGCAACTGTTGCTGCTTCCCTTCCCTTCCTGCCCCACAGCCTTCCCTACTGATGCTTTTGGGGGCAACCAGAGATGCCAATAACCACAGGTCTACATTTATCACTCCCTTAGAACAAATCTTTGATGTTTCCTGTTACAGAGATTGCTGTCTCCCAAAATTCATTCTCCCCTTCTTTCATAGGTACAGAACCACAATTTGGAACTGAGCACGTTGTCACTCCATTAAATGAATATATATCCCAGCTTCCCGGACAACTAGATCAAGCCATGAGACTAAATTCTGGCCAATATGATGTAAGTTGAAGTATCGTGTAGTGACCTCTGAGAAATCACTCTTATGTGCTAGTCTTCTGTGTTATTTCAATATATATATACCCCACATGATTGTTATCTGTGTATATTTCTGTCTAGCAGGGGAAAGTAACACATTTTTAGGCCACTGTAATATAGGGGAATAAATACACCCTAGTTGACTTAGAACTCCTTTCAGAAAGGAACTAAATTCCAATCTTTCTTTCTCCCCAATGCCAAACACTTCTCTGGCATGCGGTTGGTCCTCAATAAATGATTGATGGAGCAGGAGCTTTAAATGACCATAAGCATAAGGTCAATCAGGCTTGAGGTGACAATGAGGAGTCAGTGATGGCACTCACAGATGGAGAAGGGCAGCAAGTAACCCTCTTGGAAGAAGAGGGATTAATTAGTTTAAATCTGTAAGCTACCTTGAGGACATGAAAGTTGAATATTCAGGCAAGGATGGATGACCAGCTGGGCCTGGGACAGCAATATGTCTCCCATGGTACAAGAGTGTGAATTAAATATGTTAATGGGTTTTTATGGCCTTCTCTGAAGCATCTGTCTTGGCCAGTGTGGAGACAGAATATTGGACACACTGGACTATTGATCTCTTTAATAGGACAGAACCTAAGCTCCTCTTCCATGCCTGAAAAACTACTTATTTCACTCCATGCCCATGCCAGAAGACATCAGCTCCAAAGCGTGGTAATAAGGCCCAGAGCATCCTTCCACTGCTATGTCATTTGCATCCCTAAACTAGAACAATTTTTTCCTCTATCTTTTAAAGTTGGTGGAGATAAGAGTACAGATGACCTTTGAACAACACAAATTTTATGCAGATTTTTTTCAGCAAATATAGGACTGTAAATGTATTTTCCCTTCCTCATGATATTCTTAATAATATTTTATTTTCTTGAGGCACCTGAGTGGCTCAGTCAGTTGAGTGTCCTACTGTTGATTTCAGCTCAGGTCATGATCCCAGGGCCCTGGGATCAAGCCCCACGTCAGGCTCCAGGCTGAGCATGGAGCCTACTTAAGATTGTCTCTCTCCCCATCTGCCCCTCTCCCCTGCTCATGCTCTCTCTCTCTCTCTCGAAATAATAATAATAATAATTTCTTTTCTCTGGCTTACTGTATTGTTAGAATACAGTATATAATACATGTATACAGTTTGTGTCAATAAATGATTGATGGAGCAGGAGCTTTAAATGACCATAAGCATAAGGTCATAAACATTAATCAACTGTTTATGTTATTGGTAAGGCTTCTGACCAACAGTGGGCTGTTAGTAGTGAAGTTTTGGGGGATCCAAAATTTATATGCCAATTTTCAATTGCACAGGGGGTCAGCACCCCAAGCCCTTCATTGTTCAAGGGTCAAGTGTGTATTGTAATATTTATGATTGTTATTTTGCTCAAGTCAGGGGAAGCAGAGGAAAAGGATGAAGATGGAAATAATAGAAAACTGAACAAATCGCTTACTTCATGAACTTTCCAAGGTCACATCAGAAAGAGCCCTGTGGTGGTACCTGGGTGGCTCAGGCAGGTAAGCATCCAACTCTTGACGTTGGCTCAGGTCATGATCTCACAGTTCGTGAGTTCAAGCCCCACATTGAGCTCCACACTGACAGTGCAGAGCCTGCTTGGGATTCTCTCTCTCTGCTCCCTCTGCCCCTCTTTCAAAATAAATAAATAAACCTTTAAAGAAACCAAAAAAAAAAAAAAGAGCACTGGGTAAAGAGATCTGAGCATGGATGGAGATGTTGAGGGTGAAGTTGAAGCCAATACCTTACTGCTGAGCACTCACAACGTGTCAGATACGAGGATCTATCCTTTACCTGCATCATCTCACTGAATTGTCTCTAAGGCACAAGACTATGATCACAAGTGTCCTATAGATGACAAAATTAAGACTCACAGAGTTCCTTGAAGTTATACAGCCAGCAGAAAGCAGAGCCAGCATTGGAACCCAGGTTAGTCTGATTCCAAAACTCATGCTTTTGACTACCGGCAATACCACGCTGCCCTCTGTGCCACGACCCACCCTGCAGCCCAGTTGCAATGAATTCTAGCTGCCTGGGAAGCACTGGATTAAACAACAACAACAACAACACAGATTAATAGAGATAGAATTCATATACCACACAATTCATCTATTTAACTTACACAATTTGGTGACGTACACAGAGTTTTGCAACCATCACCACACACTTAGGTTTAGAATGGTTTCATCGCCTCATGGAGAAACCTCGTACCCATTAGCAGTCACTCCCCATATCGCCCCGACCTGCCTGCCCCCCTTCCCATCCCTAGGCAACTATATGTCTCCATAACCATGTCTCTTCTGGACATTTCATATAAACGGGATCATATACCATGCGGCCATTTGTACCTGGCTTCTTCCTCTTAAGTTCATGTTTCCAGGATTTGTTCATGTTGAAGCATGTATCAGTACTTTATTCCTTTGCATTGTTGAATAAAATTTCATAGTTCAAACGTACCACTTTTTATTTATCCATTCATCTGACCATTTGTGTTGTTTCTACCTTCCAGCTGCTATGAACATTCCTAGACACTTTTGTGTGTGAACATGTCTTTTCATTTCTCTTGGGTTGTAAACGGAGGAGTGGAGTTGCTGACTCATATCGTAACTCTATGTTTAACTTCTTGAGGAACCACATGACTGTTTTCCAAAGAGGAAACATTCTCATCAGCACTATAAAAATTCCAATTTCTCATCATCTTTACCAACATTAGTTATCGCTGTCTTTTTTTTTTATTACAGTCATTCTAGTAGATGTGAAGTGGTTTTGATTTGTATTTCCCTAATGGCTAATGATGTCGAGCATCTTTTCATGTGCTCATTAGCTGTTTATATATCTTCTTTGGAGAAATGTCTGTTCATATCCTATGCTCATTTTTAAATTTGGTTATTTGTCTTTTTACTACTGAGGTATAAAAGTTCTTTATATATGCTGGACACATAGTCTCTGATTAGACATGAAAAATATTTCTCGCATTCTGTAGGGGACAACATAGACTTGAGCCACTTGGCTGAGCAAATATTGCCAATAAGTTTAAGGACTGAAGTCAAGATCTTATTTCCAACACTAAGAAAGATAGTGGTGGCTTGATTCTGGTATAATTGTGGAAAGGGAAGGGAACATAATTCTGGTGCTAAAACAATGCATATAATAACAGGATACACTCCCAGGAATAATACAATTAATTGAAGGGAAAATTTGCAGATTTTTATTTCCTTTTGTTTTATTTTTATATTTCACTATTTGTGCAGCCTTAACTTGTATTTTTGTTTTAATTTATTTCATGCGAAATGGCAGGATAATGAACAAATTCAGGCACACTGGTGGCAGTCCTGCTCAATTCCTGACCTTCACACTTGACCAAATGTCTTCTAGCACTTATGTGTGCACAAGTCCGTGGAAACCATGCCCTCCATGCAATGCTTTACAGATCTTTTTAATGCCTTTCTAGTACTAATACCAGGTCTCATTTGTTGAGGATCGAACCATGTGTTAGTGAGCTAAGGATTTTCCATGTTAGCTAAGCCTTTTCCATTCTTAATTCTCACGTTGGATTTTCTTCTCCTAGCCCTCCTCTCCTGGGAGAATCATGGACATCATGATTATCATCAGTAATAGAAGGGCATTTGTTGTGACCCTGGACAGATTACTTGACCTCATTAAACCTCCTTTTTTTCCTTCTATTATTTATAGGGAGAGGAGTAACTGTTCTTGGATAATTAAATTTTTTAATATTTTATTTATTTTTGAGAGAGAGAGAGAGACAGCGTGATCAGGGGAGGGTCAGAGAGAGAGGGAGACACAGAATCCGAAGCAGGCTCCAGGCTCTGAGCTAGCTGTCAGCACAGAGCCCGATGCGGGGCTCGAACCCACAAACCGCAAGATCATGACCTGAGCCGAAGCCGGACGCTCAACCAACTGAGCCACCCAGGCGCCCCTGTTCTTGGATAATAAAAAGCATTATGTTAGACAATATATTTTGAAGGCCCAACATAACACTTAGATTCCTAAGCACCTTCCTATTTACTGACAGAGTTGGGGAACAGATTTAGTCCTCCTGTTTTCATTGACGGCACTGTCCCATCTAGGCTATAACACCTTGCATTTGATAAAAGCTCTTCCCTCTTTAAGGTGCAGCCTGAAAGAGAAGTAGTAAATAGGATTTGGATAAAAGTGGAGTTGAATTTGCTGTCAGTCATCAGGATACCAAAACCACAGTGGCCAGCTTTAAAATAAAGCCTTAAGGGGTCACCGCAGTGAATACATCAGACAGTGTTTGGAAAGCACAGCTCTGGACAGACCATGCTGAAATTGGCCTGGAGGGGCCAAATCAACACTTTCTAAAAGGTGAAGCTGTCCTGACACAGCCAAAGACACAGGCTGTTTGAGCTGTCGGGCAAGCCCTGACCTGTGCTCTGCTAGGAGCCATGCTCGAGGACAGCTGTCCTGAGAACCACATCCTGCCTACTGCAGCAGGTGCTGCTCGGGTCTCACCTCTGGTGATCGCGGGGATTGGCTTTTATTTATTTATTTTTTCTTAAAGTTTATTTATTTATTTTGAGAGAGAGCATGCAGAGGAGGGGCAGAGAGAGAGAGGGAGACAGACAATCCCAAGCAGGCTCTGAGCTGTCGGCTCAGAGCCTGACACGGGACTTGAACCCATGAACCGTGAGATCATGACCTGAGCCAAAATCAAGAGTCGGACGCTTAGCCCACTGAACCACCCAGGCGCCCCAGGGATTGGCTTTTAAATGAGTCGGGGCTACAGCCCGAGTGCCTTTCAGAATGATGTTACCTAGTGTCTCTTCCAGGCCTAGGTCCCTTGAGTTCCGTTCTCAGGCTGTGTCTTCACTCAAAAGCTTCTCTGGACGTTGGTCGCTTAGTCCCCCACCAACTGTGGCACCAATATGTGCCAAGACATTTACTGCATTTGTTATTTTCCTTATAACATTGGTATTTTAAAGTTTATTTATTTTGAGAGACAGAGAGTGGGGGGGGGGGCAGAGAGACAGAGAGAGAGAGTCAGACAGACAGACATAATCCCAAGCACGTTCCACACTGTCAACACGAAGCTCGATGGCCCGATATGGGTCTCAAACTCATGAACCTTGAGATCGTTACCTGAGCTGAAGTTGGATGCTTAACCAACAGAGCCACCCAGGTGCCCCTATAACATTGGTATTCTAAATTGATCATTTCTTTATTATTTAAATGAAAGCACTTGAATTCCAAACTAAACCTGTTTTGTTAGTGGTTGGTATTGCCAACTCCTGGTTTTAGATGAAGGAACTTGACCTCAGACAGGTTCAGTGACTTACCCAAGATCCCTCTTCTAGCCAGGGGCATAGGGGAACCTCCCCCAGATTTTCTGGCTCCGAGGCCAGGGCTCTGTCCAGGATGCATAGTTGCTCCACATGAGATACAGGAATAGTTGTAAAATTCTCAAGGGGATGGAATGAGGCATGGGAGTGCACACTTAGCACAGTCAAAATATTTCAAAAGAAAGACACCCAGTTATGTGGGCAAAGTTGGAAGGGGAGTGGGTGACTGGCCAAATGGGAAGGAGTTCTGGACTGATAGCCTAGACTTGGGATCTATTCGTCTTTCCTCGGATTTTTCCTTAAACACCTCCCGTCCACCCCTTACTTCGTTGAGAATGATCATCAACCTGATGTATTATTTGGCTACTGTCCTTACTGATCACCTTTCATGTATACCTACTACAGGTATGGGGAGCTTGGGTGGCTCAGTCGGCTTAGCTTCTGACTCTTGGTTTCGGCTCAGGTTATGATCTCACGGTTCCTGAGTTCGAGTCCCACGTCGTGTTCTGCGCTGACAGTTTATTTGAGGTTTATTAGACTAAAGGATGTTTCTGAGACGAGCAGTCATAATGAAATGGATTTCTTCCAATAGGTCATGTGAGGAATGTGCTTCTCTTACACCATTAGCACAGGAGGCGTGGTTGGGTGTTTCTTCAGATCGGGAGGGCTTTGCAGTTAGACAGGCAGGCAAGAGCTCTGGTCTGGCCCTGCCAACCTGAGCTCTGTGACTGTGGGTGATTTTAGGGCATAAAAATACTACATGTAAGATTCTCCAGTGTAATGGCTGTCCTGGCTATTAAGGATGAGGGCCCACGTCACCCTTTGCCTCTCAGTGGCCCATTCTGGCCCTTTATCTCTTCCAGCTGGTCTATATAATTGACTTGCCAGCATATGCCATTCCGGGGCCACTTAGGTTCTGACAGTGTCTGTTTATCCAGTTATTGGCTGTTTTTTTGAAAGGAAGAATAAACTAGAGGGCTTTCTTATTTGATTTCTTCATCAATTTTATTAGTCCAAGTAAACAGCGTCTTTAACAATGTGTTCCATAGAAGAGCATTTCATAAATTAGATTAACCTAACAAGATTGTATCTGGTGCATGATCATGATTTCTGGGGGGGAAAATGATTCTATTGATTTCTTCTCTTAACGAGCTTGGACTTTGGTGGAAATGGATTGTGAGATGCTCTCACAGGTTTAAGGACTTTTTGATGTTGTCTGGTCTTTCGCAGAATCCACTAATTGCTGCAATTAAAAATAAATGCCAGTTTTCATCTGTGGACTTTGAATCTCTGAGTGTTATACTTGTGTTTCTCCCCAGGGTAGATGAGTGACTTATCATTCAAATCTACCAGTGAAGCTGGAGTGTGGACATCCTGAATCAAGAGGCTGGGATGACAGCAGAAAACCAAGGAGGCTGATAGCACTCAGACCTGTACTAAAAGCGTTTGTTCAGAACAATCGCATTTTACTCTTTTGAACTATTAAGAACAAGATAATTTTTAGAAAGGTATATCTAAGCTTCATTTGCTAATGTATTTATTTTTCTTTACACATTTTCTCCCAGTTGTTCGAATGAAGATGTATTTTACATAGTTGCACTATACACATACATCTTGTCAATCTTTTCCTTTGAACATTCTATCAAAATTATAAGATTTATGTAGTCATCATTCTCATTTGAATGATTTCACAATATTTGGTAGAGTGGATTTATTTAGCTATTCCACCCTTGCTTGATATTTAAGTTATTTCCATTTTGTTAAATGTTTATTTATTTGTGAGGGGGGGAGGGGCAGAGAGAGAGGGGGACAGAGAATCTGAAGCAGGCTCTGCACTGACAGCACAGAGCCTGACGTGGGGCTCAAACTTACAAACTGCAAGATCATGACCTGAGCCGAAATCGGGTGCTCAACTGACTGAGCCACCCAGGTGCCCCTATTTCCAATTTTTTAAATAATGAAGATAAAACTGCAGTAAATATCTTTATGCTTTTAGTTGGTCTTAATTCTATTAAGTTATTTCCCTAAAATAATTCACAGGAGTGAGAATAACTATCTTTGTTTTACTAAAAATTTCTAAGTCATAAAACCAACAAATGCTTATTGTAGAAAACATGGAAGTTTCAGAAAAGCATAAATACAAAAGAGTTAAGTGTATGGTCACTAGTAAGACTGGCTTCTTGTAAGTGACTATGTCTTCCTTTTAAAATGCATACATGTTTTATTTTTCATAAAATTGAGATCCTACTATAAGCAATATTTTTACTCTCCTCTTTCCCACTCAATAACCAGATGCAATCATTTGTAAATATATTCCCCTCAGTAACCAGATACAATCAGCTGCAAATATTTTCCTAATTTAATCTGCCCTTTATTTCGTGATTTTTTTTTGAAATACAGAAAATTTTTTTATTTATAGTTTATTGTCAAGTTGGTTTTCATATAACACCCAGTGCTCTTCCCCACAAGTGCCCCCCTCCATGACCATCACCTCCCTTCCCCTCGCCCCCTCCCCCATCAGCCCTCAGTTTGTTCTCAGTATTCAAGAGTCTCTCATGATCTGCCTCCCTCCCTCTCCCTAACTCTTTTCCCCCCCTTCCTCTTCCCATGGTCCCCTGTTAGGTTTCTCCTGTTAGACCTATGAGTGAAAACATGTGGTATCTGTCCTTCTCCGCCTGACTTATGAAATACAGAAATTTAACGGATTTTAATGGAATAAACTGCGCTGCCCACTGTATGCCCTTTTCATACGATGAAAGCATATCTTTCATTGCTTGGCTGCCCCACTGCTGTTTGACAGCGAGGTGTTCTAGATCAGTCGTAGCATCACTGACTTGAGGCCAGGTGTCAGTCACAGAAGCTAATGAAAGGGAACCATTTTTGAAGTCCTCAGGTGATGAGCCAGGTGCCAGGCCTGGGAGGTACCATCCCTCCGCCCATCTCACCCTGCTTCTCTCACTGGTCTGCTCAAGTCCCCAAGAGACCTTTGCTGTAGTAGGAGCTGAGTCCCAGAATCTGTACTCACTGTCTGCATGGACCCTGCAGGGAGCCTGGGCTTCACAGCCTCACCTAGATGTCAGTCATCTAGCCCCACCCCTGGGAGACCGGTTCAGGTAGTCAGAGACTGCCACCAGACCCAAGCATCTGCCTCAAGACACACCTAGCTGGGTGGTTGCCAAACAAGCCAATTAATGGCAACTTGGCTCCTCCCTCTGAAGAATGCTCTCTTGAAGGCGAAGTTAATGCCCAGAAGTTTCCAGCCAAGGAAAAGTCACACCTGACTTGGTATGTGTCACATCTGTCTCATTTGCATGAAGAGTTTCAAGAGACACTAGAGAAGGAAAATGGTCGTTAGTCTTCTCGTGGCAGAATGTAGCAGGTATAAAAGTCAATTCCCTGCAAGATCAGGCTTAAATTTCACTTAAAATGTTTTAAAAGAGAGAAACACAAGGATTCTTGCATAATCGTACAAAGGAGCATTCTGTAAAACTTGATGAGCTAAATAATGCGGTTTATTGAGAAGCTGTATAGTAAATGGAAATTCGTGCTTCTGATTATATATGTTATATATGTATATGTATAAAATCTCAAATATAAAAAAAATATATAAAATGTTTTAGCTCCTACCATAACTTGCCATGTGGTAAATGGCAGTGATATTAAAATGTTCTCGTTTTAAGTCTTGCCTTTCCTAGCTGAGCGCTCTCTGGGGGCTCTGGAAGTGGGGGATGTGAGTTACTGCTGAGAGCCAGAACAGAGAGGGCGAATAGAGCAGCCATTATCGAAGACGTTTATGGTATCTATGATTGAGGAATCCATCGCTTCTCTGCTTTATTTAGCCCATAAGAACAGTCTTTACATGGTAATATGTTCATGTCGGGGCTATATTGCTATTGCAGAATTTGCATTAGGGCTCATTAATCTGCAACAGGAGGTAGTAGGTGCTTTAATATGAAATTTAATGATTCAAGTAAGTGATAATAACACAACATCAATTTTTAAACTGTAGGGGAAATTCTCCATCCCTGAACTGTACCTTTTCTTCTAAAACAGTGTTTCAGGTACAGCAAAAATTTCCTTTATTCTCTGAAAACTGCATTCCCAATGCCCTCCTCTCTCAAATCTTGACCACTCCCTTGACCCCTGCCCATCTTTTCCCACCCTATCTCATCCATCCTCATTCAATGTCACACATGTTCACAGGGCATCTGTTAGGGCTGGTGCCACGGGGCAGGCTGGAGGCCATCTTACTCATCCATGATTGCTGGGGATACAACAAGTGAGGTGCTTTGTGGGCCTCACTGTCACCCAAGGTCATGTCTCTTTTCTCCCAATGCTGGGTCTTTGCTTATGCTGTTCCTTCTTGTCTGGGACACGCTGTCATCTTTCTTTGACTAGCTCTTCCTCCTCTCTTAAAAATCAGATCTGATATCTTCTTCCCTGACAGATCTTTCTAGAATTTCCAGATTCACGTTTTAATGCCACTGTTTTCACGCTATCATATTTTTTCTTTAAAAAATAGTGTATTTCCTACATTCTTCTCATTGTATAAGTAGCATGTGTTCATGAGTGAAGTATTGGTAAATTCTAAAAATGTTTCATTGAAATATTGATAAATACAAACATGTATAAAAGAGAAAAAAGTTTATATTAATCCCATCTAAAGATAATATTTATATCACCTAAAAAGTTTCTTTTAATATGCCTGTTCCCTTCCCCTGACCTCTTGGAGGATACATATTCATGTCTTACTCATCTTGTGCCTTTTTCTACACACATAGCAGCTCTCAATCCATGTTTATTGAATGGATCCAGATTAATTCACTTACATGCTCTTATTGCTACAAAAAAAGAGAAAAATGAGCAAATTAAGCATTCTATTTATGGAATTAGGAAAGAAACATAAATTCCTTCCACCAAATAGAAGGATATAATAAAAACAAAAGAGAAATGGAATAGAAAAAGAGACTATAATTAATAAATCAAAGCAGTCTTCTTTTGAAAACAAAAATATATGCATTACTCCTTGGCAAATCTTCAAGACAAAACTGTGAGGAAAAAATACAAATAATAGTAGAAACATGAATTGTAGGTATGGAAACATTTAAAAATTTTTAGGAACCATATATATGTGTATATATATGTGTGTATATATGTGTATAGTCTCTTTCTTTTTTAAATCAAAAAAGATAAATAACTAAGAAGAAATGAATGAACGAAGTGAGTCCTCCTCCTTAGAGCCCACTGCTGACCTGGGCTACTTGACAGGTAAGTTCTTTTACTGTCAAGAAATTGATAAAATCCATTATCTAGAAGCCATTTGTAAAACATATGGCCAAAGATGCAGATTCGTTAACATGGTGAGTTGCAAAGAACGAAACCTACTGTGTGGCTCACCAGAAAAGGGACTGTTACAAGAGTAGTGCAAAACTAGTACACTCGCTAGAAAACAGGAAAACTAGGTTTGACGAGGAATGTAAAGGAGGAAAAGCTTACCCAAAACCATGCCCGCAATCTGCCCAGTACTGCACTGCTCCGTCGCTGGCCCCACGCCACTGCCGGTGCTGCACTCTAGACGTTTCTCTCTCTGCTACAAGACTCACCCCCACACAGTGGACTCTGGTCCACGGCAACCACCATGAAGAACATTCTCTGACTGTCGCACTCTGTTCAGTGGTGCTGGGTGCCCAGGCACACTTCTTCCTCTACTCATGCTTATGAATAATGGCTCCTGGCAAGCAGGTCCACTCCCCTCTCATAACTCCAAGAGTAACAGTGCACACTCACAGGAAGGGTTCATCCAAATCCCACCAGTTTCTGGACTGAATCATATGACATTGCCATTCTTCTTGATCAAAAAAAATGGTTGAATATGATCATTTTCATATGGTTCACACCGACATTGTACTCAGCTCCCATTTCTCCAAACTAGCAGAACCCTGGGTTGTAGATGGGACAATGGCCCCTAAGACTGGTATCTCCCAAAGGCCCTTCTCTCATCAAGAAGGAAGTTTCTTGAACAGAAGTAGTGCCATGTGGCCTAGCATAATGCATCTGGTAAGACAGGGAGTTTGGCACTGGCAGAGCCTGGTGGGCTGGGAGAGCAATTCCAAATTCAGCAAGAGGCCTATTCCAGGGAGGGAAAAGCTCTGCTCTTCCATGAGGGAATGAAATCTGGTGTAGTTAATCTACTGCCAGCTTATTATACCCTATTGGATTTTTAGGTTTGGTTGCTGCTGCTATCAGATTGTGCAGACAGCAATAGCAGTGTCATGATCACCTCCAGAGAGAGGAAGTTCATGTTACTGAGCCCATACAGAGCCTCTGCTTCATGAGCAGGCTCTGGGCTGGCTGAGGAAGGAAGTCAGCTGACATCCTTAGGGCCCTTTCCCCACTACCTCCCTACCACCAAGAGCAACTTTGATGAGGCACAAATATTCTCACATTCTGGGTCCAGTCATAGATGTCTACCCATATATTTCTCCCCAGTACTCCTGGGACACCATCTCGATATTCATTAACTGATTGAATGAACTGCATTTTCTTCCATAAGCTAGCAACACAGCCTTCGACAGAGCAAAAGGAGCCCCAGATGATACCAGAATTGAACTTGTATTAACTCTCACATGCTGTTGCCTCCTTCCCTCACTTTTCTGCCTAATTCTATCAGTCCTTCTACAGTTAACCTGAAGAGTCATTTCTCCAGGAAGCCTTCATTGATGTCTGTTGCACGTTGGGTCTTCCTAAAGCAGATGCTGAGACAGAGTTTGGCCAACCAGACATTTATCAGAGATCAACACCTGTGTAAAGGAGTGAGCAGAAGCAGGATGAGGCAGAAGCTGAACTGTGCTGGAGGTCCAAAAGTGACCTGAGGCTGAAGCCCATAGGTTGCCCAACATCTAAGGGCCCTTCAAGGGTTGAACACAGACATTTGAGAAGTAGCCTGACTCCAGGAAAGGACAGTTTCTTTCCAGAGGGATGAGACCCAGGCTGTTCTCAGGTTTCAGAGACTCCACGGTGCAAAACAGAAAAGCAAATTGCAAAACCTGGGGCTTAGAAGGAAGAGGAGTCACACGGAGTTTACTGAGCTGCAGTCACAGGTGGGGCTCTATACTAGGATTTTATAAACATGATCCCTCGTTCTTGAAAAGAGCCTTCCTTCCCAAAGAGATGTGTATAATCTCTACCCTAAAGCCTCAACCCAAACTGGCAAGTGGCACACATACAAAATTGTTCAAATATGTACCATTCAGTTATTTCTTGACTACTTTTTGCACAACCCAGAACAACTTGGGATATGAGGTGGAGGGTACTTGCCAAGTTTGTCCTTGGTCCAGGTCTTCCAGGAATGATCTAGCACACTCTGAATCTAAAATGGAATTGTTTCTACCAGTCTGGTTGGAGGAGACTGCTGACCTCGTGATGCTCCATTTGCAGTGTACAGTAAGCACAGCCCACAAAAGTCAAGTCAGCTTTCAGAAAATTTGACACAATTCAACCCCCTCTCTACCTGCATTTACATCAACCCTCAGTCCCTCAGAGATAACTTCTGAGCATCTTTTGGGTAAAGGCTGTGCCTAGTAAATCACTGTGGCCCTTCATAATGCTAACCAACAAGGCCTGGGCATAGGGCATATCTAAACACTTCCACAGTAGGGTAGAAGAGGGGAAGATGGGGAGGGAGGAGAGAGGGGGGATGGAGAGTATGAAATGTATAAGATTTAATGCAATATGCTTTATACTTTGATGTAAGCAGGATTATGGTGGAGTGGTTAAGGATGTGGGTTTTGGAGCCTGGAAGATCTAGGTTTGACAGTCTACTCTGTCTATCTATGAAGTTCTGCTCCTCAGAGTGCCCTCCTAGCACCCAGAAGATGAGCCGTTCACGTTTCACTCCCCTACCTGCCATGTTCCCTCCAGAGCTCCTATCACTACTGACACCACTGGGCGTGCTCATCTTTTTATTGTTCATATTTTTATTGAGTGCCTTCCCACCCATTTGTAAGGGAATCTATCTCTTATCTTCTTCAAGGACCAGATTAGCGATAGACATAATGCATAGGTGCTGAATACATTTTGTAGAAATGATGGATGGACAAAAGAATAAAATTGTGAGAACAGAAACCAGCCTTATGCATCTTTCTGTCTTCAGTCTCCAGTGGGCACCCATGATTTGTTGAATTCATTATATGCGTGTCTTTATAAACATATTTCTTAATTTCTCTGCACTTCAGTTTTCTTATCTGTAAATAGGGATCAGCTTCCTCTTAAGATTGTTGTGAAGACTGAATGAGTTCATACCTGCTTTGAACATCTGGTATATGGTAAGCTCCATAAAAGTGTTAGCTGTTGTGATTATTATACATATTGTGTATACTCTTTAAACATTATCAAAGTGACATGTAGAGAGGTAGGACTTGAAGAATTGAAAAAGAAAGGTATTTGTACTGAAACTCCAACCTAGAAAGGAAAGTAGGTTATTTGAACTTTTAGCTGGTTATCATTAGCTAAATATATGACTGCCTACCCATGTATTTCTCCTGTGTTCTTTTCTAGTAGCACTCAGACTTGATTCAGCTATCCACCCCTTCCCAAATAATCCATATAAGTCAAGATATGCTGACTTTACCACCTGTGGCTCTAGGCATGTGCCTGATTAGTCCAAGTGGGGTCCCTTCCTCTCATCAGGGGATAGTTAGGAATGAGCATGTGATATGCTTCTGGTTAATGAAATATGATAAATTTTTTGCTGGAAATTTCTGATAACATTCTTCTTTACTCCTCTGAAAGTCTTCCAGAAGCTGCTCTCTTTGTCCTGTTGGATATGAACAGGGTGAACATAGCCTGGTTGTTTCTAGAAGCCACCTTATCATGAGGAGGAAAGCCAGCTTTAGGATGGAGTTGACATTAACAACAAAGCAGAATCACAGAGAAAGCCTGGGTCTCAATTATATTACGAGTCTGATTACATCAACCCACCCAAAGCCCACCCGTCTTTGGACTTCCTAATCTGTGAACAATGGATTTCTAGTTTAATCCAGTTTGAGTTGATTTTCTGTTACTGCAGCTTGAAACACTCAAATTGACATGTTTTGACCTTGGAAAAAATACACACTTCAAAAGTTAAACTATAGCATAAAATACTTGTAGAAGCAGTGTCTGAAGGTATTCTTTGAAAAGAGCCAATGGGCAGTCCACATTCTCTGCTAGATGACATCAAATGCAGAACGCACACTGCCTTCTACCAGGAAGCATCAGGCTCCTGTGAAGGCGGTATGTGCTTCTGCGGTATTTGGGTTTGGCAGACCCTATTTTGACCAATGTTATAGCCACTCAGCTGTACTGTGGACACTTAGTTTTGAGTGGCACCATTGATTTTTTTAAGACTTTGTTCTATTTTTTTCTTTTTCCACTGCTATCTCAACAGGCAGAGTGGGGTGGCAGTCACTTACCTTGAGAAACACCTTCACTTATATTCACGATTAATTTGTGGGGAGCCAGCTAAAGGACAGCAATAGCTGTTGCCTGGGAAACAAGAGTTTTCTTGGCAGTTTTGGAGAAATGTGGGGTCTTTGATGCTTCACAAAACACTGAACTTAATCTAACAGCTGAGCAGCCAGTGTAACTCTGCCCACCCAGGCTAGAATGCAGAACTCCAGAGCCAAGAGTCATTGTTAACTTTGAACTCTGCCCAAATGTTTTCAAACTAGCTAAAGGAGAAATTCATATTATCTTCTTAGAAAGTTAGGTCCACTCTGTAATAAATTCTGCACTTACAGACAATAAATGAAAGCAGCAAATTCTGAGAAATTCCAGACAGTTGGGACTTCCCACCTGCTGGGCTGTTGGTGACTTGCTCGCTGATATTCTTCTTTTACAGACCCTCACAGAGAGGGTGTCTTAGTGCCCAGAGATGTTAGGATTATGTACCCCTGAGGGACTCCCAATTTCCCCCTGGGTGACAGCATATTGCAACAGAAGTGAATTCCAAGGGTAACATAACAGTAGGTTTAATAAATTATTAAAAACCATGCCATCCAATAGTGTACAGGATTCTAGTTCTCTACATTTTCACCAATATTTGCTGTCTTTTTTTTTCTTTTGATGATAGCCATCCTAACAAGTGTGAGAATGATAGCTCGTTGTGATTTTGATTTGCAATTCCCTGATGATTAGTGACAGTGAGCATCTTTCATGTACTTGCTGGCCACTTCTAAGTCCTGTTTGGAGAAATGTCTATTCACGTCCTTAGCCCATTTTAAAAATTGTGTTATTAGGGTTTTTTTTGTTTTGTTTTGTTATTGAGCTGTAAGAGTTCCTCATATATTTTGGGGACTAAACCCTTATCAGATACTTGGTTTACAAATATTTCCTACCATCCTGTTGGTAGACTTTCCAATTTGTTGGTTGTTTCCTTTGCCCTGCAGAAACTTTTTAGTTCAATGTAGTCCCCAGTCAGACTATTTTTGCTTTTGTTGCCTGTGATTTTGGTGCCGTATCCATGAAATCATTGCCAAGACTAATGTCATGAAGATCATGCCCTGTTTTCTTCTAGGAATTTTAGTTTCAGGCCTTATGTTTAAGTCTTTAATCCATTGGTGTGAAAGATGGTTTGGTGTTGATCTGGCTGCATTTCAGGGACAAGAGATGCAAAAAAGCTTTCCATGCCATTCCACCATCTTAGCCCCTTCCTGTTGTCTCAGTCTTTAATCAATTTTGAATTGACTTTTATGTATGGTGTAAGATAAGTGTCCAGTTCCATTCTTTGCAAGAGAATATCCAGTTTTCCCGAAACCATTTATTAAAGAGACTCCCCCATTGTGTATTCTTAGCACCCCTGTCTAAGATCGGTTGATCATTTATGCATGGATTTATTTCTGGGCTCATTATTCTATTCCACTGGTATATATGTCTGTCTTTATGCCAGCATCATACTGTTGTACTTACTGTAGCTTTGTAATATACTCTGAAATCAGGAAGTGTGGGACCTCCAGCTTTGTTGTTCCTTCTCAAGACAGATTTGGCTACTCAGGGTCTTTTGTGGTTCCATATGAATTTTAGAATTTCTATTTCCAAAAAAAAAGCCATAGGGATTTTAGAAGGGATTGCACTGAGTCTATAAATCACTTTGAGTGATATGGACATTTTAACAATATTAATTCTCCCAATCCATATACAGAGAATGCCTCTCCATTTGTTTGTGTCTTTAATTTCTTTCAACAATGTTTTGTAGTTTGCAGCATACACATCTTTCATCTCCTCAGTTAAATTTATTCCTGAGTATTGTATTCTTTCTGGTGCTAGTTTAAGCAGAAATATTTTCCTAATTTCCTTTTCAGGGGGTTCATTGTTATTGTATAGAAACAGAAGCAATTTTTATGTGGTAACTTTGTGTCCTGAAACTTTATAGAATCCACAGAAGGACAAATCCTTCACGAGTCCACTTATATGAGGTATCTAAATTAGTCAAACCAATAGAATCAAAGAATAAAATGGTGGTTGCTGGGGAGTAGGTATGGGGAAATGGGTAGTTGGCCAATCAATGGGCATGAATTTTAGTTGTACAAGATGAATAGTTCAAAAGATCTGCTGTACAACACTGTGCCTATAATTAAAAATACTCAACTGTACACTTGAAGATTTTTAACAAGGTAGATCTCATGTTAGATGTTCTTACAGTAATAAAACAAAATAAAGACAACCACGCCATCCCAAATAAACATGAAGAGTATTTAGATCAAATAAAAAGATGCTCCAAGTCAGGATTTTTGGTTGTAAGTGACGAAAAGAGAATTCTTTGGCTGAAAGAATCCAGGAAGGAAATATCCAAATGGTAGGAAGGAGAGGGGTGCAGTGGGGATCTAGGACATTAGAATTAGAAAGTCAGGTGCTGACTAGACTGGACTCTCTCTCAGTCTTTGTTCTCTGCCTCTCTCTGTGGGTTGGCTTTTTTTCTCTCATTGCAGTCTGTTTTCCATCAAGATGGCTGACAAGATGGCTGTCAGCAGATTTTGAGCTATATTTCATTGCTTCTCATTGCTCTTCCCCAATTCCAGAACAACTCATGGAGAAGAACACTGATTCACCCACTTTGGTCAGGTGCCTATAAGAATAACTTTGGGCCCAGGGAAACCAGGCTGTGTAATAACAAAAAATCCTGTATAACTGTGTAGATAGGGACACATTTTTTTTAAGTTTATTTATTTTGGGAGAGAGAGCAAGCAGGGAAGGGATAGAAAGAGAGAGAGAGCTGCAATCAAGCAGGCTCCATGCTCAGCACAGAGCCCAACACAGGGCTCGATTCCATGACCATGAGATCATGACTTGAGCCAGACCCAAGAGTTGGATACTCAGCCTACTGAGCCATCCAGGCACTGCTGGGATGCATTTCTGGAAAAAGAAGGCATTCAGTCAAAAATCTCTGAAAGGTTCATCACTCTACAGGGCCTTAGCCACCTAAGAGAATCAAAGTCTGCAAACAACAGACCTGGAAGTCACTGTGAGGACAAAGTTGTCCAGGTAACCAGGGGTCAGATCAACCAGGAGTCTTCTCAAAAGTCACAGAGGAAATTAGAGGAAAGAAAAATTGAGTGTGGTTCTCTTCAAAAGGGTCATACTTTTCAGCTTCTCATAAACCCACAACAGAAGTTTGTAGTGTGCAGTAGTTTGTTAGTGCTGTTTAAAAAGGAATTGAGAATTCCCTCCTTCATCTATGTTAGAAGGGAGGAGAGGGCCGGGGGACAACTGTCAGGAGCCATGCACTGTGCTCAGTGCTTCAGGTTCATCGTGTCACTGAATCCTCAGAGCACACTATGCCTAGGCCTCCCCATTTTACAGATGAGGAAACTCAAGATCAGTGAAACAACGTAACATGCCTAAGCTCTCCTAGTGAGGAAGGGATGGCACTTGCTGGCAAACCCCAGCTTAGAGACCCTCTCCATGGACCCCCTGTGTGTAAAGTGTGGGAATGGACAGAGCTGACTGAGAATGTGCTCAGCCCCGATGTGGTGAAAACAGACTCCTTTCTGCCAGCCCTGGGATAGATTGCTACTTTAACTCTGGGGGATATTTACAGATTAGGAGTTATTGCCCCCTGTCTTTCCTACCGGCCCCACCAGGAAAGATGGCAGGCCTGGCCAGGAGATAGATACTCAGACTTCCTTGTCCTGTGCCTGGTATTTGGAAGCTACCATTAGCCCTAGACGACGGAATTGATCTGAGAAGGCTCTAACCAAGCCCACCACATTGCCTGGGCCTTCAAGTCAGCAGCACCAATACAAACCATAGTTTCAAAAGTTATATGTTTTTTTTTCTCTTTTGATAATAACCAGGGCTTTTTTTTTTTTTTTTTTGAGAGAAAGAGACAGAGACAGAGCATGACCGGGAGAGGGGGAGAGACAGAAGGGGAGACACAGAATCCAAAGCAGGCTCCAGGATTTGAGCTGTCAGCACAGAGCCCGATGTGGGGCTCGAACTCACAGACCGTGAGATCATGAACTGAACCAAAGTCGGATGCTTAACCAACTGAGCCACCCAAGTGCCCTGGGACTATTTTTGTTTGTTTGTTTTTTTGTTTTTGTTTTTGTTTTTAGATATTTGACTGTCTACCACAAGCATATCACAATGACAGTAGTGGATTGTCCATGCTGGGCCTTATTGCAGTATCTGACAAATTATATTAAAATATTTATTTGTTCCCTTAATAGTCCCCGGGGTTGCTAATTCCTTTCATAACGTCACTTTGTGCCAAAGCTGACAAAGCTAATGAAATTATCCTCCCTATTGTCCCCTCCCCCAAAGCAATCATATCTTATAATCATATCTCAGAAACTATTCACACAAAGTCATTTGAAGTACTTTCGGGACTGTGTTATAAAGATGGATTTGTGCTGTGAGTGTGGAATTCAATTTATATGTTTTCAGCTGGTTGTCCAAGTATAAGAAGGCTTTCCTGGTGTTTAACGGAGCCGTTTGTCTCCAGAAATAAGCACTAATGCAATGTGACATGTATAGCCCTGGAGCTCTGCCTCATTTCTCTGACAGGAGCACCCAGTGGGGGAGAGAGCTTCTGGTATCGATGAGAATCATGAAGGGCCACTTTTCTCCTACAGATTGTGTGAGTCCACAGGGAACTGCAGGAATGGCCAGACTGTGCATTCTCTTTGTCAAGGCACTTAGATTCATGATCTAGAACATTCTCTTCTGTGTGGTTCTGGATTCTGATTGTAGGGATGCTTTAAAACTAAGAATGTCTGGAATTGGGACTTAGGAGACACACTGGCCAGGATTAGAGCTCTATCCCACCAATCTCATTGCAATTACTGGGGCTGTTATTATTATTACTGCAATCTTCTGCAGAAATCTGCAAACTGCTTTGTAGTTATTTTATGCAGAAAAACAAGAGCAGACTGAGTATGCTGAAGCACATTCAAAAATCGCTGATAACTAAATACTCAGCCTATTGAGGAAGTATATAACCGAAGCTAATTATAGAAGTCTATGAACAGATGATGGTGCAGATAATCATAATGATAGTTAACACCGCACTGTGCTTGCTCCGTTCTGCCTCGGTGGTTTATATCATTTAATTCCCTTAATCCTTACAACCACCTGGGTAGACAGGTATTACCATTATTCTCATTTTTACAGATGAGGGAACTAAGGCACAGAGACGCACTAAAAAACAACAACAACAACAACAACAACAACAAACAGAGTTAGTTACTCAACCTCTGTTATTTTTGCCCGGTGAATACCCATACTACTTCTGGTCACAACACTCCATTTATCCTTGGAGAGCCACTCGCCCATCCCCCTACTCTTGGGCCCAAAATTTGCTTGAGGTTTGCTGACTCCCTGTGCTCCATCCCCCCTCTTAGGCCAATCAGCCCATTCCATGCTCCTGGTTACAATGTCCGGTTCAGGGATGACCATGGACAGTCAAGCTGGAAACTTCCATGCAATGTTAAGAAAGGAGAACTTCCCTCTGAGCTCCTCAAAGCTGGGAGGAGGTAAGCCTGGAGCCGCTGGGGCCACCAAGTGGAGGAGGCGTCTGGAGGCCAGGACCTCCCAAAGCAAAACGGAGCTGCGGGTGGAGAGAGATGGGCCCGATGATCTGTGAGGCCCGGCATCCAGTCACTCCCAAGGTCTCTGCTGCACTTGTCCTACTCTGTTTTTTTTTTTTTAAGGTTGCACAACCATCGCCACCAATTCCAGAAAGTGTCCCCCATCCCGAAAAGAAATTCATTAGCAGCCACTCCCTGTGCTCTGCTCCCGCCAGACTTCGCAGCCTGCATCAGGGCCTGGGTTGTCCCAGGTTTAAAACAGAATCATGCTCACTCACGCTTCAGCTCTTCATCTCCCTGTTTCCGTCCCTGCTCTGAGTGAGTGTGGTTTTCTGGAAGATCACTGAGGACATCCATGGTGGATATCAGTCACTTCCGGGAGGCCATGCTGTTATATAGACACAAATTAGGAATCAGAGAGTCAACTGGGAAAGTGACATTGAGAGATGGAGGGTGACGAGGTGACTATGACATGTGACTCCAATGATGACTAGGACATTGCCACCCCCTGTGGTCTACATAAGATTGTCATTGATTTCCCCCCCATTCGAAGTCTTTCCCACAAAAAGGGAAATCACTGATGGGCTCGGGGTCCCCAGCCCACTGATGGGCTGCTGCCCCTATAACGAGGCTCCTGCTTCTGGGCATGCAGATTCCATACCATCTGCATCAACATAGAACTTGGCTCCTATTTGACTTTTGTTTCCACTTAAACTCCGTTTGCATAAAATTTACTAGTAGAATCAACCTGACTGATAAGCTGGGCAGGGGGATATAAGGGAGGGAATATTGTAACCCCACACACAGCTCCAAAATGAACAGTGAGCTTCCGTGCTCTCACAATGGCCACCCACCTCAGAGACTCCTCAGGTTTTCCCTTCACCCGGAGCAGCCCCACGCCACCCACTGACTACTCATCCCACATACACTTCTCTCCCTGGCTCTCTTTCCTCCTTCTGTGCCTCACCATCTCCGGCCCCTCCCCACAGAGCCCAAAGGGACTAATTCAGCTGCTCTTGAAGAAAAGCTTAACTCCCATTTTGTTCCTCAGGCAACTGACCTCAGGGTCCCATGTTCTTTCCCAAGGAGAATCTTCCTGTTTGCTCCCAACAGATGTACTTCCCTTCCAAAGACCAACGCAACGCTTAGCTGTTGGTCAGGGTCAC